>LR880972.1:235385067-235408623 GCA_904067115.1 Aegilops sharonensis
ACCTCTCCGACAATTGGAGTGACAAAACCTAATCTCGAAATACGCCAACCCAACATGTACCTTTGGAGACACCTGTAGTACTCCTTTATAATCACCCAGTTACGTTGTGACGTTTGGTAGCACCCAAAGTGTTCCTCCGGTAAACGGGAGTTGCATAATCTCATAGTTACAGGAACATGTATAAGTCATGAAGAAAGCAATAACAATGTACTAAACGATCAAGTGCTAGGCTAACGGAATGGGTCATGTCAATCATATCATTCTCCTAATGATGTGATCCCATTAATCAAATGACAACACATGTCTATGGTTAGGAAACATAACCATCTTTGATTAATGAGCTAGTCAAGTAGAGGCATACTAGTGACTATATGTTTGTCTATGTATTCACACATGTATCATGTTTCCGGTTAATACAATTCTAGCATGAATAATAAACATTTATCATGAAATAAGGAAATAAATAATAACTTTATTATTGCCTCTAGGGCATATTTCCTTCAATTAGAAAGGACACGGAGAGAGAGAGTTTACCTGTGCAGCCCACCTGGTGGCCCACTTACCTGGCCCAGCCCACCAGAGCCGCCACCGTCTCCCACCTCGCGCCAGAAGGACGCGAGGCGTGTGGCCACCGCGCGCCGACACGCGCCCGGCCACCTCCTCCCTGCCTGGCTGCCCCCTTTCCCCTCTGGACGCCTGGACGCTGACATGTACCCTCCCCGGCCCCTCTCACTCTCTCTCGAGTCAATCCCCTTCTTTATTCCCCTCCGTCGAGCTCCACCGAGCGAGCTCCTCGCCGCCGTTGCCGTAGCCGCAGCCACCGTGCTCCGCCAAGACGCCCTCTTCCTCCTCGATGAGTCACGTGAGCTCAGCCGCTCTGCATCGCCGCCTGCATCGCCTTCTTCTCCCTCCGGTCGCCGAGATCGCCGGCAACGCCATGACGCCGTCCGTGCTTCCCCGAGCCCACTTCGACGCCCCCTACAACCGCTGCGAGCCTCTCCGTCGTTTGCCCCTCCTCCCCATGCCTCTCGATCACCGTTGCCGCCGTCTCGACCGAGGCCGAAGCTCACCGCCGCCGGCCATGTCGCCGTCATGGCTGAAGACGCCGTAGCTCGTGCCTGGGCGCGTCATAGTGCTCGGTTTGCTCCCAGGAGATGACCCCGACCACCAGCTGGACCTGCCGTGCACCAGAACTCCAAACCCGCGCTTGTCCGAGCTCTGGCCACCACCTCGCTCGCCGCCGACGCTGTTTCCGGCCACCCCAGCGCCTCCCACCGGCACCACTCGACGCGCACGAGCTCCAGCTCCACGTAGCCGCCCTCCGCCGGCCATTTGGTCGCCGGAGGAGGAAACCCGCACCTCTCCGCCGTCCCTGGCCCTGCTGGCGACGAGCCCCGGGTCAACTCCGGCGAGTTTGACCCGGGTTTGACCCCAGTTTGACTTTTCCCCTGACTCACTGACAGGTGGGGCCCGACCCTGTTAATTAGTTAGGATTAGTACTAATTGTTTTTAGCTAATCTAATTACACTGATACGCAGGGCCCACAGGTCAGTTTGACCTGGACCGCGCCCGTTGACCGCTGACATCATAGTGACGTCATGCTGATGCAATAACTCTTTTCTGGATTTATTCTTTTACAGGAAATTTCAGAAAATAGTGCTAACTTCTAAAATTCATAGAAAATCAACCGTAGCTCAGAATGAAATAAATTATATATGAAAAATGATCAGAAAAATCCAATATCCATCTGTACCATTTCCATGCATGTTTAAACAACTTATACCTGCTGATCAGATCAAACCAATTAAATGGCATTTGAATAATAACATATGGAGTTTGAATTTGAATCTTGTATTCAAACCAACTTCATTTAATCTGTTGCTAGTTGCATTAGCTCAAACCACAACATATTTCCATGTCACATTCATGCATCATATTGTTGCATTGCATTGATTGTGTTCTTTCTTGTTTGCCGGTGTTATCCCCTCCTGGTAGACGACGTTCCGACGATGAGTTCGATGGCACCGATGAAGAGTTATACTATCTTCAGAAGTGCTAGGCAAGCAAAACCCCCTTGTTCATTCCGATACAATCCCACTCTCTCGCTCCTGCTCTCTTTTACTGCATTAGGACAACAACGATTCATCTGTTACTTGCTGTGGTAGCTGAACCCCTTTATCCTCTGCATGACCTGTCATTCCACAGTAATTAGATGAAACCCACTAGCATGAGTAGGAGTTGTTTGAGCCCTGTTGTGCCTACTCATTCATGCTTGTTTGTCATGCCTGCTACTGCTTAGAGTTGAGTCAGGTCTGATTCATCGGGAATGAATTGGAATGGTGTGTGAACATGTCCTACTGTGTGTGAGCTAAGTGTGTGAACACGATTTGGTAAAGGTAGCGGCGAGAGGCCATGTAGGAGTACATGGTGGGTTGTCTCATTGCAGCCGTCCTCAGGAACTGAGTTCTATGTTTGTGATCCATGTAACAATTACTACCACACATTGGGCTCCGGGCACTCCAAGCCCTCTCGACTTATTAATCAACTCGATCTCTATCCAGGAGTTGCAACTAGTTTCTGGTGTTTGTAGGATATGTGTTGGGGGCCGTGCGTAGCGCTGACCCTAGGGGTGGGCTATGTTGCGGTAGATACACCGTGGCACGGTGTACCGGGCGCCCGTTTGGTGTCTCGGGAACCCTGCTCACATCGTTTGGGGCCGTGAGCGACACCCCGACCGGATCTCCTTGCGGATGGAACCCGAATAGGCGATAAACCTGGACGAGAGACTTGTGTGGTTAGTCAGGTCGTGGCCGACTCCCTCGCCAGGCTTCCGCTTGAAGGTTGCCGAGATACACGACGTGTACATGGTGGTAAGTGGCGAGAGCGTGTGTGAAGAAGTACACCCCTGCAGGGTTATAAATGATCTATTCGAATAGCCGTGTCCGCGGTAAAGGACTTCTGGGTTGCCTATAACAGTTCATAGACAAGTGAAAGTGGATACTCTAAAATGCGCAAGATAAGCGTGAGTGCTATGGATGGCGTTCTCGTAGGGAGACGGGAGCGGGTCCATAGTGGTATATTGATATGGTGAATATGCAGACTCATGTGCTCCACCTCAAAAGAGTTTCTTGCAGTCGTAGTTAGGATAGCCACCGAGTCAAAATTGGCTTGCTGCAGTCAAACTCCACCACCCCCCTTTGTTGATAATGATGCATATGTAGTTAGTTCTGATGTAAGTCTTGCTGAGTACATTTGTACTCACGTTTGCTTATTTTATGTTTTGCAGAGAGACGTCAGTCTCGCTAGTAGTTCCGCGTGGACTTCGACGTTTAGCTTGTTACCTCAGCTACGATCTTGTGCCCTCGACAGGATCTGGTAGATAGTCAGGCTTCTAAGCCTTATCCATTTGTAGATGTCTGTACTCAGACATGTTTAGCTTCTGCTTGTGCTTTGACTTGTATGCTCTGAATGTTGGGTCATGAGACCCATGTTTGTAATATCTCGCTCCTCGGAGCCTAATGAATAAATACTTGAGTCGTAGAGTTATGTTGTGATGCCATGTTGTATTTACACATATCGAGCATATTGTGTGTATGTTTGAAATGCTTGGTATGTGTGGGATCCGACAATCTAGTTGTTTATCCTTGACAGCCTCTCATATCGGGAAATGTAGTGTAGTGCTTCCTGAGTGATAGTAGTCCGCTACAGCCCGGTTCACCGGAGTCCTGCTAGCCCAGCACTACTGCTCTGGACACTTGACTGGCCGGCATGTGTTTCACTTCGTTCCTGTGTCTGTCCCTTCGGGGAAATGTCACACGGTGACATCCGGAGTCCTGCCTAGCCTGCTACAACCCGGGTTACCGGAGTCCTGTTAGCCCAGTGCTACAGCCCGGATTCACACGTTGATGACCGACATGCTCGATGTGATTCATGTATGCCTGTCCCCATGGGTTAGTGCCGCTTTGGGTTCACGACTAGCCATGTCGACCCGGGTTCTCTGTCATATGGATGCTAGCGACACTATCATATAAGTGAGCCAAAAGGCGCAAACGGTCCCGGGCCATGGTAAGGGGACACCCGTGGGAATACCGTGCGTGAGGCCGCAAAGTGATATGAGGTGTTACCGGCTAGATCGATGTGACTTGGAATCGGGGTCCTGACAGCTTTGGTATCAGAGCCTGACTTCCTATAGGTCTACCAAGCCAAACCGGTCGAAGTTGTGTCTAGAAATGCTTTAGTTATGTAAGGGAATTGATTGTGGAAGGGAACGTAAAGCTCTTTTTACTCCTTATACCTCATGGCCATCTGATCTGAGTCATCCTCTTCTCTTCTACGGGGTTTAAGAACTAGGCTTCTCATCTATCTATCAGGATGACGTGTTACTAATCCATAGACTTATAGAATTGATTGTTTCAAATCTCAGTTTAGTTCTTGCTACTTCCGTATGTTCATAGCTGGTCTCAGAACCTTGATTTTGTGATGTTGAGTGGACATGCCACCATTTTTGCAGGATGTCTCAAATCATTTTGAGCATTTACAGCCGTTATGCTGTCCGAGTCATCCCAGGTCTCTAAATAGTCTGATGCATTGCAAATCCTTTCTTTCCATTCCCGATGTCCTTTTTGGTCAGAATAAGCACACTAACCGGTGCGTTGAGGTACTCTATTGCCTCGGTATATATGTTGGAGCTACTATTATGACCCTAGGTGTCTTAGAAAACCACCTAGTAATCTAGCCATGCTTTGTGTTCCTGGTGTGATGATTCTGGCCACCATTCTCGAAAGCATCCTGTGATGCCATTTAGTAGTAGGTATTCTATTCCTGGGTTCTTGACCCAAGATTCACTCTACTTACCTCGTGTTGATAGTAATTGCTAGTTCCCTTAGGTTATTAGTAACCTTTGCGTTAGTCCTCGAGGTCTGTGGTATTTCCTTCTTCCAAATACTATGAACCGCTTATGGCAGAAGTTCCTCGCTGAACTGAAGGATCACAATCAGAGTACTCTTGAGGAGTTCTCCATTCATAATTGTGAATCTGCCAGTTCTACCTTTTTGCATGGGTTATCCGGAAGAAACCTGTTGAACTTGACTCGACATACTAACCTATGCATCCACAGCTCAGGAAGTTATATGTTCCTCGAGTTGTTCCTCCTTAGTTGTATTCTGACCCCCCCGTCTATCAATTGATAGTCAAGGGTATGTGTGCGATCGTGATTATCGATGCCTATTATCCTTGTGGTCCGTCAAGCCATTCTATTCTGGAATGACTAGGAGAAACAAACTCCATCACCTCATCCATTTCTAGGATTGGGTCAAAGCGGTTGTATTTCGCAGATCAAATGCCAATCCAGCTTTTGATTCTGTTCTACCCTGAAGTATTACCGTCTTATGTCAAGAATGTCATGAGAATTGCACTAACTCTTATGAATTCTTGTTGCAGTGATACCTCTCGCCATCATTGCTCATTCCCCGGTTCCGTGTTGTCATAACCGGAATGCTGGCAAGTGAGTCGTGATGTGTGAAATCAATACTCCTAGCAACTCTGCTGCTTGGTAGTTAATGGACAATAGTCTCATTCTTAGCGTGTTGGTTATTAAATCATCATCCTAAGATTAATCGTGCCACCTAGTCCTTATTTCTGGTGCACTCGTCGATCAATGAGATAGGATTGTGTCAATCCCTCACTCTTTTGATCATATCATCTTGCCCTGAAAAGCAAGGTTGTTCTCGACCTTAGTAACATACCGATGGTTCGTGATTTTCTGAATATCTTCTCGGAAGTATTACCGGGCTGTCCCCTGACTGTTATGTTGAGCTCGTGATCAAGTTGGTTTTCTCTAAACCAGCCATTCTCCAAGAATCTGTGTTGGATACCCCTGAGCTAGTTGGTTAAGCTAAACAACAACTTGGAGAGTTGGGAGATAAAAGCTTGTCTAACTTAGTTCACCTCCAAAGGGATATCTTTGTGTGTGTGTGTGTGTGTGTTGAATAAATATGATATCTTCACCAATTGGTCCTCGTGATCAGTTGTTGGATCTATTGCCTTGTCAAAACTTTGACTTGAGTATGGGCTATCATCAAGTCAAATCTGAACCAACGATGTTCGTAATGTTGTCTTACTCGTGGTTGATCCCTCGAGCATACACCATTACATCTTTTGGTCTGACCAATGCTATCACCATGTTCACATGATGGTGGAAGTCCAGTGATATGGAAATTCCGATGAGTTGCTGTTGAGGCCATTAGCAGCATTTTGTCTCCCTCATGAGTCATGTTGAACATCAACTTAGTGTTGGAAACTTGTGTAAGCATTTTCTTCATGCCCCGTTCATGAAGTATATGTTTGGTGAAAGAAGTGACTTTCTCCAAGTTCACGTGCATTAGGTGTAAGTTACCGCCATGAATTTGAGAAAGGTTTGTTTTGTTTCCTTTAGAATCATTGCAAATCAGTCATGCATATGTGTGAAGTATTCTATGGTTTGGTAGATTAATTACCTCCACTCCATATGTATTCCCTAGCACACCAAGCCACTGATTGATTTGTTCAAGGAAAAGAAGTTCTTGAGTGCTAACCCTTAAGGACCCAAAGGTACATGCGCAGGACTTCGCTCTCCGCAATGATGGTTCCCAATCAGAACTCGGTAGTGTTTCATTATAAGACTACTGTGTGGTCATGCTTGTCTTGGGCAACGTGTTCACATGTATGTAGCAGAACCAACTCATGTTTTGGAGCTTGCTATCGTAGCTCATCCCCTGAGAGTCTCGCAATGTCATCTCGTCGATTGGTGTTGCAAACCTTCATCTTTCTTTCTAGACTTGATAAGTCTGGAATATCCTGACACCAACCAGATCTGAATCTCAGGCAGATATGATGGTTGGAACATTCCCGGCATTTGCATTTTGTTCCCAGCTGCACCCCATCGTGCCAATTCTCCATAGGCTGTCCTTCCCAGCAGTTGCTGTCCAGGATCATCTTCAAAAGTGGTCTTGTCATGGGTCCCATCCATTTCCGGTGATAAGCAAAATCATCCATTGTGTTGTCTTCAACAAGGTAGTCCACATCACCTATTATGGTATGAGCATGCCATTCCTTCGAATTCGTTCACACAATCGTTTGTGTTTGCCTTAGGCTCGTATAAAGAATTTCAATGCTCTTTGTATCAAAAGTAATTCTTTTTGCCACTTAAGGGAATAGTTCTTCGAGTCACCTTCCCTGAGGTACCCCATTTTGGAATCATGGCAATTTCCCTCGCTACTTTGGAACCCTCGTCAAATTGTTTCTTCTATCGCTCCTGATGCATGTTTTGCCTCTCAGCTCCAGAGATGTTTTCATGTCTTATTCCGTGAGTTGATCTTGTGATCATTAAGATGATCCTAACTTGCTCGAACCTCAAAAATATCGATTCTTCTAAAATTCTTCCTGTTTACCCGTTGTCATGTTGGATGTAGCTCTCAAAGCAAGACGTCAAGATCAATTTGAAGCAATGAATCAACATCCTCGAGAAAGACATCTGGATCATGAAGATCGTGTTAGCTTTGTATCCCCTCTGTCTTCTTACCTCACGTCTTGAATCTCGGGACGAGATTCTTGTTTAGTGGGGGTGAGTTGTCACAGCCCTAGAGTTTGCTTGTAACTTGTGGCATTGCATCCATGCATCATGTTTAAATTTCATGAAATTTGAAATGGGGATTGATCAAACCCCTAGTAATGAAACAATGCAAATAGGTTCAACTTCAAAATATTTTCAAAGAACCCAAATTGGTTTGCAAAAATGTTCGTGATTAATGGAAAAAGGTGAAAACCATATCCAGAGATGATGAATATTTTTCCAAGACATTTATGGTATTTGAATTAACCCATATTGTATTTGAATTGGGGCACTTAAATTCTATAAATAATTTTAAATGCTCCAACATATTCTGAAAATAGCTAAGGGTCTCTGTAATATTTCAGTTAATGCCCAAAATTATTTTCAGGATTTATGAAAATGATTTAGTTTCTAAAACTAAATCAAAAGAAATTACAGAAAATAGTAAAACAGAAAGAAATTAGAAAGGACACGGAGAGGGAGAGTTTACCTGTGCAGCCCACTTACCTGGCCCAGCCCACCAGAGCCGCCACAGTCTCCCACCTCGCGCTAGAAGGACGCGAGGCGTGTGGCCACCGCGCGCCACCACGCGCCCGGCCACCTCCTCCCTTCCTGGCCTGGCTGCCCCCTTTCCCCTCTAGATGCCTGGACGTCGAAACGTACCCTCCCCGGCCCCTCTCACTCTCTCCCGAGTCGATCCCCTTCTCTATTCCCCTCCGTCGAGCTCCACCGAGCGAGCTCCTCGCCGCCGTTGCCGTAGCCGCAGCCACCGTGCTCCTCGCGCTCAGACGACCTACCAGGGAGCTCCGCCAAGACGCCCTCTTCCTCCTCGATGAGTCACGTGAGCTCGGCCGCTCTGCATCGCCGCCTGCATCGCCTTCTTCTCCCTCCGGTCACCGAGATCGCCGGCAACGCCATGACGCCGTCCGTGCTTCCCCGAGCCCACTTTGACGCCCCCTACAACCGCTGTGAGCCTCTTCGTTGTTTGCCCCTCCTCCCCATGCCTCTCGATCACCGTAGCCACCGTTTCGACAGAGGCCGAAGCTCACCGCCGCCGGCCATGTCGCCGTCGTGGCTGAAGACGCCGTAGCTCATGCCTGGGCGCGTCATAGTGCTTGGTTTGCTCCCAGGAGATGACCCCGACCACCAGCTGGACCTGCCGGGCACAAGAACTCCGAACCCACGCTTGTCCGAGCTCCGGCCACCGCCTCGCTCGCCGCTGACGCTGTTTCCGGCCACCCCAGCACCTCCCACCGGCACCACTCGACGCGCACGAGCTCCAGCTCCACGTAGCCGCCCTCCGCCGGCCATTTGGTCGCCGGAGGAGGAAACCCGCACCTCTTCGCCGTCCCTGGCCCTGCCGGCGACGAGCCCCGGGTCAACTCCGGCGAGTTTGACCTGGGTTTGACCCCAGTTTGACTTTTCCCCTGACTCACTGACAGGTGGGGCTCAGCCCTGTTAATTAGTTAGGATTAGTGCTAATTGTTTTTAGCTAATCTAATTACACTGACACGCAGGGCCCACAGGTCAGCTTGACCTGGACCGCGCCCGTTGACCGTTGACATCACAATGACGTCATGCTGATGCAATAACTCTTTTCTGGATTTATTCTTTTACAGGAAATTTCAGAAAATAGTGCTAACTTCTAAAATTCATAGAAAATCAACCGTAGCTCAGAATGAAATAAATTATATATGAAAAATGATCAGAAAAATCCAATCTATCCATCTGTACCATTTCCATGCATGTTTAAACAACTTATACCTGCTGATCAGGTCAAATCAATTAAATGGCATTTGAATAATAACATATGGAGTTTGGATTTGAATCTTGTATTCAAACCAACTTCATTTAATCTGTTGCTAGTTGCATTAGCTCAAACCACAACATATTGCCATGTCACATTCATGCATCATATTGTTGCATTGCATCGATTGTGTTCTTTCTTGTTTGCCGGTGTTATCCCCTCCCGGTAGACGACGTTCCGACGATGAGTTCGATGACACCAATGAAGAGTTATACTATCTTCAGAAGTGCTAGGCAAGCAAAACCCCCTTGTTCATTCCGATACAATCCCACTCTCTCGCTCCTGCTCTCTTTTACTGCATTAGGACAACAACGATTCATCTGTTACTTGCTGCGGTAGCTGAACCCCTTTATCCTCTGCATGACCTGTCATTCCATAGTAATTAGATGAAACCCACTAGCATGAGTAGGAGTTGTTTGAGCCCTGTTGTGCCTACTCATTCATGCTTGTTTGTCATGCCTGCTAATGCTTAGAGTTGAGTCAGGTCTGATTCATCGGGAATGAATTGGAATGGTGTGTGAACATGTCCTACTGTGTGAGCTAAGTGTGTGAACACGATTTGTTAAAGGTAGCGGTGAGAGGCCATGTAGGAGTACATGGTGGGTTGTCTCATTGCAGCCGTCCTCAGGAACTGAGTTCTGTGTTTGTGATCCATGTAACAGTTACTACCACACATTGGGCTCCGGGCACTCCAAGCCCTCTCGACTTATTAATCAACTCGATCTCTGTCCAGGAGTTGCAACTAGTTTCTGGTGTTTGTAGGATATGTGTTGGGGGCCGTGCGTAGCGCTGACCCTAGGGGTGGGCTATGTTGCAGTAGATACACCATGGCACGGTGTACCGGGCGCTCGTTTGGTGTCTCGGGAACCCTGCTCACATCGTTTGGGGCCGTGAGCGACACCCCGGCAGGATCTCCTTGCGGATGGAACCCGAATAGGCGATAAACCTGGACGAGAGACTTGTGTGGTTAGTCAGGTCGTGGCCGACTCCCTCGCCAGGCTTCCGCTTGAAGGTTGCCGAGATACATGACGTGTACATGGTGGTAAGTGGCGAGAGCGTGTGTGAAGAAGTACACCCCTGCAGGGTTATAAATGATCTATTCGAATAGTCGTGTCCGCGGTAAAGGACTTCTGGGTTGCCTATAACAGTTCATAGACAAGTGAAAGTGGATACTCTAAAATGCGCAAGATAAGCGTGAGTGCTATGGATGGCGTTCTCGTAGGGAGACGGGAGCGGGTCCATAGTGCTGTATTGATATGGTAAATATGCGGACTCGTGTGCGCCACCTCAAAAGAGTTACTTGCAGTCGTAGTTCGGATAGCCACCGAGTCAAAGCTGGCTTGCTTGCAGTCAAACTCCACCACCCCCCTTTGTTGATAATGATGCATATGTAGTTAGTTCTGATGTATGTCTTGCTGAGTACATTTGTACTCACGTTTGCTTATTTTATGTTTTGCAGAGAGACGTCAGTCTCGCTAGTAGTTCCGCGTGGACTTCGACGTTTAGCTTGTTACCTCAGCTACGATCTTGTGCCCTCGGCAGGATCTGGTAGATAGTCAGGCTTCTAAGCCTTTTCCATTTGTAGATGTCTGTACTCAGACATGTTTAGCTTCCGCTTGTGCTTTGACTTGTATGCTCTGAATGTTGGGTCATGAGACGCATGTTTGTAATATCTCGCTCCTCGGAGCCTAATGAGTAAATACTTTAGTCGTAGAGTTATGTTGTGATGCCATGTTGTATTTACACATATCGAGCATATTGTGTGTATGTTTGAAATGCTTGGTATGTGTGGGATCCGACAATCTAGTTGTTTATCCTTGGCAGCCTCTCATATGGGGAAATGTAGTCTAGTGCTTCCTGAGCGATAGTAGTCCGCTACAGCCCGGTTCATCGGAGTCCTGCTAGGCCAGCACTACTGCTCTGGACACTTGACTGGCCGGCATGTGTTTCACTTCGTTCCTGTGTCTGTCCCTTCGGGGAAATATCACGCGGTGACATCCGGAGCCCTGCCTAGCCTGCTACAGCCCGGGTTACCAGAGTCCTGTTAGCCCAGTGCTACAGCCCGGATTCACACATTGATGACCGACATGCTCGATGTGATTCATGTATGCCTGTCCCCATGGGTTAGTGCCTCTTTGGGTTCACGACTAGCCATGTCGGCTCAGGTTCTCTGTCATATGGATGCTAGCGACACTATCATATACGTGAGCCAAAAGGCGCAAACGGTCCCGGGCCATGGTAAGGCGACACCCGTGGGAATACCGTGCGTGAGGCCGCAAAGTGATATGAGGTGTTACCGGCTAGATCGATGTGACTTGGAATCGGGGTCCTGACACTCTAGTCCGGAGCAGATCGCGCCATCCGAGGACGGGTGGATAGAGTCCGCCACGGAGGCCGCGCCCTCAGTGGCGATAGAGCCGAATACTGACCTTACCCTTCACGAGAGCCGTGTCGCTGAACTGCTGGACTCGTCCTCGGCCACGGACTCCGTACCACCCGCGCCCATACCTATCGAATCCGATTGGGCGCCGATCATGGAATTCACCTCCGCAGATATCTTTCAGCACTCGCCCTTAGGCGACATACTGAACTCATAAAAATCTCTCTCCCTGTCTGGAGAACCTCGGTCGAACTATGTCCGGTCTAGAGTGGGACGCGTATGATGAAGAAATTCAATCCCCACCCACCACCCACTTGGTAGGCACTGTCGACAATTCAACCGACTTGCTCGACTTCGACTCCGAAGACATCGATGGTATGGACACCGATGCCGGAGACGAACAGGAACCACTGCCACAGGGCACTGGACCGCCACCTCATCATATGACGTATATATGGTGGATACACCCAAAGAAAATGATAACGAGGATGCAGCGAATGATAGATCCCATGACAAGTAATCAAAACGGCGCCGTAGGCGCCGCTCTAAATCCCGCCTTGGCAAAAACAGCGACAACAGCGCAACAAGAAGCCAAATTGACCCAACGATAGAGCAGGGTAAGCTAGCGGACGATGAACAAATTGCAGAGCCGCTGTCCGAGCACGGTGACACCGAACATCAAGACAACCAACCCGTCTCCGGTCAGGAGAACAGTCCGGACGACGATGTGCGCATCATCCTGGATGGGCAGCTAGAGCAAGAAAGGCTTATGGCCACTGCAAGAAGTTTGAAGAAGCAGAAACAAAGGCTCGAGGCCGCACAAAACACACTCAATAGTAGATGGAATAAAGTGCTCGATATGGCAGAAAAGTACGGTGGCAGTCGCCCCACGAAGAGCTACCCAAAGCGGAAGCTGCTGCCGGAGTTCGACGACGAGGCCTTCGAACCCTCGCAGCCAAAAAACAAAACCGCTGATCGGTCGGACCGACGACCTCGTGGCCGCGATAGGGTGGCCAACGAGGCCGCACATAAGTCAGTACATGACCAACGCGAGAACCCGCATCAACGGGCCGGCGCAACCAGATCCATCTACGGACCAAGGAAATGTGCTCCAGCACTCAGCTAACACCAAATACCACAACTGTCCGAACGCCATGGCACAACCAAATATAGGGGTGCCGCTCACCCCCTATGTTTCTCCGACGAGGTATTAGACCATGAATTTCTAGAAGGGTTCAAACCAGTTAACATAGAGGCATACGACGGAACCACATACCCTGGGGTCTGGATCGAGGACTTCATCCTCCATATTCACATGGCTCGTGGAGATGATCTCCACGCCATCAAATACTTACCCCTCAAGATCAAAGGACCAGCTCGACACTGGCTGAAAAGCCTCCCCGAAAATTCCATTGGAAGTTGGGAGGAGCTCGAGGACGCTTTCCGGACTAACTTTCAAGGGACTTATGTCCGACCCCCGGACGCTGATGATTTGACTCATATAATTCAACAGCCCGGAGAGTCAACCCGAAAGCTTTGGAATAGGTTTCTCACTAAGAAGAACCAAATTGTCGACTGTCCGAACGCTGAAGCCCTAACAGCTTTCAAGCACAGCGTTTGAGATGAATGGCTTGCCAGACACCTTGGCCAAGAAAAGTCGAGAACAATGGCAGCCCTAACAAGCCTCATGACCCGCTTTTGCGCGGCCGAAGACAGCTGGTTAGCTCGCAGAAGCACCAGCGACCCAAGCACATCCAAGGTCCGGGACGGCAATGGAAAATCGCGACGCAGTAAAAACAAGCACCGGAATAAAGAAGACAGCCCAGACAACACGGCGGTAAACGCCAGATTTAGAGGTTCTCGACCGGGTCAGCGGAAAAAGCCCTTTAAAGGCAACAGAGATGAACCGAACGGCCTAAACAAAATTCTAGACAAACTATGTCAGATCCACGACACCCCCGGCAAGCCTGCAAATCATACCCACAGAGATTGCTGGGTCTTCAAGCAGGCTGGCAAGCTAAATGTCGAACACAAGGGGGAGGACACTCTAAGCGAGGACGAGGATACGCCTCGCTAGCAAGACACTGGGGGACAGAAAAAATTCCCGCCAGAAGTCAAAACAGTAAATGTTATCCACGTGACAAAGATGAGAGGCAAATACGCACTCCGAAATACACGAGTCATAGAGCCCGTCACCCATGAGTCCTACCACTGGTCGGCCTGCCCGGTCACTTTCGATCACAGGGATCACCTAATAGGTATCCGGCAGGAAGGATCAGCTGCCTTGGTGCTGGACCCAATAGTAAACGGATACCACCTTACACGATTCCTTAGGGACGACGGCAGTAGTCTAAATCTGATATACCAGGACACCGTCCGCAAAATGGGGATAAACCCAACAAACATCAGCCACAGTAATACTACCTTAAAGGGACTAATACCAGGCACAAAGGCTCGTTGCACGGGCTCTCTAGTACTAGAGGTTGTGTTCGGCTCGCCCGACAACCCCCGGAGCGAAAGGTTAACCTTCGACGTTGCTCCATTCCGAAGTGGCTATCAAGCACTACTCGGACGAGAGGCTTTCGCCAGTTTCAATGCAATACCGCATTGCGCTTTACTCCAACTTAAAATGCCCGGTCCGCGTGGCACCATCACAGTACATGGAAATGTTAAGCGTTCGTTCCGAGCAGAAGAACGCACGACTGCTTTAACATCCGAACACTAGACGGCCTCACCACCAGAGATGATGACCGGTCATTAGGACCGCGGACACTGTTAGACGAGTCCGGCCAATCATTGGATAGATAATGGTTCGATGGTTACACCCGTATAGACGATACCAGGGGCTTCGCCGCGATAATTCGGCTCAACTTTATCCATCTCGACTTTTTCATGGTTTATTTATGATAACCAAAATTTTGCACAACAACTTTTCACTAAGCACCTCTCTTTTACAGATGGCAATCATGCTACACCCGTCCAGGATACGGCACAACAGAGATACAGGCGCAGACGTGCAGCAGGGACCCGTGCAAAGGTTTCTCTTTAGATTAAGACCCTGCATAAACCTTTTTTTACTGTCTTTTGTTGATCACATCCTCTGGATTCTCAATACAACCGAGAAGGATGCTGACGTCTTGGCATGTGGCCACGTCAGAATATTGCTCGTACCTGGACACTATGGGTTCATTATCAAAGGGCATCACCTAAGCCCAATATATGTTTCAAAGACTGAACACCTTAGGGAGTGTTCGGCGTCGCGAGTTAGGCCTTATATGCATCAGCTCCGAATCATGTCTTTGATCAAATGTTGGGTTTGCCCGGCTCCTGTGTTTTGCTACCTTATGTTCCGCTCTATCGGCTAAGGCGGTACCAGGAGAACTACTGCGATTGTGCCCTGGCTAGCCCAGACGAGCACCTCAGTAGAGAAAGCCGAAAACTGACTGTCATGATAAAGCGAGAGACTGGTCAAGCACTCGATAACTTATCGGAATTTTCGGGATTCCTCCGCATTAACGAAGGGCCGTTTCCCGGCCAGGCATGACCGCGCCTCGTATTCAGATGAGCGTGGAGCCACCAGGGGCTATATAGTAGCCCCACTATCAAACTCCTATGGCTAAGTGAAAGTGTTAAAGCAATATAGTCCGATTGCCTAGTTCGCTGCGCTATCACCTCCTTAATGGACCAAGACGTTGGATCAAGTGTGAACACGCGTCTTTTGCGAACACCCCCGCATTATATGCATGGGGGCTGAAGCCGACGACTACAAACTTTCAGGTTATATACACATATACATAAACGGCCGCACAGGAGGCACCATAACACTTTTAGGCAAAAGTATAAAAATAGCCTTTATATAATTTAGTAAAACATTGTTTTTCAATGGGAATACATGTCATTCGAACATAATATTCTTCGAGCACTGCACTTCTATTGAACGAGCGCCTTCAAGGACCTCATCAAAGTAGTGCTCGGCAGCTACTCGGCTAATTGCCGAACTAGGGGCTGCAATTGCGGTGGCTTCCATCTCCGCCCAGTGCGTTTTGACACGGGCAAGCGCCATCCGCGCACCCTCGATGCACGCCGACCTCTTCATAGCGTCGATGCGCGGCACAACACCAAGGAACTGCTGCACCAAGCTGAAGTAACTGTTCGGCCTTGGCCCTGCCGGCCATAGGTGATCCACAACAGACCTCATGGCGAGTCCGGACAACCTATGGAGCCCGGCCCATTCGACCATCCGCTCATTCAGAGGAAGCGGACGCGCTGGACCATTAAATTGCGACCAGAACAACTTCTCCACTTCACGATCCCTTTGATCTTTGAAGAACTCGGCTGCATCAGCAGCAGTCGCTGCCAAATCCAGATAGGCGTCTTCAGAACTTCACAGCCGGTCTAGAGGAGCATACTTAGGATCTACGAACTTCATCCGCAGCATAAAGGGCTTCCCAGCCGTGATATCCCCGGCGTGACGCAGCTCCTCCTTCATCGCTCTAATTGTAGAGCGGGATTCCTTGGCTGCTACCATGGCCTTCTCCAGCTCCATAGCCCTCACTCGGCTTTCCTTCTCAAGAAGTCGATATCGGTCGGCGGCATCACTTAACTCAACGGCCATCTTGGCCATCTTCTCCTTACTTTGGCAATGGGCAGCTTGTTCGGCCCTCAGCTCTTCAGCCGCCTTTAGAGCGGCCGCATCACTATTCCTGGCTTGCTTTTTGGCTCGGGCAAGTTCCGCCCGAAGGGTCTCCACTGCCGCAGCTCCATCTGCATTTCACAACATGTTCAAGATACTGGCATTACGCTCCTCTTACCATATGTTGATAACCAGAGAAATTACATACCCTGCGCCTCGTCAAGCCGCTTGTTGACAAGCATGATGTCGGCATCTTCCGCATCAAGTCACCGCATTAGCTTGGCAACCTCACAAGTCCGGCTAGCCACTGGACCTCCCGCCACCTGCATATGAAGATGGCTGGATTATTACCTGCGACTATGATCCTCTGTTTACCGCCGTTTCCAACGGCAACCAGAGTCTCAGGGGCTACTATCTACACATGGCACATTTAAAACATGCGCGGTACTGTAAAAAATACACGTCACTTCGCGTACCTCAAAACCTTTCAGTAGACTCATAAAGGCTTCATGCAACCCACTTTCTGCGGATGAAAGCCTCTCAACCACCGCGCCCATTAGCGCACGGTGCGCTTCTGAGATAGCCGCCTGCTCTAGCAGATCCTTCAGTGCGTCCGACCGCATGACAGGCGGAGCCGGACCCTTCCGGTTGCTCTCTTCAAGAGCTGGATACTGAGGACTTCGGGTGGCCAAATAATCACCTTCTGGCCTTGCCGGATCGGGAGAAGCCCTCCGAGGTGACACCTCGGGGTCGCCCGCCTCGTAAGGCAGGATGGCGTGGGGAGGCGTTTTGCTCTCCATCATCTCTGGAAGAAGATCCCCCGAAGACGAACTCTGCCGAGAAGGGCCACGATTCAGACTATAAGACGAATGTTTCGGTTATTTTCCTCGGAAGTAAAGTAGGATGTTTTTTTACTATTAAACCCTTTATTTTACTTACAGCTTGATGGAGGGCTGATCCCCTTGCGGGCACTGTACGGCCGGGGTATCCCCTGGGCCAGGACCCTCTGGCGAAGATTTCTTCCCCCGTTTAGAGACTATTGTCTCCGGGCATTCAGAGGCGGTCCTTTTCCTTCCTCGGGGAGAGGGAGCTTTGGCTTCTTCTCCCCAGTTGTCCGCCTTCGCGGAGGCGTCAGCCTCTTTATTCCCACCTTTATCCTCCCCTGAGGGCGCTCGGTAGGGCGCAAGCTCCAACATGCGGACTAGTACCGGATCCAGTGAGACCTCGGGGAGGGGGGCCGGATACCTGATCATCTTCGCCTTTGCTATCCAGTCCTGGTCAAAGAGCGTCTTTTCAGAATGATGTCGTGATGAATAGAAATACAACGTTTTCGGCCATAGGGCGACTTACTTGGTTATCTGGACGATTGCAGCTCAGACCCGCGTCCTCGGTGGAATCAGGACACATTGCTTGCGGTCCGAAGTACAATTTGTACATCTCCTCGGGCGTCATGCCGAGGAAGTGCTGAATAGCTCGCGGTCCCTCCGGATTGAATTCCCACAGACGAAGGGGACGACGTTTATAGGGAAGGGTTCGGCGAAGTAACATTACTTGCGTTACTGTGACCAGACCAATATCTCTTTCGGGGAGATCTCGGATGCGGCCCTGCAGTATGGGCACGTCCTTCACTGGCCCCCAGTCTAGCCCCTTGTTGATCCATGACGTTAGTCGTGGAGGGTGACCCGAATGAAAGGCAGGTGGGGCCACCCATTTGGTACCCCTGGGAGCTGTGACATAAAACCATTCTTGTTGCCATAAGCTGGACACCTCCTGGAAAGAACCCACGGGCCATGGGGCATCGGCGCTTTTGCTTATTATAGCACCTCCGCATTCTGCATACCTCCCCTCGATCATCTTCGGCTCCACTTGGAAGGTCTTGAGCCACAGGCCGAAGTGAGGGGTGATGCGGAGAAAAGCTTCACACACGACGATAAAAGACAAGATGTGGAGAATAGAATCCGGAGCTAAATCATGGAAGTCCAGCCCGTAATAGAACATGAGCCCCCTCATGAAGGGATCCAGAGCCAGGCCTAGCCCTCGAAGGAAGTGAGATATGAATACTACGCTCTCGCCGGGTTCGGGAGTGGGTATGACCTGCCCTTGAGCAGGCAGCCGGTGCGCAATCTCACCGGTCAGGAACCTGGCCTCTCTTAACTTTCTGACGTCTTCCTCCGTGACGGAGGAGGGCATCCACCGACCTTGAAGGTTGGATCTGGACATGGCTGAAGGTCCGAAGCGCCTGACCTGAGCTTTGGGTGTTGAAACTCGAGGTGGGGGAGGGATTCGATTGAGTTCGAGGAATAAAAAAGGATAGGCCTTGGTCTCTTTATAAAGAGGGTGAATACCAAGTGTCCTCCTCGTGACCGTTTGGGACTTGCCTATAATCGAGGAGTCATACCAACGGGCATGATTGGGTTACCCACACCCGTATTGATGAGAATCCCGTGATAAGGGGACACGATCTCTGCTTCGACAAGACATGCCAAGGAAACCGCCTCGCGATATGCGCCAAGGCTGGTTGAAAAACACGGTTCGATAATAACCGGGCCATGGCATGATGTCATGGTATCAAATACGTTAGCAGGTCAGATTTTTGAATATTATTCTCTCTACGGTGGAATGTGGATCTTGTTTTGCAGAGCCGGACACTATCCTTGTGTTCAAGATCTTCTAAGGAGTATTCGGAGGAGGAACCCGCCTTGCAATGCCGAAGACAATCTGCGTGCTGGACTCATCGTCATTTAAGCCTGGTTCAGGGGCTACTGAGGGAGTCCTGGATTAGGGGGTATCCGGACAGCCGGACTATATCCTTTGGCCGGACTGTTGGACTATGAAGATACAAGATTGAAGACTTCGTCTCGTGTCCGGATGGGACTCTCTTGGCGTGGAAGGCAAGCTTGGCGATACGGATATGTAGATCTCCTTCTGTTGTAACCGACTCTGTGTAACCCTAGCCCCCTCCAATGTCTTTATAAACCGGAGGGTTTAGTCCGTAGGACAACAACAATCATACCATAGGCTAGCCTCTAGGATTTAGTCTCTACGATCTCGTGGTAGATCAACTCTTGTAATACTCATATTCATCAAGATCAATCAAGCAGGAAGTAGGGTATTACCTCCATAGAGAGGGCCCGAACTTGGGTAAACATTGTGTCCCTTGCCTCCTGTTACCATCCGCCTTAGACGCACAGTTCGGGACCCCCTACCCGAGATCCGCCGGTTTTGACACCGACAACGCCCAAGACAAGGACTCCTCTAAACCCTAGGCCTACGGTGCATATATAAACCGAGGCCGGGCTAGTCAATAGACAATCTCATATTCATTACTACAATCTCGTGGTAGATACATGTACTCTGTACTACACCCATATGAATACAATCAAAAGCAGCATGTAGGGTCTTATCTCATCAAGAGAGCCCGAAGCTAGGTAAAACCCCATGTCCATGTTACCGTCGCTCCAAGACGCCTAGCTTAGGACCCCTACTACGAGATACGCCGGATATCAAGCCGACATTGGTGCTTTCATTGAGAGCCTGCTGGCAGTCGCCACAGGGCGATGGGAATTCGGATCGTCTCCGGCGCGATCTACGCATCGGAGCCGAGCTTTATGGTCGATGTCGGCATCTTTTGTCACCGGCTCGACTGGTCACCTTGGCTTAACCAAGGACTATGCCCTGCCTCCATTCATCATGTTCGGACGAGGGCCTTCATCAACATCAACTCCGATCTCTATCATGATCATGGAAGAATCATCCATGGAGCTCGGGGGCTCAACGTCAACATTGCCCTCGGGCGACCGTGCTGTTTTTTCCGAACAACAAACTTGTATCCGCTGCGACCTCCTCCTCGAGCATCGCTTTGACGATTCCTTCGGTGGAATTGTGCGGAATTAATAGTACAACAACCATGCCAAATTTCGTCGAGTTCCGATGGAGGAATCTCTGGCAATCTACTATATACCGGAGCCCTGTCAAATCTGGACGGGAATCTGGATGAGTTTAGGTCGTGGTCTCCAGAGCCCAGCTCGGAGGTCCTTTGGAAGATCCAACCGTTCATCTACTGCGTAATTCCCATATCTACCACCCCTCCAAATTTTAGCTCGATCCGATGGTTCAAACTCCGGGAACCTTTCGATGAGTGGACCAATTTTCGGATCTGTTTTCTGTGCGAATATGAATCTGGCCCGAGTTCATGTTTCTTCATGAACGGAATATTGGACAACCCTTTTGAAGGAATTTTTTTCTAGGGTATTGTGCGTTCTTTTTAAACACGTACCCATAAAATTTTAAGCCTCCACCGAGGTAATCTTCACCATCACGCTAGTGTCAAACCAGTCCGGCAATATTGCTCCACGGCTGCCGACCTGCGCTAGACACATCGCCGCTTTGTTGAGCCGAGCTCAACTTCTTCGATATCATCTCGGCAAGCCAAACAAGAGTTTGACATCATGAAGGATAAATCATCACCAACATCGCTGCCCCACGGATTACACGGAGCGGGCACACCGGCATCGCCGCATGGTCACTTCATCAAGCCGGCATTGACCGCGTCACAAGTCATGACCTACATCAGCATGGCCGCACTATTGCTTCTTCAAGCTGATGTCCATCACGCCGACCTGCTTCAACACCTCGGCTGACATGGCAGCTGCAACATCTCCTCACCGACCTGCTCCATCACCTCGGCTGGACCGGGGACTTGGCTATTTCTTCATCAACATACTCCGGTGACTTTGGCGTCACCAGCCGACCAGCTTCGTCACGTTAGTTGGACCGAGGGCTTTGTCTCGGCAAGCCAACCTTTGCCAGCATCACCATGCCGTCTGTGACGCCCCAAGACCGGAGCTTCAGTTGCCTTCCAGGGTTTCCGAGTTTTGTCGTGTGATTTGTTTTGTGTGTGCATTCATCATGTGATCTCTCGCATTGCATCATCTCATCATGCCATCATATCATTAATTTTAAAACCTCAGCTAAATAAACTGCATAGATCTTTTGATCTATTTAAATTGAGGGATATTCACATGGTGATTTCTCTTTATAACATATCCTCTCGATATTTAGAGAGCTACTATAAAATATTCCATTAATTTGGAATTCACCATAACACACTTGCAAATTCCCATGCCCTTTCTACTTCAAGTTTGGTCCCCAAACTTTGCCAACATTTCTTTTCCCATTTATTGTGGCTCCTCTAAAATTCTCAACATTTTTGGGACTTCCAAACTTCCACTTCCTATTCACCCATTTGAATTAAATTCAAATGTTTTTGAATCAAAAACTTGCATCCATGCCCACTCCTATTTTCTTGGATTAAGCTCATTTTTCTGAGTCTGAGAAAAATTAACTCCATTCCCAAACACTTCCTTTCCTCTTCTTTTCCTCTTTGGTATTTTTCTATTTTGGAAAATAAAAGAGTAGGAGGAGAGAGAGAAGAGATCCCAGCCAGGCCTCTGGCCATTTTCTTCCCTACCTGGGCCGGCCTCTAGCCCGCGGCCTCCAGCAAGGCCCAGCCGGCCCCTGCCCTTAACCCTAGCCCCGACCCCCCTCCTCTCATCCTCTCCCTCTCGTCCTCCCACGCCGCCGCTACACTCGCACGCAGAGGGGCAGTGCCCCACGTCCGTTCCCCTCGACCGCTACCTTGGCCGATCATGGCGACCGCGCCGGCGACCCTGGTGGCCGCTTCTCCGCGCCATCTCCGCTTCCTCGTCCTCTGCCCGTCCGCCTCGTCCTCGCGTCTCCCCTTCCTCGTCCCTCACCCGAGCTCCTGGAGCCCGAGCCGTCCCCGACGCGCCCGCGCCCGATCTTCTTCAAGCCGCGCCGCCGGCCAAGTCCCTCTTCCCCTCCTCGCCATCGCCGCCCCAACGCCCTCCACGCGCGCCCTCTCCTTCCCTCCTGCCTCGTCCTCGTTCCCGCGCCGCTCATCGCCAGAAGCCAGCAGGAGAAGCCCCGCCTCCGCTCGAGGGCTCCGAGACATCCTCTGCTGCACCTCCACCGGTCGGCGACCTCACCTAAACCTCGCCTGCGACGTCCCCGTGCCAGGACCTTCCCCGACCTCCGGCCTTGTCCAGGCCACCCCCGCCGTCGCCTCTCCATCGACCACCGCGCCGCCCCGACGAACCGCCTCGTCCACGGAGCCCAAGTCGCGCCGCAGAGACGCCAAGTACCAGTTCAACGAGGAGCACCAAGTTTTGCCTCTGTACACTCATCAGGGTTGACCGTGGACGTGTGCCTGGTGTTACTTGTATTCTCCAAGGAGGCCAAGACCCGAGGTTTTTCGGTGTTGCTTTGTTTTGGAACGCCAAGTACCACGACGACCGATGCATAGAACCACTACGATTGCCGTGTACATCTACCGTCGCCCGAAGAAACGTGTACCACGAGCGCCAAGTACGACTACCGCACGGTTACGTCAAGTTCATCTACGAAAATGAGTACAACTACCGTTGACATGCTTTTCGCCAAGTACCTCTCGGATCCGACAAGTACCCCGATGACGTGTGTACCACTACCGTCGACCCTCTAAGACCCCGTGGACCCCGAACATCCACGGGACATGAACAACTACTTCCACCACGAGATGTACCTCTACCATCGAACGTGAACGACTACTTCCCTCTACGAAACGCGAACCGCCCCGAAACGCACGCTCCTAAGGTATAACCCGAGACGACCGCGATGAGATGCCCTTGCATGTATGAGATGCACGATATGTTTGCACCGTGTCCGAATTGTCCTTGCGATGCCCCTCTTTTGCCATGCCACCGTTCCGTGGGAACCCGGTAACCGGGAACACCCCACCATCTTGCTCAACTCGCTTCCGTCACACTTTCTTTTGCACCGATATCTCCATGAGCTACCGGAACCGATATGTTGCCGTGGCATCATTTTTCGGATTCGTTGCCGTGGCACCCCTTTTCTTCCACCACGGTGACACAATGCTTCATAACATGCTCTTGTCAACATTTTCATAAAATTGCATAAAACTTGCACATGTCATCCGCATCATGATAACAACAATTAAAATGTTTAAAATTGTTGTTTGCATTAATTTGCTTAAATGCCATGCTAAAATGATTTATTTCATAACTAAATAACCGTAGCTCCATTTTAAATAAATTATATATGTAAATGGGGTAGAAAAATGCCTA
>LR880972.1:235420801-235454885 GCA_904067115.1 Aegilops sharonensis
TTTTGTTTCAATAAAGTGCCAAGTAGAACCTTTGGGAAGACTTGGGTGAAGTCTTTATGATCATGCTGTAAAAAACAGAAACTTTAGCGCTCACGAGATTAGCTAGAACTTTTTACTGGAGAGTTCTATTTAGTTGATTCTTTTTGAAGATGATTACTAGAAAAATTCCTCAGGTCCACCAATTTATTTTAGAATTTTTGGAGTTCCAGAAGTTTGCGTTAGTAACAGATTACTACAGACTGTTCTGTTTTTGACAGATTCTGTTTTTCGTGTGTTGTTTGCTTATTTTGATGACTCTATGGCTAGTAAAATAGTTTATAAACCATAGAGAAGTTGGAATACATTAGGTTTAACACCAATATAAATAAAGAATGAGTTCATTACAGTACCTTGAAGTGGTTTTTTGTTTTCTTTCGCTAACGGAGCTCACGAGTTTTCTGTTAAGTTTTGTGTTGTGAAGTTTTCAAGTTTTTGGTAAAGATTCGATGGACTATGGAATAAGGAGTGGCAAGAGCCTAATCTTGGGGATTTCCAAGGCACCCCAAGGTAATATTCAAGGATAACCAAGAGCCTAAGCTTGGGAATGCCCCGGAAGGCATCCCATTTTTCGTCTTCGTTCATCGGTAACTTTACTTGGAGCTATATTTTTATTCACCACATGATATGTGTTTTGCTTGGAGCGTCATTTTCTCTTATTAGTATTTGCTTGCTGTTATTTAGAATAATGTTTTGCATCTTTAGTTTCAATAAAAAAGTCAAGGATAGCCTTTGCCATGCTTATTTTGCTACTATACATGTTGCTGTTTGAAAATAGAAAGTTTGCCGCTGTTGCAAAAATTCCCTAGAAAAGTCACAGAGTGGTATAATGTTGAATATTTTTGAATACTGAGCTCTGATAAATTTATTAAAGTGGGAATTTTAGTTCATAATTTTTGGAGTTAGGGAAGTATTGATACTCTTGCATTCTTTACAGACTGTACTGTTTTGGCAGATTGCTGTTATGTTTGCATTGTTTGCATATGTTTGCTTGTTTAATGATTCTATTTAAGGATAGGAGTATTAAATATGCAGAGGAATTTAGTATGCAATGTTGAATAATAATTTTAGTAATTTGTTATAGTAGAAAATGATAAGGTTTTGCATTGGTTTATACTAACCTATCTCACGAGTTCTTGTTGAGTTTGGTGTGGATGAAGCTTTTTGAGAAAAAGAGAAACCATGATATGAGAAGAATTAAGGAGACACAAAAGTTCAAGCTTGGGGATGCCCAATGCACCCCAAGATAATATTTCAAGAAGTCTCAAGCATCTGAGCTTGGGGATGCCCCGGTAGGCATCCCACCTTTCTTCTCCAACAACTATCGGTTAGTATCGGTTGAGCCTAAGTTTTTGCTTCTTCACATGAGTTGTGCTATCCTTGCAATGTCATTTTATTTTGTTTTGCTTGCTATTTGGATACAATACCAAGATCTGAAATTATTAAATGGGAGAATCTTCACATAGTTGCATAATTATCCGACTACTCATTGATCTTCACTTATATCTTTGTCACTGTAGACCACGATATGTTTGTCATTGTAGACCACGATTTCTGTCATGCTTGTAAATCCATGACGATTTTATGACAAAATCAAGATAGTCATACATGTGTTGTCGTAGAAGTGTTCGATGACAATACTGAAATTATCATCACGGAAGTGTCCACTTCCATGATGATGTATGGCGCGCCATGGAAGTGCTTTCATCAAGGGTAGCCGACACGTGGCATCCACCGTAATGGGTCGTCGTTAAGCTATCATGTCCGGTTTTGGATCCGCTAATAGCCACGGCCAATGGCAATTTTCCATGTGTAAAATTCTTGTTGACCGAAGGAACCACGTGTTAGCTTCGCATTGAGACAGATGTCTGATGTCCACTACACAACCTTCTTCTTGTAGACATTGTTGGGCCTCCAAGTGCAGAGGTTTGTAGGACAGTAGCAAATTTCCCTCAAGTGGATGACCTAAGGTTTATCAATCCGTGGGAGGCGTAGGATTAAGATGGTCTCTCTCAAACAACCCTGCAAACAAATAACAAAGAGTCTCTTGTGTCCCCAACACACCTGTCGTGGAATTGTCACGGCATATGTCCTAGTGTGAGGACTTAGTCGTGGAGCCATCGCAACGAGATTAGCTTAAAGGGGTTAATCAGGACAAAGGACACGAGGAGTTTATACTGGTTCGACCCCTTGCAGTGAAGGTAAAGGCCTAATCCAGTTTGAGGTGGTATTGCTAGGGTTTCGATGACCAGGGAGCGAATACGCTTAGCCTGGCTCTCGATCTGTTGTTTCTTGTCCTAAGCCGCCGCCGGGTCGTCCCCTTATATACACGGGTTGATGCCCTGTGGCCTACAGAGTCCCGGCCGGATCATACATAGTGTCCGGCTCGATGACTTATCTTACATGCCTTACAATACAAGTCTACATATACATGGCGGTTTATATCCGTGGGCCTTAAGCCGCCTTCAGGTTTGGGCCTTCTACTAAGCCTATCTATGAACCGCCATTGTTATTATACTCTCGGGCTTCATTGAGATGAACCGCCATAGGGATGACCTGGCCCCTCCTTGGCGGGTTATACCCGATAGTCATATCCCCAACATTAGGCCCCAGGTTGATTTGAACTTGTTCATGTCAATCTTCAATACTTAAAAAAATCCTTCCTCATCTTACTGTGAAATATTGTAACCCGCCATGACGTCATCTCCGGAATTTACGGTAACCCGCCATGACGTCACCTGCCATTTAATACTTCACAGAACCCAAATCTTAATAAATCTCTTACTTTACTGTCCTTCCGAAAATCGAGGCGCCCGCGCCGTCGCTTATCCCTTTTTTTCCTCCTCGATTCTCGCGCCTGTCGTTTGTCCTTCCAGGCTTTATAAATAAGACCTCGGACTCTCCTCTCATTCTCCCCTCTTTCCTTCTCAGCTTATTCTTCCTCCTCGTGACACACCGACCCGCACGAACTTAGCTGCCGTCGACCTTCGTCTCCAACCTCAACTCCGGCCGCTACATCACCCTGAATGGACCAGAAAACCACAGCGCCTCTCCGCTGTCCCATCAGCATCAGTAAGCCCTCCTATCCTTTGTTGTAGATCTGGCGTTAGGGTTTCAGTGTTCATCAGTGTTCGTCGGTGTTCGTCGCCGCTCTTCCTTATCCTTGTTTAGATCCATGGATTAGATCCAAAAACCACATAAATCTTGCGCGGTAGTAATTTTAGCACCTGTTTTTGATACCACAATATATCCTCATCGCGACAGATCACCTCTGGGGCACCTCTGCTTTTCTGAACAATTGCAGATCCAAATCTATAACTTTAATCCGTGAAACCTATTTGTCCAACACTTAGTAGAATTTTACTCTTTGCCAAATTTTGAATACCTGTACCTTCCATGGCGGCTTACACGTCCGGCTTACAATTACTCATATACCATTAGTCCTCACTTAAGCCACCATTCTGAATGTATACTGTCAGCGCTTAAACTATGATTTCGCCAATTAACTTGAACCGACAATTTTCTTTCATTTAGGCTTTCTTCCACAATGCCGCCCAAAACAGTGTACACATGCAATTGGGTCCCTTCCATCGTCACCGAGGGCACTTTTAAAGACTTTCTCAAAGTCGGGTATCTACCTGCCAAGAGTGTGATGCATTACCGTGCTCCTGACCCGGGTGAAGAAAAACCTCAGCCGAAAGACGGCGAAGTCATCGTTTTTACTAACCACATGAACCGGGGCTTCTCACCGCCCGACGCTAAATTCTTCCGAGATGTTCTGCACTTTTTTCAGCTCCACCCTCAAGACATCGGACCCAATTTCGTGTCAAATATCTGCAACTTTCAAGTCTTTTGTGAAGTATACCTTCAAGGGGAGCCTAGTGTTGAGCTCTTTAGAGAGTATTTTTACTTAAACCGCCAGTCTGAATTCACCAATCGTCCTAGCTTGGAGCTCGGTGGAATTTCAATTCAACGTAGAAGAGACGCCATCTTTCCTTACGCCTGCTTGCCGAGTCACCCCAAAGACTGGAACTAGACGTGGTTTTATTGCAAGGATACTTCTTCGGCTGACGAGAATCCGCTGCCGGGTTATCGTGTTGAGCGCCTGGACCCAAAACATAACCTTCCCGAAAAACTTACTGCCGCTGAACGGAAGAAGATTGCACCTACTATTGTGAAGGTCAAAGCTATGCTAGGAAATGGGCTGACTGGCGTTGATTTAGTCAGGTGTTGGGTTTCTTGGCGGATCATTCCGTTGAGCCGCTGCACTGGCTTAATGTGTACTTACACTGGTGGTGAAAAAGAATCATTGTGTCATAGCTCTGCACCATTAACTGATGAAGCAATAAATGAGATGGTTAAGTCTCTTCTGAACGAAGACCCGGAAGATTGTGTTAAAGTGGTTTGGCCCCTTTCTACAAGCTTAACCCGCCACCAGATGTAAGCCTTTGAACTTACTTATCTTCACCTCGTCATTTGAAATATCTTATTAACTCAACCTTTAATAACCTTTGCAGGCTAAGTCTGAATTTTGGTAAGTGGAGTATAATCACGAGGCTGCTAAGAAGGCCAGGGCTGCCAGAAGGCCGCTAGGAAAGTTGCCAAGAAGACCACCAAGAAGAAAAAGAAACCAAGCGCCTCTGACCTGCTCAAGCTGGATGACACCTCTGAGTCGGAGGTAGCCCTTGACTTTCTTGGCTTATTTTTCAATCATCTTATTGACACTGATTATTATCAGGCTGACACGGGAGCCAGCCAAGTAGCTGAAGAGGTAAGTATTATTTCCTTCGACTCAGACCCTTTGCCAAGACAGAAACTTCGACAAGTAACCCGGAAAGTAAGGTTTTCAAACCCGTTGGCTTATTTGGATCCTCACTTTCTTTTGAAACAACAGCAACACGAGAACCGCCGCCAGACCCGGACCAGTGGGAGTAACGAGTTATCCTCCGGCTTACCGAACACTCCTGCCCCTCGAAAGCGTCGAAACGAGGTTCTTTTTTTAATTACTCATTTTATCTGTTTGGCGGATCTTATCTGTTTACCTTCTAACTCTGTTGATAATCCTTAATCAGGAACTTGCCCGTTCTTCCTCTGGTGACTCATCACAAACTGAGTTGCCGGCTTTCAAGACAACCCCTGGGTAATAGCAACTGATTTCACCCTGTAATTCTTCATACCCTTTTATTTATACTAACTTGTCACAATCCGCGTTGTGGACAAGCAAAACCGAACAAGAAGGAGAAGGTGAATAAACCAACTGAAGCGCCGAAAACTGCTGAGCTGGAGCCACAAGTCTCCGTTCCTGAAGCTTCTGATAAGTAGCAGGAAACTGTTACTGTCACTCAGCCTGAGATTCCGGATCTCAGTGTTGATGGCACTACTATTAATCCTTCAACTCCCGCCCCCTCAGGCTCACCTAAGCCTTCAGAGGCTCACAATGATGACGTATTGATTATTGGCACCGGCTTTGTTGAACCGGGAAATCCAATAGCTTTGGCCAAACACACTGCCAAGCAAGAGGTTATTGAGAGGCGGAAACTGTAGTTTGATATCTCCCATTATGCACAATTGAGCAGCAATGAGATCCTCTTCGGCTACCTCAGTCAGGTCCACTCCAGCCGCGACCTTGAAATTGATATGATGAAACAGATGCACCAGAAATATGAGGTATGAATTCCAGCTTTAAATAATTTATATACATATCCTGCCAGCCCCCAAGTCTACTGGCTATGATAATATTGAGTAGGTTGTAGACTTTAGAAAAATCCATAAACTTCTATCCTAGAATCCCTCCTTGTCCGGTTTAAATTTAAACCGGATGTTTGCCCAAGTTTGAGTTTTCCATCCGTAGCCCCCAAGGGCCGGTTTAATCCGCAGGAATGAGCCGGTCTTATTTTTCTTTGTATAAGAAAAGAGAGCTTGAATGCATAGCCCCCATGAGTCGGTTGGGACTGTTTACAGCACTTCCGGCTCATGATAGAAAAGATACAAACGATATGCACTAGCCCCCAAGTGCCAAGCAGTCTTGCTTGCAAAGTACTTGGGACTTTATTCATAAGAGCCATTGTCTTGAAAAATTGCTTCGATAGACATTAGCCCCCCAAGTGTCAAGTGTTGTTGCTGGCAAAAGACTTGGGACTTGTATTCTTGATATAAATGTGGATAACTCCATACTTTATACAGGCTGCCACTGCTGAACTGGAGTCCCAATTGAATGATGCCAAGACCCAGCTAGCGACTCAGGAAACTGAGACCCAGAAGGCTGAGTCAAAATTCTAGTTTAGCGTGGCTGAGTCGAAAAAACTGAAGACCAGCTTTGAGGCAGAGAAAAAGACATGGGCGGATGAGAAGACGGCTTTAACCCAACGTGCTGAGAAGGCAGAAACATCGCTTCAAGAGGTGACCACTGAGCTGACCGGTTTAAAACACCGTGTAACTCAGATGGTTTCAGCTATGTTTGGTGAGCCGCCTTGCCAAGCATAAACAATGAATCATTATTTTGATCATATACCCCGCCATTTAATCATTCTGCGATATATCCAAGTCCCAGGAGCAGCAATCTCAATCAAGACATGCTTGTGAAGCTTAAAGCTGTCTATACACTTGTCGAGCAGCTGTACACCGGGACTCAACGTACATTAGCCGCCATTTCGCCAACAGGTCAAGCACCAACTATGCTGATAGATGTTTTGAAGAAACTCTCTATGCTGCCTGTGAGATTTGATGAGATAAAGCGATCATCTGCAAGAGCCGGCGCCGTGACGGCTTTGAGCCGGGCCAAGGCATGGGTACCAGAGCTTGACCCGTCTGAGGTAGCCACTGGTTACGAAAGCTTGAAAGAAGATGGTACACCTTTCGATCAGAAAGACTTCTCAGCTTGCGTAAAGGAAATTCGTCCAATGGCCACTCTGATTGCCAATGATTCAGACCTCTCCAAGTACCATCCGGCTTATAACCAGGAAAATAAGAAGATGCCAACCCCGGCTTACAAAGTGATGGACTTAATCCCGCCAATCCGTAAGCACACCTTTGCTCCTGAAGTCGATCCGTCTGAGCTTATAGATGATGAGGCTAAATTTGAAGCTTTATCTGGCATCGATTGGTCATCACCAACTCTTCAGACAGCAGAAGAAGAGGAAGCATCGGCAAAGGATGATGCAGAAGACTCCGGGCAGCAAGGCCAAGAAGATTGAACCGCCGGGCGGTTCTAAAACACTTGATCCTTTGTGAAAACAGCATGGTCTCATTCAGCCCATGGAGGCATGTAATAGGATAGTAAAACTTTCAATCTGCCGTGCCATCGTGTACGTTCTGCTTTCCATGTGTTGATCTGCCAATTGAAGAACTACCACTGATGCTTATAATATCAGCTTTTTGAGTCTGTTCCTATATGCAAAACAGATCACAAGTGTCCCACGGTTTACCGCAGGACGGGTCATAATGCCCAATATATAATCACTAGAAACTAAAATAGCTTTATAACCATGATTGGCTTAATTAGAACAAAATATGTCATACCTGTGATATTTGATCACATTGTTGGTTTACCAAACTAGCAGAGTAAGGGTGATAACCCAAAACTTGAACACTGGTAATTATCATATATTGCCGGTTTATGAACCAAGCTAGGCCGGGTTAATAAACACCGGATATTATCTTATCTCATACTAGCGACTTATTGTCAAGAGCCATGCCGGGTTAATAAACACCGGGTAGTTTCATAAAGCATTATAAGCCTTATCAAATAAACCTCAAAAAACCTGTCGAATAAAAACAAACGAGAAACGAGGCTTTTCATGGGCTGCCAGGCCAAAAATTGAGTGCTTTCATGGGCTGCACAGGCCACTGAGTTAAACCGTTTTACAAATCGTATAAGATGGACCTCACATAACCAATCGTCGTTTTAACTTTGACAAGATCAGGGTCTGCATAAGATTGACTTGTCAAACGTTTGGCGGGTCATTCCAGGATTACCTGGGCGGAGTGGCTTACTTAAAAAGGCAGGCTAACCCGGGGTTTTAGGTGAATACACCTGGCTTCCGAGCCTGGCTTTTAAGCCTATTACAAGGGTTATAAAAACTCTTTGTTATTTAGAACAAAAGAGCCCCCAAGCAATATTTTTGAGCTGTGCTCAATGGGCGCCTATGTTTGAGTTGTGCTTTTGCATCAGACTCTCTTTGGTCCCCTTTTAACCTGGGTAGCAAGCCCCCAAGTTTTTTTATGTGTGTGGCCTATAAGCCGGATCAAAGGGTAACCATAACTTCACTTTATAAAGCAGAAGCCCCCATGTGACCAAAAACTCGTTGCTTAAAGAGAAAACGATAGAGGCCCTGCTTTAACAGGGATGCCGCCTTTATTATATTGATCATAATATATACATTGTCAAAATATGTACATCAGAAGAGCCGGTGGCTCAGGTGTAGTAAGGCCGAAGATGAGCAATATTCCAGGGCCGGTGGGTCTCCTCCTCTGACTTACGTGAGTCTTTGTGCTCTCGAACATCGATAAGGTAGTATGACCAGTTGTTCAGATTCTTGCTGAGCACAAAGGGTCCTTCCCAAGGTGGGGATAACTTGTGCATATTAGTCTGATCCTGGATGAGCCGGAGCACTAGATCGCCTTCTTGGAAAGTTCTGATTTTAACCCGGCGGTTGTGGTAACGGCGCAGATCTTGCTGGTAAATCGCCGAACGAGCCGCTGCGATGTCACTCTCCTCATCTAACAGGTCAAGTGCTTCCTGACGTGCTTTTTCATTGTTAGCTTCAACATAAGCCGCCACACGAGGTGAGTCGTGACGGATGTCACTAGGGAGAACCGCCTCTGCTCCGTAGACCATGAAGAAAGGTGTATAACCCGTAGACCTGTTGGGGGTGGTGTTAATGCTCCATAACACGGAAGGTAACTCCTCCACCCAACAACTCGACGTCCTTTGTAAGGGAACCATAAGCCGGGGCTTGATGCCCCTTAGGATCTCTTGATTGGCTCTCTCAGCTTGACCATTGGATTGGGGGTGAGCCACTGATGATACATCAAGCCGGATATGCTCATGTTGACAAAATTCTTTCATAGCACCCTTGGAGAGATTATTGCCATTATCTGTTATAATGCTGTGTGGAAAGCCAAAACGGAAGATCACCTTCTCCATGAATTGAACCACCGTGGCTGCATCACACTTACTGACCGGCTCTGCCTCTACCCACTTAGTGAACTTATCAACCGCCACCAAAAGGTGGGTCTTCTTATCCTTGGACCTCTTAAAAGGTCCAACCATATCAAGCCCCCAAGTTGCAAATGGCCAAATGATTGGGATCATCCTCAGCTCCTGAGCCGAAACATGAGCTCGACGTGAAAACTTCTGACAACCGTCACATTTTCTGACCAAGTCCTCAGCATCAGCATGAGCCGTCAGCCAATAGAAACCATGATGAAAAGCCTTGGCTACTAGAGATTTAGAGCTGGCATGATGACCATAATCTCCTTCGTGGATCTCACGCAGAATCTCACAGCCTTCTTCAGGAGAAAAGCAACGCTGAAACGCCCCTGTAACACTGCAATGGTGCAGCTCCCCATTGACAATTGTCATTGACTTAGACCGTCGGGTTATCTACCTGGCCAAGGTCTCATCCTCAGGTAACTCGCCCCGGGTCATGTAAGCCAAATAGGGAACTGTCCAATCAGGAATAGCATGAAGAGCCGTTACCAATTGTGCTTCCGGTTCAGGAATAGCAAGGTCTTCCTCCGTAGGCAACTTGACCGAAGGGTTGAGCAGAACATCCAGGAATGTATTCGGTGGCACCGGCTTACGCTGAGAGCCTAGCCGGCTTAAGTTATCAGCCGCCTCATTTTTCCTTCGATCAATATGTTCAACTTGGTAACGCTTGAATGACCTATAATGGCATCGACCTCTCGATGATAAGCCGCCATAAGCGGATCCTTGGAATCCCAAGTACCAGAAACATGTTGGTCCACCAAATCTGAATCGCCAAAGCACCTCACCCGGCTTAAATTCATCTCCTTAGCCATCCGAAGACCATGGAGCAGGGCCTCATACTCAGCTGCATTGTTAGTACAAGGGAACATTAACCGAAGGACATAAGAAAATTTATCACCTTGTGGGGAAGTTAAGACAACTCCAGCCCCCGAGCCCTCCAGCTGTCTAGATCCATCAAAGTGAATAGTCCAATATGTGTTATCCGGCTTTTCCTCCGGTTCCTGCAACTCTGTCCAGTCATTGATGAAATCCACAAGCGCTTGGGACTTGATAGCCGTACGAGGCACATATTTTAACCCGTGAGGTCCAAGCTCAATGGCCCACTTAGCAACCCGACCAGTTGCTTCCCTGTTTTGGATTATATCACCCAAAGGGGCAGAGCTAACCACAGTGATGGGATGACCCTGAAAATATTTCTTAAGCTTCCGGCTTGCCATGAAAACCCCATACACAAGCTTCTGCCAATGTGGGTATCTCTGCTTGGACTCAATAAGCACCTCACTGATATAATAAACTAGCCGTTGAACCAGATATTCCTTGCCCGCCTCCTTCCTTTCCACCAGGATGGCTACACTGACGGCCCGGCTATTAGCAGCCACATATAATAACAGAGGCTCCTTATCAACAGGGGCAGCAAGCACAGGAGGCTCAGCCAATTGTTTCTTCAGATCCTCAAATGCTTGGTTAGCATCATCACTCCAAACAAAATGATCTGTCTTCTTCATCATTTGATAGAGGGGGATAGCCTTCCCACCCAGCCGACTTATGAACCGGCTCAGAGCCGCAATACGACACGCCAGGCGCTGAACATCATTAACACACGCCGGCTTAGCCAATGAGGTAATGGCTTTAATTTTCTCCGGGTTTGCTTCAATGCCTCTGTTAGAAACCAAGAAACCCAAGAGCTTGCCTGCGGGCACACCAAAGACACATTTAGGCGGATTAAACATCATCTTGTAGACCCGGAGATTGTCAAACATCTTCTTCAAATCATCAATCAGGGTCTCCTTCTTTCTTGACTTAACCACAATGTCATCGACATAAGCATGAACATTGCACCCGATCTGATTGTGAAGGCAATTTTGCACACACCGCTGGTAAGTCGCCTGGGCACTCTTGAGCCCAAAAGGCATAGACACATAGCAGAAGGCTCCAAATGGAGTAATGAAAGCTTTCTTCTCCTGGTCCTTAACTTCCATCTTGATCTGATGATAACCAGATTAAGCATCCAAAAAACTCAGACGCTCACAACCCGCCGTAGCATCAATGATTTGATCAATACGAGGGAGAGCAAACGGATCAGCCGGACAAGCCTTCTTCAAGTCCGTGTAATCCACACACATCCGCCAAGTGCCATTCTTCTTGAGTACCAGCACCGGGTTAGCCAACCACTCGGGATGGAAAACTTCAACGATAAACCCGACTGCCAAGAGCCGGGCCACTTCCTCTCCAATGGCCTTCCGCCTCTCCTCGTTGAATCAGCGAAGAAACTACTTGACTGGCTTAAATTTTGGATCAATATTAAGAGTGTGCAGCGAGTTCTCTCAGTACACCCGACATGTTTGAAGGCTTCCATGCAAAGATGTCCCGGTTCTCATGGGTGAACTCGATGAGTGCGTTTTCCTATTTCAGATCCAGATTGGCACTGATGCTGAACTGCTTCGATGAGTCGCCAGGAACGAAATCAACCATTTTAGTGTCATTTGCCGACTTAAATTTGAGGGAAGGATCATGCTCTGTCTTCAAAGACGTCATGTCCGCCGGGTCAAAATTATCCTTATAAAACTTCAACTCCTCAGCTGCACAAACAGACTCAGCATATGCAGCGTCACCTTTCTCACACTCCAAGGCTATCTTCCGGCTTCCATGCACCATGATGGTTCCCTTGTAACCCGGCATCTTGAGCTGCATATACACATAACAAGACCGCGCCATGAACTTGGAGTAAGCCGGCCATCCAAACAGAGCGTGATATGGGCTGTGGATCTTGACCACTTCAAAGGTCAATGTCTCCGACCTAGAATCATGATCATCTCCAAAGGCAACTTCCAGAGCTATCTTACCAACTGGGTAGGCCGGCTTACCAGGTACCACACCGTGGAAAACAGTGTTTGACGGCTTAAGATTTTTATCAGTCAACCCCATGCGATGGAAAGTTTCATAATAAAGGATATTGATGCTGCTCCCTCCGTCCATGAGTACCTTGTAAACTTATATCCTCCAACCTGAGGCGCAACCACCAGAGCCAAGTGACCCAGATTGTCAACCCGGGGCGGGTGATCATCCCGACTCCACACAATGGGCTGCTCAGACCAGCGTAAGTAATAGGGAACCGCCGGCTCAACAGCATTGACTGCCCTCTTATGACGCTTCTGGTCACGCTTACATAAGCTAGTGGTGAAGACGTGATACTTTCCACTATTCAACTGCTTCGGGTTGCTCTGATAACCAGACTGCTGCTGCTGTTGACTCCCCTGATTACTCTGCTGATTGTAACCACCCTGGCTGTCGTGATTGCCTTGATTTCCTTGGAATCCAGAGTTAGAGCTGCCGCCGCCGTAACCCGGTCCATGAGAGCCGGATCCTGAGCCGCCACCTGGCCCATGACTGTCTTGAAAAAGATTGGAATTCTTGTACTCCTTCATAATGTAACAATCCTTCCAGAGGTGGCCAGATGGTCTCTCTCGCGTCCCATGCCTTGGGCAGGGTTGATTTAACATCTGCTCAAGATTAAAGCCCGATCCTCGGCCCGTGGGGGCGGTTTACCCTTCGACGCTGACCATTATTCTGCGCATTGGTGTTAGCTACAAAGTCAAAACTATTATCAGCTTTGCGCTTACCGTTGCCTCCCTGGTTCGCCGGGTTATGCTGCTGCCCCTTGGTGTTGCTACTCTTCTTTCCCTTTCCCGGCTTTTCGTCATCAGACTCGGGGTCCTTGGTACCATCAGAGTTAGCATACTTAACCAGAGCCGCCATGAGTGTCCCCATGTCATTGCAGTGGCGTTTGAGCCGCCCTAATTTCTGCTTTAGGGGTGTGAAACAACAATTGTTCTCCATCATCAACACTGCTGAGTCGGCATTGATGCGATCCGACGAGTGCAGGATTGTCGAGACCCGGCGCACCCAATGGGTTGTCGATTCACCTTCTTCTTGGACACAGGCGGCTAAATCAACAATTGAAATGGGCTATTTGCATGTATCTTTAAAATTATGGATAAACCGGGCCTTTAACTTGGCCCATGACCCAACGGAGTTGGCACGGAGCCCCTTCAACCAAGTACGGGCCGTCCCCTCCAACATCAGGGGGAAATATTTAGCACACACAGCATCGCTAACATCCAGTAATTCCATGGCCATCTCATAACTCTCGATCCATGCCTTAGGAGGTAAGTCGGCTGTGTAGTTAGGCACCTTGCGAGGACCTTTGAAATCCTTGGGCATGCCTTTCCACTACTTATGCAGGACAACAACGGGAGTCACTACAAAAAAAAAAGACACATCCGTGAAATTTTGGGCCGAACGAATTTTTTTTCTGTCATACATATGACACTTCTATGACGATAATTGTGACAAAACCCGGTATCATCATAGATGTGGTGGGCTCCTACTTCTATGACAAAAAATCATGATAGAAAATGGGCTTTTCGTCTTGGGCGAGCTGGAGACGCAGCTGCATGACATTCTTTGGGTCGTCCATGACGGAAAAAACCGTGGTAGAAGTGAGGGGGAGGAAAATTTCGGGGAGTTGCCAGTTACGGTGGGAGGTCGGGGGCCGAGCGATGCGCGTTTCTCTCATACGTACACGCGTGTGTGCGAGGCGTTGGCTCTAACTGAACCCGAGCGAGGCGTTGGCTCTAACTGAACCCGAGCGAGGCGTTGGGCTCTAACTGAACCCGAGCGATTGCACTACAGGCTACGCGTTACTGAACCCAAGCGATCGATCGATGGCTGTTAACTGAACCCGATCGAGCGATTCCTTCGCTAGTGCTACTAACTGAAGCCGATCGATGCTGCCTCTGGGATGAACAGTGAGCGTTGCGGGGGGGTTTGGATGAACAGTGAGCGGTGGCGTTGCCTCTGGATGAAGAGGACCCCGTGGTGTGGAGGGCTGGATGAACAGTAGACGGTGGAGGGGTGGCCGTGGAGGGGTGGTTGAACAGGACCCCGTGGTGTGGAAGGCTGGATGAACAGTAGATGGTGGAGGGGTGCCCATGGAGGGGTGGTTGAACAGTAGCCGGTGGAGTAGCGCCCGGTGGAGGCTGGACGAATAGGAGCCCGTGGAGCCTGGAGGAGGTCGACGGTAGCCCGTGGAGGCTGGAGGAGGTCGACGGTGGAGATGAACAGTATCCCGTGGAGTCCCTTTTGCGGTACGCCACACCCCTCCCGATGAACAGGACCCCTGTTTTGACCGTAGCGCTCCAGCACAGGTCCGTTTCGTCCGTTTGGCGGTACGCCACACCCCTGCCGATCAATAGGACCCCCGTTTCGACCGTAGGAGGTCCGTTTCCTCCGTTTTGCGGTATGCCACACCCCTCCCGATCATCAGGACCCTGTTCCGAACGTGGCTGGTCGAACACAAGGCCGTTTCCTCCGTTCTGCGGTACGCCAGGCCTCGTTTCCATTGCTTGTTCCGTCCAAGCCCTCCCGATGAACATGACCACACATTCTGTTTCGACCCAGCCGGTTGGCTCCCACGCGTTCCGTTGCCTCCTGATGAACACGACGCATTTCGTTGCCTCCCCATGAACACGATGCATTCCGTTGCCTCCCCATGAACACGACGACGATGATGTTTCTCCGTTCCGACCCAGCCATGTACGTATGCGCGAGTAGGCGTTCGAGACCCTGCACGTATGTACGTACGTGGCCGTATTTTCTTTCTTGCACCCTCGTCGCTGTCACGTGTACAAGCTACGTGCGCGCCTCTACTACGACACGTGCACGCCTCTACATCCACCAGTATGTACATACACGTTCACGACCAGAATGACAACTCTACGTATGCTTCGACCAGGTGGGTCCTGACTGTCAGGCACTTCCTTGCCTGCGAAGATTTAGCTGGTGGGTCCCAGTAGTCAGGGGGGCGAATCGTTTTGGGTTTTTCTTTGCCCGGACGCACTTCCTTGCGTGCGAAGATGTAGCTGGTGGGTCCCAGCAGTCAGGGGGAAACGTTTTTTTCGCGAAATACGGTGGCCCGTACGGTGGGTCCCCGCTGTCAGGTGGAGGAATAATTATTTTCCGCGTAATAAGGAGGCACTTCCTTGCTGCAGCCGTGGACCCAGCTGTCAGCCTCTCCACATACAGTCCACGTCCGATGGAAGTCGTTCCTTGACCATGTTGACCACGCCGCGCCGAGAGCACCAGGGCGGTGGACGACGACGCGGCCTAGGAAGGGGACAACGGGGAGCTGGGGAAGACGCGACAGTGGAAGCCCGCGCCGAGAGGAGTACGAGGGTTCACTGGTTCGGCTGCGGTGTGAGGCTACTGTCGCCGCAGGGCCTGGCCAGCAGTGGGAATAGTAGGGGGTGGTGAGGCCTCCGCGGCAGCACATTCGGCCATGGGAGCCAGGAGCATGCGGCATGACCGACGCTGCTTTGGGCGGCTGGAGCAAGAAGACCAGAGGTTGAAGAAGCACTACGGCCGTTGGATGGACATCGTACGGTCACTGGAGCTAGAATCGTTTATATTGACTAAGTTGACAAAGCCCTCCATCCCCGTCAACTTAGTAGGCCCACAAGTCAGCCTCCCACCAAGGTGGGTCCCAGCTAGCAGGGGGGTATTCATTTTTTTGTGCGTAATAAGGAGGCACTTCCGGTGGGTCCGAGCTGACAGCAGGGGGAACGTTTTTTTCGCGAAATACGGTGGCCCGTCGGATGGATCTCAACAGTCAGGGGCATACGTTTTTTTTCGTGAAATACTGGTGGCCGTCCGGTGGGTCCCTGCTGTAAGGTGGAGGAATAATTATTTTCCGCGTAATAAGGAGGCACTTCCTTGTGGCTGCCGAGGACCCATCTGTCAGCCTCTCCATGTACAGTATTCTTTCGATGGAATTCGGTCGCTGACCACATTGACCACGCCGCGCCGAGAGCACCAGGGCGGTGGACGACGGCGAGGCCTAGGAAGGGGACGACGGGGAGCCGGGGAAGACGCGGCAGTGGAAGCCGCGCCAAGAGGAGTACGAGGGTTCACTGGTTCGGCTGCGGTGTGAGGCTGCCGTCGCCGCAGGGCCTGGCCAGCGGTGGGAATAGTAGGGGGCGGTGAGGCCTCCGCGGCAGCACATCCGGCCACGGGAGGCAGGAGCATGCGGCATGACCGGCGCTGCTTTGGGTGGCTGGAGCAAGAAGACCAGAGGTTGAAGAAGCACTACGGCCGTTGGATGGACATCGTACGGTCACTGGAGCTAGAATCGTTTATATTGACTAAGTTGACAAAGGCCTCCGTCCCCGTCAACTTAGTAGGCCCACAAGTCAGCCTCCCACCAAGGTGGGTCCCAGCTAGCAGGGGGGTATTCATTTTTTGTGCGTAATAAGGAGGCACTTCCGGTGGGTCCGAGCTGACAGCAGGGGGAACGTTTTTTTTGCGAAATACGGTGGCCCGTCGGGTGGGTCCCAGCAGTCAGGGGCATACGTTTTTTTTTGCGAAATACTGGTGGCCCGTCCGGTGGGTCCCTGCTGTCAGGTGGAGGAATAATTATTTTCCACGTAATAAGGAGGCACTTCCTTGCGGCTGCCGTGGACCCAGCTGTCAGCCTCTCCACGTACAGTATTCTGCCGATGGAATTCGGTCGCTGACCACATTGACCACGCCGCGCCGAGAGCACCATGGCGGTGGACGACGGCGAGGCCTAGGAAGGGGAAGACGCAGCAGTGGATGCCCACACGGAGAGGAGTATGAGGGTTCACTGGTTCGGCTGCGCTACCGTCGCTGCAGAATAACAGGGGGTGTGGGTGAGTGGAGTGGAGGGATGGCCTGGCTAGCGGTGGGAGTAGTATGGGGGCGGTGAGGCCTCTGCGGCAGCACAGCCGACCATGGGAGGCAGGAGCAGGCGGCACGACCGGCGCTACTTTGGGCGGCTGGAGCAAGAAGACCAGAGGTTGAAGAAGCACTACGGCCGTTGGATGCACATCGTACGGTCAGTCGAGCTAGAATCGTGCATATTGACTAAGTTGACAAAGCCCTTCGTCCCCGTCAACTTAGTAGGCCCACTATACTGGGTCCCAACTAGCAGGGGGAGTATTCTTTTTTTTGGGCGTTATAAGGAGGCACTTCCTTGCGTGCGAAGATATAGCTGGTGGGTCTGAGCTGTCAGCGGCGGTAACATTTTTTGCGCGAAATACAGAGGCCCTTTCGGTGGGTCCCAGATGTCAGGTGGAGGAATCATTATTTTGCGCGCAATAAGGAGGCATTCCCTTGCGTGCGGCCGTGGACCCAGCTGTCAGCCTCTCCACGTACAGTCCACTTCCGATGGATGTCGTTCATTGACCACATTGACCAGGCCGTGCCGAGAGCACCAGGGCAGTGGACGACGGTGAGACCTAGGAAGGCAACGACACGGAGCCAGGGAATACTCGGCAGTTGTTTCCCATGCGGAGGAGTACGAGGGTTTACTGGTTCGTCTGCCGTCGCCGGAGAATAACAGCATGTGTGGGTGAGTAGAGGGATGGCTAGGCCAGCGATGGGAGTACGGTGGGGCGGTGAGGCCTGCGCGGCAGCACAACCGGCCACGGGGAGGAGGGAGCAGGCAGTCCCGCCGGTGCTTGTTTGAGCGGCTGGAGCAGGAAGAGCAGAGATTGAAGAAGCACGACGGCCGTTGGATGGACATCCAACAGTATACAGGCCATCTGTGGAAAGCCTCAAATATGTGGAAAACAACATACAACCCATCTGCCATTATTTCAAATAGTTTACAGCCCATTTGCTAATTCTTACGGGTTTTTTTGGAGCCCATATTCTTTTTGTTAGCATTACAACCCATATTGTGGCCACGGTTTAAAAATTATACGAAATTTTGCATATGTTGGTGCGGTCTGAACTGTTTTTAATCCCGAAATTTCAAGTCACTTTCAGACTAATTTTAAAAATAAATGTATATCAATATAAAATCCCATAAATTGTCCAGACATAAAAATCAATGCAATTTAAAATCTCGAAATGAAAAAAAGATATTTGAAACTAATTGCCGGTTTGATGTGTTTTAAAAATGTACAACCCATTTCTCATTACTGATAGGCCATTTTCTCGGCCAGCCGAATGAAGCTCTCCTCGTCTTGAAAGATTTGCAGCCCAACAGGCCTGATAAAGTGACTTACTTGACAAATCACAAAAAACTGGGCTAGCCATTTTCAAAAAGAAAAAAAAACTACTGGGCTGGTCTATGGTAAACATAAAAGAAAAGGCTGTCTAGACATGCCAGAGTGTCCCGCATAGCCCAGTTGACACCCTGCTTCCGTCTCAAAAACAAATTAGATAAATGCCACTCCAATTATGGCAATTCATAAAAATGCCACTGCAATTTCCAAACTTTGAAAAATGCCACTTCAATTTTTGCAAACTTTGAAAAACGCAACTGCAGTTTGCAAACTTTGAAAAACGCCACTCCAGACTTCAAAAAATGCCACTAGAAATGGCATGAAATGGCATTTTTCAAAGTTTGGAAATTGCAGTGGCATTTCTCGGAGGCATTTATCAAATTAACCCAAAACAAAAATAACTGGGCGAGCTGCTGGGTCCCTGGTGTCAGCCGCTCGTTGTGCAATTCTCTGGTTTATTGACTACGTTGACAATGGCATGGGACCCAGATGTCAGAAATCCACTAGGAGGAGCCATTTTTTATTGGTCTGAAATAAGGAGGCACTTGCTTGCGTACTGCCATGACCTTGGCGGGTCCCTGCTGTCATCCTCTCCACGTACAATCATCTCCTGATTGTGTACGCGTCAACTTGCTAGGCCAACAAGTCAGCCTCTAAACCCGTGGAGGACAAGTACAACCCATTTAAAAAAATAACAGCCCATTCCATACGTTCAAACGGAAAGTTCAACATTCAGAGCAAAGTAACAGGTCTGATCCACATATAGAGTACTGAACTTCCACGTTGACAACCATCATAGCCAAGTTAACTATCTACTCCCACTAGACAAGTACTAACTTACTCTTAGCTAACTAGACGATGCCGGCGGTACACGCTAAACACCGGCACCGGCGTCCTGCGCCTCGCCTCGGACTTGCCAGAGGTGCGATAGGGCGCGCTGCTCGTGCGCGTTGGCCCTTTCTATGCCGGCGTGGTCCACCGAAGCTTCGGCTTCCAAGCGGGAAACCCACTTGATGAGCTGGTAGTAAAAATCGGCGTCGCGAACGTGTGCGTGCCCGACAGCCTCCAGGGCTATTTGCCGGGCACCGACCTCCACGTAGTCGGCCCAGTTGCGGGCGCTCTGCTCGCGACTCAGAGCGCCGGTGCGTTGCTGCTCCATGTCCCGCTGGCGGCGCAAATCGGCGATACGCTGCTCCTCCGCCAGGCGGTCACGCTCCAACAACTCCTGCTCCTCCGCCATGCGGTCGCGCTACAACAACTCCTCGATCTGCGCATTGCCATCTAAAGACAGATAGAATGCCTCCTCCCTCCATCTGCCTTCCGGTGAAAAACCGAACACTAGTTCCGGCGGTGACCGCCTCCGGCGTCGCCTAGCACGGACGGGCGGGGGCATGGTGAACGTGGAGAGCGAAGTCGGGCCGGTGGGGGCTTATGAGGATATGGCGAGTTGGGTCATGGTGGCACTGGAGAAGGCTGGGAAACAGTACTTATAGGGGGAAGGTAGCGCGATGCTCATCGCAATTCAATGCATAATGGCTTAGCGCGCCAGCTTGCCTTGGAAAACTAGGGAAACTGAAATTATGACTATGCCGTCCCATCCCGTCTGGGTCGCACGCCGGCATGGCGGTCAAACGAGTGCACTCGAATCATCTCCCTCCTTGTCAATAATGATTTCACGGATTTAAAAAGCCCGCAACAATTAAAGTGTATCTTTTTTCGCATCAGTTAGCTGCCATAATTATGGCAGGCTGCATGCAGGCACTCAGAATCGCTCGCAGGCAGTACACGAAGCAGCATGCAACGAGTCGCAGCCGAGGGAACGCATGCAGCCACTTAAATCGCTGGAATTAATTAGGCTTAAACTTCTACATGCCGTTAATTATTGCCATGCCTTGGTCTTGCTGCTTTGCTCACGGGACTAATAAACCCGGACAGAGGGAGTACCTTGGTTGGCGAGAGGTTTGAATTAAGCCCTGCAAACCGGAAAGGAGGTACTAGTACGTGCGTGATCCGCTATTTATTCTATAGGATCGAGTAGGTCGTTTCTTGAATCGAGCCCTGCAAACCGGAAAGGAGGTAGTACGTGCGTGATCCGCTATTTATCCGTGTAGGATCGATAGTGTAGCTTGTTAGTTTCTTCAGAGGTAGGCATTTTTATCCGTGTAGGATCGATAGTGTAGCTTGTTAGTTTCTTCAGAGGTAGGCATTTTTATTCAAAAAACTGCCACTTCGCATCTTGCATCGCAAATAAAACTGCCAGGAGCGCATTTGTAGCCTAGCTAGTGATCGATCAGTAACTTGTAAACACTGAGCGAACAGAAATAAGTAACTGTTAATGCATATCAATGATTCAGAGATCATATACAAATATGTAGCTCCAAAAGCAAAGATCAGCCACTTTGGATCTTGCGTCGCAACTAAAACTAACTAGTACGATTCCCATACATAAGATCAACATGTTAATGCATCTTAATGATTCACAGATCATATACAAATATGTAGCTCCAAAAGCAAAGATCTAGAAAAAACATCTGTTCTTCCTACTAACATGGATGCTTCTCTTGGCCAACATTCAGTACAGACTGAAAGACAAATTTGTTTGTGAAGTCTACAATTCTTCTTGCAAACGTAAGTGGTTTCACCAACAGCTGGAACCATGAGAATGAACCACACATGATGGAGGAACATCCACTACAATATGATTTGGTCTTCTCTTGATCACACCGCGAGACTATTTTCGGAATACAAACTTTAACTTAGGGAAAATGATGCCCATTGTATAATCAGACCGAAGCAATGAAGCACCTAGTGTTGGCCAGTAAATAGTACGATACTACTTTTTTGTAGTCCATGAAGTGACTATCCAATCTTTGTGTCTATTTTCAAATGGCACTGCATGCAGTGACTATACTATTCTCTTGTGCAGCTCAACCAAAATTGCGCACACTTTGTTTGTTTGCCAAATAGCAACGGGCAGACATCTCTATCTGCACAAATATCAAGCAGCTAGTAAACATATACCACACCATGTTCACAGTGATGGAAGAGGTAAAATCAATACAACCGAAATTGAGCATCCAATCATTGAATCCTGTCCTGCACCTCCAATGTAGGTCCACCCTGCCAATAAATTCACATGCAAACCACTAGTATTACTATCTAATGACAGTACAACAAGAGTAGCAAGATAGTAGCAAACCATGTACCTTCGTAATGAACAGCTCATAGTGCCACCAATTGGATATAAAGGTTTGGAAAAAAACATGCTCCTAATGTTGAACCAGTTGGACTTTTGTGCAGCTCCACTAAAATCGAGCATCCCTGTTTGCATAGATATTGAAAGTGTGATTACTATAAAAGTGGCACTAGTTGAAGCATAGACTCACAAATATAAGCATTCCAATTTCTTAATGGGAAAAGGTAGCAAGACTGTTTCTAACCACCTGTTTGAAGGAATAAATAAAGCAACAACGGCTGATGTCAGGAAGGCATACATAGTTTTTTCTGAAAAACTGAGCCATTCCTGACCTTTCCTCTTCTTTTAAGCAAATTTTGTGCAGTTCTACTAAAATAAAATGCCATCACCGCCTTGACAATTTAGTGACACTGTACAAAAGGAAATGACTTAACATTACATCATGATGTCGGGTATGTAGTAGACAGGCATTAGAGACAAACATACAGACCTCCTCCGATAACATAATGAACATTAATTTTAACAAAGGTGTGACTAGCTTTACCGGGATAATTTGAGTGAACTCTACACCCTCTGTTCCTTAATATAAGACGTTTTCGTGGTTCAATTTAAAGTACCCAAATGTCTAGTATTTAGAAAAACAGGTAGTAGTTTTCTTGAGCACATATCTGGGAAAGCTTGCCACACTTTATTTATGTCCATACGCTAATGCAACACCATTTGAATACTACAAATATACACTAATCCAGTGGCTAGTGCAACAGTAGAGTAGTTAGTTTATTACAGGGTACAGTACAATGATTTTACTGAATAGATTTCAATAAACTCTAGCACTGGAAGGTTTCTATAAGAATTAACAATACGAAATGTAAAGGTAACAAGTTTCAGGATTGGTATACTAGCTGTGCATGAGCATTAAACCAAATACAGAAGTCTGAAGGTAACTAGCATTACTAACTAATGACAGTATAAAAAAATTGCAAACCATGTACCTCCAAGGTAAATATCATTTTGAACTCGGGGGGACCTTAAAAATTGCTATCCCAATCTTGATAATCGATCAAACATAAAAACTTGATCAAACGAATCAAGAGAACAGCCGGAGGAGGAGGTGCCCACTCTTGACCTTTCCACTTGTCTTCATAATTGTCTGTGCAGTTTAACCAAAATAAAATGACATCAGCGCCTTGGCATTTTGGTGACACTGTACACAAAAATTAACTTATCTCATGAAAGTGAGGTATGTAATCTATAAGCATTAACAATGCAAAAATCTGAAGGTAGTAACAAGTTTCATCGTTGGTATATTGGCTGTGCAACAGCATTAGAATGCCTTAGCTGAAAAATCTTCAATACATCCACAATCAATAGCTAACCCTGAAATGATCCAGTGACATTAAATGGCACTGCTTAAATTTATCTGTGGCATTAGACTGAGAGCGGCATTAGTTAAATGTGGCATCACTTTAGCAGTAGCATTGCTTGACTTGACTGCTGGCATTATACTAACAGCAAAAAAAGTGGCAATAAGAGCATGGGAGGCCCATTCGGACAGTGGGCGTACCAGTACGATGTACCTCCATGGACGCGGAGTGGTGAGGGAGGTATGGTTGCCCAGAGCAACAAATATCCAGGAAGCATATGTGGATTACGTCCCACTTTTGTTCTCTTTAGCCACCTTTTTCCTATGTGAGGACAACAAACCGATCGACCTGTCATTCTCTATTGTGTTGTCATGCCTTTCTACCCTTCTTCAACCAAGAGACATGAGACTCGTTCCTTAGCTACTGATTTTCCCCTTCTCAACCTAGATGCGGGTTCGATGCCTACTCTCTTGGACAGTACAGTCTCCCTTCCTTTCCTTATTCAACCCAGACATGCATTAGTCTGCATGAAGTAGGTTTCCTTTAATAGTGCAAATTATGGTTTTCGTCTGCGTGGCCAGCAGAGCAGAGGATAGCAAATTGGGAAGATGGTGGAGTGGAAAAAGATCCATATGCAACGACGTGCCAGATGGGGCAATAGAACAAGGGTATGGTTCGAAAAGAGGTAGCATACCTGAGGGTCGGCGGGAAGTGGCTTCGCTCATGGTCGTCGTCCTCCGCACACACTACGGCAGCGAGCTTGGGGACGGAGGCCATCCCGCGCGGGCGCTAGGTCTGAGAGCACGGCCTTGTCGTTAGTGCGTGACCTCGCTCGCCGACGACGAGTGCGTCAACGCTGCATGTCCTTTTCTTCCCTGGCGGATCTATGACCACCGGTGAGGAGGGAGAGAGGGGCCGTCTTTTTTAGATCTGTAGAGAGGGTGGTAGTGTGAGAAGCAAGTGGGCAGCCCTTGGCAAGAAAGCGCTGAAGCTCCAGCCTATATATCTTCTTTATACTACTAATACTGGAGGTGGAGTAGTGGTAGAGTAGTTTATATTTTCTCTTTGTACAGTACCAGTTAGTCTTGCTTCAAAACTGAACGGCACGCCATTAAAAAAATAAAGGTCGATAACTAATGCGGCACCTCGGGCCAACGCGGCCAGATCGCATTTTGCACGAGAAATTACACACCATGTTTCGTTGACATGTGGTCCCGTTCCACATATCAGTGAGACGACGGTGAGTAGTAGGAGTATTTCCGAACCGACGTGTAGGCCAGGGCGCCCCTTCGTGAACCGTGGCAAACTGGCAACCGTCCACCGACTCTTCGCCTTTCCCTCTCAATTTGGAACTGCTGTCGCACGCTCTTCCTCTCCCTCCTCCATTTTCCTTCAGCCCTTCACCCTTTCTTCTGCCATTGTTCGATCGTCTTCTCCATGGAGGGAACAAGACATAAATGACCCCGTTATTCTTGCCCCGATCTGAAAGATGACGTGGTGGAGGAACTCACCGATCGGTGCGACGTCATCACCTCGGCTAGCATGGCAGGTTCGTTCAAGCCCATTCTCGACTCAACTAATAACATCATTACAAGGAACCCAAGAGTCAAGGAGCGGTTTGATCTCCCCTATCTTCTTTGCCGTGTCCCTGATGACTGGCGTCGTCACGACGGAGGCCTCGCCCTGTGCAAGTTGATGCCACTTGATAATGATACGTATGATGTTAAGATGCTATCGCTTGAGGGCAAGGCTTGGGCAGGCGCAAATGGAGATTGGGTTGTTTATATTGGGTCCAACTGCGAGTGGGAACTTGTGAATATGTACACTCGTGACCGGGTTCCACTTCCAAAAATATCAGCAGACTGCCCAGAGGTTGAGCACACCGGTATTGTACGCACGTTCAAATACAATCATGGTGACTGTCTTCTACGGAAGATAGCAATTTCTCGAGTCCCCAACCGCTCTTGGAATTACAACAACTATGAAGTTGTTGCTATCTTCGACAAGCTTGTTGCCGTCCTCAGTGGTTTGAGTGGATGGATATTGCTCAAAAATCAGTTTCTGTACACGGATGAGTACTGTGATGCAATTCAATATGAGGGCCTTGTGTTTGCTGCCACCACTCATGGCACTGTTTTTGCATGGCATCCTCGTTGTTTAGGTACGTTTGTCTTCCACCGTAATTATAATTGTTTCATCCACATGCATGCGGGTTAGCAAGTTTCCCTTTAGTGCATAGTATCTTAGATTAGTATCATAGGTGGTCTCATTTATTGCCATGCATGACACATAGTAGCATCACATTTATTATGTTACGGTATCTACCTATGTTACTATAACCATCTCTCTCTTCCTTAATTGCCTGCCACATAACCATGTTTGCGAGTCCCAAGTGCATGATACTCCCTCCGATCCCATTTAGTCTGTGTGTAAGTTTTCTCTGTTTTTTCCCCAATAGTCCGCGTGTTCCCTTCTTTTAGCCCTCCCTTCCCAAGGTGCCCCTCTACTCCACTTTTTCCGTCTAATCCGCTGCATGCATGAACCAATCCGTTGCATGTGTAGAGAGAAATTAGTGGGCAGTCTAGCGGCATGCAAAGCGGGCCAGGGGCGCATGCAGAGGAGGGCCAATCCATTCATGAGAGAATTTACTGCATGTCAGTTTCCTTGCCATCAACGCAGGGGAAAAACAGTCTAAACAAAGCTCAACTATTACCTCCTTGGTATGCGGGCTGCCTCTTGTGCGCAAAGAAAAAAGAATCGGAGGGAGTACTACTTATGTTACCCCCACTATGGTCAGCCTTACTAATTAACCTTCTTCTTGTGTTTCCAAGGTCCTGTGAACATTCCACCACCTATACTTGAAGATTCTTATAACCAAGGGGGAGATGATGATGGTGATGATCACGAGCATGAGGACGAGCAGCGCCCATATACTATTTGGCGCCTAGCAACTAATTCTGATGGATCACCTCTTCTCGTGTGTACACAGCCCACTGATGATGTTACTGCTAAGTAAGCAGGTGTAGTCTCCCATGGTCGCACTCTCTGGACCTATTCCAACACCCGTTGCATGCTATTCGGGATGGATACTAGTGTGCTAGCACCAACTCCTTCTCCCTGGTACAGAATTGATAGTCTTGGAGAAAACACGCTCTTCCTTGGACAAAACTATCCAATGATGGTGAAAGGCGATCCAACTGCTGTTGACACAACGTTACTACCATTTATGAGAAGCAACTGTGTCTATACCTCGGACATTTGGGTGGTTCCCTACCCTGGTACTAATATAGTAGGCCGCTTCAGCATGGATGATCAGTCCTACGTTGGTCTCCAGATCGACAATGGATGCCCCGTCCCAGAGAATCACTTGTGTTTCAAAGCAAGCGTTTCCAACGCCGAGGAATGGTTGAGTTGAAGTTCATTTCATTGCTTGTTATTTGTTGTGTGGTGAAAACTTTAGTATTTATAATGTATCCTCGTTGTCGATGTGGGTTGATGACCTGTTGTATGTAATAAAATGATATGCCTGTGATACACTTACTAAATTTATGAATGGCTTTCGAGTTGCTTCTGTGAGTGAGTGGTGCGACGAGGCAAAAAAATATTTTCCGAATACATAATTGTACGTGCATTGCAACAGGTTATCGGATGAGGCCAATCAACAATAGTAGTACACTATTTGTACTAGCTTCACATGGTTCGCGCGTCGTGCGGGTGTTTTTACTGTAGCCATATTGTACTACGTAACCAGCACCTCGAATCTCGATACTAGTAGTACTATATACTCCCTCCGATTCTTTTTTCTTTGCGCATAAGAAGCAGCCCGCATACCAAGGAGGTAATAGTTGAGCTTTGTTTAGACTGTTTTGCCCCTGCGTTGATGGCAAGGAAACTGACATGCAGTAAATTCTCTCGTGAATGGATTGGCCCTCCTCTGCATGCGCCCCTGGCCCGCTTTGCATGCCGCTAGACTGCCCACTAATTTCTCTCTACACATGCAACGGATTGGTTCATGCATGCAGCGGATTAGATGGAAAAAGTGGAGTAGAGGGGCATCTTGGGAAGGGAGGGCTAAAAGATGGGAACACACAGACTATTGCGGAAAAAACAGAGAAAACTTACACGCAGACTAAATGGGATCGGAGGGAGTAGTAAGTAGTAGGAGTAGTAGGGTGGCTTGGGTCAGAACAAGCATTCACGTCCAGGAGTACGGCACAGACCACTAGCACAACTTCCATCTGACACCATATTTCTTGGAGTCTGTGCTAGAGCAATCTCTTCAACCTCATTGTTTCTCTAACTCAGCCATCGTGCGGCGGGCGAGGTGGGGGTTTGCCAATAGTCGGTTTCCTTAACTGCAGTCCCACTTGTAAGGCCAACTGCAACGCACGACCCCAAACGGACCTCCGTTTTGCACGAACTCCAACGATAATTTTGACTAGAAAAGCAAGACCAAAGAAAACAAGAACCACAATAATACATTTTACTAGTCATGTAAGTTGGATTAGTGCCTTCTCGATGAATTCATTGTTGATCTGCGGAGGCTCGATCTTGTGTGCTTCTTTCTTCTTCGAGTGTAAAGAAGTAGACGTTGCTTCCTCGCATCTAGTCTCATGTCTAGCCTCTATTCTAGTACTCCCTCCGGTCCGTCTTTTTAAGCGTCTAAGCAGCAACACGCATACCAAGTAGGAGTATCAACAAGTGCACTAATCTCATCTATAGCCTCTGTGCTAGCTAAAAGTGATAGAACATCTACTAAATTGCGCTCTATCAATATATGGATGTACTCTTCTTCCCAATACAAAAACTTGCATCCATTCTACTCCCTCCGTTGCACAATACATGCCTTCTATTTGTCAAAATATATATGTATCTAGACATGTTTTAGTATATAGGTACATCCATTTTTGGACAAATGGAAGTCAAGTATTTTGGAACGGAGGGAGTACATAATTTTTTTTAAGTTAGCACAACTAGTCTAACCCGAGAGCACAACCGAAGATTTGGTCGGGTTCTTCCTCCTTTTGCTGACACGTGGGACATCTAGCATCCAGGTTGTGTCATGAAAGAAAATAGAGTGGTAGTTGAAGCCACGAGATGTGCATCTTGGGTTAAATTGTAAATAGAATCTTACTACTCTTCAGTAACTCCAAAAGCGGCCACCGAAGATCTTTCTTGGATTTGTTTTTCATCACCAGCACGTCGAGGTGAAAGATGTGCAGGTTCAGTGGGTCCGCTTGCGTTTTCACTGACATGTGGGACCGCATGTGAGCAAATAGACGATGGGTTCCATGCGTCTGCTGGCTGGCTGAGAAGAGAGATACAGGAGTGCTGAGCACGGACTGCGGGAAATTTGTTCTACATACCTCGATATAGGCTCGATATAGTGGGGTGGCATGGGCCATAACTAGCATTCACGTCTAGCAGTACGACACACGCCACCCACACGAGTCCCATCCGACACCAATTTTCTTGGAGTCCGTGCTATAGCCATCTCTTCTCCCTCCTGTTTTCTCAGCCATCGCGCGGTGGGCGGGATGGGGGTTTGCCGATAGTCGGTTTGCTCAACTACGGTCCCACTTGTAAGTGAAAATGCAACACCGCACGCATTCCCGCTTGAGCGGCGTGCCGGACCAACCGTGTGGGGGTGCGACGCGAACACGGCAAGCTTTTCCTTTTGAACTCGTAACTTGTAAAATTTGGTTCTGCTCCATGGCGCGATCGATAGAGTAATGAGAAGTTTGGTTCTGGCGCCGTTCATGCATGGAGTACGTACAAAAATTATGAAGTTGATGTGAAAGGTAAGATAATTACTATAGTATCATATACTACTACGCTGATTTGACGGAAAGATAAAAATACATACGGATCCATCAACGACATCCTCACGCCCTAGTGCGCCGGGTCACCTACCGACGTGTGAGGAGCAGCGGCGTTGGCGGCGAGCTCAACGTGCTTCTGAACAATGCCGTCCAAGGTTGCCCTGCGGTCCAAGAAGGCCAGCGTCCTATCGTCCTCCTCTTGCATGCGCGTAGACATGGGTGATTATGTCGATGGTGTCTTGCTGCGCCAGGCGCTGCGCGGTGAGCGCGACCTCGAGGTGGACATTCTCCGACGCGACGGCGGGCAGTCTCAGGGCCACCAGTGTGTCGAGGAGGTTGTCACCATAGTGGCCGTTGAGGGTGGCGGGCATCGCAGAGCCTGGGCGCGTCGGCTGGAGGCTTACGTCAAAGTCGTCCGCGAGCTTCTTGACGACAGTGAACTTGTCGAGGAAACCGACAAGGACCTCGTCGAACAAGGAGACGAAGCTGTCGTCCAAGCGACCCCTCGCCCTGGCGGCCTCAAGCTATACTATCTGGAGACGTTCCTCGTTGCCGGGCCGCAGGCCGGTGTCGTGGACCATCTGGCAAGCCGGCTGATGCTCGCGCTCATCGCCTCCATGGGTCTAGCTTAGCTTCTACTACCTCCGTCCTGGTTTATTGTCCCCCAATATAATCCGTGTCAAATTTTGACCACAGATTTAACTAACAAAATGTTTACGCATGTTACTAAAAATTATATCACTGAAAACTATGTTCAAATACGAATCCAAAAATATAATTTTTGTTGACATGCATCAACATTTTGTTAGTTAAATCTATGGTCAAAATTTAGCACAAATTACAAAGGAGACTAATAAACCAGGATGGAGGTAGTAGTCAACTGATCTTGCGATTCGAGTGATCACTCTTGCCCTTGGTTAGCGTGCGTAGGTGCTTAGGATTTCGTACTACTCCTTGGCCCTCTACTGCACCTGCCTTTGGCTGTATGATAGGTGGGACAGCCACCCCCTGGGCCCACGTGTCATTCACCCAAAGGCAGTTGCCGTAAGTCAATGAAGCTGCGCCCCCTCTGTGCCGGTGCAATATAGTTATCTCACCGGACCTCTAGTTGGGGCCAAACGAGAGAAGTTTGATGTTTACTGGTTTATTGGTCCCCTTTGCATTGTGCGCCAAGTTTTGACCTTTGATTTAACTAATAAAATGTTAATGCATGTAAACAAAAATGTTGTGTAAGTCACATTACGAAAACCAAATAATCCCAAAACACTTAGGCACGGTGCATTAACTCCCTCCTCGTTTCTTATTTCGTGACATATCAACCAATGAGAGATGTGGGCCGTGCATGCTTTCAATGACTTGAGACTACCAAACATGACATGCAGTGTTTAGTTCATTGCATGTAATCCTATTAGTACTCTAGTTAGCAAAAAAACATTAAGTTCTCTCGCCGATAGGAATAAAACACCATGTATTTATTTACAGAGGGAGTAGTACATTTTTTGTGACATGCATTACTAGATATTGCTAGTCAAATACTAAAATCCAGATGGACGTGGTAGTACTCCTAAATCCAGACGGTGGTGCTACTAGTACTAGTAGTAGTACTACCAATGTAGTACTCCTAGGAGTACTAGCACTGTACTACCCGTTGGTCAAATTATTACGTGCTGCTCCTCACAGTGAAGTGACAAGACCCTGCGCCGGAGATGACACCTGAGTATAGGCGCCGTGTTCGGCATACCATAGTCAGCCTCACTGTCTGCAGTCACTATCATCATGGCTGTAGAGCTAGCCTGCTTACAACTAGCCCTGTTCAACATAATTTCCCGTGCGTAGATGCCCGTGCATTGCACGGAACACCAAGATTGGGGGTGGACAGCTCCGGCAGCGGCCATCGCGCCAGATTTTTCCACGGCCTTGTAGATGTGGTGGGGAGGAGATAAGGCTGATTGTGAGAGACAAGGAGTTGTTTGTAAATAGGGAACAAGTGCAGGCATCTTTCTGCAAAAAATGGAGAAGCTTGGTTTGTATGTGTCAGATCTAGATCCGACGGCGATTGGTGAAAGATGGGAGGCACAACATCATCACCAACTCAGGAGCTGTTTGATTCACATGATTTTGAAAACGCAGGAATAGGACATGAAAATATTACAAGTTTCAAACTGATATTAAAAATGTTAGGAGTAATGCTGCACTTAGGAAGAGTTAATTACTAGGAAGTTTACGTAAGAACTTTCGTTACTTAAGGTGGATGCAGCGTTTTCGTACAAACTAAAATCCACTGCCCTGACAAGTCACTAATGGGCAAATAAGTTTTCGAGTCTCTGGCCACTTGATGTTTCAAAAACAAATTCAGCTTCTGCAGAGACTTTGTCATTTAGGCTTAGACGCTTGCAGTGATCAACACGCCATTCATTGTTGCGCCAGAGAACGCCAAACCTCATTACCTTGAGCACACTTGCCTCCAGAACAAAGAACCTGGCCAATTTAATCTCAGATGTGCTACCTCGGTAGTCGATCAAATCAATTTCTGTAAGATGGAGATCAAGGCATTCAATGAGGTTGTTATAGTGTAGCACATTTTTCACTTTCGGGTCTTTTTTTATCTACAAAAGAAGAGAACATATTAGAGCAGCTGGCTGCATAAGATTGCCATGTCATCAAGAGGTACCAATATCATTCGCTCATACGATAGGGTTGGCTGGCTAGTGATATTTTATCTCTCTCTCTCTCTACCTCTCTCTCTATCTTTCTGTTTCCTCTCATTTAACTAGGAGCACGTGAAGAGCTTGGGCATTTGTTGCCTTCCACTATGTGGCCGATGCCATATTTCGCAAAAGTATGCCACATAATACGCATCGATGTCAAATCAAAAGATTTTGGCACCGCTCTCGCGATGTGAGAGAGTTGGCACCGCTGTGCACACAGACCCACATGTATAAACAAATCAATCAAACCAACTACACCAGCCTCTCACTCTCCCAAACAAGTGTTTTTTTATTGCCTCGGTCATCTCTCTCTCCCACACAGTGTTTTTTCATTGCGTGAGTTAATTTGGCATCGGAGCAAAGTAGGTGATCCAGATTGGGGCACCAGGTGAGCAATGGAGGGGCATCGATGCCAAATGCATCACAAGTGAATTTGGCACGTGTTTTGGCCTACATAGCCCACTTTTTTACTCCCTCCGTCCCAAAATTCTTGTCTTAAATTTGTCTAAATACAGATGTATCTAGTTACATTTTAGTGTTAGATACATCCGTATCTAATCAAATGTAAGACAAGAATTTTGGGACGGAGGGAATACTGCCTCGTATTTAGTATAAAATTTTGACCATAGATTTACCTAAGAAAATGCCAATGCATGTCACTAAAAATTACACCATTTGAAATTATGTTCAAATACGAATCCAACGATATAGTTCTTAGTGACATGCATTAACATTTTGTCAGTTAAATCTATGGCAAATTTTGATACTACAAAATTGGAAGAGTAAACCAGGACGGAGGTAGTACTTGCCCTTAGGGCAACCATAGAGTTACTGGAGTAGTCTAAGTTACTTTCCACTATGACTAGCCTAGGCTACTATAGCAGTACAGCATAAAAATGATGCAGGTGATCACGTGAGAAAAAAATACTAAAAACATTTCTTTCGGTGCAGTGCGTAATGTAGTTTTGAACACTACACTTGTCATCGTAATTTGGGAAAATTACGAAAAAATTGAGCTACATTGTGATTACCATTTACTAATAGGAAAGATGTTTCACCTCGATGAGTAGCTTCTCCGTGCATGGAAAGCATGTAAGGAATCCAACAACTTGATCCAGATTGGGGCCGATAGATTATAGTGCTAAGCTCTTCACTGTGCGCAGGGACTGGGTCAAGCTTGTGGGAATCATTTTCTAGAAGACGGTCGTAAATACATCAAGAAGAAATTAAAAAATGTGAATTTCAAGAAGACGGATAAGAAGATGAGTGTTGTACCTGAACGATTACGGGTCCAATAAAGAGTTCGGAGGATTTGGTAGACGAGTACACCAACACTCTCAATTTCGGCGCGTCAATGACCCTGATTTTTGTTGGACCTTATAGATCCGATACAAGCAATCTCTCAAGGAAAGGCGCAATCTCAATGACCATAACATGGAACAGCTGGAGTGATCTCTTCCCAATTGATGTCTTGTTGCGGGGCCAGCAAGACACATAAATCCATCGGAGATTCGTCGAGGTGATGTGGAGGCTAATGAACCCGTGGATCTGCTCAAGACGAAGGTACTCGAGCGCAGTACAGCTGCGGAGCAGGTGCTCCATAGCCTTCTTCGAGATGACAACGTCGAAGAGGTCGAGCTGCTTGAGTTGAGGGAGAAGAAGGGTGGGCGTGACATTAATCTGGGGAAGATAGCAGGAGCTGAAGCTGGCGTGGCGCAGCGTTGGCGTGAGGTGGAGCGCGGACGGCGACAGAGAGCGACATCGTACAGCTTCAAAGCTGAGCTCCTCGAGCTGATCTAGGGCGGGGGATAAGAACCACTCGTCGAACTTGGGTTGGACCTTGCAGTTGGTACTGAACATGCGGATGTCAAGGCGTCTGGCTGGCCCAGGGTGCGATGAAAGGATCTTGGAGACTGCGGCCATGCGTTTGCAATCCCCGTCGCAGAGGCAACTGTCGACGGTGAGGTTGAGGGGGACGCAGTGCCAGAGGGGGTGCCACCGCCGGGAGAGCAGGGCGGTCCGCATGACAGATTTGGTGGGGAGGAGGCCGATGATGACGAGCAGCATGTCGTCGGGGAGGCTGCTGATGAAGTCCAGGCTCGCCAGATACGGTTTTGGCTCGAGCGGCCTACACTTGTTGGCTGCCTCGCCCGTCCATCTCAACCGGCGGCGACGCCGGTGTACACGTGTGCTGGTGTGTGTTGTGTGCTGGGTGTGCGCGAGTGCATCCTTCTGTGCATGCCGCCGCGCAGTGATGAATTGTGCGCGAGTGCGTCCTTCATGCGCAAGAAGTTTGCCCTCTAGTTTACTTATTTTCACCCACTGCCACATGGGCCAGCACACCAAGATACAGAACACGAGCTGACAACGCAGCATGTGGATTGGTTGACCGGTCAACTAAAAAATATACGGAGCTATACGCTGACACAATGAGCGTATAATCCGTCGGTATAGAGAGTTCGAGTGAGAGGTGAGGCCCGTGAGAGATAGCAGAGAGAGAGAGAGAGAGAGAGAGAGAGAGAGAGAGAGAGAGAGCTACTCCCTCCGTTCGATAATGTAGTTACAACATTTTTTTTAAGTCAAACTTTTGAAACTTTGACCAAGTTTATAAAGAAATTACTTATATCTGCAATACCAAAGATAAATGATAGTATGAAG
>LR880972.1:235514271-235525564 GCA_904067115.1 Aegilops sharonensis
CATATCATCCAAGCCAATAGTAACAACATTCTTTTCGCAATCTATCTTAGCATTAACAGTGTTCAAGAAGGGTCTACCAAATATAATGGGACAAAAGCTATCTTGTGGGGAACTGAGAACAAGAAAATCAGCGGGATATTTGGTTTTCCCACACAAAACTTCAACATTTCTAACAATTCCCACTGGTGAAATAGTATCTCTATTGGCAAGTTTAACTGCGACATCAATTTCTTCTAACTCAGCAGGTGCAATTTCATGCTTGATTTCTTTATACAAGTCATAAGGTATAACACTAGCACTAGCAACCATATCACATAAGCCATGATAACAATGATCTCCTATTTTAACAGAAATAACAGGCACGCCTATCACAGGTCTATGCTTATTTTAACGCTAGGTTTAGCAATTCTAGCATATTCACCACAGAATTGAATAACATGCCCAACAATATTATCGGACAAGAGATCTTTAACAATAGCAATATTAGGTTCTACTTTGACTTGCTCAGGAGGTGTATAAGTTCTAATATTGCTTTTACGAACCATAGTTGAAGCTTTAGCATGATCCTTTATTCTAACAGGGAAAGGTGGTTTCTCAACATAAGAGGTAGGAACAATAAAATCATTATAAGTGACAGTCTTTTCTTCAACTTTAATAGGTGCAGCTACTTTTTCTTCTATGGGAGGATGATATTTTATCCACTTCTCCTTGGGGAGATCAACATAAGTAGCAAAAGATTCACAGAAAGAAGCTCCTATCTCAGAGTCAAGTCCATATTTAGTGCTAAACTTACGGAAAATATCAGTATCCATAGAAGATTTAACACAGTCAAACTTAGGTGTCATACCTGACTCCTTACCTTCGTCGAGGTCCCAATCTTCAGAGTTGCGTTTAATTCTATCCAATAAATCCCATCTGAATTCAATAGTCTTCATCATGAAAGAGCCAGCACAAGAAGTATCGAGCATGGTGCAATTGTTATCAGAAAGCCGAGCATAAAAATTCTGAAGAATTTTCACTCTTGAGAGCTCATGATTGGGGCATGAATATAACATTGATTTAAGCCTCCCCCAAGCTTGATCGAAGCTTTCTCCTTTGCGAGGCCAAAAATTATATATATAATTGCGATCACAATGAACAAGATGCATAGGGTAATACTTTTGATGAAATTCCAATTTCAATCTTTTATAGTTCCATGATCTCGTATCATCACATAGCCTATACCATGTCAATGCGTCTCCCTTCAAAGATAAAGGGAAGACCTTCTTCTTAGCAACGTCATCGGATATACCTGCAAGCTTAAATAATCCACAAACTTCATCCACATATATTAAGTGCTCATCAGGTTGCTTTGTTCCATCTCCTGTAAAAGGATTAGCTAGCAGTTTTTCCATCATACCCGAAGGAAATTCAAAAGGAGTTTCATTTTCAATAGGTTCAGTAGGTTGAGGAGCAACTCTTTGCTCTACTGGACGGGGTGAAGATACCCCGAACAAGCCCCTCAGAGAATTACTTTCCATAGTAACAAGTGACAGTAGATTTTAGCACACTATATAAATTTTTCCTTACCAAATTCCACCTACCAAAGGCGCTACACCCCCCCGGCAACGGTGCCAGAAAAGAGTCTTGATGACCCACACGTATAGGGGATCTATCGTAGTCCTTTCGATAAGTAAGAGTGTCGAACCCAACGAGGAGCAGAAGGAAATGATAAGCGGTTTTCAGCAAGGTATTCTCTGCAAGTACTGAAATAAGTGGTAACAGATAGTTTTGTGAATAGATAAATTGTAACGAGCAACAAGTAACAAGAGTAAATGAAGTGCAGCAAGGTGTCCCAATCCTTTTTGTAGCAAAGGACAAGCCTGGACAAACTCTTATATAAGGAAAAGCGCTCCCGAGGACACATGGGAGTATCGTCAAGCTAGTTTTCATCACGTTCATATGATTCGCGTTCGGTACTTTGATAATTTGATATGTGGGTGGACCAGTGCTTGGGTGCTGTTCTTACTTCAACAAGCATCCCAGTTATGATTAACCTCTATTGCAAGCATCCGCAACTACAACAAAAGTATTAAGGTAAACCTAACCATAGCATGAAACATTTGGATCCAAATCAGCCCCTTACGAAGCAACGCATAAACTAGGGCTTAAGCTTCTGTCATTCTAGCAACCCATCATCTACTTATTACTTCCCAATGCCTTCCTCTAGGCCCAAATAATGGTGAAGTGTTATGTAGTCGACGTTCACATAACACCACTAGAGGCTAGACAACATACATCTCATCAAAATATCGAACGAATACCAAATTCACATGACTACTAATAGCAAGACTTCTCCCTTGTCCTCAGGAACAAACATAACAACTCACAAAACATATTCATGTTCATAATCAGAGGGTTAATAATATGCATAAAGGATCTGAACATATGATCTTCCACCAATTAAACCAACTAGCATCAACTACAAGGAGTAATCAACACTACTAGCAACCTACTAGCACCAATCCCGGACTTGGAGACAAGAGATGAACTAGGGTTTGGAGATGAGATGGTGCTGGTGAAGATGTTGATGGAGATTTCCCTCTTCCGATGAGAGGAGCGTTGGTGATGATGATGACAATGATTTCCCCCTCCCGGAGGGAAGTGCCCCCGACAGAACAGCTCTGCCGGAGCCCTAGATTGGTTCCGCCAAGGTTCCGCCTCGTGGCGGCGGAGTCTCGTCCCGAAAGGTTGCCTCTTCTTTTTTTCTTGATGAAAGACTTCATATAGGAGAAGGTGGGCGTCGGAGAGCCACCAGGGGGCCCACGAGGTAGGGGGCACACCCTAGGGGGGGGGGCACCCTCGTGATCAGGGTGTGGGCCCCCTGGCCTTCATCTTTGGCGATGATTTTTCTTTATTTACTTTAAGATATTCCGTGGACTTTCAGGACTTTTGGAGTTGCGCAGAATAGGTCTCCAATATTTCCTCCTTTTCCAGCCCAGAATTCCAGCTGCGGGCATTCTCCCTCTTCATGTAAACCTTGTAAAATAAAAGAGAATAGCCATAAGTATTGTGACATAACGTGAAATAACAGCCCATAATGCGATAAATATCGATATAAAAGCATGGTGCAAAATGGATGTATCAGAGCCCTGGCCTCAGGCCAAACCCTCCGGCTGGGCGGCTTTACCATGACCGCCCATTTGGCCGTTAAGACGACGATGACTTCTCGGGTCATCAAAATTGCATCTGTGTTGACTCCGAATACTCCAAACGGATGGATCCGACGGAGTTGTCGTCTTTGAACGAACTCCTGGATCGCATCGCCGCCTTGGGGGTCGGCTCACCAAAGTGCTCATGGACGGCGGCAGCGGACTAGACCTCATCTACGAGGATACACTCATCAAAAGGGAAATAGACAGGAGCCGCATCGAGCAAAGTAGCATGACCTTCCGAGGAATCATTCCCAGTCGGGAAGCGCGATGTGCGGGAAAAATCACACTTGACGTGGTCTTCGGCACGCCGGAGAATTATCAGTTTGAAGAGATAACCTTCCAAGTTGACGCTTTCAACAGCGGATACCATGCCCTATTGGGGCGAGATGCATTTACACGCTTCCAAGCTATACCTCATTATGGGTACATGAAGCTCAAGATGCCTGGGCCCAACGGTATCATCACTCTTGCTAGTGATCCGGACATAGCACTCCGCGCCGAAAACAAAACCGCATCCCTGGCCCTCGAGGCACTGTCTGAAGCCCTCGCGGCCGAAGAATTAACTGTGCTGCGCTCCACTGTGGATAGGGATGACGTAATCCTGGACAAACGACTCGAATCCACCTCCTTTAAACGAGCAGATGAAATAGTCAAATTTCAAGTCCACCCGACGGACCCCAAGAAGACAGCATCCATCGGGGCACAGCTGGACCTAACAGTCGACGCCGCGCTACGAGAGTTCCTGCGTGAGAACTGGGACATATTCACCTGGCACCCTTCTGACATGCTAGGAATCCCATGAAGGTTGGCCGAACACAGCCTCAACATATTGAAGGGATATAAACCGGTCAAGCAGACACTTTGGTGCTTTTCTGAACCCAAACGACAAGCTATGGGGGAGGAGCTAGCCAAGCTACTCGAGGCCGGATTCACCAGAGAAATAAAACACCCAGACTGGCTAGCAAACCTAGTGATGGTACCAAAGAAGGATAAATCCTGGCGCCTATACGTCGATTTCAAAGACCTCAACAAGGCCTTCCCAAAGGATCCCTTCCCCTCCCTCACATCGATTAGATTATTGATGCCACTACAGGACACGACTCATTGTACTTAAGTTTTGGCCAAGCTGGGTTGCCTGGCTCCTGTGCTTATGCCGTACGTTCCCATTTGTTCGGCTAGGGCATAAAGGGAGCACCTATGCGATTGTTACTGCCGGGTCATCCGGATGTGTACCTCAGACTGGTTGAAGCCAAAAGCTAGCGTCCTTAAGGGAATACTCGGTCGGTGGACTAAAGATGTGTTCCAATCATTACACTATGAACCCCCAGATGTAATATACAATGTGATCTTTTCAATCAAAGTTCGGGCATGCACACTAACGCATGTTCACCCAGGGAAAGGAACCCTTAACGGAACTATTCTCTCTGGAAGATGTTTCTTACAATTACAATGTAATATAACATAGCTAGCCGGATACAACTTGTCTGTTTAAGCAACCATGACCCCTACGCCTGGTTTCCACGCATACACCGGTCTATATTTCCGCTTCGGTATTTGGAAACACTCCGCACCCTCGGGTCCAGAGGTCGAAGCGAAAAGGTCTGCCATGACAATCGTTTTACAATCCGGCTAGGGAAGATTATGTCAATGGAAGTACATAGTCACTTGGACTCAAAAACTTCTTTCTCTATACTGTCTAACAGGCTGTCTAGCTTACAATCCTGTTGGGAATATTTGGCGGCTACCTTTACTTGGTCATATACTAAACTAACTGGAATTTCTTTTCCATCTGACCCTTTAGGACCGACCCGGGCCATATGATTCGGATCGAGCTTGGTGTATCGTGTTTTTACCATGGCCCAGGCCTCTCGCGCACCTTCTCGGCGGGCTGATATCTTCCATAATCAAATACACCGTCGTGCTCCTTTGAATAGCTCCACGAGCTCCGCCATACTTCCTGGAGGGGAGGCGGATGGCCATAAAGCCTTGGCAACACTTCGCATTGCTTGCCGAACTCGCTCGTGTATTTGGGACAGCTCTTGTAGCAGGTCGCTTTGAGATCCGGACATTTCTTCTTCAGCAGGGCCAGTCAGCATACCCGCACACATAAATCTGTTAGTTCGTGTCCTCGCCGAACTATAGGAAGGTAAGTTTGAAAAGCATACTGAATATGCCGCCTTATAGTCTCTTATTCTCCTTCACGGAGTCAGCCAGCTGGGCTCGCACATCTTTCAGTTCTTCGCCCAGCAGGGTGTTGGAATCCCGCAGCTTATTTTTCTCATCCCTGACCCGTGTCAGCACACGATCGCCCGCGGCCATTTGCCTTTTGGCCTCTTGTTCACCCACTTGCGCGGCTTTCAGGGCCTCCTTCAGTTGATCTGACGATCCTACCATGGGGAATGCAAAAAGTATTAATATTCCTGGTATATAATTATGTTTTCTTGATGGAGGGGAACATTACCAGGCGAGGCCTTTTTGGATTTCTCTAGTTCGGCGGTAGCAGCAGCTAGCTGGGTCCGACACTTTTCCAGCTCTTGAGACAATAGGTCGTTCTTCTCTGTGAGCACCTGGTTATACAATGATCCTTAAATTAGTTGTATCAACTGCTTCAAGTCTCGGGGGCTACTGGTATATAATTATCAGATTTGTACAAATATGTATGTGTACTTACCCGCATATCTTTTAAAAGCTGGTCTATGGCTCTGGTAAGCCCATATCGAGCAGCTCGGATGTATGCATCATCCGAGCTGAAGGCGTTGAATGCATCTTTTGTAAAACCGGGGTCGCGAAGAGCGGCCCACCGGCGCCGATGATTCATAGCGCTTTCCACTTCGGCGTTTGTGACGGATACATCATCTGAATCCTCTGCCGAAGGACAATCCGGCGTCACTCTCATATCAGCCCTTGCCTTTAAGGCAGGGTCTGAAGCCTGACTTGTGGAGGCGCGGCTGGCAGGATCCCCAAACATAGTCTTGCGAACGCTTTTCCTGATACGACACGACATATGTTGTTACAGTTTGATGTGACTACCAGGGGGCATGAGTAAAAGACCATACCTCTTTGATGAAGGTTCTGCCGTGTTTTCGTTCGCCTTCCTCTTTGAAGATTTGCTCGGCGCCACTCTCCTAGGAGATGCCTCTGGTGCACGTTGAGGCGTCGGGCGCCTCCCCTTTGGAGCACGAAATAGTGCGGTGGGTGAGGCGTATTGAGGAAGATCTTTCAGAGAAGGTGTCTCTTGTTTACTTACATGCGAGGCTGGAAGGAGGACAAGATAGTTGGCGATGATGGCCACTTCCGTGACGTCATAGCTCATCTGGTAGAATACTCCATCCACAAGCTCCACAAATATGTCCGAATCCTCTTCGAATCTGGTGTCAAGGTCCCGATTGTGATCCTCTGGCTGTGGGGCGGGGCTATAGATCCCCTTGGTAACCTTCCGCCATTCCTGTTACAAATGGATGGGTTAATGACCATTAAAAGTGACTCAGGGAGAAGTGGTGGGATTAAAACTCACGCAGCTAGGAGGATTGTACATGGAAAATCCATCTCAACGTTTTATACGAGTGAACTCCTGTTTCTCCCCTTTGTACAGCTCGGCCAATATTTTGGCCAAAGCGGTGGGGGTGTCCGGACCCTTCCTACCGCAGCAGGAGGCGTCATATTCCCCATTATAGTGCCACATGGGAAGCCCTATGTATTGGACTGGTTGAACCCCCCACACTATGGAAGTCGCCATTACCTCGACTATTGATAGTCCGGACTGGGCGAGCACTTTATCTTGCCCATCAATTGACGGACTTCCGCGCTATCTTCCTCCTCGAGGCTCCGGGGGCACCAGCTGTGGCATTTCTTCAACGGAGCGCTTGAAAATTTGGGAAGACCCATTCGGACTGGGTCAGGAAGGGCAACGTCCTCAATATAGAACCACTCAGAAGGCCACTCTTCGGACGCCTTCTTCGGTGTGCCGGACAGGTATCCGGTCCCGGTGACGCGCCATACCTTAGCTCCACCCACTTCGAATATTGATCCCTCTTGGTTACGAGGGACGATGCAGAATAATTTCCTCCATAATTCAAAATGGGCCTCATAGCCCAGGAATAGCTCAGAAAGAGCAATGTAACCCGAAATGTGCAGGATGTAGGCAGGAATGAAATTGTGCAGTTGGAGGCCATAATACTCCAGAAGTCCCCGGAGGAACGGGTGGATTGGAAATCCGACGCCTCTTAGCAAGTAGGGGACGAAGCACACTCGTTCCCCCTGGATGGACTGGGGAAATTGTCAACCTGAGCCCCACCGTTGAAGGAAGTCAATCATGCTCGAACGGGGCCTAGATCCGCGGGGGGAAGAAATCCCTGTGTTTGCAGCTTCACCAGCTGACCGTGGGATACGGAAGATCTCTCCCAATATCCTTTTTTGGAGCCGTGGGGACAAGAGGAAGAACTGGGAGCGATGGCCATGTTGGAGTGGTTCCTCCTAGCGAGCTCTAAGGATTTTCGGCGTGGTGCGGGATAGATCTAAGATCCAATATCTTTAAATAGACGCCTCTCTTATATGGCCGGGGTGTTATCTGCAAAAAATACCCCAACCTCTCGTATTCACTCGACACGTGGAAGCTGAAGCCATGGATGCATAGAAGCCGATGGGTACGACATTAAATGGAAGGCCGAATACACCTCTTTGAAGTCATCGGAGAAGGAACCCGCCTCGCAATGCCGAAGACAATCTGCGCGCCAGACACATCGTCATTGAAAGCCTGGTTCGGGGGCTACTGAGGGAGTCCTGGACTAAGTGGTCCTCGGGCGTCCGGCCTGTTGGACATGGGCCGGACTGATGGGCTGTGAAGATACAAGACTAAAGACTCTCACCCGTGTTCGGATGGGACTCTCCTTGGCGTGGAAGACAAGCTTGTCGTTCAGATGAAGATTCCTTTCTCTGTAACTGACTTTTTACAACCCTAGTCCCCTCCGATGTCTATATAAACCGGAGGGTTTAGTCCATAGGGACAATCATAACCATACAGGCTAGGCTGCTAAGGTTTAGCCATTATGATCTCATGGTAGATCAACTCTTGTAATAATCATATTCATCAAGACCAATCAAGCAGGAAGTAGGGTATTACCTCCATAGAGAGGGCCCGAACCTGGGTAAACATTGTGTCCCCTGTCTCCTATTACCATCGACCTTAGACGCACAGTTCGGGACCCCCTACCCAGATCCGCCGGTTTTGACACCGACAAAGCTGAGCACACACTTCTCAGGGTTCAATTTCAAGTTGATCTTGTGCAGGTTCGCGAACGTCTCTTCTAGGTCCTGAATGACCACTATGTCATCCATGTAAGCTTCAAGATTCCTATGCAACTGAGGCTCAAATCCAATTTGTACTGCTCTTGCAAAAGTGGATCCATCGCTTTTTAAACCAAAGGGCATCCATACAAAGCAGTACGTGCCATGTAGGGTTATAAACGCGGTATTCTCCTCGTCATCCTTGGACATGAATATCTAATGGTACCTAGAGTATGCATCCAAGAAGGAAAGCAGATCACACCCGGAAGTGGAATCCATGATCTGGTCGATGCGCGGCAAGGGGAATTTGTCCTTCGGGCACGACTTATTCTGGTCCGTGAAGTCTATGCAGAGCCTCCATTTCCCATTCGCCTCGCGTACCACCACCGGGTTTGCCAACCATGTAGGGTGTAACACTCCTCTGGCCAAACTAGCAGCTTCAAGTTTCTTAATCTCCTCGGCAATGAATTGTTGCCGCTCCAAAGCTTGTTTTCTGACCTTCTGCTTGACGGGTCGGGCATGAGGGCAGACAACAAGCCTGTGCTTAATTACCTCCCTGGGAACACCGGGGATGTCAGATGGTTGCCAAGCAAACACATTGACATTCGCCCGCAGGAAGGCAACGCGCACACTTTCCTATTTGTCATCAAGGGTGGTGTTGATGGTGAACATACCGTGAGCGCCAACTAGCCCTGCCGAGACCTTCTTTGTAGCAGGCGAGGAAACTTTGGATCTTTTGCTAGTGGAACTCTTCGGCAAATCATCGATGGGAGCAGCACACACCGGAGAGGCACGCTTCCCGGATTCCTTGCCGGTATCCCCTCTAGCTTTTTTCCTTTCTTCCTTGCCTTGGCGGGAACTACAGCTTTCGTGGCCTCAGCAGCGACGGCATCTCGGTATATCTTATCCATGCAGATGATTGCATATTTCTTGTCCGATGGGATGGAAATGACGCCCATTGGCCCTGGCATTTTCAGCATGTTATAGGCATAATGGGATGCCGCCATGAATTTTGCCAGGGCTGGAAGACCAAGGATCCCGTTGTATGGCAATGGGAGATCAACCACATCAAACACAACCTTCTTGGTCTGGTAGTTCAGTTCTCCACCAAATGTTACCGGCAGCATAATCTTCCCTTTAGGACGACTCCTACCAGGGCTTACTCCTTGAAACGTGCTAGTAACCTTGAGCTCTTCATCTGCTATCTGTAACTTGTTGATTACCTTGGGGGAGATCATATTCAACCCCGCCCCTCCGTCAACCAACATCTTTGTGAACTTGAGCTTGCGAATGTTGGTGAAACCAACAACGGCAAACACCCTACCGCTGTTGTGCGGTCAGGGTGGTCCTCTTCGTCCAAGATAATGGGCGTGCGGGACCATTTGAGTGGCTTCCGAGATCCCACCACAAGCTCTACAATATTGACCTCACGCGCCCACTGTTTAAGCTGGCGGTGAAAGGAGTGCAAAGATGCTCCTTTGTCAATGCACAGGGCCTCGATGGCCTTCTGGAACTCTTGCTCATTGGTCTCCTCATCATCCCCACCATCAGTTTCACCGTCATCTTCCTCTTTCTCACGGCCCCTAGCAGGCTTCTCTTGCTGCTGGGGAGCCTTGCCGCGATGACCTCCTATGCTGCCACGACCCTTCCCGCTAGCACCTTCTTGTTCTCTCTCTTTGTCGTGCTTCTCATACTCAGCTTTTTGCTTTTTGACAAGTTGCTCAACTTGATGACACTCTTGGAGATCATGGCCCTTGGTCCGGTGGATCTTGCAGTACGGTCAGTCAGTCTTCCTAGCCTTTTCGGCCCCTGCAGCCTCCTGGCAGTCAGTGCACGCGGCAATTTCTTTGACGGGGGCTTCGATCTTGGCCTTCTTGTGGTACTAGGGGCGCCAGAGCCCTCAACGACAGTACTACTTTCTCCTTGCAGTTTTTGTTGCGCTTTTTATTCTTTCTCTTCGAGTTGGTGGTATTGTCGTCGTCCTTTGAATCGACTTTGATAGCGTCCTCTTCTCCGGGGAGTCGCCTCCCCTCCTCCGTGCGGGCACACTTATCCGCTAGGGTGTATAGCTCATTCATAGTCTTGGGCAACCGGACGTTCATCTTAGAACGTATCCTCCTATTGCACACATTCGAATGGAACGGGGCAATCACAGCTGTTGGGTGGATATCTGGAATGTTCCTGTGCACGCGGCTAAACCTCTGCATGTACTTCCGCAAACTCTCTCCATCCTTCTGTGGAAGGAGTTGCAAGTCGCTGGGCCGTCCTGGCTCTTGGTGGCCGCCCATGAAGGCGCAGACGAACCCATTGCACAGGTCGGCCCATGACGAGATGGAATTCTCCGGCAGGTGCATCAGCCATGACCTCACGTTTGGCTTGAGCGCCAAAGGGAAGTAGTTGGCGAACACCTTTTCGTCTCTTCCTCCGGCGGCTTGAACAACGATGGTGTAGATGCTCAAGAACTCTGCCGGGTTCAGCCTTCCATCATACTTCTTTGGTATCTCTGGTTTGAAGACATGAGCAGATGGCCAACGGACTTGGCGCAGCTCGCGAGTGAAGGCGTGGCACCCGACCTCAAAGGGCAAGTACCCACCTTCACTAGGCGCAGGTTCGCCAACGTCGGGGCCATTGCGCCTGTCATATTGGTGGCGGGTTTCGCGAAGCTGCTCTATGGTGACGCGCGCACCTTCCCTCCGCCAATTTGCCAGGACATTCCGCTGGTCTCGACAGGCCCGAGGATTGGACGAGGCCATTGATGCCTCGTCGGGCTCGTGGTTGAGCGGTTCGGGCTGTGGCCTCAGCGTTGGCTGTCGGGG
>LR880972.1:235525941-235553020 GCA_904067115.1 Aegilops sharonensis
GCTGTACTGTAGGAGTAGCCCCCTCAACACGTCAGCAGCTCGGGCCGTGGTTGTTGCTTGCGGGCGCCGTGGCGGGACCGCTCGCCGTGATCCTCCCGCTTCGGCGAAACTGATCAGACTCTGAATGGTGGCTCTCCAGTCATCCATCTGATCAGCCGCTGGTGGGAATCTCAACAGGAGTTGGGCACGCGCCATGGCCTCCGAAGCAGTGCTTAGCATGGATGACGATGCAGACCACGACGTCGCATGACTACTGACAGTGCTAGTAGTGGCGGCGCCATGTTCTCGTTGCCGCGAGCAATCCGCCATGATGGTACAATGGCAAGAAGGTTGCGCCTGAGGGTCAACGACCCTGTTCAGCGCTTCATTTGGGTTACCCTGCCCTGGAGGAAGCGCGTGCCCTGTTGCCACGCCCGGGGAAGCTAGGGGATCACGACTCGCACCAGAGCAGGCGTTGTCGCTGCGGCTGCGCCCACTAGCGCGGTGGGGAGGTGGCGGTGGCACGTCCTCCCCACCCGCGCCCTATGGGACACGACCGACATGATGCTGTTGATGCCGCCCTCCCCAAGCGACTTCCACTCCTGCTTCGGCCACAGGGGAAATGATGATCGCGCCGCCTGCACCGGTCACGTCCCCCGCGGCACCCGCGTCCCCTGACACCGCCGCCGCGCTCGTAGTATCCGCGGCCGCATGCGAGGGGGCCTTTGAGGTGGAAGGATGAGTTGTTGCACCTGACTTCTTCTTAGGCGCCATGGATGATGATGAAGACCGACGCGCTGATCACAACCTCAGGTTTATGCACACGCTCCCCCTACCTGGCGCGCCAAAGATGTCGTGGTGGAACACGATCACCTACCGAGCCATCGGCCCCTTGTGGTTCGGCGGAGGGAGAGGTCACGTTGCACAAAGAGCAGAGGCCGTGGGACAGCACGGCGGAGATGACACCGGTGATTTTTACCCAGGTTCAGGCCGCCGTGAGGCATAAAACCCTACTGCTGCTTTGGTGGATTGATGGGAGGACCGTGGTGGAGACACGGCGCTCAAGCCCGGCAAGGTCACCTCGGGGAGAGCAGATACGCGCATACAAGTACACGAGGGTCTGAATCCTTTTTAAAGTCGCCACGACCCTCCTTTTATAGGTTAAGGGGTTACCACAATGGAAAAACAGTCATTGTTCAGTGATTAGATAGCCAACAATGCTATCATACCTAACTCTGGCACATAGGATAAAGCGCATTAAATGCACTGGTAGGTGTCATGCTGTGGATGCAGCCCGGCAAGCCTGCCGTGCCGCTTAGTCATCTTCCACCTATCTGCTTGACATGCCTCCGGACGGGTGTCATATGGAGGTAATTTTCCTTCTAAATGACTACCACGTGCCAAATGACAGCCACCCAGCTACTTGGGGGCTCGACACCGCACAAATGGGTGACTTGTGTTGCGACGCGGTGGAGCGGTGGAGCCTTGGCGGGGTGGTAGGCCGCTAGCGGCCCCGGCAAGCCTGCCGGGGAATTCTTTGGACTTGTCTTTGGGGGCGGCCTCGACCTGACCAGGCTCGCCTGCCCGGCAAGGGAGCCTTTCCCTTAGTGGTATATGGCTTCCTCGACTTGTCTTGGTCTTCTTGATCCGCCTTTTGATTCCCCAAAGAGATACCTCTCTGGATTGATTTTGTCTTGGATTCTTGGTGCTGTTTGCTTCCTTGCAATCGTGCCTGTCTACAGTCCGGGCAACATACGTGAAGGTTTGTTGCACCGACAACAATCTTCTTGATAATAAGCTTCTTGAAACATATCAATCTTCTCTATTGCAATCTTATCGGAAGAATATAGCAATCTTTTCTAACAGTCTCTTCGGGAGATTATAGCAATCTCTTCAGTAGCAATCCTTTCGGGATATTATAGCAATCTCTTCTATAGCAATCCTTTTGGAAGCAAACCTTTCGGTAGCAATCCTTTCGGAAGCAAACCTTTCGGAAGCAAACCTTTCGGTAGCAAACCTTTCGCAAGCAAACCTTTCGGTAGCAAACCTTCTGGTAGATTGTACCAATCTTCTTGATACTCCAAGGACAATTTCTCTGTGTGTCACTAGAAAACAAATTAGTCCCTCACTATTTCTGACAACAATCTCCAAAACACAAGGGGAAAAGGAATTGCACCAAGATGCATTACTGCATTTCTCCATGAACTTAATACACTAGATGCATGCTAGATACTGGTCGATGTGTGGAGTAATAGTAGTATATGTAGGCAGAAGTCAGTCTACTAATCTTGGATGTGATGCCTATATACATGATCATTGCCTTGGATATCATCATAATTATTTGCTTTTCTATCAACTGCCCAATAGTAATTTGTTTACCCACCGTATGCTATTTTCTCAAGAGAAGCCACTAGTGGAATCTACGGCCCCTGGGTCTATTTTTATCATATTGCTTTCAAATCTATTATTCCAAAAGCCCAAAAATAGCTTGCTGCACTTTTCTTTATTTGTTTTATTCTGTGTTTTTTGCAAGATTTATTTATCCAATCTCATGCAATTTAATCTATCTTTTTATCGGGGAGGGATTGACAACCCCTCTTACGGGTTGGGTTACAACTATTTGTTCTGTGTGTGCATGTACCGTTTACATAGTGTTGCTTGGTTCTCCTACTGGATTGATAACCTTGGTTTCCTAAATGAGGGAAATACTTACCGTTGATGTGCTGCATCACCCTTTCCTCTTCAAGGGAAAAACCAACGCAGATACAAGCAATCGGGAATTTTTTTTGGTGCCGTTGCGAGGGAGAAATCATCAACATCTATCAGGTTCCTAATCAAAAATCTCATCTCCTTGCAATTTACATTATTTGCCATTTGCCTCTCGTTTTCATCTCCCCACTTCTAAAACATTTTTGTGAAAAGCACAATTTTTTTTGCCTTTTTATTTCCCTTCTTTTCATTTGCCTTTTTTCGTCAGATCTCTTGTTTTCTTGCAATCTTGTTTGCGTGTTCACAATGTCTCAAGAAAATAGAAAATTGTGTGATTTTTCCAATACAAATAATAATGATTTTATTAGTACTCTGATTGCTCATCCCTCCACTAGTGCGGAGTCTTATGATATTAATGCCGCTTTGCTGAATCTTGTTATGAAAGAGCAATTTTTTGGTACTCCTAGTGAGGATGTCGCGTCCCATCTAAACGCTTTCATAGAATTGTGTGATATGCAAAATAAAAAAGATGTTGACAATGTTATTGTGAATTTGAAATTTTTTCCTTTCTCTTTGAGGGGTCGTGCAAAAATTTGGTTTTCATCTTTGCCTCGTAATAGTATCAATTCTTGGCATAAGTGCAAAGATGCTTTCATTACTAAGTATTTTCCGCCCGTGAAATTATTTCCCTTCGAAATCGGATCATGAATTTTAAGCAACTTGAGCATGAACATGTTGCACAATCTTGGGAAAAAACGTAATTGATTCTAAGGAATTGTCCTACTCATGGTCTAAATCTTTGGATGATCATACAATTTTTTTATGCAGGATTGAACTTTGTTTCTAGAAATCTTTTAGATTCCTCTGCAGGTGATACTTTTATGGAAATTACTTTGGAGCTACTAAATTGCTAGATAATATCATGGCAAATTATTCACAATGGCATACTGAAAGAGCACCTACTAGTAAAAAGATCAATTCCGTTGAAGAAATTCATACTTTGAGTGAAAAAGTTGACGCTCTTATGAAATTGGTTGCTAATAAAAATGCTCCTATTGATCTTAATGATGTACCTTTGTATACTTTGATTGAGCAAAATAGTGATCTCGTAGATGTGAATTTTGTCTCGCGAAACAATTTTAATAACAATGCTTATAGAGCTAATTTTAATCCTAGGCCTTTTCCTGGAAATTCCTCTAATAAATATGGCAATTCCTATGGTAATTCTTATTACAGTAATAATAGGAACCCCTCTGATCTTGAGAATAATATTAAAGAATTTATCAATGCTCAAAAGGTTTTCAATACTATGATAGAAGAAAAGTTGAATAAGATTGATGATATGTCTAGAAGTATTGATAGAATTTCTCATGGCGTAGAAAATTTCAAGATCAAAATTTTTCCACCTAAAGTTGATCTCAATGAACCAATTAAATATTTATATGTTTCCATGGATGAAAGTAAGAAAAGAACCGCTATGCTTAGAGCTAAAATAGAATTTTTAGGAAGAGCATTTCTACCGATTGCTTTCATAATAATGATGAAGATCTTAAAGTGATTGGTATTTCTTCTATTGATTCCTTTTTTAGTAAGGTTAATATTGATGATGATAAATGGACAGAAGAAGAGTCAACTTTAGCTAGAAGCCGTCCCCATGATTCGGAGGGTGAAAATCTTGATGAAAAAGTTGATGAAAGTGGGTTTGGAGAGGTCAAAACTTTAACTAGTGATGTGCCCACTCTTTTGGATTACAAAGACTTTAATTATGAGTGTTGCTCTTTGATTGAGTGTATTTCTTTGTTGCAATCCATGATAAATTCACCCAATGTCTATGATGGACAAAATAAAGCTTTCACTAAACATATCGTAGATGCGATGCTAAAAGCTTTGGAAGAAAAACTGGAGTTAGAGATTTCCATTCCTAGAAAATTACATGATGGGTGGGAACCTACCACTAAAGTCAAGATTAAAAATTATGAATGCTTTGCTTTATGTGATTTGGGTGCTAGTGTTTCCACAATTCCGAAATCTCTATGCGATGTGTTTGGTCTTACCATTATTGAAGAATGTTCTCTTAATTTGCACTTAGCGGTACTATTAAAAATCCTTTGGGAAGAATTAATGATGTTCTTATTCTTGCAAATAGGAACTATGTTCCCATAGATTTTATTGTTCTTAATATTGATTGCAATCCGTCTTGTCCAATCATACTTAGTAGATCATTTTTACGAACTATAGGTGTCGTGATTGATATGAAAGAAGGCAATATTAAATTTCAATTTCCACTAAGAAAGGGTATGGAACACTTCCCTAGAACAAGAATCAAGCCACCATATGAATCAATCATGAGGGTAACCTATACAGCAAAAACTAAAGATGACAATACTTGAATCTATGCAATATGCCTAGCTAGGGGCATAAAACGGTAGCGCTTGTTGGAAGGCAACCCAATGAATAAAATTTATTTTTTCCTTTTTCTTTCCGTTCTCGAGTGTTTGCACAATTATGATACTATTATGATTGTGTTTGTTTTGTTTTAATCAGTTTTTGTGCCAAGTAAAGCCTTTGGGGTCATGTTGGGTGATAGTTGATTTGATCTTGTTGGAAAACAGAAACTTTTGTGTCCAGCAGCAGAATTTTAAAAAATCACAAAAGTAACAAAAGTGTCTGAATTTTTTACACAAGATTGATATACAAATTTCCCACGTTGTCCTAATTTTTCAGAATTTTTGAGTTATATAATTATGGTAAAGTTTCAGATTACAACAGACTGTTCTGTTTTTGACAGATTCTGTTTTCGTTGCATTGTTTGTTTATTTTGATGAATCTATGGTGTTTATTGGGAGGTATAAGCCGTGTTAAAGTTGGAATACAGTAGGTATAATGCAATAATAAAATATGAATGGGTTTGCAACAGTACTTAAAGTGGTGATTTGCTTTATTATACTAATGGATCTCACGAAGTTTTGCTGAGTCTTGTGTGATTGAAGTTTTCAAGTTTTGGGTGAGATCATGATGGATGAAGGAATACGGAGTGTCGAGCCTAAGCTTGGGGATCCCCCATGGCACCCCAATGTAATTTTCAAGGAGAACCAAGCAAATAAGCTTGGCGATGCCCTGGGCATCCCCTCTTTCTTCTAATGACCATCGGTAATTTTACTTGGAGCTATATTTTTATTCGTCACATATCATGAGTTTGCTTGGAGCATCTTGTATTATATGAATCTTTCCTTGATTTTATTTTTAGTTTGTCACAATCATCCTTGCTGGACACACCTGTTGAGAAAGCCATAATGATGCTATAATTTGTTAGAATTGCTCTGTGTGCTTCACTTGAATTTTTTGAGCTATGGAATTTCTCTAGTGCTTCACTTATATCGTTTTGAGCACGGTGGTGCTTTGATTTTTGAAGAAATACTCTCATGCTTCACTTAGAGTTATTTGAGAGTTAGTATTTTTTTTAAGAAATCCTCTCATGCTTCACTTATATTATTTTGAGAGATGAATTTTTTATGCTCATGTTCTTCACTTAAATTTGTTTGAGCTTGTTATAAGCAATGGTGATATATGAAATTAGTCCCAAAGTGATAGATATTCAATAGGGATATAATAAAAACTTTCATGAAGATCATTGGACAAAATAAACTTGATTCCTTGTAATAGTTTTGAGATATGATGATAGTAATATGTGAGCCATGTTGGTGAGTAATTATGCTTTAGTAAGAATATTTGTGTTAAGGTTTGTGATTCCCTATAAAAGCATGAAAGTCAATAGTTATGCAAATTACATCCTACTTGTGGTCCATTACTCAGTGTTAGTTATGCTTAATGCTTGCTTATGAGAATTTTCGTTTCTTGGTTGGTTGCTCCTCAATCTTTTTGCTAGCCTCCACTTGTACTAAGTATAAATACTACTTGAGCATCCAAAATCCTTAAACCAAAGTTTTGCCATATGAGTCCACCATACCTACATTATATGTGGTATTTCTGTGCCATTCCAAGTAAATTTTTATGTGCCAAATTTAATTTTCAAAATGAATTTCCTTTTTGTGTGCCCGTACTGCTCATGAAGCGACAGGGGGTGGTCAATATATTTGCGTGCTAGATGTGTTATTCTCAAGACGAGTGTTTATTCACTTGTCATTGCACGAGAGTGTGGCGGTAATAGGGATGCCGAGTCTCGAAATGAAAAATAAATTTACTTTATGTTGTCAAATAATAAATTCCTTGGAAAGTGTGGGTATGGAAGGCACCCATGGATACGGCTAGCCATGGATTGTGAAAGAATGGTGGAAAAATGAATAAACTTTATTTTATGTTTGGGAACCCCCTATGATGTATGTAGCATGAAAAATATTGGGAATTCTCGGTCATTTTCGTTGACAGGAAAATCATGCCCCTCAAAATATTTTATCTCTCTATTTTTTTCTTTGAGCTCTGGCACCTCTACAAATCCCTGCTTCCCTCTGCGAAGGGCCTATCTATTTACTTGATGCATTTTTTATTTTTTATTTGAGTCTCCATCTTCTCTTATAAAGCACCAACTAGGGAGCACTATGATCATACTTGCGCATTGTATGTAGCTAATATTCGAGTGTGTTTCATGAAAGGACCAATGATTGAGCATGATGGGCTAGGGATAACTTTCTCTAGTGTTGATATTTTGAAAGACATGGTTGCTTGTTAATATGCTTGAGTATTGAAGTCTTCATGTCAAATATAGACTATTGCTTTGAAAGTTTGAATCATCTAAAATTCCAAATGTCCATGCTACAAAAGAAAATAATATGTGATGAACAAGTTAGGCAGCATTCCACATCAAAATTTCTGTTTTTATCATTTACCTACTCGAGGACGAGCATGAATTAAGCTTGGGGATGCTGATACATCTCCAACGTATCTATAATTTTTTATTGTTCCATGCTATTATATTATCATTCTTCGATGTTTTACAATCATTTTATAGCAACTTTATATCATTTTTTGGGACTAACCTATTGACATAGTGCCCAGGGCCAGTTGCTGTTTTTTTGCTTGTTTTTTTACTTCGCGGAATAACAGTACCAAACGGAGTCCAAATGCCACAAAACTTTTTGGAGATTTTTTCAGACCAGAAGACAACTTGGAAGCCAAGGAGCACCTAGGGGGAGGCCCATGGGGCCCACCACCCACCAGGGCGCATGGAGGTCTCCTCCACTGCCTGTTCGCTCTATAAATTCTCAGATATTGCAGAAACCCTAGGGGAGTCGACGAAATGCAATTCCAGCCGCCGCAAGTTCCTGAACCACGAGATCCAATCTGGAGCCCTATTCTAGCACCTTGCCAGAGGGCAACACGATCACGGAGGGGTTCATCATCCTCAATTGTGCTCCTCCGAAGATGCGTGAGTCGTTCACTGTAGACCTACGGGTCTTGTCGTGGGTTTGTCACGGCAGATGTCCTTAGTGTCAGGACTTAGTCGCGAGGCCAACACATCTATGTAGTAGCTTGAGAGGGGTTGATCGGGACTAGAGACACGACACACAAGACAAGGATTTAGACAGCTTCGGGCCCCGGGAAACATCATCCGGAATAGCCCTACATGCTTTTTGTGGCTAGGTCTCATTATGCTCATGAGGGAGACGCCGCATAAGCAGGCTCTCCTCTTAGATGTGTCTAGCCCTAGAGATTATTTTCTTCTCCCTCTTGGGGAGCCCTGCCCCTCCTTATATAAGTTAGAGGGGCGGGTTACATGTCGAGTCCTAGTAGGACTAGGACTAGTCTATCTTCTCTTACAAGTTGATTACAAGTCCGGGTCTTGCTTCCTTGTAAAGGAAATATTCGTCATCCCTTTCCTCTTAATCCGGCCCATCATAACGTGAGCCGGCCTTCTGGGCTTTGGGCCTTGTTGTCCATCTGACCCGCCTGCCGGGTTACTAATGAGTCGCCAAGATCGGGCAGGTTATCTGTGAATCGCCAACCTCCGGGCGGGTCACCGGTGAGTCGCCAATTGCGGCCGGGTCATACCGCGGGGTATATCCCCGACATTAGCCCCCAGTTTAATTTGGATTTATCCATGTTAAACTGATCCTGTAAAATAAAAACAAGAACAAATTCGACAGATTGTGTTCCGGGTTAAAAATTCTTGTAAGCCGGGACCTGATTATCATTAAGTCCAGTTGTCATTTCCTTCATCTAGAAAATCCGGGTCAATAAACTAGCTTCATACTCAATTTGCTGATGTTGGTTTCTCACAGAAAAATATTGTGAAGAATAATCCACTTGAGTCCGCTTCCAAGGCGCCGGCTTAATAAACATATTAGACTCAAGATTCATCTGGTGATCCGCCGGTTTAAAGATGTAGAGGCTGGCGAGCAAAATTGCCGGCTTGTAAATATTGCTAACACCGGGTCATAATTGTTGCTGATGCCGGGTTAATCTTATGATGACGCCGGGTCATAAACTTTGCAGATTTCCCTGATAATAATACCTGATTTGCTCAAAACTGATAATTTGAAGTTATTCCTCCTTTATATGCATATCACCTGTAGCCCCCAAGTTCCGGGTTATCATGCTTGCAGCAACCCGGGACTTGTGATTGCCTTATGCTCATAAAGATTTCGTCCAGTGCAGCCCCCAAGGGCCGGGTCATTATGCAATAATGAGCAGGGACTTTGTAAATATGATCATGGAAACTTGAGCAACAATGTGTAGCCCCCAAGGGCCGGCTCAATAAGATATTACTGAGCTGGGACTTTGTATATGATTCATTGATAATACCATCAAATGATGTAATCTCCACCATGGGGCTTGAACCCACGTCCACAAGGTTAAGAGCTTTGTACTCTACCAACTAAATAATGGATCTTTCAATATAATGGATTAAGGCTTGTGTACCTTGAATTTCTGATAGGAGCAATTGGTAGCCCCCAAGGGCCGGCTCATTTAAAATGTGATGAGTCGGGTCTTCAATAAGTTGAGCAAAAAATGATTTTGCATTAGCCCCCAAGTGCCATCGTGCATGCTGGCAGTGACATGGGACTTGTATATTCGATGTAATCTCGATTTTAACAATGTAACCCCCAAGTGCCGGGTCGTAAGCCTGCAGCGACTCGGGACTATTTCCTCCATTGTAAAATAAAGCATGCCCATTGATAAAAATAATAGCCGTTGCGCTAAAGTGACTTTGAAAACCTCAATCATAACACTGGTTATTGATAATCACAATAGAAATCCAGCCATGTTGGCTATTCAAGATTTGAATAATATAATCCGGTATGAAAACCTCAATCATTCAATATCATCATGAAAATCCAGCCAGTTTTGGCTATTAAAGATGTGAATACCTCATCGGTTGACAAGTAAATCCGGAGTTTAAATACCTGGCGGCTCTTGGCCGATGACGACTTAATGCGCATTCATTGTAAGCCGGAATTTTTGTAACCTGGCGGCCTATATCCCTTGAGAAAAACAATAATTGATAACCCTTTTGAGACACCAATTTCACTGATGAGCTTGGACTGAAGCATTTGTATGAGTCATAGTTCTGCAAATCCTGCACAGAGTTTAAACAACATATGCCCTGGCGACTTAACGTCAAGAGCCAGGGCGGGTAACCACCCAAATGTAGTCTTATCCTGCACACAAGTAGATCACAAGAACCCTTGGCGGTTTGCCGCAGGGTGGGTCATAATACCTCACATATAACTACTGTGATATTGAATTTGTACTGCCGGTTTACATGACATGTGCAGTAAGGGTGATAACCCAATCCTTAGAAGCCAATGCTTCCACATAGATGATGATTGTCATAAGCTGGCGACTTATAGTCAACAGTCAAGCCGGTTAAGCATAAAACACTTATATACATTTGAGATATAATCCAAAAAAGGTCTCAAGTCAAACCCAAAATTGTTCGCAAAAAAGACTTATAAAATTTAAGGCTTCTGATTCGTATACGATCAGAAAACCGTTCCAAAGGGGTTGAGCTAAGATTCGAATACGATCATATAGCCCCCAGTGGCTTTGGCGTTGCCGATCAAGAGGGTACCGACAGCTATGTTCTCTTTGGTTCGAATACGACCTATGTTTGAACAGGAAGCTCCCAAATGACCTTGAGAGTTGTTTAACGACGCTGATTCGAATACGATCCACGTCAGACCCAAAAGAGGTTAAGCTATGATTCGGATACGATCAAGAAGCCCCCTAGTGAGTTTGGCAGTGTGCAGATCAAAAGGGTTTCGACAGCTATGTTCTCTTTGGTTCGAATACGACCTATGTTTGAACAGGAAGCCCCCAAGTGACCATATATTAGCATTGCACCGATCAAGAGGGTACCGACAGCTATGCTCGATGAGCAGGAAGCCCCCAAGTGACCATAATAAGACAAGCCATAAGGTAGGATGCCTATGTTTGAACCGCGCATCATGCCAGCAAGTTCTTTTTGGCAACCTTTAATTTTTCTTAGAACTCGAACTTGCGAGAGATTAATTCTTTTTGAACCGAAACTTTAAACCGGATTTGAAAGCTTCAAAAATTTGTGAGGGACAAATTTACCTTGAGCCGGATTTTGAACCGGATTTGAGAGCTTCAAAAATTTGTGAGGGACAAATTTACCCTGGGCCGGCTTTTGAATCAGATTTGAGAGCTTCAGTGCTTTGTGGGAGAAAGATGTCTCTTGAACCGGATTTTAAACCAGAGTCCTTATTTTGAGCCGGAAATCTTCTGACGGCTTTTAAATTGTCATCGATCTAGCAGTAATCTCCGGGGCCCGGGTTACTTTTCCCTTCAATGACCCGGAGTTCTTGAATTCATTGAAACCGGCTAATTTTGCCGAGTCATACCATTGTAGCCCCCGAGTCTCAAGACGACTCGAGGAGTTGGCTTGAGATTCTCCATATTTGACCATAGCAGAAGGTATACATCATTGGCGTTGATAGCGCGATGTGAATCCACAGAAGGTTGAGGTGAATGCGGCGGGTTATAAATGATCCCGTATGAGTCGTGTCAGCAACTCGGCCAATGGTTCCTTCCAACTGGCTGTTTGAAGTTAGCCAAACTGTAGTGGCGGCGACTTGTGCACCTGCCCATTGAACCATCCAGTGCAGACGATGGCTGATAATATATGAAAATTTGCCTCTAATTTGTTGGAAGAAAACCGGGCTTCCCAAGTAGTGACTTGCTCATACTCAATAAACAGCTCATCCAGACAAGTGCGGCCCGGTGTGTCGATGTAGACCAGGCCGCGAGAGACGGAGGGTAAAGACGACCGTAACATCAAAGGCGGCATAGACAGTGTAACCGGCCGTGGCGTTGTAAGCCGGTGCGGACGGGCAAGTTGTCCTCCTTGTTGTAAGCTGGCGTGGTCGCGAGAGACGGCCACGGTGTTGTAAGCCGGTGCGGGAGTCCGTTGAGCAACGACGACCACCTGGGCCAAAAGATGTTGGTGTGCCTCCATCTCCGCGGTATAATATCACTTTCGTAACGAATAATTTACCTGTGTATAACAACACTATAGGAAAGAGTGGTTTTTTCATAAAAAATTAACATGTTTTGATAAAAATTAAACTGGATGGATATCACCTAATGTTTCGTTGGTCGAATGCATACACTCGCGTTCAATAATGCTGGACCGGTACGTCTGTGTCGTTGGATACTCCAATTTGAACCGTGTGTGAGGTACTGGAGGTGCATGGAAAGTGAATAGTATACGCATGTGATTAGCACTCTGGCCGCATAATTCATGCACGTAGCAGGTTTCCACCTCCTTTTTTGCAGGCTTCTGCCAGATTTAGTATGCAGTACGTGGTTCTGCAAGGTGGACGCTGGCCCAACCTCCATCGGGGACGCATGAGACCTGTATCCCGGAGCGACGTCACTTCGACAGTCAACTGACTGACCGTCACAGTACTTGTTGCAGTCAATTGTCTCTTCTTTAGAATTCAGCCGGTTTATTTGGCAGCAGATGAAAACCTGATGATTCCCTGGTTTTCTTCAGAAGTAGTGCACGGGCTCCACATTGGATCTTGGAGAGTTGAGTACGTATACCAGTACTAATATTAATCCATTGTCTTGTCCGCTTTTGTGAAGTAGTACTCGCAGTACTTTGATCTCTCGTATGCAATGCTTGAAAAATCAATTGATTCTCGCGAGACGGCTCACAGGCAAGGGCAAGCGATGACAATAGAGGCAGGGGCGGCTTGACAATGGTACGGCGTAGTTCGGAGGCATACCAGCGACTAGGAGCAATGGTAGTACGCGGTTGATGAGGCGAATCCGTGGGACGGCGGGTCAGGCAGGCGCAAGGGCGCACCAGCGGCAGACAGGTGGCCATGTCAGAAGGGCACCAGCGACTTGACGCGGACTGTGGCTTGGCGCTGCTGTGTTTGAGCCGGCGGTGGCTTACAGTAGCGAAGGTGATTCGTGCGGCAAGGCGGGCGGCGGCTCTCAGCGCGGCGGCTCAGGGCCGTGGGCGCGAGCTCGCGCGAGGGCAGCTCAAGGTGGCCGTGGACCGCAGTGACTTGAGACGCCCATGGGCCGCGGCTGCTTGAACCCATTAGCACTCCGGCAGCCGGCGGAGCATGTTGAGCAGGGACGGCGTGTTGCAGCGCCGGAAGTGGCCAGTCATCAGAGGCGGCCGAGGCGGCTTGAGGGCACAAGTGGAATGTGACACAGATCAGTGCGGGGGGCAGCTCGAGGAGTAGAGGTATGGCCGGCCCGTGGCGCGGCCGAGACGGCGGGTCACGAAGCAGGACGTAGGTGGAGTACGAGCCCGCGGACCATCCATGTCTGGGTCGTATCCATCTGAATTGAATCCGGTTTGGAGCAGCAATATTAATAGTCTCAGCCTGATATTGGTATTTCCCCAGTCACGTATATCATAGACAACCCGTACAGGCATTGACTTTCATGGACTTATCCCAATGATTTGCTTTTGCTGGAAAAGATGCTTTCTAATCCACCAATTTTGGCAAACGTGCTCTATGGCGCACATGCATGGCTAGTTGTAGTTTCCTTCGGGAGCGCTAGCTCTGTCCAAGAGTAATACCGCAAAAGTTTAATCACACTTTTGATTACAAACGTTGAATGCGCTAGCTCTGTTCAAGAGTATTTCATCCCAGATCTTCTTATCTTGGGCTTACAGCAGAGGCGAGCGGCTTGCGAGGCGACTCAAAGCCGGAGCGAGGCGCAGCGACGGCGGCTCACAACAAACGCGGGCGGCTCGCAACAAACGCGGGCGGCTCAAGGCCAGATCAAGATACGGCGACGGTGGCAGTCAGTTCGGACGGTGACAGCTTGGAGTAGGCGACGGCGACTCAACACGCAACAGAGTCGTCCGAGTCCGTGCTCATGCTTGGGTCCTTCTCCAAGTCATGGCCGGATTGACCAATCCGTCTCAGTCGTGGTTGATTTTCGATTTTGTGTTTGACTGCGCGCGTGTGGATCCGATCGGCAGCATGTCTTCCTGGAATAAACAATAGCTTTGCTTGACGGCCCCTAGACTTGTAGCGCCGTAGCAAAAAATTCCTTATCCATCGACATGCATCATGATGAATCGCCCTAGGCTAACTCGGACTCGGCGGAATCTCCACTGCGCGTGAGGCCGCAGCACAACAATTAACCCTAAAATAATCTCAATCTCATGCCCGCCGTCGCAACACACTTCATCAATCTTGACCAATGAACTCATAGTTAATGTGAATTTTTCCATGCCGGCTTGTTGAACAGGAAAATTGCAAACTTCTCACTCCCTGTGACAGATCCCTTCAAGAACTCAACACCACCGTGCGCAGGCCCCACGGTGGGCGCCAACTGTCATGGATTTGTCACGGGAGATGTCCTTAGTGTCAGGACTTAGTCGCGAGGCCAACGCATCTATGTAGTAGCTTGAGAGGGGTTGATTGGGACGAGAGACGCGACACACAAGACAAGGATTTAGACAACTTCGAGCCCCGGGAAACATCATCCGGAATAGCCCTACATGTTGTTTGTGGCTAGGTCTCATTATGCTCATGAGGGAGTCGCCGCATAAGCCGGCTCTCCTCTTAGATGTGTCTAGCCCTAGAGATTATTTTATTCTCCCTCTTGGGGAGCCCTGCCCCTCCTTATATAAGTTAGAGGGGCGGGTTACATGTCGAGTCCTAGTAGGACTAGGACTAGTCTATTTTCTCTTACAAGTCCGGGTCTTGCTTCCTTGTAAAGGAAATATTCGTCATCCCTTTCCTGTTAATCCGGCCCATCATAACGTGAGCCGGCCTTCTGGGCTTTGGGCCTTGTTGTCCATCTGACCCGCCCGCCGGGTTACTAATGAGTCGCCAAGATCCGGGAGGTTATCTGTGAATCGCCAAGCTCCGGGCGGGTTACCAGTGAGTCACCAATTGCGCCCGGGTCATACCGCGGGGTATATCCCCGACAGGTCTGTAGGCAGTAGCTACATGGCTTCTTCTCTCTTTTTGATTCTCACTACAATGTTCTCCTCGATGTTCTTGGAGATCTATTTGATGTAATGACATTTTGCCGTGTGTTTGTTGGGATCCGATAAATTGTGAGTTTATGATCAGATCTATCCATGAATATTATTTGAGTCTTCTTTGATCTATTATATGCATGATTATTATAGCCTCATATTTATTCTCCGAAACTTTGGTTTGGTTTGGCCAACTAGATTTATTTTTCTTTCAATGGGAAGAGGTGCTTTGTAATGGGTTTGATCTTGGAGTGTCCTCACCAGTGATAGAAGGGGTAGTGAGGCACGCATGTATCATTGCTATTAAGGACAAAAAGATGGGGTCTATTCCTACATGAATAGATCTTGTCTACATCATGTCATCGTTCTTATTGAATTACTCTGTTTCTCCGCGAACTTAATATACTAGATGCATGCTGGATAGTGGTCGATGTGTGGAGTAATAGTAGTAGATGCCGGCATGAGTCGGTCTACTAATCTTGTATGTGATGCCTATATACATGATCATTGCCTTGGATATCGTCATAATTATTTGCTTTTCTATCAGTTGCCCAACAGTAATTTGTTTACGCACCGTATGCTATTTTCTCGAGAGAAGCCACTAGTGAAATCTACGGCCCCGAGGTATATTTTTTATCATATTGCTTTCAGATCTATTATTCCAAAAACCCAAAAATACCTTGCTGCACTTTTTATTTATTTGTTTTACTTTGTGTTTTTGCAAGATCTATTTATCCAATCTCATACAATTTAATCTATCATTTTACAGGGGAGGCATTGACAACCCCTCTTACGTGTTGTGTTGCAAGCATTTGTTCTTTCTGTGCAGGAACCGTTTACATAGTGTTGCTTGGTTCTCCTACTGGATTGAAAACCTTGGTTTCATAACTGAGGGAAATACTTACCGTTGTTGTGCTGCATCACCCTTTCCTCTTCAAGGGAAAAATCAACGCAGATACAAGCAATCAACCCCCGGTCCAAGAGTACCGACAATAGCCCCCGGGCTCGCGGCACGCTCGGCCTTGCTTGGAGGCGGAGTTGAATAAGATAGGGTGAAGCGATGAGGGCCAAGATGCCTGCAGGCCAGGCTCGATGTGTGGCGCCCAACGGGGCGTGGGAAGCCCCCACTTCCCCACGATACCTCAGCAACTGCCCGGGCTGACATAAAGCCGGCCGCGCGGGCCACGCGACCGCTAGTACCCGGATGCGCGCCCATCTCTTTTTCCTTCCTTCTCAAGCAAGTTTGCGCCTTTCTTGCTAGTTGTTGTGCCGTCGTCCTCGCCTTGCCGCGCCGCCATGGCACCTCGGAGCAAGAGGGGTAAGGCCTCAATGGTGGCGGGTCGCTGAGCGGGACCGGAACCTGCCTTGGGTCGGTCCATGGTACTGAATCCGAGGAGCTCGACAAGATCCTCCCGGTGATCACGGCAGATTCCAATGAGTGGAAGGCAACAAGGGTTTGGCCCTCTTTGCGGCCTTCCTCCGAGCTGGAGGCCACCACGGTTTCCCTTCACCTCCATGCTCTCTTCTCCGGCCTGCTGCCCCGATTTTCGGATTTCCTCAATGCCGTGCTATCGCATTATCAGATTCATGCGCTGCACTTTGACCCGAAGTCCGTTCTTCTCCTTTCTGCCTTCGCGTTCCCGTGAGAGGCTTTCGTAGGCATCGCCCCCTCGGTGGCACTGCTTCACCATTTCTTCTCCCTCCGGCTGATTGCCGGCATGCAGTGCTCCAGGTACCTGTCGCTCTGCGCCGTGAGTGCGATGGCAGGCGAAGGCATTGACATGGAGGTCTGCCCGAAGCAAAGGGCTTCCAGAGACAATGGGCATATGTCAGCACTGGCCAGTTCAGCCCCCTGCTCCAAATTCCGCTATCTCCAGCAGAGGCGAGCTCAGGTGGAAGCACAAGAAGCTCACTGACCGAAGGCTATCATGGGTCATGGCGAGGTTGGCCGACCTGAGGGCAGCAGGCGTGACGTTGGCGTCGGTGGTAGGCAAATTCATCCGTCGTCAGATAACCGCCCTCCAGCGCCATTCCTGCCCCATGTGGACCTCATCCGGCCCCAAGGATGCAATAAGGCTCCAGACAGCTTGTCTGCCTCCCGATGTGTTGCATGGGGTGCTCCGCATCTTGACTGGCAGGGAACAAAACACGCTCCCCCAGGAAGGGCTTCCCTTGTACAATTTCACAAGCAGAGTGGACTTCGTCAGGAGGATGGCGCGCTTTGATCAGTGGGGACTGCTCCCTGAGGGCCACGAGGGGCCTCGGGACAACCCCTTCCTGGTGGTCCGAGGCCCCGGAGGCTCCGCAAGCGAGGCGCCTCAAGCAGAGACGGGAGAAGGCATTGGCCTGCCACCCCCAACTGCTCTGCAATTGGTTCCCGTGTCGGCCGGCATCGTTGCCGCTTCTCTCAGGGGCATGGCCGCTACTGCCGGCATGCCGAACCCGCGCAGGATCCCATGGCAGCAATCCCTAGGTCTCACATCCCTGGGAAGAGGATTCGACTGGAAGGCGGCCTCGGCGTGCTGTCGTGGGCTTTGAAGAAGAGGAAGTGGATCGCCACGGACGGGTAAGCACCCCGGCTCTTCCTTTTCGTGCGAACTAGTGTCCCTGAACTCTTCCTTCTCACATGTCCTCCCCTGGTGGGGCCGCGAGGGCACCCTCGAGCCCAGCGGCCGCCTCTCCGCCGCCACCGCAGCCACAGGGCGCGTGGAAGGCATGACTCTCTTGGGCACCATGACCGCGCGCGAGTAGAAGGCACCCTCCCCACAACTGACTGAAGGAGTGGGGCGGGGGGCACCTACACTCCCCTTGGTCCCCGCGGCCAACCTCGCGTGCGCGGGTGTCGGATGTGGGTTTCCGGAAAACCCTTAAGGTTTGAACACTGGGGTGCGCACGAAGTCTTTCCCTCCTACCGATCTACGCCCTAGCTCGCTAAGATCTCGCGGACGAACTCGACGAACTCGCAACACAGAAAGACACGAGGTTTATACTGGTTCGGGCCACCGTTGTGGTGTAATACCCTACTCCATTATGGTGGTGGTGGATTGCCTCTTGGGCTGATGATGAACAGTACAAGGGAAGAACAGCCTCCTGAGGTTGAGGTGTTCTTGTGCGTATGAGCTTGTGCGCGTCTCTAGATCCGATCCCTACTACTGTGGTGGCTAGACCTATTTATAGAGGCCCTGGTCCTCTTCCCAAATATCGAGCGGGAAGGGAGCCAACAACGGCGGGCAAATTTGAAGGGGGACAACTAGTACAAGCTATCCTGACAAAAGAGGTCTTCGCCTGCGAAAAGCTCTGGTAGTGACGCCGTCTTGGGCTCCACGATGACCTCCGTCTCACCATTCTCCTGGTCTTGGTCTCGTTGGACCAATATTGCAACCTTTGCCTGATGCATCGGTACTCTTCGCTTGCGCTGGCCTCCTTAGCACCAAAGAGGAAATAAGGACGCTGCGTGCGCTGGCGCCCGCCTGGTGCCGTTCGTCATGGCTCACGTCACGAGAGCCTCGTGAGGTTTGCCCCGCCTTGGTATCTCCGCTCCTCGTGAGTCTGCCTGGCTAGGCCACTCCAGAGAAGGTCTTGCGTCGTCTCCCTCGTGAGGCTTGGACCCTCGCGAGGGTCTTGGATTCCCTATTGATGAAGATGGGCAGTACGGCCTGCTGGCTTAGCCACGCTGTGGGCCGCAGGCAGGCAAGTCTGGGGACCCCCGTTTCCAGAACGCTGACAGTACTAGCCCCCGGGCCCAAGGTGAGCTCGGTCTTGGCTTCGCGGCGAAGACAAGGGTCAAAGTTCGGAGCACCACGGGCCCTAAAAGCCTGCGGCCTCGGTTGACGCATGACAGTTGATTGGACGTGGGCGTCTCCGCTTCCCCACGCTGCCTCGGCAACTGCACGATTTGACAAGTCCCTGCGACATGCAAGGAAAACCATCATTACCTGCGATCGTGGGAGACGCCGGTTGGCCTTCTCTTGCTATAAATGAGGAGGGGGCGGAGCCCCCGTCGCCCATCTCTTCCTTGCTTGCTTTTCTTCCTCCTTGCTCCACTGCTGACAACAATGGCGCCCATCAGAAGGTTTTCTACCGAAGAGAAAGGAAAGGCTCCCCGTGATGATCCGGGGCCACTTCCGCCGAGGAAGAGGTCGATCCATCGCCGTGATGAAGCGGCGATGCAGGTGGTGACGAGGCCTTGATGCGAGCGGCCTCCTCCGGGGTACCCTCTACCCTTGTATGCCCGAGCTGAGGGCTCGGGAGCTCGGAGCGACAAGCAGCGCCGCCCGCGCCGTGTCCGGGGTCGCCGCGCCACGGCGATGTGTGCCGTCGCCCCTAGGATCCACGCCACTGACTCCTCGTGCGTGTTGGTGCTGTGGGCGCCGATGCCTCCAAGCTTCTGGATCCGCTTCCCGCGGATCTTCTCCGATGTGATGCCGCCGAAGGGGCCTCTCGAGCTCTGGTTGCAGCACGCCGACTGCAGCGCTCCGGCGACTGGAGCGGAGATCGAAGCGGTTCCCACCGGCAAGATCTTCATGACCCGCGGCTGGGAGGAGATCGCATGGGTCTGCCGTGCGAGGGGCGCCCTCGTGATCCACTTCGAGTACGAAGGCGCTTCCACACTCTTCTTCAAGGTCTTCGACGCCGAGGGCCGCCGCCTGGAGTGCTCCTCCGGAGAGGAGCACCAAAATGACGCGCGCTGTCGGCGCTCTGGGAACGGGGGTCCCCAGACTTGCCTGCCAGCGGCCTGCTGCGTGGCTCGAAGGAGGCCTAGCATGGCCCATCTTCATCAACGCAAGCTCAAGACCCTCGCGAGGGGCCAAGCCTCGCGGGGCGGACGACAAGGAGCTTCCTCAGGCACGACCTCGTCAGGCTGGCTCATGAGGAGGTGGAGAGTTCAATGTAGGGTACCTCGCGAGGTGCCCGTGACGCAAGCCATGACGACCAAGGGCGCCAGTCGGGCGCCAGCCCGCGCAGTGTCCTCTCTTCCTCTTTGGTGCAAAGGGAGCAAGCACAGGCGAGAGTATCAACCAAAGGCATCCATATCGGTGCAACGAGACCGAGACCAGCCCAACGACAGGAAGGGAGTCATTGTGGAGCCCAAGCAGGCATCATCACCAGAGCCTTTGGCAGGCAAGGACCAACTTTAGTCAGGATAAGTGTACCCGTTGTTCCGCTTCAAAATGGCCAATTGTTGGCGCCCTTCCCGCTCAATATTTGGGAAGAGGCCCAGGGCCTTCGCCTATTAATAGGAGTAGCCATCCCCAGGGCGGAAGGACCCGAATCCTCATCAAGAAATCGATAGCTAGAGCGACTGAACACCACCTAGCAGTTCATCGCACCCGCCAAGAACAGACCCTCACGAGGCTGTTCTTCCTTGTATTGTTCCTCATCAGACCAAGAGGCAATCCACCACACCACAGACTGGAGTAGGGTATTACACCACAATGGTGGCCCGAACCAGTATAAATCCCGTGTCTCTTGTGCCGTTCCGTTTAGTAGTTTAGGTCCCAGCGATTCGGCGAGGTGCGAGACGGTGGAGGGTAGGATCTCCGCGCGCACCCCAGTGTTCGAACCTCAAGGGTCTGCAAGAACCCAAAATCCGACATTTGGCGCGCCAGGTAGGGGTGCACCGGAATCTGCCTTTCGTCGCCTTGTTCTTCCTCGACCACCGCAGCCATGTCTGACGCCCGTCGGGCCCGCGCCGAGCGCCGAGCCGCCCTCGCCTCCCATGTCGCCCAGACAGCTCCCGTCGGCGGGCGCCCTCGTCGTTCCCCGTCACCTGCCGTCAACGCCTCCACCGGCCCGGCGGGGAACGAGCAGCAAGCATCATCCCAGCACCCGTCCATTAGGCGGGACGGCCGCACCGCCACGCCTCCGCTCACCCCCGCTGGTTCTTCGTCACGCGCGCCCCGCGCGGCCATGGAGGCCCGAGTTGCACTCATCGCGGCAAACGAGCTCCTACGTTGCCGCCCCATCGACGACGTCTACGAAGAATGGCTCGACCGAGTCACCGAGCTCGTCCGCGCTGCTGGAGGCGCCCCCACACCATCCGTCTCGCTGCACCGCACCTCGCCCCGCGCGGGCGATGAAGCTCCCGGGGCGCCTCAGCCGCCTCCTCCCCAAGAAGGCGCCCTGGCCCCAAGGCGCGTGACCCCTGGGCGGAACCCGCTCCGCCAGGCGCCGGCGCGGCAAGAGCAGAACTGTCAAGAAGTTCCTCGCCCACGAGAAGCTGCCTGAGCAGTCCCTGCTCCAGCACGTCAGGACCCTGCGCTGCCCCTAGCCGCAGCGCAAGGAGGACCGCAAGACCAAGCTCTCTGTCGTCCGAGGCCCCCCGCGGCCATGGCGGGCTGCCGTGCCTTCACCTCCGAGCTGTGCAGCGTCGCGTGGCCCGCCAAGTTCAAGCCAGACCTGCCTCCTCGCTACGACGACACAGCTGACCCTACAGAGTTCCTCCAGCTCTATGAGCTGGGCATCGAGGCTTCCAACGGGGATGAAAAGGTCACGGCGAACTGGTTTCCCATGGCGCTCAAGGACGGAGCCCGCACCTGGCTCCTGAATCTGGCCCCAGGCACGATCTCTTCCTGGGCGGAGATGCGCACCCGCTTCATCGCCAACTTCCAGGGTACTCGCGACCAGCCACCCGCCGTGAGCGACATGCACCGAATCAAGCAGCAGCCAGGGGAAACCCTGCAAAAGTACATCCAGCGCTTCAGCAACGCACGCCTCAAGATCCCCAGGGTAACGGAGGAGGCCATCATCTCTGCCTTCTCCGACGGCGTGCACGATGTCAAGATGAAGGAGGAGCTGGCGATGCATGAAGATCTGTGCACCTCCTTGGAGCTGTTCAACTTGGCGAACAAGTGTGCCAGGGCTGAGGAGGGGCGCCTCTCCCTCCTCAAGCTGCCTGCCGCAGATCCCGAAGAAAAGAATTCCAAGGCCAAGGACGTGAAGCGCAAGGGGGCTGCCGTACTCGCGGCCGAACCAGACACCAAGCGAGGCAGCAATCAGCCCGAGTCCTCCAAGGGCAGTCGGTACTGCGTGTACCACGACCTCCACACCCACAACACCAATGAATGCCAAGAGCTCCGGGCCGTACGCGAAGGAAGGGTCGGCAGACGCCCCGAGCGCAGCGACCGGGGCTACGGCCGAGGAGGAGGAAGGAATGCAGGATGCTGGGAAGATCGCGGCCCGCGCCAAGGGTGGCGCGACCAACCTCGCGAGGACCGTTGGCAAGACCCTCCTCGCGAGGGAGGCTGGAGGGATCAGCCTCGCGAGGATCGCCCGCAGGGGAACGCAGGCCTCCCTCCGCTGCCGCCGCAGCCAAGGAGAAATGAGGACCGTCATCAGGACGAGGGGGCTGGGGTTTCCAGGAACCGCGTGCGATCGCCTGCATCCTGGGCAGAGCTCAAGCCCCAGCCTCTCAGCGCATCTTCAAGCAATTCGCCCGCGAAGTGAATGCAGTCCTCCCCAAGCTCGAGGCCGCGCGCCCTCTCAGGTGGTCGGCGTGCGCCATCACGTTCAGCTCAGCGGATCAGCTCAAGTGCGCGGCCACAGCCGGAGTTCTCCCGATGCTTTGTTCCCCAATCATTAGCAACGTGCTGGTCACCAAGACCCTCATCGACGGCGGGGCAGGACTCAACGTCCTGTCCGTGGAAACATTCAACAATCTTCAAGTGCCTTACAGCAGCTTCAGCCAACCAAGCCTTTCTCCGGAGTCACCGACGGCTCCACGGTCCCGATCGGGCAGGTCCGCCTTCCTGTCACCTTCGGGGCTCGCGACAACTACCACACTGAGCTCATCGACTTCGACGTCGCCCACATTCGCCTGCCGTACAACGCCATCCTCGGGTACCCGGCGCTGGCCAAATTCATGGCCATAACCCACCATGGCTACAATGTCCTCAAGATGCCAGGAAGCGGCGGGGTCATCACGGTGCCCTGTGAAGAGAGAGATGCGGTGTGCTCCCTGGTGCGAGCCTTTCAGGCCGCATCGCTAGAAGACCCAGACCACAGCAGCAGGAGGCCTCCCGAGGCCGCACCCAAGAAGAAGAAGACATCGCCGGCCCGGCTCCTCAAGAGGCAGGCCCCTCAGGTCCCGCACCGGGCCAGGGGGAGCCTCCTTCCATCGCATAGGAAAGCGCGCCCGGCGCCCTCCTCAGGCCGGGCTCGGGTGCTCTCTCCTGGAGGGCCGCTGACCTCGCCAAGGTCACGAGGGAGGCGCTTGGGCACCACGTGGAGGCGTGCTTTGAAGCACGTTTCCCGCAAGCAGGAGCAAGGCAAGGAGGGCCAAACCCTCAAGAGTTCGTCAGCAAGGCCATTCAGGAGCTACAGGAGCCAAGAGTCATGAGGGGCAGCCGCCGCCTACCCGCTGTGGCCCCCCATCCAGGCGAGGATGGTGCGCTGCGCGTCTGCATCGACATACCAGGGCTCAACCGAGCCGCGTCTCAAGAGCGCCTCTGGCCCTCGTGAGTGGGACGTTGCGAGGGCCCGCCCCACAGCTACGTGCGCATGCCTCACGGCCTGCCAAACGCGGTTGCTGCGCACCATCATCTCATGAGGGCCATCTTGGAGGCTCGAGAGGTCAGGCACGCCGCAGCCCTGGCGGAGATGGAGATGGCCCCCGAGGGGCCGCCAGCGCCTCCGGATCCTCCCGAGGCCCCCGGGCCTGGGGGCTCGTGAGGATCGGCTCCCGCAGCCCATCGAGTCTGCTACACCAACACCCCTTCGTCCCCAACATCACCAGGTGACATCTTTAAGTTTTGTTCCCGGCTGGGAGCGCCTTCAGGGCCGCATTATTCCCAGGCCGCGTGGGTCCGTCCCTGCGGCATGTATCCCTTTTATTTCATGTCATTAGCCTATCCTGTTGGGGGCGCCCCTCGGGCTGCATCATCCCAAGCCGCTCGGGCCTGTCCCAGCGGCATGTATCCTTCTTACGTTTTTCGAGGCTGCCAGCTGGTCCCTACCTCTGTGCGCTTGGAGACTCATGAGGGAGTACCTATACAGAACGCATGGAACATCCAGCACCTCCGGAGGTTTTACCCCTAAAAAGGCCCAGTGCATGTGAAGAAGGCAAATGCCTGTGAAGCTCATTCTTTTTGGAAAAGGCCCAGTGCCTGTGAAGCTCATCCTTTTTGGAAAAGGCCCAGTGCCTGTGAAGAAGGCGAATGCCTGTGAAGCTCATCTTTTTCGAGAAAGGCCCAGAGCCTGTGAATAAGGCGAACGCCTATGAAGCTGTCGCGTTCTAGAAAGGGCCCGGAGCCCGTGAAGAGGGCCAACGCCCGTGAAGCTTGCTTCCCAGAAGAAAGGCCCAGAGCCTGTGAAGAAGGCGAACGCCTGTGAAGCTGTCGCGTTCTGGAAAGGGCCCGGAGCCCATGAAGAGGGCCAACGCCTGTGAAGCTTGCTTCCCAGAAGAAAGGCCCGGAGCCTGTGAAGAGGGCCAACGCCTGTGAAGCTCGCCGCCCGTGACACTCTCACGTAATAATGAGTTGGGGCTGTACACGCCTTGGAGTCTCAGGAGTGCCGGCCTCAGGCCCTGGGGCTCCCTCCCATGCCCAGTGGCAGCACTTAGCTCCGCGCTGGTGAGAAGACGTCGAAGACTAGACTAGGTGCTGGACGCGGCTTTTTCATTTGGTTGCTGCAGTTGACTAGTTATTCCCATTTGGAGTTTTTATCGAAACTATCGCCATCTTTTGGTCCGTGGTTCTTCGATCTTTTTCGCTCTCCTGCCTCGATTTCTCTTGCGTGGGGACTCGCGAGGCAGAAGCCTCGGGAGCCCTCGCGAGCGTTCCTACCCCTATCACTCAAGTTTTCACGGCCCTGGTCCACAGCTGGAGCACCCCTCCTGACCATGCCTCACGGGCAGCACAATGCGAACACGGGGCCTGGATCGGTCGCCCCCGCGGCCACGGCTGGAGTTCACTTGCGAATGCGCGTACAACAGAAAGGAACAGTATCAGGATAACAAAAGCAGTACAATAATTAACGGCGTTAACCTAAACGCGCCCCCATGGGGCCACACATTATTGTCTTTTTGCGCAGGAGAAAAGAAAGGAAAAGGACAAAAGCAGGTGAAGCACGCCCCGTGTCGGCCCTCTTGGAAGGCTCGAGCCGTCTCCGGAGCTCAAGCGGACTCCCTCTCGCGCTTCACTGGGGAGCGGCGGCGAGCGGACCCGCTGCCACCCCCAAGCAGGCGCGGCGGCGTGGGGGCTGGCCGCGGCCGCTGCTGGAAGAATCACCACCCAAAGAAGAGCTGGTGAAGCTTGAGGATTCACGGGCATCGCCAGCCGCCTGCGCGCTGCCCTCTCCATCCATGCCAGGGCTGAGTCCTCGGCCGCGGTCGTCGTCTTCAGGGCAGCACCCCATGCGGCGACCGTCTTCCCCGAACACCCTCACGTAGAGGGTGGCGTCGCCGTCGTACTTGAAGTGCAGGGAGCACCGGCGGCGAAGACCACGCGCGCGAGCGAACGTCTGCCAGCCGCGGGTCAGGAACAGGTTCCCTGTAGCAGAGACCTCCAGATAAGCCCACGAAGCCCGGCTGCAGCAGCCATCCGCCTGGAGCCAGAGCCCACCCAGGGCGCCAGCTGGGAGCTCACCCAGGAGGAAGCGCGGGAGCTGAGGCTGGACGCCGGGTGGCTCCTCCGCCCACACCATGAACTCCGGCAGCGCTTCAGCAGCATGGAGGCGCGCCCTCGGGGGACGCGCGGCCGGGGCACGCCCTCCGACCATGGCCAGCCGCTCGTCGCCACGCTGAGAGCGTCCCCCACGACCGCGGGGGACCGCCGTGGAGGCCACGGGATGCTTGCGAGGGCGACCTCGACCACGCTTAGGCGGAGGAGAGGAAGACTCGACCTGACGGCCCTTCCCTTTCTCTGCGGCCGAGAACTTCCTTGGTGGAGCCATGGAGAAGAAGGAGAGACAAGAAAGGATAAACTGGAAGGGTGCACGCCGTTCCGTACTTATAGCCGGCGAAGGCCAACCGTCGGCCTCCGCGATCACCGGTAATCATGACCGACTCTGCATGCAGGGACTTGTCGAATCCGGGTGGTTACCGAGGCATCGTGGGGAAGCAGTGCGCACGCGTCCAATCAACCGCCACACGTCGCCCAAGGCCGCAGGCGGTTAGGGCCCGCGACGCTTCGCACTTGCCCTTTCGCCTCTCTGCTCGGCCAAGTTCGGGCGCTCCGTGGGCCCGGGGGCTACTGTCGGCGTTCTGGGAACGGGGGTCCCCAGACTTGCCTGCCTGCGGCCTGCAGCGTGGCTCGAAGGAGGCCCAGCACGGCCCATCTTCATCAACGCAAGCTCAAGACCCTCGCGAGGGGCCAAGCCTCACTGGGCGGACGACAAGGAGCTTCCTCAGGCACGGCCTCGTCAGGCTGGCTCATGAGGAGGAGGAGAGTTCAAGGCAGGGTACCTCACGAGGTGCCCGTGACGCAAGCCATGATGACCAAGGGCGCCAGTTGGGCGCCAGCCCACGCAGTGTCCTCCCTTCCTCTTTGGTGCAAAGGGAGCAGGCGCAGGCGAGAGTATCAAGCAAAGGCATCCATTTCGGTGCAACAAGACCAAGACCAGCCCAACGGCAGGAAGGGAGTCATTGTGGAGCCCAAGCAGGCGTCATCACCAGAGCCTTTGGCAGGCGAGGACCAACTTTAGTCAGGATAAGTGTACCCGTTGTTCCCCTTCAAAATGGCCAATTGTTGGCGCCCTTCCCGCTCAATATTTGGGAAGAGGCCCAGGGCCTTCGCCTATAAATAGGAGTAGCCACCCCCAGGGCGGAGGGACCCGAATCCTCATCAAGAAACCGGTAGCTAGAGCAACTGAACACCACCTAGCAGTTCATCGCACCCGCCAAGAACAGACCCTCACGGGGTTGTTCTTCCTTGTATTGTTCCTCATCAGCCCAAGAGGCAATCCACCACACCACAGACTGGAGTAGGGTATTACACCACAATGGTGGCC
>LR880972.1:235575836-235591459 GCA_904067115.1 Aegilops sharonensis
TCACACCCGCGAGATCAAGACTATTTAAGCTTATAGGAAGGACAGGGTTGTAAGGTGGAGCTGCAGCAAGCGACTAGCATATATGGTGGCTACATTCGCAAAAGAGAGCGAGAAGAGGAGCAAAGCACGGTCGTGAAGCTAGTAGCGATCAAGAAGTGATCCTGAACTACTTACGTCAAACATAACTCCAACACCGTGTTCACTTCCCGGACTCCGCCGAGAAGAGACCATCACGGTTACACACGCGGTTGATGTGTATTTTAATTGAGGTCAACTTCGGGTTTTCTACAACCGGACATTAACAAATTCCCATCTGCCTCATAACCGCGGGCACGGCTTTCGAAAGATACTACCCTGCAGGGGTGTCCCAACTTAGCCCATTATAAGCTCTCACGGTCAACGAAGGATATTCCTTCTACCGGGAAGACCCGATCAATCTCGGAATCCCGGACTATAAGACATTTCGACAGCAATAAAACAAGACCAGCAAAGCCGCCCGATTGTGCCGACAAATCTCGATAGGAGCTGCACATATCTCGTTCTCAGGGCACACCAGATAAGCTAAGCGTACAGGAACCGACGTAATCCAAGTTGCCAAGGAATGGTCCCGCACGGTGCTCTAGTTTGGACCAACGCTCGAAGGAGCACTGGCCCGGGGGTTAAAATAAAGATGACCCTCGGGCTCGCGAAAACCCGGGGGAAAAAGGCTTAGGTGGCAAATGGTAAAACCAATGTTGGGCCTTGCTGGACGAGTCTTATTCAAAGCGAACTGTCAAGGGGGTCCCATAAATCACCCAACCGTGTAAGGAACGCGAAATCAAGGAACATAACACCGGTATGACGGAAACTAGGGTGGCAAGAGTGGAACAAAACACCAGGCATAAGGCCGAGCCTTCCACCCTTTACCAAGTATATAGATGCATTAATAATAGCAGATATATATTGTGATATCCCCAACAAGTAAACATGTTCCAATAAGGAACAACATCTCCATGTTCCAACAAGGAACAAACTTCAGCTTCACCTGCAACTAGCAACGCTATAAGAGGGGCTGAGCAAAGCGGTAACATAGCCAATCAACGGTTTGCTAGGAAAGGATGGTTAGGGGCTGACATGGCAATATGGGTGGCATGATAAGCAAGAGATAGGCATCGCATCATAGGCATAGCAAAAGAGCGAGCATCTAGCATAGCAAAGATAGAAGTGATTTCGAGGGTATGGTCATCTTGCCTGCAATGTTCTCAGAGTTGTCAAAAGCTTGATCCTCGTAAGCGTTCTCAACAGGTTCCTCGTTCACGTACTCGTCTCCCGGCTCTACCCAAAGCAAGAACACAAACAAAGGAACCACAATAAATCACGGTGCAATGCACAAGCAACATGATGCAAAACATGACATGATATGCGAGATGTGATATGCAATGCGTATGCGCGCTCCGGAGGGAAAATGTTGAACCAGGCATCAAGTTGGCAAACCAAGTATGCCACTGGAAAGATGAGATGATTTCGGTTGAAATCGATATAAAGATCACCGGAATCGGATGCACGGTTTGCAAATGACAAGCAAAACAAGAATGGCACAAATCTGCCATTAACAGCATGATGCCACTTAGCAAGCAACAAGAAATTAAGCTACTGCACCCAAACGTATCAACAAAGCATATGGCAGTGATCTACTCAAGATGCTTGACAAAAGATGAGCACTGGGCTACGGCTAAATCACCTCATAACAGGTTCAAACAAGCATGGCAAAAGTGCACAAAATATCAGGCTGGACATGGCAAAAACAGCATCAGGTAGCAATGTTCAGAGCAAGAAAACTACATGCTACAGGAACTTATAATAGAAAAATAAGGCATGGCATGAATCTACTCAAAGCATAGAACAAAAGTCCCTTACTGACCATAAGCCAAAAAGGATCAGAAAATGTAGTAACACCCATGTCAATATCGCAAGTTTCGTTAACAGATTCAGCAACATGGCATGTCAAAAACTGATAACAAGTAGGCATGTTTAAGAGCTCGATGCACTCACTACGGAGCCTTAAATGATAAACTTAGCATACCTACATCAAGAAGACATGGCATAGAAGACATACATGGCAAGAACAACATCGTAGCATATACGGATCAACCACAACAACCTTGGCAAAATTGAATAACATGTAAACAATCTGCCAGGAAACATTTGATAGCAAAATTAGAGCTCGATTGACTCAAGCTATGGCACTTCATAATTGCAAACAAGGGTATGGATGGATAGAGCAAGACATGTAGAACAAAACATACTTACTGAAGTATCTCAAAATATGCATGGACCTCTCGGTAGCATCAAGTTAACATGGCATCAAAATATCAGCTAAGCAGGGCTGAAAACAACATCATCAGGACACCTACTTTGCATGCTTGTGGTAGTCACCACATAGATCACAAAAATACATGGCATACACCCCTGGAAAGATGGCATGACATATTACAAAACACATGTAGGACTCATATTCATAGGGTGCACACATAAATCATGGCAAAAATAACAAAAGTGCAAGTTCTGTTAAGAAACAGAAACTAACATCACATAGCCCTCTTCTAACAGCATTTCGGGCATCAATATGAGCTCAAATGAAAATGATGCAATGAGATGAAATGATCTACTCTCGAGGCGAACATTTTGACATATTATACGCGCAAAATGGAGCTACAGATGCAAAGTTACGATACGTAGAAAATGCCACAAAATATCATCGGATGAAAAACTTAGAAGAATTCGAGAGGGGGAAGAAGTCAACCGGGATCCGGATCGGGATCCGGCCCGATCGGACGACGGCGGCGGCGGCTCGACGGAGCTCGCCCCGGGCGAGGAGGAGGAGGGAGATGGGGCCGGGGTCCGGTGGCGAGGGAGGCGGCGCCGGAGGGAGGCGGCGCCGGCGAGCGCGGCCGGAGCGGGCGGTCGGTGCGCGGCGGCTCCGGGCGGCGGGATCCGGTGGCCGGGGCGGCGGGGCCGGCGTGGCGGCGACGGTGAGGGCCGGTGGCGGCGAGGGCCGGCGGCGGCGAGATCCGGAGGGCCGGGAGGCGGCGGAGCAGCGGAGGGGCGGCGCGGGGTCGCCGGACGCGCGGGCGAGAGGGCGGCGGGCGCGCGGGCCGGGCGGGCCCCGCCTGGGCCCGGCGGGCCGGCGGCGCGGGGGCGGCGGCGCGACAGGTGGCGCGGCCCGATTGGTTCGGACGCGGTGGCGTTTCGTCCGGCGGCGGCGGACGTGTCCGTGCGGGCGCGGGGAGGAATTTTAGGGTTTCGGGGGAAGAAGACCCGGATTTGGAATGGGGGTTTGCTTAAATAGGCATAGAGGGAGCTAGGAGAGTCCAAATGAGGTGTAGTTTTCGCCCACACGATCGTGATCGAACGGCGGAGAGCATGGAAGTGACTTAGATGGGTTATTGGACTATTTTCGAGGGGTGTTGGGCTGCAACTTAAAAGAGGCCTTTGCGAGAGTGCGGTTAACCGTTAGAGTACCAAACGAGCTCCAAATGACCCGAAACTTGACCGGTGGTCTACGGGTGGTATACCAAGGCCACTTGACAAACCTCGGTCCATTCCGAGAAGGTTTAGTACCCGCTCACGGAAAAACGTAAAAGGGGCCGCCGGGGAGATAGGAGTGTCGGATTGCAAAACGGACAACGGGAAAATGCTCGGAATCATGAGACGAACACGTATGCAAATGCGATGCACATGATAACATGATATAAAATGCATGACATGGACAAAATGCAAAATGAAGAAAACCCAACCACGGAGGGAATATCATATCACAATGCCGAAAATGGCAAGAGTTGGAGTTACAATTATGGAAAGTTACTTCCTGGGTGTTACACGGTAGGAGCCCTGAGTCGCGATGCTCAGGCACCCCCCCTTTAACGCGCAAGCTGGATTGGATGGCGAAACTCTACGTCCTCGAGTCCCGGCTCTCAGGCTGGTCTCTACCGTCGCTGGCAAGCCAGGTCGCGATGCCATGGACAAGACCAGAGGGTGAGGGCCGGAGAGCCGGTAGGAGCCCTGAGTCGCGATGCTTAGGCACCCCCCCTTTAACGCGCAAGCTGGATTGGATGGCGAAAATCTACGTCCTCGAGTCCCGGCTTTCGGGCTGGTCTCTACCGTCGCTGGCAAGCCAGGTCGCGATGCCATGGACAAGACCAGAGGGTGAGGGCCGGAGAGCCGGTAGGAGCCCTGAGTCGCGATGCTCAGGCACCCCCCTTTAACGTGCAAGATTTCGCCACCCAGGAGAAGGCACCAAATAACAAGCATGGTGGAACGAGAGCATAATCCTAAGGAAAACACATGAAGGATACATGCCGCTGGGACTGGCCCGAGCGGCTTGGGGATGATGCAGCCCGAGGGGCGCCCCCAACAGGATAAGCTAAAGACATGAAATAAAAGGGATACATGCCGCAGGGACGGACCCACGTGGCCTGGGAATAATGCGGCCCTGAAGGCGCTCCCAGCCAGAAATAAAACTTAAAGATGTCACCTAGTGATGTTGGGGATGAAGGGTTGTTGACGTAGCAGACTCGGTGGGCTGCTGGAGCCGATCCTCACGAGCCCCCAGGCCCGGGGGCGTCGGAAGGCTCCGGAGGCGCTGGCGGCTCCTCATGGGCCATCTCCATCTCCGCCAGGGCTGCGGTGTGCCTGACCTCTTGAGCCTCCAGGATGGTCCTCATGAGACGCTTGTGCGCAGTAGCCGCGTTTGGCAGGCCGTAAGGCATGCGTACGTAGCTGTGGGGCAGACCCTCGCAACGTCCCACTCGCGAGGGCCAGAGGCGCTCTTGAGATGCGGCTCGGTTGAGCCTTGGTATGTCGATGCAGACGCGCAGCCCACCATCCTCGCCTGGATGGGGGCCCACAGCGGGTAGGCGGCGGCTGCCCCTCATGATCCTTGACTCCTGTAGCTCTTGGATGGCCTTGCTGATGAACTCTTGAGGGTTCTGTCCTCCTGGTCTTGCTCCTGCTTGCGGGAAACATGCTTCGAAACACGCCTCCACGTGGTGCCCAAGCGCCTCCCTCGAGACCTTGGCGAGGTCGGCGGCCCTCCAGGGGAGAGCCCCCGAGCCCTGCCTGAGGAGGGCGCCGGGCACGCTTTCCTATGCGATGGAAGGAGGCTCCCCCTGGCCCGATGCGGGCCCCGAGGGGCCTGTCTCTTGATGAGCCGGGCCGGTCGATGCCTTCTTCTTCTTGGGTGCTGCCTCGGGAGGCGTCCTGCTGCTGTGGTCTGGGTCTTCCAGCGATGCGGCCTGAAAAGCTCGCTCCAGGGAGCACACTGCATCTCTCTCTTCACAGGGCACCGTGATAACCCCGCCGCTTCCTGGCATCTTGAGGATGTTGTAGCCATGGTGGGTTACGGCCATGAACTTGGCCAACACCGGGTACCCGAGGATGGCGTTGTACGGCAGGCGAATGTGGGCGATGTCGAAGTCGATGAGCTCAGTGTGGTAGTTGTCGCGGGCCCCGAAGGTGACGGGAAGGCGAACCTGCCCGATCGGGACCGTGGAGCCGTCGTTGACACCAGAGAAAGGTTGGTTGGCTGAAGCTGACTGTAGGGCACTTGAAGATTGTTGAATGTCTCCACGGATAGGACGTTGAGCCTGCTCCGCCGTCGATGAGGGTCTTGGTGACCAGCATGTTGCTGATGATTGGGGAGCAAAGCATTGGGAGAACTCCGGCTGTGGCTGCGCACTTGAGCTGATCCGCTGAGCTAAACGCGATGGCGCACGCCGACCACCTGAGAGGGCGCGTGGACTCGAGCTTGGGGAGGACTGCATTCACTTCACGAGCGAACTGCTTGAAGATGCGGTGAGAGGCTGGGGCTTGAGCTCCGCCCAGGATGCAGGTGATCGCACGCGCTTCCTGGAAGCCCCCAGCCCCCTCGTCCTGATGACGGTTTTCGATTCTCCTTGGCGGTGGCGGCAGCGGAGGGAGGCCTGCGTTCCCTTGCGGATGATCCTCACGAGGCTGATCCCGCCAGCCCCCCTCGCGAGGTGGGTCTTGCCAGCGGTCCTCGCGAGGTTGGTCGCGCCACCCTTGGCGCGGGCCGCGGTCTTCCCAGCGTCCTGCATTTCTTCCTCCTCCTCGGTCGTAGCCCCGGTCGCTGCGCTCGGTGCGTCTGCCGACCCTTCCTTCGCGCACGGCCCGGTGCTCTTGACATTCATTGGTGTTGCGGGTGTGGAGGTCGTGGTACACGCAGTACCGGCTGCCCTTGGAAGACTCGGGCTGATCTCTGCCTCGCTTGGTGTCCAGTTCGGCTACGAGCACGGCAGCCCCCTTGCGCTTCACGTCCTTGGCCTTGGACTTCTTCTCTTCGGGATCTGCGGCAGGCAGTTCGAGGAGGGAGAGGCGCCCCTCCTCAGCCCTGGCGCACTTGGTCGCCAAGTTGAATAGCTCCTGGGAGGTGCACAGATCTTCATGCATCGCCAGCTCCTCCTTCATCTTGACGTCGCGCACGCCGTCGGAGAAGGCAGAGATGATGGCCTCCTCCGTTACCCTGGGGATCTTGAGGCGTGTGTTGTTGAAGCGCTGGATGTACTTTTGCAAGATTTCCCCTGGCTGCTGCTTGATTCGGCGCATGTCGCTCACGGCGGGTGGCCGGTCGCGAGTACCTTGGAAGTTGGCGATGAATCGGGTGCGCATCTCGGCCCAGGAAGATATCGTGCCTGGGGCCAGATTCAGGAGCCAGGTGCGGGCTCCGTCCTTAAGCGCCATGGGAAACCAGTTCGCCATGACTTTTTCATCTCTGTTGGCAGCCTTGATGCCCAGCTCGTAGAGCTGGAGGAACTCCGCAGGGTCAGTCGTGACGTCGTAGCGTGGAGGCAGGTATGGCTTGAACTTGGCGGGCCACGCGACGCTGCGCAGCTCGGTAGTGAAGGCGCAGAAGCCCGCCGTGGCCGCGGGGGGCCTCGGACGGCATAGAGCTTGGTCTTGCAGGCCTCCCTGCGCCGCGGCTGGGGGCAGCGCAGGGTCTTAACGTGCTGGAGCGGGGAGCGCTCGGGCAGCATCTTGCGGGCGAGGAACTTATTGGCAGCTCTGCTCCTGCCGCGCCGGCGCCTGGTGGAACGGGTTCCGCCCAGGGGCCGCGCGCCTTGGTGCCAGGGCGCCGTCTTGAGGAGGAGGCGGCTGAGGTGCCCCGGGAGCTTCATCGCCCGCGCGGGGCGGGGTGCGGTGCAGCGAGCCGGACGGCGCGGGGTCGCCTCCCGCAGCGCGGACGAGCTCGGCGACACAGTCGAGCCATTCTTCGTAGACGTCGTCGACGGGGCGGTAGCGCAGGAGCTCATTGGCCACGATGAGTGCAGCTCGGGCCTCCATGGCCGCGCGGGGCGCGCGCTACAAAGAATCAGCGGGGGTGAGCGAAGGCGTGGCGGTGCGGCCGTCCCGCCTCATGGACGGGTGCTGGGACGACGCTTGCTGCTCGTTCCCCGCCGGGCCGGTGGCGGCATTGACAGCAGGTGACGGGGAACGACGAGGACGCCCGCCGACGGGAGCCGTCTGGACGACATGGGAGGGGAGGGCGGCTCGGCGCTCGGCGCGTGCCCGATGAGTGTCAGACATGGTTGTGGTGGTCGGGGAAGAACGAGGCGACGAAAGGCAGATTCCGGCACACCCCTACCTGGCGCGCCAAATGTCGGATTTCGGGTTCCGGCAGACCCTTAAGGTTCGAACTCTGGGGTGCGCGCGGAGATCGAACTCTCCACCATCTCGTACGTCACCGAATCGCAGGGACCTAAACTACTAACAAGAACAGCACAAGAGACGCAAGATTTATATTGGTTCACGCCACCATCGTGGTGTAATACCCTACTCCAGTGTGTGGTGTGTGGATTGCCTCTTGGGCTGATGAGGAACAGTACAGGGAAGAACAGCCTCGCGAGGGTCTGTTCTTGGTGGAAGCGATGAACTGCTAAGTGGTGTCCCGTCGCCCTAGCTTCTCTCTCTCTCTGGATTCTGAATGACGGATCCTCTGTCCGATCGTCCCCCTTTTACTATGGTGGCTAGCTCTACTTATATAGATGAAGGCCCTGGGCCTCTTCCCAAATATTGAGCGGGAAGGGCGCCAACAATTGGCCATTTTTAAGGGGAACAGCGGGTACACTTATCCTGACTAAAGTTGGTCCTCGCCTGCCAAAGGCTCTGGTGATGACGCCTGCTTGGGCTCCACGATGACTGCGTTCCAGCCGTTGGGGCTGGTCTTGGTCTTGTTGCACCAAAACGGATGCCTTTGCTTCATGCTCTTGTCTGCGCTTGCTCCCTTTGCACCAAAGAGGAAAGGAGGACGCTGCGCGGCTGGCGCCCGACTGGCGCCCGACTGGCGCCCCTGGTCGTCATGGCTTACGTCATGGGCACCTCGCGAGGTACCCTGCCTTGAACTCTCCACCTCCTCGTGTGCCAGCGTGACGAGGCCGCGCCTGAGGAAGCTCTTGGTCATCCGCCCCGCGAGGCTTGGCCCCTCGCGAGGGTCTTGAGCTTGTGTTGATGAAGATGGGCCATCCTGGGCCTCCCTTGAGCCACGCCGCAGGCCGCAGGCAGGCAAGTCTGGGGACCCCCGTTCCCAGAACGCCGACACTAGTCCTATTTATAGGCAAAGGCCCTGGGCCTCTCCCCAAATATTGAGCGGGAAGGGCGCCAACAAATGGCCATTTTGAAGGGGAATATCTAGTACACTTATCCTGACTAAAGTTGGTCCTCGCCTATTAAAGGCTCTGGTGGTGATGCCAGCTTGGGCTCCACAATGACTTCCTTCCTGCCGTTGCGACAGTCTTGGTCTTGTTGCACCGAAACAGATGCCTTTGCTTGATACTCTTGCCTGCATTTGCTCCCTTTGCACCAAAGAGGAAAGGAGGACACTGCGCGGGCTGACGCCCGCCTGGCGCCCTTGGTCGTCATGGCTTGCGTCATGGGCACCTCATGAGGTACCCCGCCTTGATCTCTCCGCCTCCTCGTGAGCCAGCCTGACGAGGCCGTGCCTGAGGAAGCTCCCTATCGTCCTCCCCGCAAGGCTTGGCCCCTCGCGAGGGTCTTGAGCTTGTGCTGATGAAGATGGGCCTTGATGGGCCACCCCTTGAGCCACGCCGCAGGCCGCAGGCAGGCAAGTCTGGGGACCCCCGTTCCCAGAACGCCGACAGTAGCCCCTGGGCCCAAGGCGCGCGCGGACTTGGCTGAGCAGAGAAGCGAATGGGCAAGTGCGAAGTGCCGCGGGCCCTAACAGTCTGTGGCCTTGGGCGCCGCGTGGCGGTTGATTGGATGTGGGCGACCCTGCTCCCCCACGATGCCTCGGCGACTGCACGAATTGACACGTCCCCATGCAAAGCGGGTCATGATTACCTGCGATCGTGGAAGTTGGCGGTTGGCCTTCTCCTGTTATAAGTACGGAACGGCGTGTGCCCTTCCAATCCATCCCTTCTTGCTTCTCCTTCTTCTCCGTCCTTGCTCCACCTTGCCGCAATAGCTCCGATCCGCCGGTTCTCCGTGGAAGAGAAGGGAAAGGCTCCCCGAGAGGGTCCCGACCCGCTTCCGCCAAAGAAATGGCTAGCCCTATGCTGTCGAGATGATGGCGCCCGGCAGGAGGTGTCGAGGCCTTGGTGCGAGCGGCCGCCGCCAGGGTTCCCGTTGCCCTTGTACGCCCACCTTGAGGGCCCTGCAGGAGTTGATGCCGAGCGCCATGGCCGACGCCGCCGTCGGCGTCGGCGTGTCACGGCGGTGCGTGTTGTCCCTCCTGGAGTCCATGCCGAGGGCTCCTCCCGAGAGTTTGTGCTCCACGCCGCCATGCCTCCTCAGTCTTGGATCCGCCTTCCTTCCTCCTTCGCCTTCGTGATGCTGCAGGGGGGATACTTGGAGCTCTGGTTGCAGCACGCCGGCTGCAACACCCTCACGACCGAAGCGGAGGTCGTGGTCGTCGCCCCGGGCAAGGTCTTCATGACTCGAGGCTGGGGCGTGATCGCCCGGGTCTGTAGGACGAGGGGTGCCCTCGCGATCCACCTGGAGTACGATGGCGCTTCCATGATGCTCTTCAAGGTCTTCAACGCGGACGGACACCGGCTAGAGTGCTGCCCTGAGAGAGGTGGTCGGGACCATGCTACGGCGAGGACCAGGCTTACCGATTGCTCCCTCAGCGGCTCCTCAGGCGGCGGAGGCGTCGGAGGGTCCAGTGACTCCGCCGAGCTCTTCGCGACTCCGAAGACGAGCGACGACAGCTACGAGCCCCCGAGCCTGCGCCGCTCTCGGAGCAGGACGGGCTCGTCAGGCCGCCGCCGCCTCTGATCTGGATGAGGTTGGCGCCGGTGCCCGGCGGCCCACTGTTGATGATGGCGTCTCTTGCAGGGGCACATGTAGTTAGCGTTCTTTAGGATCTGTTCCCTGCGAGGAATCAAAAAGCGCGCCCCGTGGGGGCTTGTAAGGTGCCTGTGGTTCTGTTTGTTAATATAGTCCTTGCCATGAAGAAGTGTGAGATGCTCATTCCGTCTTAGCTTAGTTCTTCCTTTCGAACTTCACGAGGGCTTGGTGCTCTGCGCCGACAGGTCCCGGTCCCAAGGTAGGCTTCAGCCGTCGCTGGTATGCCAGGTCGCGATGCCGTGGTCAAGGCCAGGAGGTGAGCGGCCCAGGGTCCAGTAAGAGCCGCTGAGTCGTGATGCTCAGGAGGTCCCCTTTAGCGCTCAAGCAGCCATCGTTCGGTGAGAAAGGAGCGCGACGTTGCTCACACGGGATTGCATTGGGTGCGGGGATGGTGCTGCGGTGGCTGGTGTTTCCGGAGGGTGACTTATCTCGAGAGTTAGGAACCGCTTCCTGGTGCGGCACTAGGTCCGTGCATCGGCTGGAGAGGGGTTGCCTGGCGAGGTCCCCGCGTGCCTCTTCCCTCTCGCCTTTGCTCCCCTTTCTGCTCTACGTCCTTGGGTCCCGGCCCTCGAGCGGGTCTCAGCCGTCGCTGGTATGCCAGGTCGCGATGCCGTGGACAAGGCCAGAGGGTGAGGGCTGGAGAGCCAGTAGGAGCCCATGAGTCACGATGCTCAGGTACCCCCCCTTTAACGTGCAAGCGGTTCGCGTGGGCGAGAGTGAAGAAGACGCCGCGAGGGCCTCGCCTGGCGCTGCGCCTTTGAAGGGATCCTGCAGGCTCATCATAAAAAGAACAAGAGTCCGCTATGACGAGCGACCGTAAGCTGTGGGTTGCTTTGGAGAGGTGATGAGGCACTGAAGGCTTGACGAGGTGTCGCTGTGCGGGGCTGCCGCGGCCAGAGCTCAGCCGTTCAGGTTCGTCGGCGTTGCAGGGACGGACCCATGCTCAAGCGTCGTGCCGCTGGGGGGTAGCTCCATCAGTTGGTGTTAGTCGAGCAGGCAACTAGGTCAAGCACGTTAATCACGAAGAAACAAGTTCATTTAGATAGATGCAGGGAAGGTAGACATCGCTGGGTCTGGCCCGAGCGACTTGGGGATGATGCAGCCCGAGGGGCGCCCCCAACAAAGTAAGCTAAGAACATGAAGTAAAATGGAAACACGCCACAGGGACGGGCCCACGCGGCCTGGGAATGATGCAGCCCTGGGGGGCGCTCCCAGCTGGAAATGAAACTTGGAGGATGTCACCTGATAACGTTGGGGACGAAGGGATGTTGAAGTAGCGGACGTCGTGGGCTGCGGAAGCCGATCTTCACGAGCCCCCAGGCCCAGGAGCCTCGGGAGGCTCTGCAGGCGCTGGTGGCTCCTCGTGGACCATCTCCATCTCCGCCAGGACTGCGGAACGCCTGGCCTCTTGAGCCTCCAGGGTGCTCCTCATGAGGAGCTGGTACGTCGCGGCCGCGTTTGGCAGGCCGTAGGGTATGCGAACGTAGCTGTGGGGTGGGCCTTCGCAGCGCCCCGCGCGCGAGGGCCAGAAGTGCTCCTGAGAGGCAGCTCGGTTGAGCCCTGGTATGTCGATGCAGATGCACAACCCACCATCCTCGCCTGGATGGGGAGCTACGGCGGGTAAGCGGCGGCTGCCACTCATGACTCTTGACTCCTGCAACTCCTGCGTGATCTGACTGACGAACTCCTGAGGGTTTGGCCCTCCTTGCCTTGCTCCTTCCTGAGGGAAACGTGCTTTGAAGCATGCCTCCAAGTGGTGCCCAAGCGCCTCCCTCATGACCTTGGCGAGGTCGGTGGCCCTCCAGGAGAGAGCCCCCGATCCTTGGTTGAGGAGGGCACCAGGCGCGCCTTCCTATGCGACAGAAGGCGGTGCCCCCTGAGCAGGCGCGGACCCTGAGGGGCCTGCCTCCTGAGGGGTCGGGCCTGGCGATGTCTTCTTCTTCTTGGGAGCGGTCTCAGGGAGCCTCACGCTCCTGCGATCTGGGTCTTCAAGTGATGCGGCTTGAAAGGCTCGCTCCAGGGAGCACACTGCGTCTCTCTCTTCACAAGGCACCGTGATGACTCCGCCGCTTCCTGGCATCTTGAGGACGTTGCAGCCGTGATGAGTCACGACCATGAACTTGGCCAGAGCTGGGTACCCGAGGATGGCATTGTATGGCAGGCGAATGTGGGCGATATTGAAGTCGATGAGCTCGGTGCGGTAGTTGTCGCGCGCCCCGAAGGTGACAGGGAGTCAGACCTGCCCAATCAGAACCGTGGAGCCATCGGTGACTCCGGAGAAAGGCTTGGTTGGCTGAAGTTGATTGTAAGGCACTTGGAGATTGTTGAATATCTCTACGGACAGGACATTGAGCCATGCTCCGCCGTCGATGAGGGTCCTGGTGACTTGCACGTTGCTGATGATTGGGGAACAAAGCATCGGGAGGAATCCGGCTGTGGCCGCGCACTTGAGCTGATCCGCTGAGCTAAACGTGATGGCACATGCTGACCAACTGAGAGGGCGCGTGGCTTCGAGCTTGGGGAGGACTGCATTCACTTCACGGGCGAACTGCTTGAAGATGCGTTGAGAGGCTGGGGCTTGAGCTCCGCCCAGGATGCAAGCGATCGCGCGTGGCTCCTAGAAACCCCCGGCCCCCTCGTCCTGATGATGGTCCTCGTTTCTCCTTGGCTGCGGCGGCAGAGAAGGGAGGCCTGCGTTTCCTTGTGGGCGATCCTCGCGAGGCTGATCCCTCCAGTCTCCCTCGCGAGGCTGCTCCTGCCAGGGATCCTCGCGAGGTCGGTCGCGCCACCCTTGGCGAGGGCCACGGTCTTCCCAACGTCCTGTGTTTCTTCCTCCTCCTCGGTCGTAGCCCCGATCGTTGCGGTCGGGGCGTCGGCTGATCCTCCCTTCTCGCACGGCTCGGAGCTCTTGACATTCATTGGTGTTGTGGGTGTGGAGGTCGTGGTACACATAGTACCGGCTGCCCTTGGAAGACTCGGGCTGATCTCTACCCCGCTTGGTGTCTGGTTCTGCCGTGAGCACGGCAGCCCCCTTGTGCTTCACGTCCTTGGCCTTAGATTTCTTCTCTTCCGTGTCTGTGGCTGGCAGCTCGAGGAGGGAAAGACGCCCTTCCTCAGCCTTGGCGCACTTGGTTGCCAAGTTGAACAGCTCCAAGGAAGTGCACAGATCTTCATGCATCGCTAGCTCCTCCTTCATCTTGACGTCTCGCACACCGTCGGAGAAGGCGGAGATGATGGCCTCCTCAGTCACCTTGGTAATCTTGAGGCGTGCGTTGTTGAAGCGCTGGATGTACTTCTGCAGGGTCTCCCCTGGCTGCTGCTTGATGCGGCGCATGTCGCTCACGGCAGGAGGCCGGTCGCGAGTACCTTGGAAGTTGGCGATGAAGCGGGTGCGCATATCGTCCCAGGAGGAGATCGTGCCAGGAGCCAGGTTCAGGAGCCAGGTGCGGGCCCCGTCCATGACTGCCATGGGAAACTAGTTCGCCATGACCTTCTCATCCCCGTTGGCGGCTACGATGCCCAGCTCGTAGAGCTGGAGGAACTCCGCAGGGTCGGCCGTGCCGTCGTAGAAAGGAGGCAGGTCTGGCCTGAACTTGCCGGTCCACGCGACGCTGCGTAGCTCGGCGGTGAAGGCGCGGTAGCCTGCTGTGGCCACGGGGGGCCTTTGGTGACGCAGAGCCTGGTCTTGCGGGTCCCCATGCACTGCAGCTGGGAGCAGCGCGGGGTCTTGGCGTGCTGGAGCAGGAGCGTGGTCGAGACGAGCCGGTGCAGGGAGCACTCGGGCAGCTTCTTGGGGGCGAGGGACTTCTTGGCAGCTCTGCTCTTGCTGCGCTGGCGCCGGACGGAGCGGGTTCCGCCCAGGGGCCACGCGCCTTGGGGCCAAGGCGCCTTCTTGAAGGGGAGGCGGCTGAGGCGCCCCCGGAGCTTGATCGCCTGCGCAGTGCCGGGCGCGGTGCAGCGAGAAGGACGGCACGGGGGAGCCCCCTGCGGCGCGGACGAGCTCGGCGACGCGGCCGAGCTACTCTTCGTAGACGTCGTCGACAGGGCGGTAGCGCAGGAGCTCGTTTGCCGCGATGAGCGCAGCTCGAGCCTGCATGGGTGCGCGGAGCGCACGGGACGAAGAACCAGCGGGGGCGAGCGAAGGAGTAGCGGTACGGCCGTCTCGCCTCACGGACGGGTGCTGGGACGATGCTTGCTGCTCGTTCCCTGCCGGGCTGGTGGCGGCGTTGATGGCAGGCGACGGGGAACGTGTCACGACCGGTTATTCAATAAAAATATTTATTGAACAACCGACCTATGAAGTCCAATATGAGGAAAATCATTCATACCGGTAGACAAAACTTTGATACAATAAGCCAGTAGCATTACAATATTACAGGGGTCGGACTGAAGATGCCCAACCAATTATTACAAACACGCCGATAATTATACATAGTGGCAGATATGACTCAAAGGTGTGGGATGGAAATACTACTGACTCGAGATATGAGTGGTTGGTGGAATAACACAGCGGGGTGGTTAATAAGTCTACTGCACTGGCGGCTCATCGAGCGTCGAGGTGAGGCTCGATGAATTTATTTGAGTAGCGGAAGCGGATATATCACAATGACTAATCCAGGGGTCACACGAGACTGACTGGGATTCCTCTAGGCGTCGGACTCGCTATCAAATTCTTCATCCATGAGATCGCCTTCGTCAGCATCTGGCCAAATCAACAAGCCAGGTGAGTACTTTGAAAGTACTCGCAAGACCGTTCGGACAAAAGATATAACAAATGAATGCATGAATGAGTCATGATTAATTTTAACAATGCTCAAATAAATCAGTATAGCAAAATAAAATAAGAAGGGAATCGGCGGTAGTCCGCTCGAAAACCCAAAGAAGGATAAACTCAAAACCGTTCGAGTGTCTGAAGTGACGCCTCAAAGAGTAAAAATAAGTAAAACATGCCACAGTCGGGCGTCTGGGCGACACCTCATAAAGGGCTTATATTGAAATAAAAACACATGCGTGCCACAGTCGGACGTCGGAGCGACATCACAGAAAGAGCTTATAATGAAAATAAATAACAACAATGCCGCAGTCGGACGTCTGAGCGACATCGCAGAAAAGGCTTATAATGAAAATAAATAACAACAATGCCGCAGTCGGACGTCTGAGCGACATCGCAGAAAGGGCTTATAATGAAAATAAATAACAACATTGCCACAGTCGGACGTCTGAGCGACATCGCAGAAAGGGCTTATAATGAAAATAAATAACAA
>LR880972.1:235602311-235615704 GCA_904067115.1 Aegilops sharonensis
TAACAACATTGCCGCAGTCGGACGTCTGAGCGACATCACAGAAAGGGCTTATAATGAAAATAAGTAACAACATTGCCGCAGTCGGACGTCTGAGCGACATCGCAGAAAGGGCTTATAATGAAAATAACTAACAACATTGCCGCAGTCGGACGTCTGAGCGACATCGCAGAAAGGGCTTATAATGAAAATAAGTAACAACATTGCCGCAGTCGGACGTCTGAGCGACATCGCAGAAAGGGCTCATAACTCATTATTCATAACTGACAAGATTATAGTGCTCACGGAAAATATTCATCACAAGACAATAAGCGGGTTAGTCCGTTCACAGGAAAGTAAAAATTTAATACTCAAATGGTTCTCAGGAGTTTCTGTCACTGAGACTGACACTTGACAAGATGAGATGATCACGGTACTTGGACATGAGTAAGATGAATTCAAGAATTTTGACTCTGCAGAGTTTGTACAAAAGTTGTCCACAGCCAACGGATTTCCGCAGTCACGAAGGACTAGTTCCGTTTACGGTATTTCAGAGGAAACACAACTAGCTAGTACACACCCATCATACCTCACGTTGCCAGGAATCACCCTAGACAGCGTTTAAGAAAAACTTTGAGACAGGGAGATCACAATCTCGAATAGCATGGGATCAAATTTATATACGCGCGCTCTAAGGGGTGCCCCCCTCTCGGTCCCAACCGGAAACACCCATGCCCCCTGACCGGATGAAAGGCTTTAATCCAGGGCCATGGAACCTTCATCCCGGCCTCTCGATTTGGTGTGTACCTGGAAGTGGTTTGCAACCTACTAGGCCGTATCCCTTGCGGGAAACAGGTGGTAGTACGGAAAGGAAGACGGATGGGAGACTGACCGATCTATGTTGACACTGGTTCAACGATATGGCGTAAGCCTGGCATGCTACAACACTGCCATCTTACCCATACTCATGCCAACTCATGGCCATGCAACAAGTTTCCAGCAACTCACGGATTTACCAAGCTCATTTGCCCCAATGCTCACGAGATAAACTATCATCTAAAATGCTCATGAACGTGCCATGATACAAAAATAATGCAAACATGCCCAGACACTCATCATATCAAAAGTTCAAACTTTGCTTGCCTGGTTCAGAGTAGTCGGAGCCTAGCTCGGTGAAGTCTGCGGTCCCGTCACCTCCTTCGGTATCTATGGTATAAAGAAAACATATGCGCTAACGTAAATACCGTGAGGTGCACAAAAATTACTCCAAATATTTTTTAAATAAATCTGATAAAAAACTAGACAAAATTTTAAAGAGGACAGAAAAAGCATCAATCAAAAATTCCTTTCTGTTAAAAAGTTATAAGGGTTTTATCCCAAGGACTCATCTGTAATGAAACAGAAAACTTCCAGGGGGTTATGCGGAAAAGTCCATATAACGTTTCGTTTAAAAGAAATGACTGAGAGGCTGACAGGCGGGCTCCACCTGTCGGGTTTAAAAATTTGAAAGAGGGAAACAGGGCGCGACGGCGCCCGAGAGGTGCGGTGGTCGCCGGCGGCGATCCACGGCGAGGCAGAGTGATCGGACGGTACCTTCGTGATCAGCACGTCCTTCCGCGTCTGTGGGAGGTGGGAGTGGTCGTCAGCGAGTCCCACGTCGACGGCGACGCTTGCTCCGGCGGACGGCAGTTCGGACGATCGTGGATCTCACCGGAGAGAGCTGCGGGGCCAAAATTGAGGTGGGGGTTATCCTACTAGAGGTGGTACGAGGCTACGGGCGAAAGTAGGGCGGCGGAGGAGTTCTCACCGGAGAGAACGATGCCGGAGCCCGAGGTGGACGGAGGTGGCCGGAGTCGAGGAAGAAAGGCCCGTCGAGGCCCCTCCAGTGGCTAGGCGGGGTCTGGTGAGGTGGCGGAGTCGTGCAGGGGCGAGAGCAGGCTCGGGGGTGCTATATATAGCCGGCCCGAGTCGTTTGCGGTGAACGGATAAGTCCGGCGAGTTGATTACGGCGGCGCTGTGGCTGGACGGTCGGCTTAGGGGCTTGAGCATCGCCTAGGAGGAGTATTGGAGCCGTTCCCGCGTCCAACTCAGCACGGGAGGGCTGGTTACGGTCTGCCCTCGATGGAACGGCCGCACGGCCCGTCGGCGGCAGAGAGCGCGCTCTGCGCGTGCCAAGCCACAGCGACGGTGCCGCATGTGTGCGCTGGCAAGGAGGTGGCCACGCGGAGCCACCAGGATGTTTGGGCGGCGCCGAACGGCGTTGCGCCGCAGTTTTGCCTCCTGTCGTCGTTACGGTGGTGCAGCCGCGGCAAAGCACGCCGGCGCAGGCGGGCCAGGGCGCCACCGACGCCAGGAACGCGCCAAGCGCGCGTGTGGAGCTTCGGACAGGCAGGCCAGGCTGCGAGCAACGTGCCAAGGGCACTGTGGACTCGTGACTGAAGTTACTGACGAAGATCGACACTGAACTTCTTAACTTTCTGAAAGTGAACAGAACAGTGCATGCCAGGTGTTCGACAAAATGATTCTGGTATCCAGGGATTTTTCCTTGAGCTGATTTTTGGTGGAGTGGTCTCTCATTGCAACTAGAGGTTGCCTGAATTTTGGTGGAATTTTTGGAGAAGTGTAGATATGAATTTCACCAAATTTGGCAAATCTGTTCCAAACTTGTAGTGAGTGAAATTTGAAATATTTGAAAAGAAGAAGAGTGGATCAAGATGGTTCTGAGTTGTGGATACCAAGGACTATCCAGGGGTGTGGAGTTGAGGTCAAAAATCAAAAGCATTAGGGTACTTGCTTTGGAAATCACCTAGGCTCAAAAGAAAAGACAGAATTATTTTAGGAAGAGAAATAATTGGAATAAAATCCAAAAATGGATTTTATTAGTTTCGACAGAATGTTTGAGTTGTACCAAAGTGGATGGAGAGATTTTTGGGAAGGTTTTGTCATGTGGTGCATGGGAGAATCATGAATGGTTTCAAACATGGGAGAGGATGAAAAACTCCTAGAGTTTCCTTTTGAAAGAAAATAAACTACAAAGATTTTTCTTCAAATTTTGAGAAGAGGGCAATCAGAAGAAAATTTAAAACCAAACACTAGAGTTGAAGGAGATGCAAAAATAAAATATTTGCTAAAGGGAAAAAGCTTTGAGAGAGATTTTTGGAAGGGTTTTGGAGACCTCCTTCAAATCCAACAAAATTTGAAGGAAACCAAAGGAAAAATTTTGGAGTGTCACAGAACGGCGGGGACGGCCGCCGACGGGGGCCGTCTAGGCGATGCGGGAAGCGAGAGCGGCTCGACGCTCGGCGCGGGCCCGACGAGCGTCTGACATGGATGCGGTGGTCGGCGAAGAACAGGGCGGCAAATGACAAGTTCCGGCGCACCCCTACCTGGCGCGCCAAATGTCGGATTTCGGGTTCCGGCAGACCCTCTAGGTTCGAACACTGGGGTGCGCACGGATATTTCACCCTCTACCTTCCTGCGCCTCGCCGCCTCGCTAAGATCTAAGCTATGAAAGGAACAACACAAGAGACACATGGTTTATACTAGTTCGGGCCACCATTGTGGTGTAATACCCTACTCTAGTTTGTGGTGTGGTGGATTGCCTCTTGGGCTGACGATGATGAACAATACAAAGAACAGCCTCGCGAGGGTCTGTTCTTGGCTGGTGCGATGAACTGCTAGGAGGAGTTCAGTCGCTCTCTCTCTGCTGATCCCAGATGCTGGATCCTCTCTCTAGATTTCTCGATGCCTCTACCTTGTGGGTGGCTAGTCCTATTTATAGGCAAAGGCCCTGGGCCTCTCCCCAAATATTGAGCGGGAAGGGCGCCAACAATTGGCCATTTTGAAGGGGAACATCTAGTACACTTATCCTGACTAAAGTTGATCCTCGCCTGTCAAAGGCTCTGGTGGTGACGCCAGCTTCGGCTCCACAATGACTTGGTTCCTGCCATTGCGACGGTCTTGGTCTTGTTGCACCGAAACGGATGCCTTTGCTTGATACTCTTGTCTGCACTTGCTCCCTTTGCACCAAAGAGGAAAGGAGGACACTGCGCGGGCTGGCGCCCGCCTGGCGCCCTTGGTCGTCATGGCTTGCGTAATGGGCACCTCGTGAGGTACCCCGCCTTGATCTCTTCGCCTCCTCGCGAGCCAGCCTGACGAGGCCGTGCCTGGGGAAGCTCCCTGTCATCCGCCCTGCGAGGCTTGGCCCCTCGCGAGGGTCTTGAGCTTGTGCTGATGAAGATGGGCCTTGATGGGCCACCCCTTGAGCCATGCCGCAGGCCGCAGGCAGGCAAGTATGGGGACCCCCGTCCCTAGAACGCCGACATTGTGCGGCCCAACGTCCAGTAAGAGCCCCTGAGATGCGATGCTCAGGAGGTCCCCCTTAGCGCTCAAGAGGCCATGGTAAGGCAAGAGAGGGAGTTGACGTGGCCGCAACGGGGTCGCGGCAAGGCGGGGGTGATCATCAGGCCCCAATATTTGGCCGATCCGAGAGCGGGACTTATCTTGTCGACTTCGCGGCGACTCCTGATGTTGCACTGGAGCTGCGCGCCTACTCGTGCGGCATAGCTAGGCCGGCCTGTACGAGTTCCCCTCCCCTCATGCTCTCCTTAGTGCTCTACGTCCTCAGGTCCCGGCCCTCGAGCGAGCTCAGCCGCCGCTGGTATGCCAGGTCGCGATGCCGTGGTCAAGGCCAGGGGGTGAGGGCTGGAGAGCCAGTAAGAGCTCCTGAGTCGCGATGCTCAGGAGCCCCCCTTTTAACGCGCAAGCGAATTGCACGGGAGAAAAGGAGACTCGCGGTGCCGCCTGCTATCCTTCTCTCGCGATCCCTGTGAACTGGCACAAGAAGAAACACGGTTTGCCGTTACAGCTGTCAGCCTGCCACTGGTTGCTCTGGATGAGGTGAAGGCACTGAGGGCCTAGTGAGGTGACGTGTGTGGGGCGTGCCGCGAGCCAGAGGTCGACCGCTCAGGTTTGTCGAAGTGACAGGGATGGACCCATGCACCAGTGCCGTACCTGTGTGAACGCCCTGGGGGAGGCGATGATTAGGGAGGTGGTAGCAGTTGGCAAGTTAAGCATGGAGAGCAGATCAGCTTAGGTAAATGCAGGAAGATACATGCCACCAGGTCCGACCCAATCGGCTTGGGGATGATGCAGCCCGAGGGGCGCCCCCAACAAGGTAAGCTAAAGACGTAAGCAAAAGGGATACATGCCACAGGGACGTACCCATGTGGCCTGGGAATAATGCAGACCGAGGGGCGCTCCCAGCTAAACAAGCTTGGAAGATGTCACCTGGTTCTGTAGACGAAGTAGAGTTGGTGCAGCTGAAGGCGTGCGTTGAAGAAACGACTCCTCATGAGCCACCGGGACCCTGAGCCTCGGGAGGCTCTGGGGGCTCGGGAGGTTCCCTGAAGACCGTCTCCATCTCCTCCAGGACGGCGTGGTACCTGGCCTCCTGAGCCGCCAAGACACGCCGCAGGTCGCGTTGATAGGCTGACGCCATGCTCGGCAAGCCGAAGGGCATGCGAACGTAGCTGTGTGGTGGGCCCTTGCAGCAGCCCACACGCCATGGCCAGAAGCGCTCCAGAGACGCGGCCCTGTTGAGCCCAGGGACGTCGATGCAGACACGCAGCCCAGCATCCTCGCCAGGATGCGGAGCTGCGCCTGTGAGTGGTTGTCACTGCGCATGGCCCTTGCATCTTGTAGTTCCCGAGTGGTCTTGGTGATGAACTCCTGAGTGGTGGGCACTCCTTGCCCTGTGCTCTCCTGAGGGTCACGTGCCGCGAAGTACACCTCCAAGTGGTGCCCAAGCGCCTCCCTCGTGAGGTTGGCAAGGTCTGAGGCCCTCCAGAAGAGCGCCCCCGAGCCCTGCCTGAGGAGGGCGTTGGGCGCGCCTTCCTATGCGATGGAGGGAGGCACCCCTGGAGCGAGCGCTGGTCCTAACGAGGCTCCTGCCGCGACGCCATCCCCCTGAGGTCCTGCACGGCGCGACTGCTTCTTTCTGGGGATGGCCTCCGGAGGGCATTCATTTTTGCTGTCGGGGTCATCGATTGCTGCGGCTTGAAAGGCACGCTTGAGGGAGCACACCGCATCCCTCTCTTCACACGGGACCGTGATGAATCCTCCGCTTCCTGGCATCTTGAGAACGTTGTAGCCGTGATGGGTGACTGCCATGAACTTGGCCAGGGCTGGATACCCGAGGATGGCATTGTACGGCAGGCAGATGTGCGCGACGTCGAAGTCGATGAGCTTGGTGCGGTAGTTCTTGCGCTCCCCGAAGGTGACAGGCAGGCGGACCTGCCCTATCGGTGTGGTGGAACTGTCGGTCACTCCTGAGAAAGGCTTGGTGGGCTGGAGCTGTTCATATGGTACTTGGAGGTTGTCAAACGTGTTGACGGACATGGTGTTGAGCCCCGCGCCGCCGTCGATGAGGGTCTTGGTGACCTGCACATTGCTGATGACTAGGGAGCACAACATAGGGAGGGCGCCAGCGGTGGCTGCGCACTTGAGCTGATCCGCCGAGTTGAAAGTGATGGCGCATTGGGACCATTTGAGCGGGTGCGTGGCCTCGAGCTTGGGGAGCACCGCGTTCACCTCGTGAGTGAACTGTTTGAAGATGCGCTGAGAGGCTGGGGCCTGGGCGCCGCCCAAGATGCAGGCGATCGCACACGGCTCCTGGAAGCCCCCAGCCCCCTTGTCCTGGTGGTGATCGTCATTCCTTCTTGGTGGCGGCAGCGGGGGAAGACCAGTGTTGCCCTGGGGGCGATCCTCACGAGGCGGGTCCCTCCAGGCGCCCTCGCGAGGTTGGTCCTGCCAACGGTCCTCACGAGGCTGGTCGCGCCACTCCTGGCGCGGGCCACAGTCGTCCCAGCGTCCGCCTCCTCGTCCTCCTCCGTGGCCGTAGCCCCGGTCGTTGCGCTCGGGGCGTCGACCGTAGCGTCCTTCCCGTATGGCTCTGAGCTCTTGACATTCGCTGGTGTTGTGGATGTTTAGGTTGTGGAAGGCGCAGAACGGTCGGCCGTTCTTGGATGACTCGGGCTGATCTCTGCCCCGCTTGGTGTCGGGCTCCGCTGCGAGCACAACTGCCTCCTTGCGCTTCACGTCCTTGGCCTTGGCCTTCTACTCCTCCACGCCCATGGCTGGCAGCTCAAGGAGAGAGAGGCGCCCCTCCTCAGTTCTTGCGCATTTGGTCGCCAGGTTGAACAACTCCTGGGAGGTGCAGAGCTCCTCGTGGATGGCGAGCTCTTCCTTCATCTTGAAGTGACGGAGGCCGTCGGAAAATTCGGAGATGATGGCCTCGTCCGTGACCTTGGGGATCTTGAGGCGGTTGTTGTTGAAGCGCTGGATGTACTGCTGGAGGGTCTCTCCTGGTTGTTGCTTGATGCGGCGCAGATCACCCGCGGCCGGTGGGCGGTCGCGAGTGCCCTAGAAGTTGGCGACGAAGCGGTCGCGCATCTCGTCGCAGGAGGAGATCGAGCCGTGCTGCAGGTTCAGGAGCCAAGAGCGAGCTCCATCCTTGAGAGCCATGGGAAACCAGTTCACCATGACTTTTTCGTCGCCGTTGGCTGCTTCGATGCTCAGCTCATAGAGCTGCAGGAACTCCGCGGGATCGGCGGTGCCATCGTAGCGAGGAGGCAGATCTGGCTTGAACTTGCCTAGCCAGGCAATGCTACACAGCTCGGGGGTGAAGGCGCGGCAGCCAGCCGTGGTTGCCGGGGCCCGTTTTGGAGGTGGAGCTTGGTCTTGACGAGGTCCGCGCTGCGCCGCTGCAGGCGGTGCGCGGTCTTGACGAGGTTAGCGCGGGGAGCGCAGGTGCAGCTTCTCGCAGCCGCGTGATTTCTTGGCAGCTTCTCTCTTCGCGCACGGGCGCCGGGCGCGGCGGATCACGCCGCGGAGCCGAGCGCCTTGGTGCCAAGGCGCCGTCTTGGGGCTGAGGTGGTGGTGGAGGCACGCCATGAGCCCCGTCGCCCGCGGCTGGTTGAGGGGGAGGCAGAGAGTGGGACAGCGCCGGAGAGCCCCCTGCGGTACAGACGAGCTCGGCGATGCGGTCGATCCACTCCTCGTAGAGGTCGTCGATGGGGCGGTAGCGCAGTAGCTCGTTTGCTGCGAGGAGCGCGGCCCGTGCCTCCATGGGAGCGCGTCGCGCATGAGACGAAGAATCGGCAGTGGTCAGTGATGGAGTGGCGGTGCGGCCGTCTTGCCGCACCGAAGGATGCAGCGAGGACGCCTGCTGCTCGTTCCCTGCCGGGTCGATGGCAGCGTTGGCGGCGGGAGACAGAGAACGACGAGGTGGCCCGCCTACGGGAGCCGTGTGAGCGACGCGGGCGGTGAGGGCAGCCCGACGCTCAGCTCGAGCACGGCGAGCGTCCGCCATGGAGGCGACGGAGCGACGGAGCGACGAACTGATGGAAGGGAAGCTACGGCGCACCCCTACCTGGCGCGCCAAATGTCGGATGTGGGGTTCCGGCAAACCCTTAAGGTTCGAACACTGGGGTGCGCGCGAAGTCTTTCCCTCTTACCGATCTACGCCCTAGCTCGCTAAGATCTCACGGGCGAACTCGATGAACTCGCAACACAGAAAGACACGAGGTTTATACTGGTTCGGGCCACCGTTGTGGTGTAATACCCTACTCCAGTGTGGTGGTGGTGGATTGCCTCTTGGGCTGGTGATGAATAGTACAAGGGAAGAACAACCTCCTGAGGTTGAGGTGTTCTTGTGCGTACAAGCTTGTGCGCGTCTCTAGATCCAATCCCTACTACTGTGGTGGCTAGACCTATTCATAGAGGCCCCGGTCCTCTTCCCAAATATCGAGCGTGAAGGGAGCCAACAACGGCGGGCAAATTTGAAGGGGGGCAGCTAGTACAAGCTATCCTGACAAAAGCGGTCTTCGCCTGCGAAAAGCTCTGGTGGTGATGCCGTCTTGGGCTCCACGATGAGCTCCGTCTCGCCGTCCTCCTGGTCTTGGTCTCGTTGCACCAATATAGAAACCTTTGCCTGATGCCTCGATACTCTTCGCCTGCGCTGGCCTCCTTAGCACCAAAGAGGAAATAAGGATGCTGTGCGCGCTGGCGCCCGCCTGGTGCCTTCATCATGGCTCACGTCATGAGAGCCTTGTGAGGTTTGCCCCACCTTGATATCTCCGCTCCTCGTGAGCCTGCCTGGCTAGGCCACTCCAGAGGAGGTCTTGCGTCGTCCGCCTCGCGAGGCTTGGACCCTTGTGAGGGTCTTGGATGCCTTGTTGATGAAGATGGGCCGTACGGCCTACTGGCTTAGCCACGCTGTGGGCCGCAGACAGGCAAGTTTGGGGACCCCCGTTCCCAGAATGCCAACAGCAGGAGTGGCCGCGGCACTTCCGAGATGGCCCCTGGTGAGCCTCTTCCTTGTTCCCCCCGGGCCATCACTCGCCATGCATACTTTCGTCGATGCTCGGGGCAGCCGCGGGTCTACCACCTCTTGTGGGAGGTCATTGGGCCTGCAGATGGCAACACCCCACACGAGGGCAAAAGAAGGGGAGTGTTGGTGCAACAAACGTTTACGTTTGCTGCCCGAACTCATGCATAGGCGTACTGGCAGTCATACCTCCAGCACCAATGAATGACGTGAAGACAAGACAGAGAAACCGCTCTTCCTGAGATTAAGGAGATCATTAAGAAGGCTAAATCAACAGGAAATCACCACAAGGAAGCCTCCCTTGTCGGGCAGGAGAGCCTGGCCAGGTCGAGGTAACACGTGAAGGACAAGCCCAGATCGCCCCGGCAAGGTTTCCGGGGCCGCCAGGACCAGAACCCGCCAGGCTCTTTGCCAGCAGGTTTTCACCAAGATGCCATCGCTCCACCTCACCGCACCCAAGTCATTAATCAGTGCGGTGTCAAGCCATCAAGCAACCAGGAGGATCTTACCGAGCACGTGGCGGCATGGTGAGGAAGAGATTAGCTTTATTTACACCCGTCCAGAGGACATGTCACGCTAATAAGAAGAGGCAGATAAGCAGCGCAACAGGCTCGCCGGGCTATAACACCAGCTTGACACCTAGCAGTGCATTTAATTCGCTTTGTCCTGACAGCCAGACTTAGGTATGATAGCACTGTTAGCTATCTAATCACCCTGAACTCACTGTTTTGCCATTGTGGTCGCTCCTTAAGCTCTAAAAGGAGGCCCGGGGGAACCTAGCAAAGGGTTCGGATTTTGGATTCCTCAACATTTGTACAGGCGCGTTGTTCTTGCCGAGGCAACCTTGTCGAACTAGAGCACGCCGTGCTTTTGTGTTCCTCCAGACCAATCCACCAAAGCAGGAGTAGGGTTTTACTCTGCAAAGCAGCTCGAACCTGGGTAAAAGAGAGCTACATCGTCGCGCTGTCCCCTGCTATTTCTGCTCTTTGTGCAACGTGACCATCCCCTCACCAAACCACAAAGGGGCACCCCTGCCCCATAGGTGATCGTGCTTCCATGCCGATAGGGAGCCATCCAGCCCCCAGCCTCCGGAGGGGGAGACCGAGCCTCCTCACACCTCTGCGACCCGTGAGGGTGCGGGGCTCGGTCCCGAACGGGCCTTGGCGCTTGTGTGAAACCGGAGCACCGTCAGGCATGAACTTATTCAAGACGCGAAAGACGCACTGAGCCGGCTCGAGGCGGAGCTGCTGGGTGTCGATGTGAACCTTGAGGACGAGCGCCAGCGCCTGGTGAGCGGTTGGTGTCAGCTCGAGGTTGCTGTCAAACTCAGCAAGCTACAGCATGAGTCTGCCCGCGCGAAGGATGAGAAGTCCGCTGATGCGGCTTGGGAAGCACACGGGTGTGCTTTCGAGGAGGCCGAGGCTGTATACCAGCGACACGTACCGGTGGAGACCCGCGAGAGGGAGCTTATTGCTTCGAACGCCGCCTTGGAGCAACAAATCCAGGCTCACAAGACTGCCCTCTCCACCTCCGTGGGGGCGTCGGTGCGGGAGGCAAACCTCCAGGCTCTCGAAGAGGACCTGGCGTTGGGTGGCGTCCGAGCAGAGTCTGGAGCACAAGCGGCTGGAAGTGCGGGAGCGCCAGGTGGTAGCCGCCGAAGTTTTGCTAGCCCAGCACGAAGAGATGGCCAATGCTTCCGAGGCCGCCCGGGAGGCGAGCAAGAGGATCGCGGAGGCCTGGTGCATGCTCATCAAGGACCACCACGAGAAGCCGAAGCTTCAGGAGGCCCGTTTCTGCACCCGGAGCGGAGAGCTGAAGAGTGAGATCGACGACCTCAAGAAGAAGCTGGACATGGCAGGCGAACAACGAAGGGTTGCATTGGACGCCCAAGCCATGGCCGAAGCCGAACTAGCGTCGCTCCACCAGAAAGTGGGGGACGTTAGTTCCCTCATGGAGCGGGAGGCGGATGAGGTGACTCATGCTCGAGGGCTACAGCACATGCGCTCCCAAATGTTCCAGGACCTCGAGGGGAGGGCTCGCCGCGCCCTGTGCTCCCTCTGCAAAGAGAGCGTTTCCATCCCGCTTATGCCCAACGATGTCGGCTACCTCGCCTTCTTCACAAGGGTGGTGGAGCGTCTTGAAGAGGGCGCGGAGAAGGTGGGAAAGCTCGTTGAAGAAGAAAGTCCTGACCTCCTTGCCCAGGCGTCGACGCGTGTCTTTAGCCATCTCCTTCGCTCCAACCCCGACTTTGATTTCGAGGCCATGATGGGCCCCATCCCAACAATGATCTGCGAAGCCCTCGCGGAATGGGTGGATGATGACGTGGATGCGTTGGGTGCACGGTTCGCTCCTGACGGCCTCGAGAGCCGTCGCGGGGCCGCGAAACACGGAGATGCCGATGACGTGGGTAGCAAGATAGCCTCTCCTTAGGCAGCCCTTCTCTTCTTTCTGGTCGGTACCTGATCATGACCCCGAGAGAGCACGAGGAATATTTTGCTAGAACCTTTAATGATGTATCAAACAACATTTTATGCCGCTCACGACGCTTGTTTCTCCTCTGTATCTGTTTTTGTGCTCTATGTCGTTTGCACAACCCCTGAGCGGGGGTTGACCGGCGCCAGTATGTGGGGCTACAATGTACGGGCAGGGCCGAGATGTAGCGACGTTCCTGAGGCGAAAAGTGTTGGGAGCGAGGCGTGTCCGCAGGCTCACCCATGAGCGTCCCGTGTGGGCTCAAGCAGCCTTGGTGAGGCAGGGCGTGCGGGGGTAGGCCCGTGGCCTGGGGTTCCTGTCGCCTGAGCCCTTAAGGCTACTGGGACTAACCCAAGCGTAAGCCCCATGCCCAGCCCCCGCTCGCGAGAGGCTCATGAGGGAGGCGCGAGGCGCGCGCGGTGGCCGAAAAACGAAATCCAACCAAACACCGCAACAAAAACCCATTCCCTCCCTCAACAAGAACGCAAAACTCTAAATCTTCATTGAAAGAAATTCTCAAATCAATTTACAAAAGAAGAAGGCTACCACGTCAGGCGCCTTCCTTAGTCTTCCCACCAGCACGGAGCATGGGGCCTTCACTTGGGCGTGGGCATGATCACTGTTTGATCGTTCGGCCGACACGGAGCATGGGGCTTCCGCTGGGGCGTGGGTGGGAGCTCCCACAAGGCGGCGCACCGTGAGACTCCGGGGCATGTACAGCCCCACTCATTATTACGTGAGAGTGTCACGGGTAGAACTTGCAGAGGTGCTGGGTGTTCCATGTGTTCTGCATGGGGACCCCGTCCTCCGTCTCCATGTGTCCAGCGCCTGGCCTGGAGACATGAGCAACCCTGAGCGGGCCTTCCCACATGGGCGAGAGCTTGTGAAGGCCCTCCCTAGAATGGACCCGCCTCAAGACGAGGTCCCCGACCTCGAGAGTCCGGGGCCGGATGTTGCGGTTGTGGTAGCGCCGCTAGGCCTGCTGGCACCTCGCGGCATGGAGTGAGGCCTGGCGGGAGGCCTCCTCGAGGAGGACCAAGTCGCCCAACCGTGAGTCATCTTGGTGTGCCTCAATGAACGCCAGCACTCGCGGGGAACTGTGCTTGAGCTCGGACAGCAGGACCGCCTCGGCCCGTAGACGACGAAGAAGGGGGTCTCGCCGGTGGGCTTGGTCGCGGTGGTGTGGATGGACCACAACACGGACCCTAGCTCATCGAGCCAGCCCTTGCCACACGCCTCAAGCTTCTTCTTGAAGCTCACTACTGCAGGATGGTCCAAACGCGACACTACGATCAGAGACCCTTCGACGAAACTGTGTGCGATGCCATAATCGGAAAAGGTGGTGTAACAAAACCGTCAAAAAAGGTGCAAAACGTTTGCGATGACTAATGCATCAAACATGGTTCAGAATTTCGTTGTGTGTGCAATGTAGGGTATATGGTTCAGCTCAATTAACTGTTTGCGATGAGGAGGAACAAAAGAAACGGGCAGCCAGATGAAGGCGTGTGCGATATACAGCTTACGGTTCACTGGGATGAACTGTGTGTGATTAGGCAA
>LR880972.1:235626129-235640830 GCA_904067115.1 Aegilops sharonensis
GGAGGTCGACGGTGGAGATGAACAGTATCCCGTGGAGTCCCGTTTTGCGGTACGCCACACCCCTCCCGATGAACAGGACCCCCGTTTCGACCGTAGCGCTCCAACACAAGTCTGTTTCATCCGTTTTTTGGTACGCCACACCCCTCCCGATCAATAGGACCCCCGTTTCGACCGTAGGAGGTCCGTTTCTTCCGTTTCACGGTACGCCACACCCCTCCCGATCAATAGGACCCCCATTTCGACCGTAGGAGGTCAGTTTCCTCCGTTTTGCGGTACGCCACACCCCTCCCGATCAACAGGACCCCGTTCAGAACGTAGGAGGTCCGTTTCCTCCATTGTGCGGTACACCAGGCCTCATTTCCATCGCCTGTTCCGTCCAAGCCCTCCCTATGAACACGACCACGCATTTCGTTCCAACCCAGTCGGTTGGCTCCCCATGAACATGACGACAACGCTATTTCTCCGTTCTGACCCAACCACGTACGTATGCGCGAAGAGGCATTAGAGGCCCCGCCCGTATGTACACATACGTGGCCGTATTTTCTTTCTTGGACCGTGGCCGTTGTACGTACGTGTACATGCTATGCACGCGCCTCTACTATGACACGTGCGCGCCTCTACAATGATCAGTATGTACTTACACGTTCGCGACCAGAATGACAATGCTACGTACGCTTCGACCAGGTGGGTCCCGACTGTCAGGCACTTTCTTGCGTGCGAAGATGTAGCTGGTGGGTCCCAGCAGTCAGGGGGGCGAATCGTTTTTTTTTGCCCGGACGGACTTCCTTGCGTGCGAAGATGTAGCTGGTGGGTCCCAGCAGTCAGGGGGGTGAATCGTTTTGTTTTTTTTGCTCGGATGCACTTCCTTGCGTGTGAAGGTGTAGCTGGTGGGTCCCAGCAGTCAGGGGGGAAACTTTTTTTCGCAAAATACGGTGGCCCGTCCAGTGGGTCCCCACTGTCAGGTGGAGGAATAATTATTTTGCGTGTAATAAGGAGGCACTTCCTTGCTGCGGCCGTGGACCCAGCTGTCAGCGTCTCCACGCACAGTACTCTTTTGATGGAAGTCGGTCGTTGACCACATTGACCACGCCGCGCCGAGAGCACCACGGCGGTGGACGACGGCGAGGCCTAGGAAAGGGACGACACGGATGCAGGGAAGACTCGGCAGTTGTTTCCCACGCGGAGGGGAGTACGACTGTACGAGGGTTTACTGGTTCGTCTGCCGTCGCCGGAGAATAACAGCAGGTGTGGGTGAGTAGAGGGATGGCTAGTCCAGCGATGGGAATACGGTGGGGCGGTGAGGCCTGCGCGGCAGCACAGCCGGCCGCGGGGAGGAGGGAGTGGGCAGTCCCGCCGGCGCTTGTTTGAGCGGCTAGAGCAGGAAGAGCAGAGATTGAAGAAGCACGACGGCCGTTGGATGGCCATCCAACAGTCACTCCTTGTGCGTCAACCTTTTTTTAGGAAAGCCTCAAATCTGTGGAAAATAGCATACAACACATCTGCCATTATTTCTAATAATTTACAGCCCATTTGCTAATTCGTAAGGTTTTCTTTGGAGCCCATATTCATTTTGTTAGCGTTACAGCCCATATTGTGGCCACGGTTAAAAAATTATACAAAATTTTGCATATTTCGGTGCGGTCCGAACTGTTTTTAATCCCGAAATCTCGACTCACATTCAAACTGATTTTAAAAATAAATATATATCAATATAAAATCCAACAAATTCTCCACGCATAAAAATTAATGTAATTAAAATCTCGAAATGAAAAAAAAGATATTTGAAACTAATTGCCGGTTTGATGTGTTTTAAAAATGTACAGCCCATTTCTCATTACTGATGGGCCATTTTCTCGGCCAGCCGAATGAAAGCTCTCCTCGTCTTGAAAGATTTGCAGCCCAACAGGCCTGACAAAGCGACTTACTTGGCAAATCACAATAAAACTGGGCTGTGGCCGTGGACCTAGCTGTCAGCCTCTCCACGTACAGTACACTTCCGATGGAAGTCGGTCGTTGACCACATTGACCACATCGCGCCGAGAGCACCAAGGCAGTGGACGACGGCGAGGCCTAGGAAGGGGACGACGCGGAGCCGGGGAAGACGCGGCAGTGGATGCCCACGCAGAGAGGAGTACGAGGGTTCACTGGTTCGGCTGCGGTGTGAGGCTGCCGTCGCCGCAGGGCCTGGCTAGCGGTGGGAGTAGTAGGGGGCGATGAGGCCTCAACGGCAGCACAGCCGGCCATTGGAGGCAGGATCAGGCGGTCTCCCCGGCGCTGGTTTGGGCGGCTGGTGCAAGAAGAGCAGCGATTGAAGAAGCAGTAGAACCGTTCGATTCAAATCCAACGGTTACTACTGCTAGAATCGTTTGTTGACTAAGTTGACAAGCCCCGCCTACGCGTCAACGTAGTAGGCCCACAGGTCAGCCTCTCAACCGGTGCGCCCCATATGTCAGTGGGAGGAATCATTTTTTTGCGTGATAAGGAGGCAGTTGATTGCGTGCGGCCAGGCCAGCAGAGGGAGTAGGGTGGGCCGAGGAAGCCTGCGCGGCATCACAGCGGGCCACAAGAGGAGGGAGCAGGCAGTCCCGCCGGCGCTAGTTTAGGCGGCTGGAGCAGGAAGATCAGAGATTGAAGAAGCACGTCGGCCATTGGATGGACATCCAACAGTCACTGCTGCTAGAATCGTGTGTTCACTGACAAAGCCTTGCGTAAACAAGTCAGTCATTTGCTATTATTTTTATAACTTTTACTCATTTTCTAATTCATATGGAATTTATTGCAGCCCGTTTTCCATTTTTGGAATTGCTGGCTATTTTTTGGTCAGTACCAGTGTCAAAAAATTAACTAAATATGTGGGAAATTTTGAAAATTCGCATATTTTTGCTGGGGAACAAAATATTCTTAATCCAAAAATTAATAGCCATAATTTAAAAATAAGTTAGTACTATGTCATGTTAAATCCAATGAAATACGTATAAGATATCAGTGAAGAAGAAAAAAACTAATATCCCATTTGCTATAAATTTTTTGGAATTTTCAACCCCTTTTGATATTACTTTTAACAGACATTGACCATACTCTTTGGCCAGGACGGAATGCATCCCTCCTCGTCTTGAAAGATTTGCAGCCCAGTAATTCAGAGAAAACAAATAGGCCTAGCTTGGGTATTCTTCAAAAAGAAATACTGGGCTACCTATTTTCCCAAAGAACTGGTGCATGAGCATTTAGCTTTATTTATTTATTTACTTATTTATGTTTAGGGGACCATGAGCATGTACCTGGGCCGGATTCATGTGAGAGCCTCCCTTCCAGTAAATTATGGGCTTCTCTATTGGGCCTTCATCAGTGGGTTGCATCTTATCAACAAGTGGAAAATGTGTTCCGTACGAAAAATAGTATGAGCTATGTACGGTACGGGGCACTAAAGGATCGAACTGTGCAACGACTTCCAAAACATTGTATTTGTCGTTCTAACAACACATTTATTCAACCAACAGACGAAATATACTACTGATTGTACATTGAAAACAGCAGCACCAACCAGGGCTGGGAGTGCAACAGAAGTAGTAAGCAGGCCAGAAGAGTGAAGACGCAGCTCTTTCTTCTAAACCAAAAATCAGCTATCATTAGAAAAGGGCTACCAAAAAAGAACAAGTATATGCATCAAACTAAATAAAGATCCTACTACACCAAGTGTATGCATCTAACTTACTGGCTCAGTTAGACGTTACTATTTATTAAGCTGTGGAGATTGGCTGACGGCTTGAACCAGATGGGTGCCTGACAGGGGAAACTCCAGCCAGCAGGTCGAAGTCTGATACTTGCGACCCTCTCTCCTACTTTGGGCTGCAGAGCGTGGCGGCACATATCAGGTTATGGTGCATGCAGAGACGCATGGTACACTGTGTACACATAGTTTTGCCTGATGAACGAAACCGCGCTGCCATCATGATCCTTGCCGTCGGTTATCTCCTGGTTAATCGGATAATTCAGTCCGACAAACAGAGAGCATGCACCAAGGCTACTTACCAGCCTCCAGTCAAAAATTCCTGAAGGCCTAGAGAAGCTGGGATCCTGGTCAAAGACCTTGCAGTGAATGTGATTGTATTCCATGAAACAACACGTCCGGTATGTGCGAACGGTCATCAATCTTTCACCATCGTCTGATCGAGCCAGGAACCACCTGCAACTGCCATGCCGCTTTTCTTTGAAAGGTTCTGGGATTAGGAAGGGTAGGGACACCAGCCGGCCTACAACTTCATTTCAAGTTGGAGTCAAATAAAAAAGGGCTCTTCATTTAGTCAATCTTAAGAACAACATGTTATGAGCATGAATATTTTTTCAGTAAATGTTGACAGTAATATAAGCAAGCCATCATGATATCGTAGGAAAGTAACATACTGCTGTAACAGCCGTTTGTAGCGATGAATGGAGTAGGCCAGCAATACGTCCAGCCATAGAAGGAGTCGACAGCGTAAATGAAGCCCTCGTGTTCAATGGCATCAGAGAACCATGGAGGATGTATGATCCTGCGATGGACGTGCATATTTATCCACTTAACGCAGTGACCTGTCAGATAGGCGAGACCGCGGTTGAAGAACGCAATTAGCCTAAAGTCTCTATAATTCGCAGATCTTGTGGGCACTTGGCAGATTACAACCTTGAGCAAATCAAACTTGGTATCATGTTGGCTACTGTAAGATTTCGAGTATTCTGGGCCTCGGTGCCAAAGCAGTGCAGTGTTAATCGAAGGAAGGGGGATCAATCGCCGGGTGTAGACCTCCACGAGCATCCAGCTGCCGCGACCGTGGACGAGCACCATCCAAGACGTGTTCATGCCGACCCAGTACATACCGTTAATGTAGCTGAGGCTGACAGGGATCGGATCGCAGTGAAGGGGGTTGATGCTCGACACCCTACGATCGTTATGTTGCATGACACGCCGTTTCTGAAGATCAGGCGGCATCAGCAAGCAAGGAGCTGGCTTAAAAAGCTCCTGCCTGAGGGCTTTGAGTAAACGGTACAGCCCCGACGAGCACGCGGCGAGCGGCATGGTACTGAGATTGTCCACACACAAAACAATGAGCTTGATTACCTCTGTGGGGAGCGAATTCCAGCCACTCTTTCGGCGGACGCTGCTCGGTTCTGCCATTGTTAGTGCTTGGGTTTCGGACAAGGGGGGAGGCGCCTTAGCGGGGATGGAAGCTTGGACGAGATTATGTGTGGACAAAGATGGAGAAGCGAATATGTGCTGCGGGAAGTGGACAGGTGATGATGACTACAGCAGGCCACTTGACTTACGAGACACATACCAGCAGCGTAGGGTCATATCGATGCCAGACAACTTGCTTGAGTGATCACAGTACTGGTACTCCCTACAGTACCTACTACAGTACTATGCCCTAGCTTGCTAGAGTAGAGTAGTAGAGTAGGACTCTGCTCTACTACTAGCACCGGAGGAGTAGTAGTATTTTCTAATCTAAAATAGTTACAAACTTCAATGCCCGAGCGTGGAACGACTACGAACCATGCTCAAAGACCGTGTCTACGTGGTGTTTGGATTTATATGCAAATAAAATAGCAAGATGCCCATGCATTGCACGGCACACCATCATCACCAACTCGGTTTTTTCTCTACTCCTACTCCTATCAAAGACTCAGTTGGTGATGATGGAGGCGAGGAGGCGTGTTCAGCCAGGCGTGCAGCAGACGGCGCAACACTATTCGATTTGTTATAAAAAACAAAGAAGAGTAGTAGAGATAGAGACATAGGGAGGAGCACGAGGTTGTGGGAGATAAGGATGAACGAGGCAAGGCCTTATCTGTAAATGTGGAGAGAGGTGCGGGTATCTTTTGTAAAATTGTCATAGTTGGCTTTCTATCCGTCAGATATAGATCGGAAGGTCTATATTACAAGATGGCAGGCATACCATCATCACCAACCTGGCTTTCTATAAGAGTAGATATATATAGATATAGATAGATAGAGACTAGGGAGTACTAGTAAGGACACCATCTACTGCTTCGTGTGCTACTCCTGCGCTCCATTCGGCGGCCGCAACGTCCCCTACAGCCACTCCCTCCTGCGCTCCATTCGGCGGGCGCTGTTGAAATCTGGGGAGCGCACTCTCGTGACTGCTGGCAGCCACGACGTCACCGACGACGACTTCTTCCCCGACCTCGGAAACCTCTTCCTCAACGACATGGGCGACAACCTCAACGCAACGGTGCTGCTCCCATTGCACCGTATGTGTTTCTGTCCTTCTTGTTGAAATCGTGGTAGAATTCATGTTTCTACTCTGTATCCTACTACTATGCTAGTCCACATGATTAGTTTCATCTCTGTTATAGCCGTCATGATTTATTTTGTGCTTATTCGGATTAAATCTCGTAGTAACTTGCTCATATATTCAACTGGCGCAACGTCCCCTACAACCACTCCCGTTTCATGGACGGCCTGGTCGATGCCTCTAAGGAGCCCTTCGTCCACTGCTATGAGTGCCCGATGCCGTTTTGTGGCTCGCCGGCGGACATGGTGCATCACCTCACGGATGCGTGCACCGGTCACTGCTGGCCCTTGGCGGAGAACATCAAGTACGAGACGTGCTACTGGTTCACCATGCTGGAGTCGCTAGAGGATCACCGCCGCCTGCTAGTATCGGAGGAGGACGACAGTGTCTTCCTCTTGATCGTGGCCACCGGCGAGGCCCGCGCAGGCCGCCGCCCTGTCTCTGTAATGTGTGTCAGGGGCGACGCCGCTGACGCTGACACTGACACGAGGCAGATGTACGGGTGCGTGGTCAATGTTACTACCCCTCCGGGTCGCGTGGGCAGCGACACCGGCCTCATCGAACGGACTTGGACTCTGGGGAGCTGGGACTATCCCGCCAATGTGGACTTGGAAAACCCATGGCAACCGTTCTATCCTTTACCCGCCGACAAGGTGCACGGGGACTCCAAGGAGGTTCACCTGGACATACACATTATCAAGTGCACTTGGAAAACATGTAGTGTGTGTGTGTGGGCGCTTATGGCCCGTGTCTTTGCCGCTTTTGATTCTGTAAGCTTGTCGTTAAACTTGAATGGCTTTCGTCGCAGTCCTTCCTTTGAACGGATCCTCTCAGTAAGACACTTTGGGTTTCATTTGATAATGGAACCGGGGAGGAGCCTCCCTGTTCTTCCAAAAAAATTACGCATTATCAAGTTAAATGTTGATCATTAGTCTTCGCTCAATGTAATCTGCTGTCTAAGCATGTGGAGACTTCCATGCAGGATCTTGCTCTATTGGAGTATCGCGCATGAATAAAAGTGTATCCATTTATGGTTTAGTCTAGAATCTTCCATGTATGAATTTTTACTACAGTACTGGTGAAAGACTTACGATGAACCATTTCTTACATCACCTCTGCCCCCTTGCAAGTCATCCTGATTTAATCCTTCCGTCTAGGTGTATCAGGGCATGGTTAATATTACTTAATAGTATAGCCAACTATTGACTATAAGAAAGTGCCATGTCATCTGTAGCCAACATGTATAACAATCGATACTCAAAAACTAATTCTTAAAGATCATTTCTTGCAAAGCACAATAAGTGTTATTTCTTCACAAGTTTTGTATGCAGGTTGAACAGTTGAACGCTTTTGTTTGCAAAAGATACCTTTTTATCTATTTAACCCGGATGTTTGTGAGCTCTAGAGATGAGATAATATCCGAAGAAACCTATCGATACCCGTTACACATGAGATGACCCCCACATCCTTTGTCAAAATAAACAACTCCCCGATCAATGCATTTCACTCTTCGGTGCAACGCACGGGCACCTTACTACTATAGATTAGTACAACCAAAAATTGAACTTACATTATATATAGTACGATAAATACTGATGCATGTCACCTAAATTATATCATTCAAAACTATGTTCAAATACGAATCCAACGATATAGTTTTTGTTGACATGCACTAACATTTTGTCAGTTAAATCTTCAGTCAAATTCAATGGGGGACTAATAAACCATGACGATGTAGTACAAGTGTAGAGGGCGGCGCTGCACGAGAGTCTCACCTCTCACACCGCTCGTGGCGCGGCAGTAAAGCCGTCATATCACAAAACCCAACCACTCCCAGTAATAAGTGGCCTGGTAAAATAAACGGACAAGCAACCATCACATCCCTCTGTCTTTTTTGCATTTCATCTCTCTGCATTTACTTTCTCTGGTTCATCTCGCACACTCGATCCCTAGCTACTACTCCTAGGGCCAGTTCTTTTGGCGGCTTCCCCAGCTTTTCCCACAAGACTAGTCACAGTGGAGAGTAACAATAAGGCCCCTCACTCATTTATTTGGGCTTCTAAACTACTACTCCGTCCTGGTTTATTCCTCACCATTGTAATTTGTGCTAAATTTTGACCAAAGATTTAACTGATAAAATGTTACTAATCTAGAAGCCTAAAAGAACTGGCCCCTGGTACTCCTACTAGTAGTAGTACTCAAGTTGGAATTCCAATTGCACGGCTCAACTTGTTAGGAAAAAAAATTCAATACAGGGTGTAGGAAGCGGTTTGGGAATTTGCATGCCTTTCCAACAAGTGAGATACTCCTACAAAGTACGACAGAGAAATAACGACAGAGAAGGAAGCTAAAAGTACACAATCAAACAAGCATTTTTGCATTTGTTTTGCATTGAATCGTTTCACAAGCTTGACTAGTGCTGTTTTTCTACTTTTACAAAAACCGCATCGTAATGTTAAAACGTGCTTTTGCAGGTACATAAGTAATAGTAGTACTCCCTCCGTCTAGGTGTACAAGTCTTCCCTCCTTGGTCACGGTGCACAACCAAAGAAGACTTATTGACCTGGACGGAGGGAGTAGCACAGTCTGCAAGCATACATCGAGAGAGACGTGTAGTGCGATAGTATATAGTAAAGTTTGTGCTATATGCACGTACTTGCAAAATGCGTACGAATACACAAGGTTTCCAAACTTTCCCTTTTACATACTTAATTAAGGACGCTAAAAATTCCTGAATGTTCAGGATTTATCATTTGCGTCCCAAAACTAATGAGATCGCCTTACAAAACAAAAATTATACTCCTCCTAAAAGCCACGGCGCTCGCAGGAGCGCTTGCGGCGCGCCACGAGTGCCCTGGTGCGCGGCCGTTTCCCAGCGCGCTGACACAACGCCTCTTCCTCAGCCTCGCAACTCGCGAGGTGCTGATTGGCGGCTTGCCGGCGGGCGAGCGCGATCTCACCAGTGTGGTTATTTAGCGCCAATAGGTACTCCGCCTCGCTGGAAGCGTGCACCCGGTCCACGTACCGCCAAGCGTAGATGAGGCGCTTGGGCCCGACTGCACGCAGGGCGTCGGCGCGGGCGTCCTCCGCCACCCTCACGGCCCTCGCACGAGCCTTCTGCCAAAGAGACAATTGCCTGACTCTCTCGGACGCGACATAGGCCTCCCAGGCAGCTTGTTCCGTGGTGCGCTTCTCTTCCTAGGCCTTCTTCTCCGCCTCTATTTTGGCGCGCTCTGCTGGAGGCAAAGCCTCCCACAAGGCGACATCCATTTATTTCCAAAGCTCCTCAAGGCTGGGGGGGCTCGGCGGGCAGCGCGGCGTTCTCCTCGTAGCGGGGAGCCGACGCGTCCTCCGACGCGCATGCTGGCGATATTGGGAACGCCGACGCGTCCACCTCGACGCTTCACGGCGAGGAGCGGAACGCCGACGCGTCCTCCTCGACTAGTGGCGACGAGGAACGGAACGGCGACGCATCGTGTCGCGGCAAGGAGCGTAACGCCGACGCGTCCTCCTCGACTATTGGCGGCGAGGAACGGAACAGCGACGCGTCGCGTAGCGGCGAGGAGCGGAACACCGACACGTCCTCCTCGACTAGTGGCGGCGAGGAACGAACAGCGACACGTGACCGTCCGCGCGGTGCAGCGAGGGGCTCCTAGGGATTGGGAGGGGCGATTCCATGGTGGTCGACGTGAGAGGGAGGGGGAGGAGATAGCGATGAACGTGAACGTGAGGGGGAGGAGATAGCGATGTCGTCGGAGGCGCAGTATTTATAGCGAGCAATAGCACACCTACGTAAGATATGGACTGAGCTGCACTGACTTAATTGCAGGTCCAGTTGCGTCCCGACATGTGGGTCGAACACCTGTTGGGCCCATATGTCAGTGACCCAATGCACCTGCAGTTAAGTAACAGCTACGTGGGCATACCTGTTGGAGTAAATTACGGGGGAGCGAAGGGGTGGAAATATTGCTGGTCACAACGGATTGGACGTGGGGGAGGAGAGTCATGCATGCAGATTTTTGCACATGGGGTGGAGTGGTGGGACTACCGGAGGGAGAAGGAGAGTTTGGCAGGCATATTGTTTCCACACATGGAGAGGAAAAGATATGGAGAGGAACGGGCTTCCTGCAAGTATGGGGAACGGTGCATAATAAGTCATCTTGCATGCCGGGCTAGGTATAGTTTCAACTCATTAAAAACATACACGCCCCATACATGTTCATATTTCAAGGTGCACTAAATTATTGCATGCGATGATTAAGGCTGGCCATAATGGTGGTATCTTAGCTGGTATCATGCACACGGGACTAGTAGCAAACATGCTGATGTGGCAAAGAATTAAAGAAGAGAGGGGGGTTAGAGTAACTAGTGTTCATGCATGCATTGGTGAACACATTTTTGTGTGAAGAACGAGAGCACTAGTTGAGTACTTTTGCAGACTTCAAAAACTATTCCACCGCCTCTACTATCTTGCTAAGAGTAGGTGAAAATTTTGAATCAAGCCCTTTAAGAGCATGGTTAATAGTATAGCTAGTTGCTGGCTATAAGCCAGTGCCGTGTCATCTACAGCCCATCTTATAGTCAATATGTACAATAGTAGATGAAAAAAGTGTACTACTTTTTTATTATCTGGCCCACATTTCATTCTCACAAAGTGCCTAGGAGCACGCGCTAGAGCTGGCTCTTCATGAAGAGACCACTTACCTTCTCTCTCCTCTTCTCTTTCCTCCAACTAAGCAGAAATATACTAGTTTATTTCTTATAGCCTGCTGACTCAGCTCTATTGTACTTGCTCTAAACTAGAAGGGAGGTAGTGGTACTCTAATAGCTAACCTTGTTGTGATGACAAGATATGACATGTCACCCACCTGGACGGAGGAACTAGTCTGCATTGTGCATTTAAGTTTTGTCTGAAGTCAATGTACCTCTACTTTCACCAGACTTATAGAAAAATGTATCAACATTCAGAATGTCAAATCAATATTTTTACACTCATTATAAAACGTAGTTCTTATACTCATTATAATCAGTATTGTAGATATTGATATTTTTAGTATAAATTGGTCGTGGGATTTCATTGAAGCCTATCAAAGCATGGAGGAAGCGGAGCTTAGGGATTGCATTGCCGATCTCTACATAGGTATTTCTCTTCATAATCCTGTAATTTTAGAGACTGATTGTGCTTTTGTGGTAGCGTCTCTTGCATCGGGGGACTATGACAGGTCTGCTATGCGTGACCTGAAGATGAACGTGTTGAGCATCTCGAAGTTGATCAACAATCTTCAATTGTCAAAGATTAGCCGTTCGGCCAATAAGGTGGCACACTTAATCGCTAAGTATAGCTTTGACAATCGATTAGATGGTATTCTTGTAAATAACGTACCGCCCTGTGTGGTGAATATTGTATCGAATGAGTGTACTGGTGTGGCCGGTTAATTAATATAAGGTGGTGTTCAAAAAATGTATAAATTTGGTCAAACACTTTGCAAACAGTTGACGGGAGTAAAAAGGACCAGTGGGAGTATCATGCATGCGGAGTAGGCAAAAAAATTGCTCATTTATAGCCGGTCAAAGTCTCAAAGGGCCCGACCGCGCGAGGGAGGCGAAGGTCGTGGGAGGCGCACGGCTGACGGAATTAAGTGAAGTTACATCCACGCGCCGGCATGGTGTGCAAACAGGAAGAAGCTATACCGTTAGGCCTACGATATGGGTCTAGTAGACATGACATCTAGTGGGTCCCGCATAGTTCTCGAGAACTCGTTGGGGGCTTGCAGCTGTTTATCCACCGGGCAAGCTAGCAACCTCACGCCGTTCGCATGCCCTACTCGTCCCTGTCTTCTACTACCTTACAACAGTTCGCTCCCAGTCGTCCCGTCCTTTCACATTAGTTCGCTCCCAGTTTTTGTGGGGTGCAACAGTTCAACTTTTCCTAACCCTCCTCCAAAATCCATGGCCTCCCAAATCTCCATGGTTGCCGCTGAGTACCAGGTTAGAGCCATCACCGGCAATCAGTTAATCGTCATATACACATGTGGATCCACGACGGTGAAAGCATGGCTTGCTCGCTTCCTACGCATGTTCAACAGTTCAACGGATGAGTGGGTCGTTGGGCTAGAAGTTGAGTACACCACAGTCCTGGGACGAGAGAAGGATCTAAAGGACGAAGAGAGGAAGAAGCCCGCCGTGATCCAGGTTTGCGTACATAATGTTTGCTTGGTCTACCATATATGCCATGCCGACGTTGAGTGCCAGGATTTTAAGAACTTCCTCAAGGGCAAAAGAGTGAAATTCATTACTGTAGGCATTAAGAACGACAGGGATGTCCTGCGTCGGATAGGTCTCATTGTAGGCCAGCCCTTCGATCTCCAGAAGGCAAGCCTGGTGTCCTCCTCTCAATCTTCAATGTTGACCCTGGCAGCAGCCATGATTGATCCTTCGTACGCTAAACTGAAGAAACCTCATCACGAGTTTCATCATGCATGGGTGTCGAAGACATTAGATGAATATCACATCGTGTACCAACAATGGATGCCTACCTTTGTTTAAATATCTAGAAGGGTTGGATGAACAAGTAGAGCCCAGTGTCCGGTTCAAGTAAAGAAGCGTTAGCGACGAGGAAGAGGAAGAGGGACAAGAACGAAGTCGAGGACGTGGAATCGGACTCCGAGTAGGTGGCAGTGCCGTCGCTCATGCTGGTTCAACTACAATGTCAAGCGGACTAATTGCTTAGTTTATTTTCAAGGGTGTCTTGTGCTGAGGCACCAGCAGAACTATGTTTAGTATGTTTTTTCTCGTTATTTGAACTCTTTAGTACGTACAGTAGTACTAGTACTATGTCTTACTACTGTTCTTCTTGCAGTTGGTACTACTACTCGTATCTTCGTGTTCCTACTGTACTTAATACGTTCGTACTAGGAGTATAATTTGGGTCAGTCGATTTGTGAAAGAAGTTCGACGGAGCGAAGGAAGAAGACGGCAGAAGAGGTGGAAGAAGCCCTTCTAGCCATCCATGTTGCATCAAACGGCTCACATGAGTCGACTGACCCAAATTGCTCCATCAGATTGCAGGATCCACGTGGAATTCAAGGTCTCGAAGGTAGATTCCGCGTCCGCACCTGGTTTGCGGGCTTGATGCGCGAGCGACCGGCTTCCACCGCGACAGCCACCATGCGCGCCTCCTCCGCGTGGGCGGAGACGACAATGACACGCTAGTTCCTCCTCGCCGGCGTGCTGGAGCACGCGCTCATCCTTCTCTTCGTACGCTGCGTGCATAGACGCGGCTCCACCAGCTGCTCACGTGCTTGGCAGCGCGGCGGCATCCCGAGGAGGGACTGCAGACGATGTGAGCGGGTGAGCCTTCGGCTTCATGGCACAGGGATGGCAGCGACACAGCGGTGATTGACGAGAAATTGTTGGCCGGAGCAGGCGGGCGCCGGCATGCACAACGGAGGCGGCGGCATATTGATGAGTGCGCGTGTGGGAGCTTACTTTAGATTTATATAAGGTTGGTCAAACTTAAAAGAAAACCGTACTAGTACACGTAAACATTAGACTTAGGCAGCGCTTTTATTAGTTAGTACCACATCCACGATACGGAATCCTGTGCAAGCGTGTGAACCGCGGCCGCGCGGTCGATCGAACGGTGCGTCACCGTGTCGCGCTCGAAGGATATCCACCAAACCTTTTTGTGTGTGTGAAAACAATCCTCGAATATTACTCAGCTTTTTTTCCTGGGAAAGTTCTTGACGCTGCAATATTTCCATATATTTGAATTTAGCTCCAGTTCGTGTTTATTTGGATTTGGATGTTTTAGGTGCGCCCTAGTTTTTTTTAATACTTATTTTGTGTGTGTGACTGAGAGAGAACGTGTGTATGTGTCCATATGTGTGTTTTGGCGGAAGGGCAATGTGGAGAAAGTGTGCGTGTGATACAATCATAGAGAGGTGTGAATGTGCAAATGATCATGCATGAGTGAGACATAGACAGATATGCCGATACGTTGTGTATACATGAGAGAACGGTCTTCTAGTTTACTTGTGTGTGTGTGAGAGAGAGAGAGGGAGGGAGAGAGAGAGAGGAGCATCCGTAACACAACAACCATCTCCCTCGATTCGTCCGTCCCTCGCACGGTCGCATGCAACACATGCATCAACGCGCACATTTTGACACCCTCACCCGGCCCCTGCCCACCTCAAGGCCCGCACAATCTCTTTGTGAATACCCATTTCTCTCCTTAGGTTTGTTTTATCTCAATATCTCTCTCTCTCTCTCTCACACACACACACAGAAACACGCAGCACAACACACACACACACACTCCCCCGAGCACACAATTCATCCCCATCCAAGGTTATACGGCGACCACTATCGCTTGTGCTTCTTTGCACCCCAACATGCACAACACCTCAATC
>LR880972.1:235663083-235677064 GCA_904067115.1 Aegilops sharonensis
TAAACTTCTTGAATTGCCCCCCCCCCCATCAGCATGGACAAGGCCTTTATAGAGCCTGTCTTCACCAATAATGTAAGTTTGTCCATCTCAAGCCTTCAAACTTTGTTGTATACATTTGGTTAGGCATGACTGCAACAGCTGTTTATTTTTGGTGTTTGCATCAAATTGCTTATTTAAAGTTTATTATGTAGTTCATAAATAAAAGTTTGTCCTTTCTCAATTTAAGTTTTCAGTTGTACAACCAAGTTCCTTCTTCATACCATGTAAATTAAACTATACAGAGCAAGTAATCCAGTGGTGTGGTGAACCTACCCACTACAGCACAATGTCATATTCTGCAATGTCTTAACTATGAACAATGTCATATCATTCTACTATTATTTAAACCGTCTCTTTATTTGCCAATCTGAAATGGTATAAATTGACAGCACACTAACCATTGATACTTATGAGTTCTTGATCTGTAATCCAGTGTTGTCGTGGAGCTACCAACTCCTTCACAATGTCATTTCCTTTCATGCCTTGACCTGAACAATACCATATTGTGTTAATGCAATTTTAAACTGTGTCACTTTATTCGTCAGTAAGAAATGTGATGAATTGTCAGCACTGATACTTTTACGTGCAAAACATGTCATCTGTCTGCTTGTTTATCTTTCAGAGTGAGGAAGATATAAGTGTTGAACAAGCGCAGTCTCATCATCTTGCTCAGCTGCTTGCGCTGCAGCTCCCCAGCAGGGCTAACCTTTCTTGAACTCTATTGAATTGCTGTCGGTTTTGTATATTATTTTGTCGGCGTGTTTATTTGCACTGGTGGCGATCTTTGATGCCCAGTGTATGTAATCTGCTGTCTGCTTCTGCTTTATTATCATAGTGGCGAACTTTCATGCCAGTGGATGTAATATGCCGTAATTTCTTTATTGTATAGTCTAGGTTTTTTCTTATTCACGATGCTGCAGTTATTTTACTGTATATATATCTTGTCTTCGCAGTAAACCGGCCAAACCGTAAAATTACGGTACATAATAGGGCCGTCATGCAATCACGATGTAGGTTGGGCCTGAAACGTGCCGAACAGCTCATGGGCCGGCAGCAGCCCGAAATAAACCCCGGCCCATCATTGTGCGAATCAAATCACGGGCTTTTAATAGGCCAAAATTGTCTCGGTCCTTGTTTGGCCCAATCAGATATCGGCTGCGAGCAGGCCGGATGCAAATCGGGCCGTAGTTAGGCCCAACTATATGACGGGCTTTTAACAGCTGAAATTAATATAGGTCCGAAATGTTAAACGGGCCCTTAACAGGCCAAAACTAATATCAGGCCGAATTACTAAGTGGGCCTTTAGCAAGTGGGCCCAAAAGCATAGTGTCCAGTTGTCGGGCCGAATTTGATATGGGCCATAATTGAGCCCAAATCCTGATCTGGGCCGTAATTTGGCCCAGAACGTTGTTGGCTTATAACGGGCCGGATCTCATATGGGCCACTTTTAGGCCCGGAACATGGCAGGCCATCAATGGACCGGATCAGATATGGGCCGGCATTTGGCCCAAAACATGGCAGCCAGTTAATGGGCCGGCCTACCAAGGTCCTCAAAATCTTGTGGGCCTACAGTTGGGTCGGCCCATTAATGTCGGCGAAATCTCGTGGGCCTTTAGCTGGGCCGACCCATTATGATCTGCAAGAATCTTGTGGGCCTTTACCTGGGCCGGCCCATTATGGCACACAAAAATCTTGTGGGCCTTTAGCTGGGCCGGCCCATTATGGCCCGCAAAATCTTGTGGGCCTTTACCTGGGCCGGCCCATAATGGCCCGCAAAATCTCGTGGGCCTTTAGCTGGGCCGGCCCATTATGGTCCGCAAAATCTTGTGGGCCTTTAGCTGGGCCGGCCCATTATGGTCCGCAAAACTTGTGGGCCTTTAATTGGGCCGGCCCAATTAAACTTGTTGGGCCGTGCCACGTGGCGATGTATCATAGGCGCCTTCTGTCCAATGAGTGGATGACATCTGTCCCATCGGTGAGCCGACACTTGTTTCCTCCAGCCAATGATGATTTTACACGTGGAAAATCCCCATTTGTCGGGGCTGTTAACGGGTTATTGGATCCAAAACCCGACCCGATAGCTTAACAGCGTTCCGTTATGGTGGATGCCACGTGTCGGTCACCCTTGACGAAAGCACTTCTGTGACGTGCGATTTATCGTCATGGAAGTGGACACTTCCGTGATGATAATTTTCGTAATGTCATGGAACACTTCTACGACAGCACAGGTATGACTATCTTGATTCTGTCATAAATTTGTCATGGATGTACATGCATGACAAAAAACGCGACCTACTGTGACAAACACGTATCATCACAGAAGTGTATTTTTTTAGTGGATATCATTTCGTCCCCAAAGGTGGGACGTTCCCTACCGAAAACCATCATACTTGTTGTGAGAAGCTCCGGTTTGTGAGAAGCATATACCCAAACCTGCCCCAAATGGGACAAAATTTGTACCACGGCATGTGCATGCCGCTCCATGATAGCATGCCAAGTTTCACGAATTTCACACGAGTTTTGGATTTACTAGAATTTAAAAACCAGGCATCTCAATGTTTTGCTGGCAATCAACGGTGCCCCGGTGTCGGTGTCAAAACCGGCGGATCTCGGGTAGGGGGTCCCGAACTGTGCGTCTAGGCGGATGGTAACAGGAGACAAGGGACATGATTTTTTTACCCAGGTTCGGGTCCTCTCAATGGAGGTAAAACCCTACTCCTGCTTGATTAATATTGATGATATGGGTAGTACAAGAGTAGATCTACCACGAGATCAGAGAGGCTAAACCCTAGAAGCTAGCCTATGGTATGATTGTTGTTCGTCCTACGGACTAAAACCCTCCGGTTTATATAGAGACCGGAGAGGGATAGGGTTACATAGAGTCAGTTACAATGGGGGGAGATCTACATATCCGTATCGCCAAGCTTGCCTTCCATGCCAAGGAAAGTCCCATCCAGACACGGGACGAAGTCTTCAATCTTGTGTCTTCATAGTCCAAGAGTCCGGCCAAAGGTCATAGTCCGGCCATCCGGACACCGCCTAATCCAGGACTCCCTCAGTAGCCCCTGAACCAGGCTTCAATGACGACGAGTCCGGCGCGCAGTTTGTCTTCGACATTGCAAGGCGGGTTCCTCCTCTGAATACTTCATAGAAGATTTTGAACACAGGGATAGTGTCCGGCTCTGCAAAATAATTTCCACATACCACCGTAGAGAGAATAATATTTGCACAAATCCAATCTGTTGACGTATTATGCAATGTGACATCACACCACGGCCAAGCCATTATTCGAATCGTTTTTACTGTCCCACCTCAGCGCGTTTAGCGAGGCGGTTTCCTTGGCACGTCTTGTCAAAGCAGAGATCGTGTCCCCTTATTCCGGGATTCTCATCAATACGGGCGTGGGTAACCCAATCGTGCCCGTTGGCACGTCTCCTCTATCGAAGGCGAGTCCCAAACGGTCACGGGAAGGGCTCTTGGTATTCAACCTCTTTATAAAGAGACCAAGGCTCTACTCCTTTCTTTCAATCTCAATCAAATACGCCCCTCGCCTCGAGTTCCAACACCCAAAGCTCCAGATTCAGGCGTTTCAGACCTTTGATGATGTCTGGCTCTGACCTTCAAGGCTGGTGGAAGCCTTCCTCCGTTACGGAAGAAGACGTGCTAAAGCTAAGAGATGCCAGGTACTTAACTGGCGAAATTTCGCATAGGCTGCCTACTCAAGGGCAGGTTATTCCCACTCCCAAGCCTGGCGAGAGCGTGGTGTTCGCGTCTCACTTCCTTCGGGGGTTAGGCTTCCCGATGGACCCCTTCATGAGGGTGCTCATGTTTTATTATGGGTTGGAATTTCACGTCTTGGATCCGGAGTCCATCCTCCACATCTCATCGTTCATTGTCGTATGCGAAGCCTTCCTCCGCATTACTCCTCACTTCGGATTGTGGCTTAAGACCTTCAAAGTGGAGCCGAAGATGATCAAGGGGCAGCAAGCGGAGTGCGGAGGGGCTGTTATAAGCAAGAATGCTGACGCTCCATGGCCCGAGGGCTCTTTTCAAGAGGAGTTCAGCTTATGGCAACGAGAGTGGTTTTATATCACAGCTCCCAGGGGCACCAAGTGGGTGGCGCCACCTGCCATTCGCTCGGGTCCTCCCCCGCGGCTGGCGTCATGGGCCAATAAAGGGCTCGACTGGGGGCCGTCCAAGGACGTGCCCTTGTTGCAGGGTCGCATTCAAGATCTCCTGGAAAGAGACATCAACCTGGCCGTAGTGATGCAGGTCATGTTGATTCGCCGCACTTTGCCCTGCAAACGCCGCCCCCTCCGCCTGTGGGAGTTTAATCCGGAGGGACCACGAGCTCTCCAACACTTTACGGGCGCGAGGCCCATGGAGATGTACAAATTGTTCTTCGGATCACAAGCAATGTGTCCGGACTTGACCGAGGACGCAGGTCTAAGCTGCAATCGCCCGGATACTCAAGTAAGTAGCCCTGTACCCGGACACGCTATCCGTATATTCATCATAAAATTGAGTGGATAGAAAAAGCAAAGCTAATCAGGTGTCCGGCCCCCCTCCCCGAGACCACGCCGGATCCCGTGTTAACCAGGATGCTGGAGGTTGCGCCTTTGGAAGAAGGCGAAGGGGGGAACAAGGAAGCTACCATCTCCTCGAAGGAGGCTGTCAGGAAAGGAGGAATCGAGAATCCCTCCATCCAGGAAAAGAAGAGGACCGCCTCTGAAGACCCGGAGACCATGGTCTCAAAGCGGGGGAAGAAATCTTCGTCAGAGGGTCCTGCGCCGGGAGGTGCCTCGGCCGCACTGTGTGTAAGTGCATCTAGTGCCCCTTAGTGATTTTGGTGTATTGAAGACTTATAGGTTAAGGAACTAATGTGTTTATGAGTGTACACAGGTCTATAAGTCTATGAGGAGTTTGATATTTACAGAGAAAGTCGACCCCTAAAAATGAAGTTCTTCGACTGAAGACTTTGATATTATGAAGACTTTCTGAAGACTTTGAAAGTGAAGAATTTGGTGTGACCTTGAAGACTTGATATTCATTTGAGGAACATGAAGCGTGAAGACTTTTGTTTTCGTAGTTTCGTTTTGTCTTTCTTGAGTCATAGGAAACACCGTACTGTTAAAGGGGGTCGAGGAAATACTAAGGAAAATTTTCCATGTGATGCTCAACTCAAAATCCTATACCTACCAATCCCTTCGAGTGAAGCCTTTGGAAATCTCATACAGTTCAGTCAATTTCTTCAGTGACAGAGACGAAGTTCTTCTGGTCGCTGAGGAATTTTTTCTGACTGAGGAGTTAGGAATTCGCCAGTGCGGATTGCCTACACAGTGAGGAACATGATAGCCCTGAGGAATTTGAGAGTCAAATTTCCGACCGTTGCTGTGCTGCGCGCCAGCTGTCCCAAAATATCTTATCCACCTAACGGTCATATCATTGAAGGGCATTAATGTCTTATCATGTCGGGCTGCTCCCTAGGCTATAAATAGCCGCCCCCTACAACCACTAGCTGGTTGGCTGCTCCGAGAGAAACTTGACACTTGTCATTTGAGAGCAACCCATCCTTTGAGGACTTTGAGCGAAAATCATCGAGTGAGGAAAAACCCAAAAACCAAACCCCTACAAACCCAAAGTGATTGAGCATCACTGAAGAGATTGATACTGCGTGGATCTGACGCTTGTTACCTTTGAAGACTGTGCTTCTTCCAGACGGTTAGGCGTCATGGTCTAGAGCATCCAAGAGGAATTGTGGATCGCCGAGTGACCAAGTCTGTGAAGGTTTGGAAGTTGCCTGAAGACTTATCACGAGTGATTGGACGAGGTCTGTGTGACCTTAGTTCAAGGACAATACGGTGAGGACTTGGTGTCCTGAGCTGCGTGCTTAGTGACTGGCTGTCCGGGACTGTGTGTCCTCGAGTTTAAATACTCAGCCGCTCCAACCAGACGTACAACTGAGACAGCAGTTGGAACTGGTCTACCAAATCATTGTCTTCACCAACCTAACTTGTTCTATTTCCTCAACCCTTTTATTTCCTCATTACTGTGTTGAGTGTTCGTTCATATCTGTGTTTAAAGACTTTGACTGAAGACTTTCTCAATTTCCCAGTTCAATTTCTTCAGTCTGTTTGTCTTCATCTTGTGTTATCCTGTGTTTACGCTTTCTGTACTCTTTGATTGTCTTCATTTCAGCATGATGACCATGCCCGCATTCTGTTATGCATATTTCTGAGTACTTATTCCGTTGCAAGTAGTTCTTCACTTAGGAATTTCCTCACCGGCAAATTCCTCATTGAAGAATTCATAAAAATCGCCTATTCACCCCCCTCTAGTTGATATAACGCACTTTCAATTGGTATCAAAGCAAGGTACACCCTTGTTAGGTGTGATTTTGGTTTAACCACCTGGAGTTTTTGTTATGTCGACCGCAGGTATGATCAAGGTCTCAGCTGGGTGTCCTACCTTTGATGGGACGGACTACCCCTACTGGAAGAACAAGATGCGAATGCATCTTGAGGCAATTGAGAACGATCTCTAGTATGTTGTGGAAAATGGTGTTCCCTCAGTCACACCTTCTCTGAATGCTGCTGATGTGAAGAGATTCAAACAACTCGATTCTCAAGCGAAGAATATCATATGTGGCCATCTATGCAAAGGACAGTATGGAAGAGTGAGTGCTTTGGAAACTGCTAAGCTCATCTGGGACAGGCTGTCCAAAGTAAATGAAGGAGTCTCAACTCAGCGTGACTCTCGAGTTGATGTTCTTCGCAATCTCTTCAACCGCTTCAAAAGACTCGACTACGAAAATGTTCAACAAACCTTCGATCGCCTCACTGACATCTCAAATGAGCTTCAAGCGCTTGGTGCCACTGACATCACCGACCATGAGGTGGTGAAGAAATTGTTGAGATCGCTTGATTCCTCATTTGATACTCTGGCACTGACGATACAAGAGCTAGCTGACTACAAGTCACTTTATCCAGCTGATATCCTCGAGAGGCTAAATACTCATGTGTTCCAGCTTGCTGAAAAGAGAGATCTCTATGGTTCTAGCTATGGAAAATCACGTGCCCTGAAGGCCAAGGCTGTGTCTGAATCTGATTGTGAAGACTCTGGTAGTAGCCTTGGAGATCCTGAAGAATTGATCCAGGAGCTAGCACTGCTCGTGAAGAAATTCCAGAAGATCTCAAGACGTGGTCGCTTTGGAAAATCCTCAAGGAGCAGTGATTCCTCATCCAGTGACTATAATAGAAGACTTTGCCACTAATGCAAGAAACCTGGTCACTCCATTCAAGATTGTCCTCAGTGGGGAAAGGAATTAAATAAGAAGAAATACAAGGATTACAGTTCTGATGACGCTAAGAAGAAGAAGAAATCATCGAAATCTTCATCATCAAAATCCTCAAAGCCCTCTTCTCACAAGAAGAGCAGATCCAAGAAGGCTCGGGCATTCATTGGCAAGGAAATGGACTCTGAAGCTGAATCTGAGGAACATGAGGAAGAGGAGGCATCAGAAGAATCTGAGTCTGGTGTGGCGAGTCTAGCTCTCGCTACTGCTTTCGTCAGCAAGTCTATCTTCAACTCTAGAGAAAATGACCTCACCAACAAAGCTGATGAAGATAGTGATGACTACGCTCCCCCCTATTGCTTCATGGCAAAGGGTGCCAAGGTACTCAAATATACCTCCTCTAAATCTACTGAAAATGAATCTGATGAAGATCTCAAGCCTAGCTACTCTAAACTTGCTAAAATTGCTGTAAAAAAACAAAGGGCTTTTGAAAAGGTTCAAAACATGCTAGATAAAAGTGATGATATGTTGGGTGAAGAAATGGATCACACTAAAGCCCTGACTGAAAATCTTCAGAGACTTCAGTCTAGGTTTGACAGCCTTCAAAGTCATCATAACACTCTCTTGTCTGATCATGAGAAACTTTCTTATGAATTTCTTCAAAGAAAGCAATATCTTTGAGAAGCTAAGAGTGAGTTATGAAGATCTTCAGAAGGAGTGCGATTCATTACTTGCTCAACAAATCAGCGCTTCTCAGGAAGAATTTGTTCCTCCATGCTTAACGTGCATTGAACGTGAATCTGCTAATTCTTCACCTGAATGTTCAAATGCTTCAATTGTTACAAATTCTTCACCTGCTTCTGCTATCACTAATTCCTCATCTGAGGACATTGCTAGTATCACTGACGATGCAGGGCTGAAGGAATTGTACATGACAGGCATGTACAAAAGCTCAAAGGGCATCAGACTCTTTGTGATGTGCTTAAAAAGCAGATTCTCAACAGGAACCCTAGGAAAGAGGGTATTGCCTTCGAGAGGAAACTCAATGCTGATGGAACATATTGGAAGCCTAAGAAGTACCCCAAAACCTCATGGGTTGCTGCAAAGGGACCTCCAGTTGATCCATCTAACTTATCTGGCTTTACATGTGAATCTCCTCATTCTTCTGATGAGTCATTTGACTCCAACTATAAACTGTTCAAAAATCAGAATGGTGAAGTATTTGCTAGATATGTTGGCACTAACTGCAGGAACGGTTCCCCTATGAAGAAAATCTGGGTTCCCAAGAATTGCTTTGAAAGTCTTCAGGTGAATGTCCTCATGACACCACCTGTGAAGAATAGGAACCCCAGATCAAACTCTTCATATGGACCAAATTCTTCATATGGATCCAAGTCCTCATACAGACCAAATTCCTCACATGGATCAAAGTCCTCATATGATTATAATCGTGCTAACAACTCTGTTTCGCAGGGTAGAGCTAAGGTCTATGAATATGTGAATTATTCTTCAAACCAATATGTTCATAAGTCCTCGAAGAATTTCTCTGCTTATTCATATGCTTACCCTAACCTCTCTTATGTGAAACGCAATGGATTGGCCTCTATGCCACCATTCTCATATGGAGCTCGTAGAGTGATGAACTCTTTGCCACCCCTTCAGATGTGGGTGGTAAAGAAAAGGAACTAATCTCTTCTGCAGGGTCGGGTGTCGGTGTCAAAACCGGCGGATCTCGGGTAGGGGGTCCCGAACTGTGCGTCTAGGCGGATGGTAACAGGAGACGAGGGACACGATGTTTTACCCAGGTTCGGGCCCTCTTGATGGAGGTAAAACCCTACGTCCTGCTTGATTGATATTGATATTGTGGATGTTTACAAGAGTGGATCTACCACGAGATCAAGGAGGCTAAACCCTAGAAGCTAGCCTATGGTATGATTGTAAGGGTTGTTGTTCTTGTCCTACGGACTAGAGCCATCCGGTTTATATAGACACCAGAGAGGGCTAGGGTTACATAGAGTCGGTTACAATGGTAGGAGATCTACATATCCGTATCGCCAAGCTTGCCTTCCACGCCAAGGAAAGTCCCATCCGGACACGGGGCGAAGTCTTCAATCTTGTATCTTCATAGTCTTGGAGTACGGTCGATGATGCTAGTCCGGCCAATGATAGTTCAGCTGATGATGGTAGTCCGGCTATCCGGACACCCCCTAATCTAGGACTCCCTCAGTAGCCCTTGAACCAGGCTTCAATGACGATAAGTCCGGCGCGTATATTGCTTGGCATTGCAAGGCGGGTTCCTCCTCCGAATGATAGAAGATTGTGAACACCAGGATAGTGTCCGACTCTGCAAAATAAATTCCACATTCCACCGTAGAGAGAACAATATATACACAAGTTCAATCTGCTGACGTTTTTTGTGGCATGACGTCACACCACTACCAAGCCATTACTTGAATTGTTTTTTACTTTACCACCTCAGCGCATTTAGCGAAGCGGTTTCCTTGGCACGTCTTGTCGAAGCAGAGATCGTGTTTCCCCTTAATCCGGGATTCTCATCAATACGGACGTGGGTAACCCAACCGCGCCATTGATAGTGATGCCTGGGAGATAAGCGAGTTTTACCAGGCCGGTGGGGGACGCGTAGACTTCGCCCGCCCATATAAGGGATAAGGATTCACCTTCTCACCTACGCCTTCTTCCTCCTTTGCTTATCCATCTCCGCGCACTCGACCTCCAGCGCCCAAGTTCGCGCATCTCGTCTCAACCTTCTCCGACCATGTCCGGAGCGGGACGTAAATGGTTGGCCTCCACCGTTAAGGAGGAGCACATCGCCAAACTGCGCGGCGCCGGATACCTCTCCGGCGACATCGCGCACCGGCTGCCCGATGAGGGGCAGCTCATGCCCACCCCCAGGCCCCATTAGAGGGTCGTTTTCCTCCCCCACTTCCTCCGCGGACTGGGCTTTCCACTTCACCCCTTTGTCTGGGGGCTCATGTTCTACTACAGCCTGGATTTCCATGATCTGGCGCCGAACTTCATCCTCAACATCTCGGCGTTTATCGTCGTGCGCGAGGCCTTCCTCTGCATCCAGCCCCACTTCGGCTTGTGGCTCAAGACCTTCAATGTCAAGCCAAAGGTAGTGAAGGGCACTCAAGCGGAGTGCGGAGGCGCCATGTTGGGCAAGATGCCCAATGTCCTTTGGTTCGAAGGGGCCTTCGTGGAATCCGTCAAGGGGTGGCAATCGGGGTGGTTCTATATCACCGAGCCGCGTGACCCTACATGGGCGGCGGCCCCCGAGTTTAGATCTGGTATCCCCACGCAGCTCACCTCCTGGAAAGAGAAGGGCTTGCTGTGGGGTAGTTCGGAGGAGCTGGCGGGACTCCAAGCCTGTATCCAGAAGTTGGTGAAGAAGCTCAGGCTGGTTAACGTGGTCCAAGTCATGGTCGTCCGCCGGATTCTCCCATGCCAAGAGCGGGCATTCAATCTGTGGGAGTTCGATCCGGAACAGCACCAAGCGCTGAGCGGGCTCTTCGACACGACGTACGAAGGCGCCTGGAGGGTGCTGTTTAACGGTGCCGAAGCCCCCGCATCCGCGACTGAAGATCGCGGATTTCGCTCGCAGCACCAAGCCAACGTGGTAAGTGATTCTACCCCTTTACGGGAAACTTGCTTTTCATAGTTTGACTCTATGCGGGTTTTAATTCCCCCTTTTCCTTTGACAGGACAGGATGAGGAAGGCGGAGCAGATTATCTGCCCGGCTCCTATGCCAGAAAATCCAGTAGACGCTCATCTAGCGAGGCTGCTGGTTCCGGCACCGCACATGGTGCCGGAGAAGAAGGCCAAGAAGGAGGCCACGGGTGCTCGAAAGAGTTCCCGTTTTCAGATGTCCGACGACTCCGGGGCGGACTCCTCCCCCGAAAACGAGGAGGAGAAAGAGGACTCTCTCCCAGAGGAGGGAGAGAGGAAGAGGAAGGCTTCCCCAACAGGGGAGGCCGAAGGGTCCAAGAGGGGAAGGACTATTCCCCCGGACAGCTCCGCCAACGTCAACGTTGGCGAGGAAGAATGGCCTTCAAGGGCCAGGCCTCCGGCGTGATTGTAAGTATTTGGATTCCTGAATGATTTATAATTTCTTTTTCTGCGTCACATAGTGTCATTCTGATGCCGCATGCTGCCTGTAGTCCGGCCAGTGATGATCTCCCCGCTTCATCGAGCGGGTCGTTGGCTCCGTCAGTTTTAGACTCCATCCTGACTGCCTCCACCCCTCGCGACGCCGAGGACGCCGAGGTGGGATCCCAAGAAGGGACCCATCAGGGGGAGGCTCCGGAGGCGCCACAAGGCGTCCTCCCGGACTTTGCACCGGACTCCATATCAGAACCCGCAGTGGTTCCAGGGTCCGGCCGGCGGCCCCTTAGAATGAAGGGCAAGACCGTGACGCCGGCGGCTTCCGTCCAACTGGAGGCGCCGGGCAATTTGTTGGAGGCACTGCAGAGCGCTTCCATCGAAGAAGAACACCGCACTATTATGAGTGTGGTGATTCAGAAGGTGCAGCTCACCAAAAGCGGGCTGACCGAAGCCTGCAATAGCCTTCTATCAGGCTTTGAGGTAAGAAGTTTAAAATATGCAATGTAATACCGCATAGACAGTAGCCCCTGATGCTCGGTTCGGTGTTCGGGAAGAAAAGCCGGACTGAGGATCTGAAAAAAAAGATATACGCAGGGTTGCTAAAAAATTATGTCAATATGGGTTGCAGGCTGCGCTGCTGACCTCTGCCGCACTGACTGCGGAGGTTGGTGCTTTGAAGCAGGAGCTCGAGCGGTCCGAGCAAGAGCTCGGCCGCGCCAGGAAGCAGCTCCACGACAAAGAAGGTGAGTAACACCGCTTTGAACTTGTACCTTACAGAAAAGGATTTAGGTTGCAACAAAAAATAACAAGGATAACATGGGTACTGCAGGGGCAACGAACGAGGTGGCGACCCTGAAGGAGGCCGTGTCCGCGGCCGAACGCAATGCGGCCACGGAACGGGCGGAGCGAGAAAAGCAAGAGGCGCGGGTGGCGGTGGTTCAGCAAGAGCTCCAGGCTCTCATGGAAAAGCATGAGAGTTTGGAGCGTGACTCAAAGACTCGAGAGTCCGAGCTTGCCTTGGCTCTCGAAAGTGCCAAAACTGCCAAGGCCGATGCCCATAAGTCCCTTCAGGAGATTGAGTTGATGAGGAAGATAGCGGCGGGTAAGGCATTTTTCATGCAAAGCAAGCATGTGAATGTAAATTACGTGTTACTTACCCGAATTCGGAGCTCTCCAGGGGCGTTTGCAGATCTGCCTCGCAGCGTGTCTGATGCCGCCGCATTCTACCGAGCCGAGGAGGGGAGCTCGACGGAGAAGGTCTTCTGGTCTCAGTATGCTGAGGCCGGCCATCCGGTGCCCCCTAGCGACCAGCTGAAGCAGCTGGTCGAGCTTCACAAGGTGGCCGAGTAGGCCATGAAGGGCCTCATAGTCCGGCTGTGGCCTGGAGAGGCCATACCTGGGAGCTACTTCCGCCTCGTGCGATGGCTGGTGGATGCGTGCCCCTGGGTGGAGGTTATCAAGCGCTCCGCCTGTATTGAAGGTGCTCGCCGGGCCCTTGCCCGCGCAAAGGTGCATTGGGGCAAGCTGGATGCGGAGAAGCTAATCACTGGCACGCCACCAGCGGGCAAGGAATATCGTACGCCCGAGATGTATTATAAGACTGTCCTGAAGGGCGCCCAGAAGATTGCGGATGAGTGCCCCAGGGATGTAATTATTGAGTAAATTCGCAATGTGTTATCCTGTGCGCTGAAAACTTTGTTCATATGTGCTAAGCAACGCTTGTTAATTTAAAATATTACCTTCTGTGCGGCCGTTTATTAAATATGAGAGATGGCAAGTCGTCGGCTTCAGCCCCCATGCCACGAGTGCTGGGGTGTTCGGGATAAACTTGAGCACTCTAGTTCCCATTTTTGGTTCCATCGAGGGAGGCGCTCAACACAACGAACAAGGCAACCGGACTTATAGTGCTTGAACACTCTCACTTAGCCATAGAACTCTATAATTTTAAATTTCGGCGAAGCCCCTAGTATTTGGAGGACCGAATTGGAGCGCTATCCACGCCTTCGTCGGACATTATCCGGAACTTCGCTCGAAGCGGCGTAGGTCTTTAAGGACCCGAAAGGACCTCTCGAACAGCGACCAGTCTCTCACCTTATCATGACAGTCAGTTTTAGCTTTCTCCACTGAGGCATTAACCCGGCTCAACCGGGGCGCAATCGCAGTGGTTCTCCCAGTGCTACCTTAGCCGATAGAACAGTATGTAAGGTGCCAAACATGGGAGCCGGGCAAACCCAACTATTGACCCAAGACATGATTCGAAGCCGATTCATATAATGCTATAAGTTCGGGGTGCCGCACATGTGAAAGTGTTCGGACTTTATCACACCATAATGCGGAGAACGTAAGCCCCTGGTGTATTTGGCCGTACCAAAATATACGGATGCAACATGTCGTAAATGAACATATATATATAAGGTAATGCAATTATAAGCAAAAAAGTGCTGCATTTTATTCGAGAAGATATGCTATGAGTGCGGAATGATACAAATAGTGCGGAAAGCAAGGGATTGGACGAATTAAAGGCG
>LR880972.1:235709802-235721585 GCA_904067115.1 Aegilops sharonensis
CATGTCAATCACATCATTCTCCTAATGATGTGATCCCATTAATCAAATGACAACACATGTCTATGGTTAGGAAACATAACCATCTTCGATTAATGAGCTAGTCTAGTAGAGGCATACTAGTGACTATCTGTTTGTCTATGTATTCACACATGTATTATGTTTCCGGTTAATACAATTCTAGCATGAATAATAAACATTTATCATGATATAAGGAAATAAATAATAACTTTATTATTGCCTCTAGGGCATATTTCCTTCACAGGCGGCCACAAGCCTCATGGTCAAGAGAGCGACCTTCACTTGCTCGCCCAGAAGGAAGGAGAGCCCCTGCGCAAATACATTCAGAGATTCAGCCGTGTACAGCACAACATCCCAGATGTCCACCCTGCCACGGTGATCAGCGCGTTCCATCAGAACGTGCGAAACCGCAGGTTGCGGGAGGAGATGGCGATGTGCAAGATCAGAGACGTCAGTGAGCTATATGCCCTGGCCGACAAGTGTGCACGTGCTGAGGAAGGGAGGAGACTCCCCGGAGAGAATATAGAAGCAGCAGGATCTGATAGTGAAGGGTCTGCCCCGGCAAAGAAGAGCCGACGGCGGAACAACAGGAAAAAGAAAGGCAAAGATGTGCTAGTTGTCGAGCAGTCCGGCAACGGAGGTGGCGCCAAGAAAGCCAAAGTTGGTAACTCCGGCAAGGAGGTTGCCGCGGGCACCAACTGCCAGGCTGTGGCGGTCGCCGACAAGCAGGACGTCTCCAACAAACAGTACTGCAAGATCCACCGCACCAAGGGCCATGACCTCCAGAGCTGCAAGAAAGTCGAGCAGCTTGTCGAGCAGCAAAAGGCTGAGTACGAGCGGCGCGACAAGGAGAAGGCCCAGGAAGGTGCTGGAGGATCCGGCAAGAAACGTCCCGGCCGGGGAGGACGCCGCGGCAAGGCCAAGCAGCAGCAAGGAGACAGACCTCCCCGCGGCCGCGACAAGGATGAAGATGACGACGACGACGAAGACATGGATGATGACGAGACTGATGAGCAGGAGTTCCAGAAAGCCACAGAGGTCTTGTGCGTTGACGGCGGTGCTTCTCTGCATACTTCACACCGCCAACTCAAGCAGTGGATGCGGGAAGTCAATGCGGCAGAACCATCCATCGAGTCACGCAAGCCTCTGAAGTGGTCCAGCACGCCTATCATCTTTGATATTGAGGACCACCCTGATCGCATAACTGCGGTCGGGTGCTTGCCGATGTTGGTTTCACCAATTATCCGCAACCTCAAGGTCACTAAGATGCTAGTTGACGGCGGGGCCGGCTTGAACCTGATCTCGTCAGCGGTACTCAAGAAGCTCCAGATCCCTGACAGCGAGCTCGAAGAGACCGGCACATTCCAAGGAATCAATCCGGGAAGGAGCAAGCCGAAGGGAAAGATCACGTTGCCGGTAACATTTGGCAGCGAGTTGAACTTCAGGACTGAGAGGGCCACTTTTGACGTTGCTGACTTCCCATTACCTTACAATGGGATACTTGGCCGTCCAGCACTCGCCAAATTCATGGCAGCCTCTCACTATGCATACAACATGCTGAAGATGCCCGGCCCAATAAGTGTCATATCTATCCCTGGCGACAAGAAGGATGCTCTTATCTGCGCCGACAAGATCTATCGGGAAGCAGCAGCCGCAACAAATTGCAAGTCACTTGCCGCTGAAGCTCCCGGGGGGAAGAAGAAGACAAAGTCCGGCAAGAGTTCTGATGCCCACTCCGGCAAGCGCACCTCTTCGGAGTGCTGCGCTACCGTCGAGGACGCAGCATCGAGCTCCACCGGCAAGTACAAGAAGGCGATGGCAGCTCCACCAGAGACCAAGAAGGTGTCCGCCAAGGAGGACGACACTGTTGGTACCTTCACCATCAGTGCCACTCTCGACCCCAAATAGGAAAGCGCGCTCATTGCTTTCCTGCGGGCGAACGTCGACGTGTTTGCATGGCAACCGTCTGACATCCCCGGTGTTCCCAGGAAAGTAATTGAGCACCACCTTGCCGTCTGTCCTCATGCGCGGCCCGTCAAGCAGAAAGTCAGGAAACAGGCAGTGGAGCGCCAAGAGTTCATCGCGGAAGAAATCAAGAAGTTGGAAGCAGCAGGCCTTGTCAGAGGAGTGCTCCATCCTACGTGGTTGGCCAATCCTGTAGTCGTGCGCAAAGCAAACGGGAAATGGAGGCTTTGTATTGACTTTACCGATGTTAATAAAGCTTGTCCCAAGGACCCATTTCCCTTGTCGCGTATCGACCAGATTGTTGACTCCACAGCCGGATGTGATTTGCTTTCATTTCTTGATGCATACTCAGGGTACCATCAGATTTTCATGGCAGAAGAAGATGAGGAGAAGACCGCATTCATCACCCCATGTGGCACCTACTGTTTTGTACGGATGCCTTTTGGGTTAAAGAATGCTGGTTCAACATTTGCAAGAGTAGTCCACGACGCTTTTGAGCCGCAATTACATAGAAATGTGGAAGCCTACATGGATGACATAGTGGTCAAAAGCAAGGACAAAGCAACTCTGATTCAAGATCTAGAAGAAACCTTTGCAAATCTGCGCAAGATCAACCTCAAGCTCAACCCCGAGAAGTGTGTGTTTGGAGTCCCCTCCGGCAAGCTTCTCGGGTTCTTCGTGTCTCAGCGGGGAATTGAAGCCAATCCCGACAAGATCAAGGCCATTGAGCAGATTGAAGCACCAAAGCGCGTCAAGGATGTACGAAGACTTGCCGGTTGCGTAGCTGCTCTCAGCAGGTTTATCTCTAGGTCTGCTGAGCGCGCCCTGCCATTTTTCAAAATTTTGAAAAAGGCAGGTCCAATGAAATGGACTCTGGAAACGGAGGCTGCGCTGCAGGACTTAAAGAGGTACCTGTCCTCCACTCCAATACTTGTCGCACCTAAGCCACAAGAGAAGTTGCTGCTATATATAGCGGCAACCAATCAAGTGGTTAGTGCTGCGTTAGTAGCGGAGAGGGAGGCGGATGATGAGCCGGCAACCATGGCAGATGCATCCAACGACAAGCAAAGGGCTTCACCGGCAAGCTCTGGTCCCGACAAAGATGGATCTGCGCAGGCGTGTGAGAAGATGCAGAAGAAAATGGTGCAGCGCCCAGTTTACTTTGTCAGTTCCCTTCTGCAGGGGGCTAGGTCAAGGTACTCTGGTGTGCAAAAATTGCTTTTCGGCCTTCTCATGGCCTCGAGAAAGCTGCGCCATTACTTCCAAGCATATGAGATCACAGTCGTCACTCGCTTTCCGCTGAAGAGGATACTGCAAAATCCAGAAGCAACAGGCAGGATTGTCGAGTGGGCACTAGAACTGTCAAGCTTTGGCCTCAAGTTTGAGAGCACCTCAACTATCCAAAGCAGAGCATTGGCAGAGTTCATAGCAGAATGGACACCAACACAAGATAAAGAAATTCCCGAAACGAGCATCCCCGTCAAGGAAGCAAGCAAAGAGTGGCTCATGTACTTTGATGGTGCCTTCTCGCTGCAAGGCGCCGGTGCGGGCGTGCTGCTTGTCGCACCCACCGGAGAGCACCTAAAGTACATAGTCCAGATGCACTTTCCCAAGGAGCAAGCAACAAACAATACTGCAGAGTATGAAGGTTTGCTTGCCGGTCTCAGGATCGCAGTGGACCTTGGGATCAAGAAGCTCATTGACAGGGGTGACTCACAGCTTGTCATCCGCCAAGTTAACAAGAATTATCAGAGTCCGTTGATGGAAGCCTATGTTGATGAAGTGAGAAAGCTAGAAGAGCACTTTGACGGCCTACAGATGGAATATGTTCCAAGAGCTCAGAACGACATCGCTGATGGCCTGTCGAAGTGCGCCACACTTAAGTTACCTGTGGAACCAGGGATCTTTGTGCTCAAGCTGACTCAACCATCTGTAACGCCATCAACTGGGCAAAGCAAGAAGAGGAAGTTGATTTCTGGTGACTATTTTCCGGCAGAGCTACCCGAAGCCGCTGTCAAGAAGGTCCCCAAGATCAACGCCAAGAGTGCTGAGGAGCAGTCTACTCCGGCGAGCCCTAGGGTTCGTTCCGTTGAAGCAAACGCTCCCGACAAGTTTTGCTCCGGCAAGCTTGCCGGGGAACGTCATGCTCCGGCTGAGCCGCAGGTTCTCGCCGTAGAAGCGGATGTTCCCGCAGCAGCAGATGTGCCTTTAGTCCTTGTTGTCGAGCCGCAAGCTCCAGCATGGGCGCAGCAGATCGTCCATTTCCTTCAGACAGGAGAACTTCCTGAAGAGCAAGAAGAAGCGGAAAGAGTAGCCCGGCAGTCAAGTATGTACCAGTTTGTCGACAACGCACTGTACAGAAGAAGACTCAACGGTGTGAAATTGAAGTGTATTCACCGGGAAGACGGACAGAAGCTGTTGGCAGAGATACATGGAGGCATATGTGGTCACCACATTGGCGCAAGAGCACTTGCCGGCAAAGCTTTCCGGCAAGGTTTCTTTTGGCCGACAGCCCTCCAGGATGCAACTGCACAAGTAACCAAGTGTGAAGCGTGCCAGTTCCATTCCAAGCAGATACACCAGCCAGCTCAAGCTCTCCAGACGATCCCTTTATCCTGGCCATTTTCGGTCTGGTGGCTCGACATCCTCGGCCCCTTTCCCCGAGCTGTCGGGGGCTTTGAGTACTTGTACGTTGCAATCGACAAGTTCACAAAGTGGCTGGAAGTGGAAGCAGTGAGGAAGGTGACAGCACAGTCAGCAGTCCAGTTCTTCAGGTCGATTGTTTGCCGTTTTGGAATCCCTAACAGGATCATCACCGACAACGGCACGCAATTCACGAGCCGCACCTTCATGCAGTACGTCCAAGATCTTGGCGCCAAGGTCTGCTTCGCTTCTGTTGCTCATCCAAGGAGTAACGGTCAAGCGGAGAGGGCAAATGCTGAAGTGCTGCGCGGGCTCAAGACCAGAACTTTCGACAGGCTGCACAAGTGCGGAAGAAACTGGATTGAGGAGCTGCCGGTGGTTCTTTGGTCGATCAGGAGGACGCCAAATCGAGCCACTGGCCAGACACCTTTCGCTCTAGTCTATGGAGCAGAGGCAGTTCTCCCCACGGAACTCGTATACGGGTCACCTCGATTGCTCGCTTATGACGAGCTTGAGCAAGAGCAGTTGCGACAAGATGACGCACTGCTCCTTGAGGAGGACCGTCTTCAGGCTGCTGTTCGAGCTGCTCGATACCAGCAAGCTTTGCGCCGCTACCATAGCCGCAAAGTTAATGCCAGAAGTATCGAGGAAGGCGACCTTGTTCTCCAGCGCGTTCAGTCCGCCAAGAATTCCAACAAGTTGACGCCGAAGTGGGAAGGCCCTTACCGGGTGAAACGAGTCACTAGGCCCGGCGCTGTCCGCCTTGAGACCGAAGATGGCATTCCAGTGAGCAACTCCTGGAACATTGAGCATCTTCGTAAGTTTTACCCGTAGAGCGCGGTTGCCGGAACCTGTTCCGGCAACCACCTTTTGTACAAGTCTTGCCGATGTTGCATGTAATCCTTTGTACAAAGCCGGGCACAGACCCCGTGCATAAGTAAAGCTAATGTGCTCCGCACATCTTGTCAATATCATGCTTTCTACTCTATTATTTTGCATGCATTATCTGACACTTTGTGCAGCACCTACCCCGGTAAGCAATAACGAGCCGCAAGGCTCCATATCTTTATTTTCTCTTCTTTCTCTTTCTCAAAGAAAGGAAGGTTCCCTCGCCCACAAGTTTGCCGGGGGGAAAGGAGAAGATAATGGTGTGGGCCAAGCGTCGTTCAAGAAAGTTTCGCCTTACTGGGAAGCAAACGGCAGAAAAGCTAAGTTGCTAAAGTTTTGAGCAATTAGTTTTTAAATTTTTAAGTTATTTTCCTCGAACGACCGTACTTTGTATGGAAAACCTGTGCGAAGAGGAACCAACTCGCAGCTAGTTGCGCCCTTACTTTGTTTCGAGTCCGCTCAACAACTTAAGTGAGCTGCGACTAGTTGCGACAAGGTTGCTTGTCGGAAGCGGCACTGCCAGCAGGCTGTTGACGTCCCGCACTCAGCGCTCGCGGCAAAGGTGCCTGTGCCGACAAGTTCCCTAAAAGCGTAGAGCAAAAACATACAAAGGAAGGGTTCAAGTAAGGAAATAACATAGCAGTCACTACCCAAAATAGAGTTATATTACAAGATAGCTTGTCGCAGCTCTAATAGATTGTTCCCATAACATGACCAGCACCGACAAGGAAAAGATAAAACGGGTGGCCTAGTCTACGCAATCGCCATCAACCCTCTTGATCCTGCTCACCCTGTCCACAATGGGTGCGACAAGGGTCTTGAGCGCCTCCACATCAGCATCCGGCGGCAAGGACTTGAGGACGTTGGTGAGGTTGAGGCCTGGATTCCGGAAGGCCACCTTCATCAGCACCTTCTGAAGAGCTCCTGCGCAGATCTGGCACGACTCGTCGGCCAGCTGCTTTGGGATCTCTTCCCGAAGTCGCTGGAGGGCCGTCACCACGCCCTTGAAGAACAAGCTGAGCTTGGCGCTGGGCTGGAGGTGCTCATCGGAGGAATACCCAAGATCTACCATCCCCAGCTCCGCCAGCTCCCTGTCGATGGCTGTGGCAACATCCACGAGACCCTCGGACCAGTGCTCCACATTCTCCCTGAAGGTGTTCTGGGCGGCAACAACACTCGCCAGCAGCGCCTCGTCGGCCTTGATCTTCTCCAACAAGGCCACCTCCCGCTCCCTGGCGCCCTCCAGCGTCTGAGTCAAAGTAGTCAGCTTCAGCTCGAGATCCGCGTTGGAGTCCTTGGCAGCGCTGAGCTCCTTGCTCCTCTCGGCGAGACGGCCCTGCAGCTCGCCAAGAGTGTAGGCGTCCTTCTCGCGCTCATGCTTGAGTGCAGCGAGCTCCTCGCCGCTCGCCTTGAGATCGGCCTCCAGCTGCGTCACCTTCGTCTCCAGCTCCTTCTTGGCGGCCTCGGCAGCTGCGGCGGCATCCTTTGCTTCCTTGAGAGCCCCGCCAAATGTTTTCTCGCGCGCGGCAAGCTCCTCCTCATGGCTGTCAAGATTGATCTTCCGCTGCGCCAACTCGCCTTCTTGCGCAGACAGCTTCTCGGCAGCAAGCCGCTGCTGCTCCTCAACCTCAGCCTTCTCGAGGATGAAAGCTTTGCGCTCCTCGGCGAGTCGCTCCCGCTCCTCTGCCAAGGACCGGAGAGCTTCTTGGTTGAGGCCCCGGAGCTCCTCCGCGCGCTTCTCGATGTCCGCTCCCGCCTTCGCGACAAGCGCTTCCCGGGATTCCAGCTTGGCTTGTCGGGTGCGGTAGAGCGACAGCAGCTTCCGCAACAGATGCTCCTCCTCAGACTCGCCGCTGCTGCTGCTTGGCGCGTCGACCAGCGTCAGCCCAGCGGAGGCGAGCAGCTCTTCGTCAAAGGTCTCTCCTTCGATCGGCGCCCTGGAGCTTGACGCCCAGGGAAGCTTGATGAAGACGCCATCGCCGGCCTTCAAGTAGGCGCCAGGCTGGGGCTCTTCGGAGCCTGGCGCTGCGGCAGCGGCGGAGGGATCGGCGGTCGGTGTAGCGCCTGGCGCTCCTGCGGCCTCAGGGCCGTCAGTGCGATCGCCGGACCCCTCGCCAGCTTCTGGTGCGGCAGCCTTGGCGGCCTCTTCACCGGAGGGCTCTTCAGCGCCAGCCTCTTCTTCGACGACGGCGGTGTCGTCAGTATTGGCACGCACGTCCTCCTCGCCGGCGACCTCAGTCTCCATCGGCTCTGCGGCGGATGGATCTGAGGACCAGAAAATGAAGAAAAGTCAAGCAGATATTCAAAGAGAAAATCAGAAGAAAAAGAACCCAAGGGAAATTTTCAGGCAAGAGGATTACCTGCGATGGGATCTGCAGCTGCGGTCTCAACCACCGGAGGGTCGCTGGTGCTATCCCTTGCCGGAGATGCCTCCCTTGCCGGAGAACACTCCCTTGTCGGGGGATCCTCCCTTGGCGGTGTAGTCGAAGAAGATGGCATGTCAGGAGCGGCTTCAGGGCACTCCTAGTGGGGCTGCTCTGCTCCTACACAAACCAACAGTCAAATATCAGCAAAGAAAGAGCACCCATGCACGCCCAATAGCAGAAAGTAAACCATATACTTACGCTGGGGGCTGCGCTGGGGGCTGCTCTGAGGAAGAGTCACCGGGTCCGGCAAGGAGGTCTCGGACGCGCCTCCTGCTGCTGCGGTGGGTTCGTCCTCGATGACAATCACCGGGGCCTTGGCTCTCTTCGACGCTCTCTGGGCCAGCGTCCTGCAAAGGAATGGGTTCAGAATGAAGCAAATTAGATACAAGACAAAGCAACAAAGTCGAAGAAATACAAGTACAACAAAGGATCTTACTCTTCTTCTTCCTCGTCGAAGCTGAGCACGGAGAGATCAAATTCTTGCTCGCCTCCAGTACGGCGAGGTGGAGGAGTGGGTTCCCTTGGCGCTTGGCGGGGGCAGAAGCGGTGGCCTGGGAAGGCCCCGTTCCAGTTGCCGCAGCGGCGTGAGGTGCTCCCGCAGCAACAGTGCTTGCCGCGGTGGAGCGCGTCGCGCGGCGCGACGGCTGTTGGCCCATCTGCCGCCCCGCTACGTCTCCAGCTTTGCGGAGACGCCTTCTTGGTGCAGCTGGGGGATCTGCTCGCGGCAATCTGCTTGAAGGTGGGGAGGAGGCGCCCTCGGCGGGCTCGCTCGACTCAGCTTCAGGCTCCGCAAGCTCCTCCTCGCCGGCAAACTCCCCTCGCTCGACAAGGCTTGCCGCCTCAGCTGCCTCTGCCTCCTCCACGGCGAATCCAAACTCGCCTGGGGCAGCAGCTGCTGCCGCCTCTTCCAGCCTGGTGGCGATGCGCTGCATCTCGTCGTCAGTGGTGTCGCGGGTGAGGCCCCTCTGCTCATCGGGGTGGACCGACACTTCTACCAGGCTGTCGAAGAACTCCCGCACGACGTCATCTGTAGGCTCTTGCCAAGTGGGAACAATTCCATGCGAGTCGCACAGCGGCATCATTGCACGGATGCGGTCGAGCGAGGAATTGTTGCACAGCGGAACTACGCCCCTCGGCAACCTGAACATTTCGGGATGGTCTGGATCAGGCTTGAACAGCTCCAAGAGCATCGCGTCAAGTTCCAAGACCGTGAAATTGAAGTTGAGGCACGGGCGCAGCCTCATGATATCCGCCGCGTTCTGGAACTCCCAAGCAGGTCTCCTCCTCTCCTGCAAGGGGGCAATGCGGCGGCGAAGGAAGTCTGCGCCAACGGTGCCTACGGTGAGCCCGGCAACCCTGAGGCGCAAGATCCGGGTGACGGCAATCTTCAATCTAGCATCTTCCGAGGCCACATTACTCCAATCGTTGCCGCGCACTATTGGGGTTTGGCGCTGGGCTGTGAAGGGCTGTGGGTTCTCCTCAACAATCCAACACCAATCTGCCCTCCATTCCTCCCACTTGCTGCGGAGCTCTCTCTCCAGATAGGCTTCCTTCTTGCCAATCCTTGAGATCCAAGCAATTCCTCCGGCAAGTGGCTCTCCTCTCTCAACTCGGGGCATGAAGAAATCGCGGAAAAGGGCTACGTTGGGATGGACTCCGACAAAGTTTTCGCAGAGATGTGCGAAAACTGCCATGGTCAGAACAGCATTGGGGGTGAAGTCAAGGAGGCGGAACCCGTAGGTGTTCATGATGTCACAGAAAAATTCAGAGAAGGGCGGGCAGAGCCCGCAGTAGAAGAAGAGCGCGAAGAAGGGATAACCACTCGGAGCCAGTTCAGATGCGGTAGCCGGGAGTACCTTCGTGCGCGGATGCGCTCGCGTCTCCGTCGACCAGAAGAGGTAGTAGTTCTCCCTCAGATCCCTTGCGGCGAGCTGGGGGGGGGGGGGGAGAGGGCCCCCCCCTTTCGCGGCGCCGCGGGCCGCTGCCCCCCGGCCAACTTCACGCCCTCCCCCTTTTGGTCTTTCGGACCCATGGGGGGGGTGGGGGGGGGGAACCACCCCCTTTTTGCGGCGGGGGGGGGGGGGCGGGCGGCGGGCGCCGGGAGGGGGGGGGGTGGTTCCCGCGGGGGGCCGGGGGGGGGGGGGGGGCCCCCCCCTTTCGCGGCGCCGCGGGCCGCTGCCCCCCGGCCAACTTCACGCCCTCCCCCTTTTGGTCTTTCGGACCCATGGGGGGGGTGGGGGGGGGGAACCACCCCCTTTTTGCGGCGGGGGGGGGGGGGCGGGCGGCGGGCGCCGGGAGGGGGGGGGGTGGTTCCCGCGGGGGGCCGGGGGGGGGGGGGGGGCCCCCCCCTTTCGCGGCGCCGCGGGCCGCTGCCCCCCGGCCAACTTCACGCCCTCCCCCTTTTGGTCTTTCGGACCCATGGGGGGGGTGGGGGGGGGGAACCACCCCCTTTTTGCGGCGGGGGGGGGGGGGCGGGCGGCGGGCGCCGGGAGGGGGGGGGGTGGTTCCCGCGGGGGGCCGGGGGGGGGGGGGGGGCCCCCCCCTTTCGCGGCGCCGCGGGCCGCTGCCCCCCGGCCAACTTCACGCCCTTCCCCTTGTCGTCTTTCGGAGCCATGGCGGAGGTGGTGGGGTAGATTGACGGCGTTGGTGGTGCTGGTGGCGATGGGGGGGCGGAGCGCTGCTCTCTTTTCAGCTTTGGGAAGAAGGGGGGAGCAGCGGAGGTTTTTCGAGATAGGACAGCAACTGGCGAGGTGTGCGAACTGCCCCTGTTTCCCTTGCTTATAAAGAGGGAGGGGGCGGACGTTCCGCCTTTCCGAATAAAGAAACCCCCACGATCTCTCCCACAACACCGCATTCGACGCGTGCCGTTCGTGGGGGACGTGGTGGGTCCGGAGCGAGTTATGGCGTGACCCAGGCCGCGCGTGCCCGTGCCCTGTTTTGGGCCTGGCCCAACAGCGCTCGGCACCGTGTGTGGCCCAGGCCCGGGGGCTCCTGTCGGTGTACTAGAGTAGGGGTACCCTAGTATCCCGAACTTGTGCACGGGCAGTTGCAGCATCCCGCGGCAAGGCTTGCCGGGCGACCGCCAAGGTCCTCTGTGGTTCCTTTGGAGCAATTCAAGAGCAAAGTACTCAAGCCAAAGAGACAAGGCCCTGGCAAGAGGATCTTGCCGGGAAGGCCACCCAAGGCACCTAGGAGACAAGGCCCCGGCAAGAGGAGCTTGCCGGGAACGCCCGGTGAGCGACAAGCTTCCGGACGCGACAAGACAACGACCGCGGCAAGGCGCTTGCCGCGGCAAACCACCACTCAGTTCCTGCGTTCCAGCACATCCACCAACGTGTCGCCCTGGGACCTTTCCAGGCGTGCGTGGCAAGAGGCTGTGCGGCCAGCGAAGCTCGGTGGCAAGCGGCGCTGACAAGATCGCCATCGTGGCAAGCGGTGGCGCCCCTGACGGTCCCTGTTTGCACTGTTTAGTCGACTTAGACGGGCATTTAATGCCTTTGTCCCCTGCCGTCAGGGTTAGGTATGATATACTGTACAAGTAGCTGTACCAACCACGACTCCTTTTACGTTTTTACCCTTGTCTACGTTGCCACCTGTCGCAGACCCCTTGAGCATATAAAAGGAGGCCCATGCGCAACGTAGAAAGGGTTCGGTTCATTCGAAACCAGAAAGCACCCACGCTAGGTCTCGTGAGCAGCTGCCGTGTACCGTAGCACTCAACGCTCCCTAGCAAGAACACAATACAATCAGACATGCAGCAGTAGGAGTATTATCTCTCCGGAGAGCTCCGAAGCTGGGTAAACTGCTCGTGTGCTCCGCCTCGATCTGCTCTTCGTGCGACCT
>LR880972.1:235729273-235758236 GCA_904067115.1 Aegilops sharonensis
ATCCGGTGTCTATATAAACCGGAGGGTTTTAGTTCGTAGGACGAACAACAATCATACCATAGGCTAGCTTCTAGGGTTTAGCCTCCTTGATCTCGTGGTAGATCTACTCTTGTACTACCCATATCATCAATATTAATCAAGCAGGAGTAGGGTATTACCTCCATCGAGAGGGCCCGAACCTGGGTAAAAACATCGTGTCCCTTGTCTCCTGTTACCATCCGCCTAGACGCACAGTTCGGGACCCCCTACCGGAGATCCGCCGGTTTTGACACCGACACCCCCTCTCCCCTTCCTCACTTCCTTTACTCCGCTCGACCGCTCTCTCTCTCGCTCGAGCTTCTCAAATCCTAGCGCCGCCGCTACTCCTTCGTTGCCGGTGAGGAAGAGCTTCACTGCCTCGACCTCGTCGCCATCGTACTTGCGCCGACCGTGGAAATCTTCACTCCGCCGCCGCCGTAGCTGTCTTCCTCCGCCAAGTTAGGGCGTGGAAGATCTAACCTGACAAACTTCCCATCTGTTCTTCTCAGTTTGCCATGTTCTTCAGTTCGGGTAATTAAAAGTTAATTTTATTACTCGCTTTGATTCTCAAACCTTCCTGCAAATCTTCAAAGGTGTTTATTTTCAAATCTTCACACATATGAACACCTCAAACGAAATATGCTCTTGATTCTTTTCTCTACACAATGATTTTTTCTTCAAGATTCCTCAATTGTGTGGATCCTCGATCTATACAACTCTGGAACCTAAGACAAAGATCGCTTAGTGAAATTCTTCAAGGCTCATCTGGTCAAATTCCTCAAACTAGTTCTTTTTTAAAAACCTTCTGAGAACGCATATGACCTCTCCAAATTCCTCGCAAATATACTATGTTCACAGGTACTCATGTCCGCTGCTGAATCACTAGGTTCTCATCAACTTAACTCATTTGCAGCGTTCCTCGAAGAAAAGTTGCATACTTCTTCAGAGAATTCGATTGTTCAAATTCCTCAGCTGAAGAATATGGCAGAAGGAAAGAAGCCACAGAAAGGAGGAAAGAGGCATGAGGTCATGACTGCGTTTGAGATCCCTGAGGACATCTATGCTGATTATTGCACACCTGATGAGGCTGAGTTCGGAAAAAGAAAACAAAAATCAGCGCAAGGTGCGCATTCAAAGGATTGAAAGGAGATGGGCAAGGGAATGGAGGGAGTACAGATATGTGACTCCAAAGTACATGAAGAAATTCGCACTGAATCCTCCATGCCCAAGAGCTCCATTGGCACCTGGTCAAGAAGCTGACCCCACCAGCATCAAGCGTGGTGAGGACTTTCCTGAAGAATGGGCCAAGCGCCAAGCCAAATTGGCAAGACAAGCCAACGAGGCAGTGAGGAAATTTAATGAGGACTCTTCTACTGCTGCTGCCACTGAGGCCTCTGTCAAGCCAAGAAAGTCTATGGCAAAGAAGCCCGCACACAAGCCAAGTGCTTCACCAACAGTGCCCTCACGGCCAAGTTCCTCAGCAATGCCCTCACGGCAAATTCCTCATGTTGCTCCTGCTCCTCCCAAATCCTCAGCTCCTGCAAAGTCCTCAGCAGTTCTGACAAAGTCCTCGGCACCTGTGCATCTGGACACGTGCCAAAGAACTGCAGGCATCTCAATTGCCTCTGGTGTTTCAGCAAGTTCCTCAGCTGCACCAAATTCTTCATCTGGCCCGACTCTGCTGAAGACTAAGGCCACAGCTGGACGAGGTCCTCGGCCAAGTCCCAAGAAGAAACAGGTCGCATTCCAAGAGCCACCTGAAGATGATGAGGCTGATGATGATGAACTTGCGGAAATCATCAGAGACCGACAAGAAAGGGCCGCTAGAGCCAAAGGCACACTTGTGCCACTGCTGTTGGATCCAAGAGCGATCCTAGACTACATTGATCTCTGGGACAAGGACCCAAACACTGCTATGCCTGACTTCAAGCTGACACCTGGCGAAAGTCACATGCTGACTCATTTCATCCAGGAGGAGAAATGGAAATTTGATACGGCCAGAGAGATCAAGAAATCGCAGTACAGAAAAGAGAAACTGCTGAAGAAAAAGGTTGTCAAGATGACAACTGAAGAACTTATCAAGATGCAGGCTGACATCAAAGCCCTCAGCGACAAATTTGACTCATATTATGCTGATTGGCAAGGAGCCGAAGTCAGATTTGTCAATCTGACAAAGAAGTTCTCAAATGTTGCAGCCCCAACGCAACAAGAAATTCCTCAGGTTGGACCCTCTGCTCAGCCGACTGAAGAACATGCCAGCACCGCTGATGAAGTTCAGGCTGCTGAAGACAATGCTAGTTCCAGGGCTGATGATTCCATTCCAGCTGCTGAAGAAATTGCCAGGCCATCCACTAATGGTGCGCCTGAAGACACTGAAGAAGTCAGGGCAACTGCATCAGTTGCGCCTGAGGAAATTCAACCAGATTCCTCAGCTCCTCTCGTGCCTACACCAACTCCAATCCTTCCATCTGCATCTGATGTGAAGAAGACCAAGGCTGCAGAACGAGCTGCAGTGAAGAAAAGGAAAGCATCTGTTGCTTCAAATTCTTCGGCTGCGAAGAAAATGAAGCCAACGACCAGTTCTTTTGAAAATCCTATTGATGCTGTTCCAATTTCCTCAATTCCATCAAAGGACCTTGTTCCTTTTGGTGAAGATTATGAGATCCCAAGCGGATCTGATGAAGAAAATCAGTCTGCTGCTTCATCAGAGCAGATTGATGAAGAAATTGAAGTGGAAGCAATCCCTTCAACCCCAATCATTTCCTCACCTATGCCTCAGTTCACAGCTGAAGAGGCTGGTGTTGAGGAAATTGAAGAAGATGTGGATATAGGAAGCACAACGCCAGTAATGAACGATGACTTTTGGGAAAGTCAGCATCCAAATTCTCCACTCTTCACCCCAATCCAACAAATTCCTCAATCCCCGGCTCCAACGGTTCAAATGGGCTCTGAAGAAACTCATCCCACTTCATCTGTACATGAAGAAATTCCAGCCACTAGCGCTGATGAACCTGCTGCTGCTGATCCTCAGACTGCACATGTAGAGGAACCATAAATTCCTTAGCCTGAAGAACCTGAGATTGCGATTCCAGAGGTCGTGATGCAACTCACAGACACTCCATTGCCAAAGCCAAAGAATCCACTCTTAATGAAGCAAAAGTTCAAGGCTGAAGACTTCTTTGGCGAGCACGTGTTCTTCACGGATTACAACCCATACGACTCTGCTCGCATAAGGAAAAGGCGTTTCTGGACTGCTAGTCAAGCCAACTTCTATTCCTCTATGCTTTTCAACAAAGACAAAGTCTTCGATCATGCACATATTCCTCATGTGGACATGGAATCTCTTCCAGGCTTCGAGCCAGTCCTCAGTGTTCTTCATGATGCAGGACTTCTGAATTTCTGCACTGACATCTGTGGTTGGAATGAAGAACTCATTCTTCAATTCTATGCAACGCTGCACATCACCGGTGACGCTGAAGATGTGAACTCATGGGTGTTGGACTGGATGTCTGAAAACACTCACTACAAGGCACCAACAACTGAATTGCTTCATGCACTACCACTCAGTCCTCCCCTTGATGGCGCTCGTTGTATCTACAACGAACCTGAGCTTTCAAATCACTACATGAAAGTGCTGATGAAGCCTTTGAAGCCAGGACAGGCACCTCGAACTAAATTCCTCGTCAAGGAATTACTATATGTGCCTCGGACTGTCTATCGGATTCTAACGAAGACAATGAGTCTTATCAAAGTCCACGACTCAAATGATGAAGAAGTCGTTGGCATCATGAAGAATATGCTTTTCAATATCATTCATGGCGTTCCCGTCAACTTCCATGATTTCTTCATGAGGACTCTGGCAAACATTGCTATGTCACCTTTTGAGCTGAAGCCTTATGCACCATGGATTATGAGGTTCATCAGGACAAGGTCTTCACTCAATTACAAGGCTGACACTCTGAACCACTGCAGCTACTTGCCTCCAATTGAAGTCCTCAAACGGACATTTTCGTCAGCTGATGACAAGGGCAAGGCTACTGCTGTGATAGATGAAGGCATTCATCCATTGGATGGTCAGTTTCACAAAGCTGCATCCTACTCCACCAATGATGACTCTGCCACACATGACTCTGCCGCCAATACCTCAGCCAAGCAAAATCCTCAAGCCACAGCATCCAGGGTGATGACTGATCGTGAGTTACTCCTCAGTCTTCATCAGAAGGTTGATCGCAATCATAAATGGGTCAAGCGTCAGTTTAGTTCAATTCTTCACAACATGACCTCTACACACAATGCAGTGAAGAAAAACCAGTACTACCTCCATGAAACCTTCAAATGCACCTGGACTGTTCTTTCTAATGTCTACAGCGTGGAAGAACTGAAGACAATGGGTCTCAAGGAAGACTTTGACTGGTCTGCACCTCCACCGAAGAAATACAAGAAGGTCAAGTTCCTTCCTTGGTGGCCAGCTCCTATTCTTCATCGCGAGACACTGATGAAAATGAAGACTTGGACGACACTACGGTAGGCGCTACTACGACAACCGACCCCAACAATGCTGGCGCTCCATCAACTTGAAATTCTTCAGGGGCGTTAGTCCTCAGTTTCGATCCTTTTGGTCATTCGATGACAAAGGGGGAGAAATGTGAGTTAGTCTTCAAGCGGGTCTATTATATGGGCAATTTTTTGATAAGTTACAACTCTCGTTCTTTTGAAACTTTTATTGGATCGAGTTGTAATCTTAAACCCGATGGTGCTCTGATACTTTTTATGCACTGTGCTCTGATACTCTTGATGCATTATTTTGCATGCTTGTTCCTCATTAATGTAATGCACGCATGCTGAATTTCATCAAACACCATATTTCATCATGCATTTCAAATTCGTCATATTATATGTCAAATGCGTGTATGAATTACAAGATATAGGGGGAGATCTCCATGATTCAACTCTTCAAATGTGCAATGCCTCAAAAGCAAATTCCTCACTATGCACATCTTCAGGGGGAGTTCTTCTATATCTTGCAATCAAATTCCTCAATATTAGTATTTACACTTCATATGTTTATCCCCGTTGAAAACTTAACCTATATTGTTATCAATCACCAAAAAGGGGGAGATTGTAAGTGCATCTAGTGCCCCTTAGTGATTTTGGTGTATTGAAGACTTATAGGTTAAGGAACTAATGTGTTTATGAGTGTACACAGGTCTATAAGTCTATGAGGAGTTTGATATTTACAGAGAAAGTAGACCCCTAAAAATGAAGTTCTTCGACTGAAGACTTTGATATTCTGAAGACTTTCTGAAGACTTTGAAAGTGAAGAATTTGGTGTGACCTTGAAGACTTGATATTCATTTGAGGAACATGAAGCGTGAATACTTTTGTTTTCGTAGTTTAATTTTCTCTTTATTGAGTCATAGGAAACACCGTACTGTTAAAGGGGGTCGAGGAAATACTAAGGAAAAATTTCCATGTGATGCTCAACTCAAAATCCTATACCTACCAATCCCTTCGAGTGAAGCCTTTGGAAATCTCATACAGTTCAGTCAATTTCTTCAGTGACAGAGACGAAGTTCTTCTGGTCGCTGAGGAATTTGTTCAGACTGAGGAGTTAGGAATTCGCCAGTGCGGATTGACTACACAGTGAGGAACATGATAGCCCTGAGGAATTTGAGAGTCAAATTCCCGACCGTTGCTGTGCTGCGCGCCAGCTGTCCCAAAATATCTTATCCACCTAACAGTCATATCATTGAAGGGCATTTATGTCTTATCATGTCGGGCTGCTCCCTAGGCTATAAATAGCCGCCCCCTACAACCACTAGCTGGTTGGCTGCTCCGAGAGAAACTTGACACTTGTCATTTGAGAGCAACCCATCCTCTGAGGACTTTGAGCGAAAATCATCGAGTGAGGAAAAACCCAAAAACCAAACCCCTACAAACCCAAAGTGATTGAGCATCACTGAAGAGATTGATCCTGCATGGATCTAACGCTTGTTACCTTTGAATACTGTGCTTCTTCCAGACGGTTAGGCGTCAGGGTCTAGAGCATCCTAGAGGAATTGTGGATCGCCGAGTGACCAAGTCTGTGAAGGTTTGGAAGTCGCCTGAAGACTTACCACGAGTGATTGGATGAGGTCTGTGTGACCTTAGTTCAAGGAGAATACGGTGAGGACTTGGTGTCCTGAGCTGCGTGCTCAGTGACTGGGTGTTCGGGACTGTGTGTCCTCGAGTTTAAATACTCAGCCGCTCCAACCAGATGTACAACTGAGACATCAGTTGGAACTGGTCTACCAAATCATTGTCTTCACCAACCTAACTGGTTCTATTTCCTCAACCCTTTTATTTCCTCATTACTATGTTGAGTGTTCGTTCATATATGTGTTTGAAGACTTTGACTGAAGACTTTCTCAATTTTCTCAGTTCAATTTCTTCAGTCTGTTTGTCTTCATCTTGTGTTATCCTGTGTTTACGCTTTCTGTACTCTTTGATTGTCTTCATTTTATCATGATGACCATGCCCGCATTCTATTATGCATATTTCTGAGTACTTATTCCGCTGCAAGTAGTTCTTCACTTAGGAATTTCCTCACCGTCAAATTCCTCATTGAAGAATTCATAAAAATCGCCTATTCACCCCCCTTCTAGTCGATATAACGCACTTTCACTGTGCCCTCAAGGGGATCAGCCCTCCAGCGAGCCATAAGTAGAGAGTGGAGTTTTAAAATTAGAGACATCCCTATTCTATTCCTGAGAAAGATAACTGAATATTTACCTTGTAGTTCGGATCTCAGCCCTTCTCAGCAGAGCTCATCTTCAGGGGATCTTCGTCCGGAGATGATGGAGAGCGAAACGCCTCCCCCTGCCGTACCGCCTTGTGAGGCGGGCGACCCTGAGGTGTCGTCATGGAGGGTTTCTCCGAATCCGGCAGGGCCGGAAAGCAGCCGTATGGCTCCCCAAAGCCCTCCGTGTCCGGCCTTCGAAAAGGGCCATCGGACGAGTCCGGCACCGTCCGGTGCACGGTCGGAGGTGCTGAAGGATCTGCTCGGGCGAGCGTCTATCTCAGAAGAACACCGTGCATTGATGGGCACGATGATTGAAAGGATTTCATCCGCGGAGAGCGGGTTGCATGAGGCCGTCAGGAGTTTACTAACAGGCTTTGAGGTACGCAAAATGATGTACCTTTTGACAGTTCCGCATATAAAATATGTGCCCTGTAGATATAGTAGCCCCTGAGACTCGGTGTGTTGTCAAAAATGACAGCGCGCCGAGGATCATAATCCCAGGTATAACATGTCGCTCTTCCTATATAGGTGACGAAGTGTCCGGTGGATAGCTGGACTGATGAATTTGCCGAGCTAAAGCGGCAACTTGACGTGGCGAATGCCGACATCGCGCTTGTCAACAAGCGGCTTGACGAGTCACAAGGTATGCAATTTCTCCGCGGACACCTGGTAAGGGGGCTTGATGCCCGTGCCTTACAACATGTATGCTTGATGCAGATGGTGCCGCTGCCATGGAGAACCTTCGGGTGGAACTCGCCCGACCCAAGGAGCAGGCCAGAAAAAGTGATGCGGCTGCCTTAAAGGCGGATGAAGAGCTGAAAGCCGAACAGGCTGCTCACTGCCGAAGCAGGAAGGAAATGGCCGAGATGGCTGTGAAGTTGAAGGATGCTGCCGACCGTTGCAAGCTTCTTGAAAAAGAAGATCGGGCGGAACAAAAGGACCTGGAGAAGGCCACTACGAAGGCCAAGGATGCTCGCTCTGCAATGAGAGCCATGAAGCAGGAGCTACGTCAGGGCGGAGATATTGCGGCTGGAAAGCCCGTTATGCTGCGGATGAAGTTCGGGGCTCCTAAGTGTCGGTGTCAAAACCGGCGGATCTCGGGTAGGGGGTCCCGAACTGTGCGTCTAGGCGGATGGTAACAGGAGACAAGGGACACGATGTTTTTACCCAGGTTCGGGCCCTCTCGATGGAGGTAATACCCTACTCCTGCTGATTAATATTGATGATATGGGTAGTACAAGAGTATATCTACCACGAGATCAAGGAGGCTAAACCCTAGAGGCTAGCCTATGGTATGATTGTTGTTCGTCCTATGGACTAAAACCCTCCGGTTTATATAGACACCGGATAGGTTACGGTTACACAGAGTCGGTTACAAGGGTAAGAGATCTACATATCCGTATCGCCAAGCTTGCCTTCCACGCCAAGGAAAGTCCCATCCGTACACGGGACGAAGTCTTCAATCTTGTATCTTCATAGTCTTGGAGTCCGGCCGTGACGATAGTACGGCTATCCGGACACCCCCTAGTCCGGGACTCCCTCAGTAGCCCCTGAACCAGGCTTCAATGACGACGAGTCCGGCGCGCATATTGTCTTCGGCATTGCAAGGCGGGTTCCTCCTCCGAATACTTCATAGAAGGTTTTGAACACCAGGATAGTGTCCGGCTCTGCAAAACAAGGTCCACATACCACCTAGAGAGAATAACTTTTGCACAGATCTGCTGACGTATTCCGCGGCGTGACATCACACCACGGCCAGGCCTTTATATGAATCGTTTTTTACCGTTCTACCTTAGCGCGTTTAGCGAGCCGGTTTCCCTGGCACTTCTTATCAAAGCATAGATCGTACCCCCTTATTCCGGGACTCTCTTCAATACGGACGTGGGTAACCCATCTGCGCCATTGATTACGGCGCTTGGGAAATAAGCGAGTTTTACCAGGTTGGTGGGGGACGCATAGCTTCGTCCATCCATATAAGGGGACAAGGATCCACCTTTTCACCTACGCCTTCTTCCTCCTTTGCTTATCCATTTCCGCGCACTCGAGCTCCAGCGCCCAAGTCCGCACATCCCACCTCAACCTTTCTTCAACCATGTCAGGAGCGGGAGCAGGTGGATGGCCTCCTCCGTCACGGAGGGGCACATCACAAGACTGCGGGAGGCCGGATACTTGTCCGGCGACATCACGCACAGGCTGCCCGATGCGGGGCAGCTTATTCCAACCCCCGGGCCCCATGAGAGGGTAGTGTTTCTCCCCCACTTCCTACGCGAACTAGGTTTTCCACTTCACCCATTTGTCCGGGGGCTCATGTTCTACTACGGCCTGGACTTCCACGACCTGGCCCCGAATTTCATCCTCAACATCTCGGTGTTTATCGTCGTGTGCGAGGCCTTCCTCTGCATCCAGCCCCACTTCGGCTTATGGCTGAAGATCTTCAACGTCCGGCCGAAGGTAGTGGGCGGCCGTCAAGCGGAGTACGGAGGCGCCATGGTTGGCAAGATGGCCAAAGTTCCATGGCTCGAAGGCGCCTTCGTGGAGACAATAAAGGGGTGGCAATCGGGGTGGTTCTACATCACCGAGCCCTGCGACGCCGAATGGGCGGCGGCCCCCGAATTCAGATCTAGCTTCCCCACACGGCTCTCGTCATGGAAAGAGACGGGCCTGACGTGGGGGAATTCGGACGAGACATCCGGACTTCAAACATGCGTCCGAAACCTGGTGGCCAAGAATCTTAGGCTTGTCGACGTAATCTAGGTGATGCTCATCCGCCGGATTCTCCCATGCCAACAACGGGCCTTTAATCTGTGGTAGTTCGATCCGGCACAGCATCGAACCTTGAGCCGGCTCTTCGACACTACGTACGAAGACGCCTGGAAGGTGCTGTTCAAGGGCGCCGAAGCCCCAGCATCCGCTACCAAAGATCGCGGATACAGCTCGCAGCGTCAAGCCGGCGAGGTAAGTTATTTTACACTTTATGGGACTCTTTTTTCATAGATTGACTCTACGTGGGATCTAAAACTCCCTAAATTTTGACAGGACTGGCTGAAGACGTCTGGACAGATTAACTGTCCGGCTCCTTTGCCGGAAGACCCAGCGGACACCCAATTGACGGGGCTGCTGGCTCCGGTACCCCATGTGGTGCCGGAGAAGAAGGCCAAGAAGGAGGTCATGGGAACTCGAAGGAGTTCCCGACGCCAGGTGCTGTCAGATTCTGAAGCAGAATCTTCTCCTGAGGACAAGGCGGAAGAAGAAGAAGCTCCTCCCCCAGCGGGGGAGGAGAAGAAAAGGAAGGCCGCCCCAACTGGGGAGGCCCGAGGGTCCAAGAAGGGAAGAACCCTTCCTCCGGACTTCTCCACCAACGTCGACGACGACGAGGAGGATTGGCCAACAAGGGCCAAGCCCCTGGCGAGATCGTAAGTGTCCGGATACCCACGGATTTTTCATAATTGCATAGTGTTTTCTAATGCCGAACAATCATGCAGCCCGCCCAAGGGCGAGTTTGCCGATTCATCGAGCGGGTCCCTGGGCTCGTCGGAAATGAAGAGTACTTCGCTTCCGACCGCCTCCTCGCCCCACGCTGCAGACGACACCGAGGCGGTGCCCCAAGGGGGGCTTAGTCAAGAGGAGGTGGCGCAGGAGGAGCCACAAGGCAACCTCCCGGACTCCAGGCGCATGGGGGGCAAGAACCCCAGGGGCTCTAAGCCCGACCCTCGTCCGGACTCCATGCCGGAACCATCAGCGGTTCCGAAGTCCGGACAGCGGATCCTTCGCAAGAAGGGTAAGACGTCGGTGTCCTCCATCCAGCCGGAGGCACCAGATAGCTTACTGGAGGCGCTTAATAGCGCTTCCATCGAGGAGGAGCACCGCACTGTTATGAGTGCGGTGATCCGGACAGTTCAGTCCGCTAAGAGCGGACTGACCGAAGCCTGTACTAGCCTTCTAACAGGCTTTGAGGTAAGTTTAGAATATGTAAAAATATTACCGCATAGACAGTAGCCCCTGATGCTTAGTTCGGTGTTCAGAAAGAAATGCCGGACTAAGGATCTAAAAAGATATACGCAGGAGTCTAACATAGGTATGTCAATATGGGAATGCAGGCTGAGCTGCTGACCTCTGCCGCACTGACTGCGGAGGTCAATACATTGAAGCAGAACCTCGAGCGGTCCGAGAACGAGCTCGGACAAGCCAAGAAGCAGCTTGAGGACAAGGAAGGTAAGTAATACCTTATTGAAGAAATACCTTATAGAAAAGGTTTTGGTTGCAAAAAATAACAGGAATAACATGGGTACTGCAGGGGCCACGAACGAGGTGGAGACCCTGAAGGAAGCGGTGTCCGTGGCCGAAAACAAATCGGCTGCGGAGCGCACCGAGCGAGAGAAGGGGGAGGCGCAGCTGGCCAAGGTACAACTAGAGCTCCAAGCTCTCGTGGAAAAAGACGAGAGTTTGGAGCGTGACTCGAAGACTCGAGAGTCCGAGCTCGCCTCGACTCTTGAAAGTGCCAAAGCTGCTAAGGCCGAGGCCCAAAAAGCCCTCCAAGAAATTGAATCATTAAATAAGATAGCGGCAGGTAAGGCATTCTTTATGCAAAGCAAGCATGTGAAAGTGAATTACCTATTACTTACTCGGATTCGGAGCTCTCCAGGAACGTTCGCAGATTTGCCCCGTAGTGCGTCTGATGCTTCCGCATTCTACCGCGCCAAGGAAGGGAGCTCGACGGAGAAGGTGTTCTGGTCTCAGTATGCTGAGGCCGGACATCCGGTGCCCCTGAGCGACCAGCTGAAGCAGTCGGTCGAGCTCCACAAGGTCGCCGAACAGGCCATGAAGGGCCTTATAGTTCGGCTGTGGCCATTAGAAGCCATGCCTGGGAGCTACTTTGGCTTGGTGCAGCAGCTGGTGGACGCCTGTCCATGAATTGAAGTCATCAAGCGCTCCGTCTGCATCAAAGGTGTCCGTCGGGCCCTTGCCCGTGCTAAAGTGCACTGGGGCAAGCTGGATGCGGAGAAGCTTGTGACGGACGGGCCACCGAAGGGCAAGGAGCATTGCAAGCCCGAAATGTATTATGAGGGCCTCCTAAAGGGTGCCCGCCGAATAGCGGATTAGTGCTCCAAAGATGTAATTTTTTAATAGACTCGCATTTGTTATCCTGTACGCTGAAAACTTGTTCATATGCGCTAAGCAACGCTTGTTAATTTAAAATATTACCTTCTGTGCGGCCGTTTATCAAATTTGAGAGATGGCAAGTCGTTGGCTTCAGCCCCCATGCCATGAGTGCTGGGGTGTTCGAGATAAACTTGAGCACTCTTGTTCCCATTCTTGGGTCCATCTAGGGAGGCGCTCAACGCAACGAACAAGGCAACCAGACTTATAATGCTTGAACACTCTCACTTAGCCATAGAATTCTATAATTTTAAATTTCGGCGAAGCCCCTAGTATTCGGAAGACCGAGTTCGGGGTACTATCCACGCCTTGGCCGGACAGTTCCGGTTCCTCGCTCTAAGCGGCATAAGTCTTTAGGGACCCGAAAAAACCTCTCGAACAGCGACCGGCTCTCGCCCTATCATCACGGTCAGTTTTAGCTTTTTCCACTGAGGTGCTCGACCCAGCTCAACTGGGGCACAATCGCAGTGGTTCTCCCGGTGCTACCTTAGCCGATAAAGCGGAACGTAAGGTACCAAAACACGGGAGCCGGGCAAACCCAACTATTGACCCAAGACATGATTCGGAGCCGATTCATATAATGCTATAAGTTCGGGGTGCCGCACTTGTGAAAGTGTTCAGACTTATCACACCATAATTTTGGGGTACTTAAGCCCCTGGTGTATTGGTCGTACCAAAGTGTATGGGTGCAACATGTCATGAAATGAACATATATATAGAAAAAGAAAGGAGTGCAATAATAGACAAAAGCTATGTATTGCTTATTCAAAAAGGTACTGCAATGAAAGCAGAACGACACAAATAGTGCGATAAGCAAGGGATGGGACTATCTAACATGTCCCCCTCCAGGGGTAAGCTGCGGGATGGTATGTAAAACAGGTATAATGCTCGTAATAGAGACCACCTGAACACTCGACGGAGCTTTACTGCTTCCCTGGCTGTTGCATCGTGAGTTCGGTGATTCTTTTGCCGGACAGACTTCTGAAAAACGGAGTCCTGAAAAGGAAGAAAAGAAAGTAGAAAAAGAATGACACAATCGGGAGCCCCTGGTGCGGTTGAGTCGCATTCTTGGCGTGCCGTGGTCGTGCCCCTCCCCATATGCCCATGGTATCTCCAGAGCGTAGTTATGTACGCGTAGTACTGGCTTCGCAATTTCGCGAGGGCTGGGGTTGGGGCCGGATTGCTACTCGTGCTTGAATCGTGCCAGGTGGTCTTGTTGTAGGTTACTCCGGGCGCGCTTGGCGGTGTCCGGACGCTTAGTGGCCGGACTCAAGAGTTGCCGTGAGAGGCTGCTTTGCACCTCCGCCGCGAGGGCTGCCGTGTGCTCCTTCGTTCATAGAGAGCGTTCGGTGTTTCCATTGACCGTGATTACTCCTCGAGGGCCTGGCATCTTGAGCTTGAGGTATGCGTAGTGCGGCACCGCATTGAACTTTGCAAATGCGGTTCGTCCGAGCAGTGCATGATAGCCGCTGCGAAACGGGACTATGTCGAAGATTAACTCTTCTCTTCGGAAGTTATCCGTTGATCCGAAGACCACTTCGAGTGTTACTGAGCCTGTACAATTGGCCTCTACACCCGGTATGACGCCATTAAAGGTCGTCTTTGTAGGTTTAATCCTTGAGGGGTCTATGCCCATTTTGCGCACTGTATCCTGATAAAGCAGGTTCAGGCTGCTGCCGCCGTCCATCAGGACTCTGGTGACGTGAAATCTGTCAATAATTGGGTCAAGAACCAATGCAGTGAAACCGCCGTGACGGATGCTAGTGGGGTGGTCCCTTCGATCGAAGGTGATCGAGCAGGAAGACCATGGGTTGAACTTTGGGGCGACTGGCTCCATCGCATATACGTCCTGTAGTGCACGCTTCCGCTCCCTTTTGGGTATGTGGGTTGCGTATATCATGTTCACCGTCCACACTTGTGTGGGAAAACCCTTCTGTCCTCTATTGTTCCACGGCCGGGGCTCTTCCTCGTCATCGCTATGCAGCCCCTTGTCATTGAGTTCGGCACCTAACTTGCCTGCTTGCTTGAACACCCAACAATCCCTGTTGGTGTGATTGGCTGGTTTTTCGGGGGTGCCATGTATCTGGCACAAGCGATCGAGTATGCGGTCCAAGTTGGACAGGCCCTGGGTATTTCTTTTGAATGGCTTCTTCCGCTGACCGGGTTTAGAGCCTCTGAATCTGGCATTGACGGCCGTATCTTCAGTATTATCTCCGTTGATGCGGCGCTTGTTCTTGTTGCGACGCGACCTGCCATTGCTGTCCTTGGTATCCGAACTATCAGGGTGTTTGGCCAAGTTGTTGCTTCGAGCTAGCCAGCTGTCCTCTCGCGCGCAAAAGCGAGTCATGAGGGTTATGAGGGCTGCCATAGATTTCGGATTTTCCTGTCCTAGGTGCCAGGCAAGCCACTCGTCGCGGATGTTATGTTTGAAGGCTGCAAGGGCCTCTGCATCCGGACAGTCAACGATTTGATTTTTCTTTGTGAGGAACCGTGTCCAGAATTGTCTGGCTGATTCTTCTGGCTGCTGAATTATGTGGCTAAGGTCATCGACGTCTGGTGGTCGCACATATGTGCCCTGGAAGTTATCAAGAAATGCGGCTTCCAGGTCCTCCCAACAACCAATTGATTCGGCTGGCAAGCTGTTGAGCCAATGCCGAGCTGGTCCTTTAAGCTTGAGTGGGAGGTATTTGATGGCATGTAGATCATCACCACGGGCCATGTGGATATGGAGGAGATAGTCCTCGATCCAGACCGCGGGATCTGTGGTACCATCGTATGATTCGATGTTTACGGGTTTGAAGCCCTCGGGGATTTGATGATCCATTACTTCATCTGTGAAGCATAGTGGGTGTGCGGCGCCTCTGTATTGGGCTATATCACGACGCAGCTCAAATGAGCTTTGTCTATTGTGTTCGGCCCTGCCGGAGTTTCTGTATCCGGCGTGACGGTTATCATCACGTGTCGTGGGGCGCCCACGCGATCCGTAGATCGATCTTGTATGTTTTGCCTTATCCTCCAATATATCTCGCAAGTCCGGCGCGTTTTCCCGTGCCCTGGTACTTTTTGAATGGCGTCGGGGTACGGCTTGAACGGAGGGTCTAGAGGCCTCTCTATCGCGGCCGCGGGGTGGCCAGTCTGCCATGTCGTACGTTGGTGACTTGGGTGCTTCCTCTGATCGAGGGAACGGCCTACGTTTGGGGTAGCTTTTGGAGGGGCGTTCGAGTTCATACTCTTCGGCTGCGAGGACTTCAGTCCATCTGTCAGCTAGCAGATCTTGGTCAGCTCTAAGCTGTTGCTGCTTTTTCTTGAGGCTGTTTGCCGTGGCTATAAGCCTGCGTTTGAAACGCTCCTGTTCGGCGGGATCCTCAGGCACGACAAAATCGTCGTCGTAGAGGCTTGCCTCATCTTCGGAGGGAGGCGCATAATTATCGTCCTCAACCTCTCTTTCTGCCGCACTATCGTGCGGACTTGCTTCTCCCTCCTCCTGCGCTGAGTCCTGCTGGAGGGCGTTTTCTTCGGCACTGTCCGGGGTGTTATTATCTCCCGTGCCGGAATCACCGTTTTTGCTGTGGCGGGATTTAGAGCGGCGCCGCTGACGTCGGCGCTTCGGTTGCTTCTTGGAGGGGTGGTCCTCCGTTGTTCCGTCGCCGTTCCCATCTTTGGGGATGTCCACCATGTATATGTCGTATGACGAGGTGGCCTTCCAGTGCCCTGTAGGCGCTGGGTCTTGGGCGTCTCCGGCATCGTCGTCCATACCGTCGATGTCTTCGGAGTCGAAGTCGAGCATGTCGGTTAAATCGTCGACAGTGGCTACAAAGTGGGTGGTGGGTGGGCGTTGAATTTCTTCATCGTCCGCGTCCCAACCTTCATGTCCGCAGTCCGGCCAGGGCTCTCCCGATAAAGAGAGAGACTTTAGTGAATTCAGAATATCGCCAAAGGGCGAGTGCTGAAAGATGTCCGCGGCAGTGAACTCCATAACGGGCGCCCAATGGGATTCGATTGGCAGGGGCGCCGGGGGTTCGGAGTCCGGAGAGGAGTCCGACACCTTGGAGTCGAGGTCTTCGCAAAAGACAGGGATGGAGTTCGGCTCAATCGCCGTAGAGATCGTAGCCCCCGAGGCGGTGTCCAACCACTCGTCCTCAATAGGGGATTCCGGCTCCGGATCAAGGGCCGGAGCGGGTGCTGGTGCGGCCTCCAGGACACTGTTCGGCTACAGAGCTAGATCATGCCCATCGAAACAGGGCGGCGCCCTTGGCTGCGGCTCGAATCCGTCGAAGATCATGTCCCCGCGGATATCGGCCGTATAGTTCAAACTTCCAAATCTGACCTGATGGCCAGGGGCGTAGCTTTCGATCTGCTCCAGATGGCCAAGCGAATTGGCCCGCAGTGCAAAGCCGCCGAATACGAAGATCTATCCGGGGAGAAAAGCCTCACCCTGGACCGCGTCGTTGTTGATGATCGAAGGAGCCATCGGGCCTATCGGTGACGACACAGAGGAACTCTCAATGAAAGCACCAATGTCGGTGTCAAAACCGGCGGATCTCGGGTAGGGGGTCCCGAACTGTGCGTCTAGGCGGATGGTAACAGGAGACAAGGGACATGATGTTTTTACCCAGGTTCGGGCCCTCTCGATGGAGGTAATACCCTACTCCTGCTTGATTAATATTGATGATAAGGGTAGTACAAGAGTAGATCTACCATGAGATCAAGGAGGCTAAATCCTAGAAGCTAGCCTATGGTATGATTGTTGTTCGTCCTACGGACTAAAACCCTCCGGTTTATATAGACACCGGATAGGTTAGGGTTACACAAAGTCGGTTACAAGGGTAGGAGATCTACATATCCGTATTGCCAAGCTTGCCTTCCACGCCAAGGGAAGTCCCATCCGGACACGGGACGAAGTCTTCAATCTTGTATCTTCATAGTCTTGGAGTCCGGCCGTGACGATAGTCCGGCTATCCGGACACCCCCTAGTCCGGGACTCCCTCACTAAGTATGCTCAGTTGGACCGAATGTGGAGTGCGGCGGATACTTATCTGGACTTGGCGGCAAATGCCGCGGACGCGGCCGAACACTTCCGAGATCAACAGGATCGCGAAGTGGAAAAAAGCTTTTTTGGTCGCAGTTCCACAATCCAGAGCGCCCACTTCCATTATCCGAGCGTTTGGCCGAATGGGCGGAGCTGAATAGGTTATCCGGACTCACCATGAAGGATGTCGTGAGTCATCTGTGGCCGGAAAGGCCCGAGCCGAAGAGTTATTTTGGTTTGGTGCAGCAGTTCCTTGGTGCGGTGCCGCATATCAATGCAATGAAGAGGTCAGCATGCATAGAGGGTGCGCGGATGGATCTCGCCCGTGTCAAGACATACTGGGCGGAGATGAAGGCCACCGACATTGCATCCCAAGATTCGGGCGGGAGCCGAGTACCTGCCAAGCACTATTTTCAGGAAGTATTGCAGGGCGCTCGTTTAATAGAGACGCAATGCTCGAAGGATATCATGTTCGAATAACATGTATAATTGTAAAACAATGTTTCGATGGAATATAGAAGCTTTTTATACTTGTGCCTGCAAGAATTAAAATACCTCCTATGCGGCCGTTAATGTATATGTGTATATAACCTGAAAGATTGCAGTCTTCGGCTTCAGCCCCCACGCATATAATGCAGGGGTGTTTGCAGAAGGCGCATTTTCACACTTGATCCAATGTCTTGGTCCTATAAAGGAGGTGATAGCGCAGCGAACTAGGCAACCGGACTATAATGCTTTATCACTTTCACTTAGCCATAGGAGTTTGACAGTGGGGCTACTATATAGCCCCTAGGGGCACCGCACTCGCCCGAATTCGGGGCGCGTGTTTGCCTGACCGGGAAGCGGCCCTTCGTTAATGCGGAGGAATCCTAAAGATTCCGGTGGGTCATCGAGTGGTTGACCAGTCTCACGCTATATCATGACAGTCAGTTTTCGGCTTTCTCTACTGAGGTGCTCGCCTGGCCGAACCGGGGCACAATCGCAGTAGTTCTCCTGGTGCCGCCTTAGCTGATAGAGCGGAACGTAAGGCATCAAAACACAGGAGCCGGGAAAAGCCAACATTTGACCAAAGACATGATTCGGAGCTGATGCATATAAGGCCAAACTGGCGACACCGAACACTCCCTAAGGTATTCGGTCTCTATGAAAACGGGCTGAACAACGCCCTTAGTAATAAGCCCCTGGTGTCCAGGTACGCGCAAAATATTGACGTGGCCGATGCCAAGACGCCAGCCTCCACCTCGGTTATAGCAAGAAACCGGGGGATGTGTATCAACAAGAGACAGTAAAAAAGGTTTACGCAGGGTCTTAATCTGAAAAGAATCCTTGGAACGGGTCCGTACTGCACGTCTGCGCTTGTGTCTCCGTTGTGCCGTATCCTGGACGGGTGTAGCACGGTGTTCATCTGTAAAAGAGAGGAACTTAGTTGAAAAAGATCGTGCGAAAATGTACGTTATATTAAATAAAAAAAGTACAATTTAAAAATGAATAAAATTGAGCTTTATTGTCTCTTGTTGTACATGCGCGGAGCCCCTAGAACGGGGGTATGCGGCTAGTAAGCCCTTATATGTTTACGCCGGACTCGTCTAGCCATGTCTGGGGTCTGAACGACCTGTTTTAGGTGCTTTGATTAGTGAAGCCGGTTTAGTGTGTGGCTGTTAAGGCAGCCGCACAATCTTCCGCGCTCGAGGAACACTCGATATTTCCCTTTAATGAGATGATGCCTCGTGGACCGGGCATTTTAAGTATAAGGGATGCATAATGCGGTATTGCGTTAAGCGGGCGAAAGCTTTGCGTCCCAGTAGTGCTTGATAGCTACTTGTAAATGGGGCGATGTGGAAGGTCAGCTTTTCATGACGGAAGTTGTCGGGTGAGCCGAACATAACTTCTAGCAGGAGAGAGCCCGTACAATGGGCATCTGGGCCCGGCGTTACCCCTTGAAAGGAAGTGTCGCTATGGCGAATTGTTGTTGGGTCTATCCCCATTTTGCGGATTGTGACCTGATATAGCAGGTTAAAATCACCGCCGCCGTCCATTAGGACTTGTGTAAAGTGGAGTCCGTCAATTATCGGATCTAATAACAAGGCAGTCCATCCTGCATTCCGGATACTTCTAGAGTAATCCTGATGGTCGAAGGTGATTGGTTTTAACAACCAGTGGCGGGACTCCTCTGGGATAGGTTGTATGGCGCGTATCTCTATGGGCGCCACTCTATTCTCCCCTTTTGTCACGTGAAGTGAATTTACTGTTTTGACTTCTTGTGGGAAGTTTTTTTGTTTTCCGGTGCTCTGCTTGTGGGGTTCGTCATCGTCCTCGCTTGGTGTGTCGAGCCCCTTGTGTTCGGCGTTAAGTTTGCCGGATTGCTTGAAGACCCAACAATCTCTGTGGGTATGGTTTGTAGGCTTCCCGGGAGTACTGTGGATTTGACATATCTTTTCCATGATTTTCTTTAGGTTAGATAGCTCGTCCCTGTTATCCTTGAGGTGCATATTTTTCTGATTATGCGGAGAGCTTTTGAATCCGGCGTTGACTGCCGTGCTCTTCGGGCTGTTTCCCTTGGTCCAGCGCTGGTCCTTGCTGCTTCGCGGTTTCCCGTTTCCATCCCTAACTGCGGATGTACTTGGGTCGCTGGTGCTGCATCTTGCCAACCAGCTATCCTCCCCTGCGCAAAAGCGGGTCATGAGGCTTGTTAGTGCGGCCATTGTTCTTGGCTTTTCTTGGCCGAGGTGTCTGGCGAGCCATTCGTCTCGAACGCTGTGTTTGAAAGCTGCTAAGTCTTCGGTGTCCGGATAGTCGACTATCTGGTTCTTTTTAGTAAGAAATCTGTTCCAGAGTTTCCGGGCTGACTCTCCAGGTTGTTGAGTTATATGACTTGAATCATCTGCATCCGGAGGTCGGACATAGGTCCCTTGAAAATTTGCCCGAAAAGCATCCTCGAGCTCTTCCCAACTTCCAATGGTGTTTTCAGGAAGGCTTTTAAGCCAATGCCGGGCTGGCCCTTTGAGTTTGAGGGGTAAGTATTTTATGGCGTGGAGATCATCTCCTCTAGCCATGTGTATGTGGAGGATGTAATCCTCAATCCAGACTCCAAGGTCTGTTGTTCCGTCGTATGCCTCTATGTTTACGGGCTTGAATCCCGCTGGAAATTCATGATCCAGCACCTCATCGGTGAAACATCGGGGGTGTGCGGCACCCCTATATCTGGGCGTACCGCGATGTTCGGATATTTGATGTGTTGCGTTGCTTACTAGAGCTTGCTTTCTTGTCCCATAGATAGATCTGGCTGGGTCATCTTTTTGATGCGAATCCTTGTGCGGATTGCGTGCCGGCTTGTGTGCGGCGTCCTTTGCTGCACTGTGTTGGCCATGGGGTCGTTTGTCCGACCGGGTGGCTTCCTTATTTTTTAATTGCGGAGGCTCTAAGGCCTCATCATCAAATTCCGGCAGTAATTTTCGCTTCGGATAGCTCTTTGTGTGGCGAATGTCGCCGTATTTGTCTGCGGTGTTGAGTACTTTGCTCCATCTGATTCTGAGTGCATCTTCTGCTGTTTTGAGCTTCCGCTTCTGCTTTTTCAGGCTACGCGCAGTGGCAACGAGCCTTTTTTGGAGGTTCTTCTGCTCCAGCAACTTGTCTGGCGTGAGGTCGTCCGGACTGTTTTCTTCGCCGGGGACGGGTTGTTTATCCAAGTTGCCCTGTTCAGAAGGTTGCTCGATGGCATGTTCGTCATCCGCCGGTTCACCCTGCTCTATGGCTGGGTCTGTATGGCTGCTTTCTTTGTCGAGGTGGGGTTTGGAGCGGCGCTTATGCCGCCGCTTTGATTGCTTTTCGAGGGAACGATCCCTCGTTGCGTCCCTTTGTTCCTCGTTGTTGTTTCCTTTAGGTGTATCCACCATGTATACATCGTGAGATGGGGTGGTTGTCCAGTGGCCTATAGGCGCTGGTTCCTGTTCATCTCCTACATCGTCGTCCATACCGTCGATGTCTTCGGAGTCGAAGTCGAGCATGTCGGTTAAATCATCGACAGTGGCTACAAAGTGAGTGGTGGGTGGGCTTTGAATTTCTTCGATGTCCGCATCCCAACCTTGCTGACCATAATCCGGCCAGGGCTCTTCTGATAAAGAGAGAGACTTTAGTGAATTCAGGATGTCGCCGAAGGGCGAGTGCTGAAAGATGTCCGCGGCGGTGAACTCCATGATCGGCGCCCAATCAGATTCGATTGGCAGGGGCGCGGAAGGTTCGGAGTCCGGAGAGGAGTCCGGCACCTTGGAGTCACGAGCTTCGCAAAGGACAGGTATGGTGTTCGGCTCGATCGCCATAGAGATTGCAGCCCCCGAGGCGGTGTCCAGCCACCCGTCCTCGATTGGCGTAGTCGGCTCCGAGCTAAGGGTCGGAGCGGACACTGGTGCGGCCTCCAGGGCACTGTTCAGCGGCATAGCTAGATCATGCCCATCGAGACAGTGCAGCGCGCTTGGCTGTGGCTCGAACCCGTTGAAGATCAAGTCTCCGCGGACGTCGGCCGTGTAGTTCAAACTTCCAAATCTGACCTGATGGCCAGGGGCATAGCTTTTGATCTGCTCCAGATGGCCAAGCGAATTGGCCCACAGTGCAAAGCCGCCGAATACGAAGATCTGTCCGGGGAGAAAAGTCTCACCCTGGACCGCATCGTTGTTGATGATCGGAGGAGCCATCGGGCCTGAAGATGATGACACAGAGGAACTCTCAATGAAAGCACCAATGTCGGTGTCAAAACCAGCAGATCTCGGGTAGGGGGTCTCGGACTGTGCGTCTAGGCGGATGGTAACAGGAGACAAGGGACACGATGTTTTTACCCAGGTTCGGGCCCTCTCGATAGAGGTAAAACCCTACTCCTGCTTGATTAATATTGATGATATGGGTAGTACAAGAGTAGATCTACCACGAGATCAGAGAGGCTAAACCCTAGAAGCTAGCCTATGGTATGATTGTTGTTCGTCCTACGGACTAAAACCCTCCGGTTTATATAGACACCGGAGAGGGTTAGGGTTACATAGAGTCGGTTACAATGGGAGGAGATCTACTTATCCGTATCGCCAAGCTTGCCTTCCACGCCAAGGAAAGTCCCATCCGGACACGGGACGAAGTCTTCAATCTTGTGTCTTCATAGTCCAGGAGTCCGGCCAAAGGTCATAGTCTGGCCATCCGGACACCCCTAATCCAGGAATCCCTCACCCGATGTTTGAAATTGGTTCCCATTTCTTGCATGGGACCTAAGCATGCACCCAAGGATGCATATTTGATTTTTCAACCAATTTATATGCACTGGAGCATTTGCATGTTGCTCAAATTTGAATTATGCACATAAATGCATTTAAAACTCAGTTAATGCATAAAAAAGTCCAAACGAACCCCGAAAAATCACAAAAATTCACACAACACTCCTGTTGTTCTATGTTGACACGGGAAATTTTTTTGAAATCAATAAGATGCAATGTATATCGTTTCGTCCCCAAAGGTGGGATGTTCCCTACCGAAAACCATCATGCATGTTGTGAGAAGCTCCGGTTTGTGAGAAGCATATACCCAAACCTGCCCCAAATGGGACAAAAAGTTATACCACGACATGTTGATGCCGATGCATGATAGCATGCCAAGTTTCATGAATTTCGGACGAGTTTTGGCTCTACTAGAATTTAAAAACCAAGCATCTCAATGTTTTACAGGCAATCAACGGTGCCTCGGTGTTTGAAATTCATTCCCATTTCTTGCATGGGACCTAAGCATGCACCCAAGGACACATATTTGATTTTTCAACCAATTTATATGCACTGGAACATGTGCATGTAGTTCAAATTTAATTTGTTCACATAAATGCATTGAAAACTCAGTTAATGCAACAAAAATGTCCAAACGAACCTTGAAAAATCGCAAAAAATCACACAACTCTCCTGTTGTTCTATGTTGACACGAGAATTTTTTTTGAAAGAAATAAGAGGCAATGGATATCGTTTCGTCCCCAAAGGTGGGACGTTCCCTACCGAAAACCATCATGCTTGTTGTGAGAAGCTCCGGTTTGTGAGAAGCATATACCCAAACCTGCCCCAAATGGGACAAAATTTGTACCACAGCATGTCGACGCCGCTCCATGATAGCATGCCAAGTTTCATGAACTTTAGACAAGTTTTGGATTTACTAGAATTTAAAAACCAGATATCTCAATGTTTTGCCGGCAATCAACAGTGCCTCGGTGTTTGAAATTCATTCCCATTTCTTGCATGGGACCTAAGCATGCACCCAAGGACGCATATTTGATTTTTCAACCAATTTATATGCACTCGAGCATTTGCATGTAGCTCAAATTTGAATTATGCACATAAATGCATTGAAAACTCAGTTAATGCATAAAAATGTCCAAACGAACCCCGAAAAATCACAAAAATTCACACAACACTCCTGTTGTTCTATGTTGACACGGGAAAAAAATTTGAAAGCAATAAGAGGAAATGGAAATAATTTCGCCCGCACACGTGGGACGTTCCCTACCGAAAACCATCATGCTTATTGTGAGAAGCATATACCCAAACCTGCCCCAAATGGGAAAAAATTTGTACCATGGCATGTTGATGCTGCTCCATGATAGCGTGCCAAGTTTCATGTATTTCAGACGAGTTTTGGATTTACTAGAATTTAAAAACCAGGCATCTCAATGTTTTGCCGACAATCAACGGTGCCCCGGTGTTTGAAATTCATTCCCATTTCTTGCATGGGACATAAGCATGCACCCAAGGACACATATTTGATTTTTCAACCAATTTATATGCACTGGAGCATGTGCATGTAGTTCAAATTTGAATTATGCACATAATGCATTGAAAACTCAGTAAATGCATAAAAATGTCCAAACGAAACCCGAAAAATCACAAAAATTCACACAACACTCCTGTTGTTCTATGTTGACAAGGGAAAAAATTGAAAGCAATAAGAGGCAATGGATATCATTTCGTCCCCAAAGATGGGACATTCCCTACCAAAAACCATCATGCTGGTTATGAGAAGCTCCAGTTTGTGAGAAGCATATACCCAAACCTGCCCCAAATGGGACAAAATTTGTACCACGGCATGTTGATGCCGCTCCATGATAGCATGCCAAGTTTCATGAATTCAGACAAGTTTTGGATCTACTAGAATTTAAAACCAAACATCTCAATGTTTTGCCGGCAATCAACGGTGCCCCGGTGTTTGAAATTCATTCCCATTTCTTGCATGGGACCTAAGCATGCACCCAAGGACACATATTTGATTTTTCATCCAATTTATATGCACTGGAGCATGCGCATATAGTTCAAATTTGAAATGTTCACATAAATGCGTTGAAAACTCAGTTAATGCATAAAAATGTCCAAACAAACCCCGAAAAATCACAAAAATTCACACAACACTCCTGTTGTTCTATGTTGACATGAGAAAAAAAATTGAAACCAATAAGAGGCAATGGATATCGTTTCGTCCCCAAAGGTGGGTCGTTCCCTACCGAAAACCATCATGCTTGGTGTGAGAAGCTCCGGTTTGTGAGCAGCATATACCCAAACCTGCCCCAAATGGGCCAAAATTTGTACAACAGCATGTTGATCCCGCTCCATGATAGCATGCCAAATTTCATGAATTTCGGACGAGTTTTGGATCTACTAGAATTTAAAAACCAGGCATCTCAACATTTTCCCGGCAATCAACGTGCCCCGGTGTTTGAAAATCATTCCCATTTCTTGCATGGGACCTAAGCATGCACCCAAGGACACATATTTGATTTTTCATCCAATTTATATGCACTGGAGCATGCGCATATAGTTCAAATTTGAAATGTTCACATAAATGCGTTGAAAACTCAGTTAATGCATAAAAATGTCCAAACAAACCCCGAAAAATCACAAAAATTCACACAACACTCCTGTTGTTCTATGTTGACATGAGAAAAAAAATTGAAACCAATAAGAGGCAATGGATATCGTTTCGTCCCCAAAGGTGGGTCGTTCCCTACCGAAAACCATCATGCTTGGTGTGAGAAGCTCCGGTTTGTGAGCAGCATATACCCAAACCTGCCCCAAATGGGCCAAAATTTGTACAACAGCATGTTGATCCCGCTCCATGATAGCATGCCAAATTTCATGAATTTCGGACGAGTTTTGGATCTACTAGAATTTAAAAACCAGGCATCTCAACATTTTCCCGGCAATCAACGTGCCCCGGTGTTTGAAAATCATTCCCATTTCTTGCATGGGACCTAAGCATGCACCCAAGGACACATATTTGATTTTCAACCAATTTATATGTACTGGAGCATGTGCATGTAGTTCAAATTTGAATTGTTCACATAAATTTATTGAAAACTCAGTTAATGCACAAAAATGTCCAAATGAACCTAGAAAAATCACAAAAAATCACACAACACTCCTGTTGTTCTACGTTGACACGAGAGGAAAATTTGAAAGCAATAAGAGGAAATGGATATCGTTTTGTCCCCAAAGGTGGGACGTTACCTACCGAAAACCATCATGCTTGTTGTGAGAAGCTCTGGTTTGTGATAAGCATATACCCAAACCTGCCCCAAATGGGACAAAAAGTTATACCATGACAAGTTGATGCCGATCCATGATAGCATGCCAAGTTTCATGAATTTCGGACGAGTTTTGGCTCTACTAGAATTTAAAAACCAGGCATCTGAATGTTTTACAGGAAATCAACGGTGCCTCGGTGTTTGAAATGCATTCCCATTTCTTGCATGGGACCTAAGCATGCACCCAAGGACACATATTTGATTTTTCAACCAATTTATATGCACTGGAGCATGTGCATGTAGTTCAAATTTGAATTGTTCACCAGAAATGGCAAGAAAACTAATTTAATGTATAAAATGTTCAAATGAACCCTGAATAATTCCAATTCTTTTACGACACACATATAGTTGCATGTTCACTCCAGATAAAAGGTCTAGCAATTAAAACACCGTCCATTGCGATGTGACCCCATTATGTAATTCAAATCAAGATGAAAAATCAAGTAGATCGCACACAGTTTCTTATCAGCAACCGTGTGAGATGTAGTACAAAATATCTTGGAGCACTGTCGGTGTATAGTACGCCTATGGCTTACGCGAGAAGGTGCGTCGGCTACAGTCCACAGCCGGCGTCTCAAGCACACTAGCTCGCTCCCCAAATATCATTTCACTGTTCAATCGTCACCGGTGAATGATGGGCACGTGGACCCGCATCGTGAGGGCAACTTCGGTGGCCCACTCCGGCGAGAGCGCGGCCACAGCCGCCATGCGTGTGCTAACAAGGTGCACGAGCGCGGTCGCGCTTTGCGGCCGGGTGGCAAAGGCAGCCCAAATGGCCGCTGTTGCTTCTCAGGTGGCGGCAACAACATCTGCCTCGGGGATAGCAACTGGTGAGAGCGGCACAACAGCTGTCCGTTCCGCAGCGGCGGCCTTAGCCTTGATGGAGGCCGCCCACGACCATGTCGAGGCCGCCCACACCCAGCTCCTGGCGGTCACCGCACAAATCGAACGAAGCTTCTCCGACAATGGTCGGCAACCCACGGCCGAAGAGCTGGCAATCGCCGAGAGCGTTCAAGCAGCCGTCCGTTCCTCCGCCGCATACCATGCGACGATGGAGCCCGTCCAAGCCCAGATCGCCTCCCATGCCCAGCTCGTGGCGGCCTTTTCCAAAGAGATGGCGGACGCGGATGGCAGATGCTTGCCGAGTATGGTGCGATGGATGCCATGGAGCCCCTTCCCAGGAGACCATCGAGCGCGAGCTGGACATGGAGGTGGCGGCGGAGATCGACGAGCACCATCCGTAGTAGTACTCTTTGTTTTGTTTAATTAAGAGCGCCGGTCTTTAATTTGTTAGAGTAAGCTTTAGGTCAGCTAGCTCTGTTTAATTGCTGAACTTGCTTGATTAAGAAGTGTGGGCATGCTGTAGTCTCCCTTGTGTATCCAAATTATGCAATGACGTGGATGACCACAGTAACCATGGAAATTCGAACCAAAACTTTTGACTTTCAAACTCATCACACACGGGTTAAGCTATCTGAATAGTTTGTGATGTCCACATATCGTACATAGTTCTGAATAAGGAACCGTGTCTGATGACACTTTGTGCGCTAGTTTTTGGCTGAAGTGATTCCAGAATTTCGGCTTCCAGGGAAATATCTACCTCCCCGCCCCCTCCCCCTTACCAAAAGCCACATTTCCCCTCTTTCTGCCTTCCTTTCCAAGTTGAAACCTTCACTCCTTGCTTGTAGCTCCGCCGCCTCCTCGCCGGGGACCCTCCTTCATGCTGCTCAGCCTCCTCTATCCAGGCAGGTAATCCACACCCGACCCCCATCATACTCCTCCTTCCACATCCCACATGCCCCGACCACCGGCGCGAGCGCGACACCTTCCACCCAAATCACCGACCCCTCCACTAAAAAAGCGCCGGCCTAAGCCATGGTGCACGCAGTATAGCTAGGACCTCAAGGAGCATTTGGCAGCGGAGAAGCAAATCGCGGCCGCACACACGGATGAGGTCGCGATGGCTGCCATTCGTGTCGACCCCTAGATCTTGAAGGAGCACCTTGCCAATAGCTAGCTACACCGGTTAAGCATGCTCGGTTTACCCGTTGCGTGTGCTGCTCCTGCCTTTCCTTCACAAATTCTAGTGAATTGTGCTATCTAATTTCACCATGCAATCTGTTGCTCTAGTGTATATGTTCTATATGTCGTGTAGTGTGGTGCTCACTTATTAACTGTTTTGTTAATTAGTTGTCGTCTTCAGTTAACTGTTTGGTTCAATTCTGCAAATGTGATGTTCAATTCTTCAGGCTGCAATTTTGTATTGTCTTCCATGTGAGAAATAAATCGAATTTATCTTTACAAAATTGTGGGTGCATTTTGTTATTGTATACCATGTGAGGAATAAATTGAATTTGGCTGTAGTAAATACATGAGAAACAAATATAATTGCTACAATTGGTTGTAGTTAATTGTTTGGTTAACTCTCTGATCTTCTATTAGGAGTATGTTATATTGTGCAATGTGGTGCTCAGTTAAAGTTTGGTTCATTTGTTGTGGTGTTTAGTTAACTGATTGGTTCAATTCTGCAATGGGATGTCCAATTGTCGTGGGTAGAATTTTGTATTGTTGTGCATGTCGATGTCAAAACCGGCGGATCTCAGGTAGGGGGTCCTGAACTGTGCATCTAAGGCGGATGGTACCAGGAGGCGGGGGACACAATGTTTACCCTGGTTCGGGCCCTCTCAATGGAGGTAATACCCTACTTCCTGCTTGATTGATCTTGATGATATGAGTATTACAAGAGTTGATCTACCACGAGATCGTAGAGGCTAAACCCTAGAAGCTAGCCTATGATTATGATTGTTCTTGTCCTACGGACTAAACCCTCCGGTTTATATAGACACCGGAGTGGGCTAGGGTTACACAGAGTCGGTTACAAGGGAGGAGATCTACAGATCCGAATTGCCAAGCTTGCCTTCCACGCCAAGGAGAGTCCCATCCGGACACAGGACGAAGTCTTCAATCTTGTATCTTCATAGTCTAATAGTCTGGCCAAAGTATATAGTCCGGCTGTCCGAGGACCCCCTAATCCAGGACCCCCTAATCCAGGACCCCCTAGTCCGGCTGTCCGAGGACCCCCTAATCCAGGACCCCCTAGTCCGGCTGTCCGAGGACCCCCTAATCCAGGACCCCCTAATGCCCCTGAAACAAGCTTCAATGACGATGAGTCCGGCGCGCAGATTGTCGGCATTGCAAGGCGGGTTCTTCTCCAAATCCTGAGTACCTGTCGAGTAGTGTCCGGATTCCCATGAATGTTGCACTCCTTGGCTTCTGCGCCTAATAAAGGCTATCCTCCACGTGTCGAGCGAATGCGAGAAGTCGGGGCATTTTTACACTTGCCACCCTAACTATGTATGTAAATCGTCTATTTAAAGAGATGGGGATCCTC
>LR880972.1:235758453-235776970 GCA_904067115.1 Aegilops sharonensis
AGTCTTCAATCTTGTATCTTCATAGTCCAACAGTCTGGCCAAAGTATATAGTCCGGCTGTCCGAGGACCCCCTAATCCAGGACCCCCTAGTCCGGCTGTCCGAGGACCCCCTAATCCAGGACCCCCTAATGCCCCTGAAACAAGCTTCAATGACGATGAGTCCGGCGCGCAGATTGTCGGCATTGCAAGGCGGGTTCTTCTCCAAATCCTGAGTACCTGTCGAGTAGTGTCCGGATTCCCATGAATGTTGCACTCCTTGGCTTCTGCGCCTAATAAAGGCTATCCTCCACGTGTCGAGCGAATGCGAGAAGTCGGGGCATTTTTACACTTGCCACCCTAACTATGTATGTAAATCGTCTATTTAAAGAGATGGGGATCCTCCGATCCAGATCACACCATCCTCCCACAGCGAGTATCCATCGGAGCGCGCCTGAAAAAGTCCATCCCATCATGGCCGGCCATCGCAGCTCCTCCTCTCGCTCCCGTGGCCCTAAGCCAGGCAATTGGAAGAAGTGTTCCATACCTCACAGCCAATTAGTAGAGTTACAGACCCAGGGATTTCTCCCTCCAGCGTATATGGTCCCCGTTCAAGCCGGACTCGCCACCTACAACGGCGGGGAGCAAGCGGAGAGCTTTCCCAACCCATCCATGGGGGAGTGGGTATGCCTTGTCCCTTACTTATTAAGGGGGCTCGGATTTCCAATCCATCCGTTCCTCCGCGGGCTCCTAGAGTTCTACGGCCTCCAGCTGCATAACTTTACTCCTGCCTCCATATTACACATCGCTGGCTACGTCGCCCTTTGCGAGCTATTTTTGGGCTGCGAAGCTCATTTTGAGCTATGGAAGAGGCTATTCTGCCTCGTACCCCATACACAGGAGGGGTCAATATATCAAGTGGGCGGAGCCGAGATAGGGTGCATCGCCAGGACCGGATACCTGTCCGGTACTCCGAAGAAAACCTCCGAAGACTGGCCTTCGGAGTGGTTTTATATGGAGGACGTCCCCCTTCCGGAACCTATTCGGATGGGCCTTCCTTAGTTCGACAGCGCTCCCTTGAAGAAACACCGCAGCTGGCGCCCTCGGAGCCCCCAGGAGGAAGATAACGGAGAAGTCCTTTACCTGATGGGCCGAATAAAGACGTTGGGCAAATCAGGACTGACAATAATCGAGGTTATGTAAATATGTATAATGCGGGGGGGTGCATCCACTTCAATATCGGGGACAAACCATGTGGCACTTCAATGGAGCAGACGATGCCCCCGCTGCGGTCGTAAGGGACCGGACTCAGTCGCTGCTCTAGCGAAAATTATGTCCGATTTATACAAAGGAGAGGAAGAGGAGTTCATCCGCATTAAGCCACGGGATGGATTCTCCATGTACAACCCCCCAAGCTGGGTGAGCTGCTACTTTTTACTCCAAACCTTCCCGCATTCTTCGTCATAAGTATTTACATTGCCATTTCATAGCAGGAACTGCGAAAAGCTGTTAGGGAGGTCCACAGCCCGCCTTCAGAACCAGAGGACCCTGACTGGGCCCTCGACCCCGGACTCGAAGAAGATCCGGACACATTTGTGGAGCTTATTGACAGGACGTTCTATCAATTAAGCTGCGACGGTGCCCTGGTGGCCATCATAACCGATTATCCTGGACTACTCCCTACATCACATGTAAGTAAAACCGGAGTCCCAACTTCCGAGAAGGATCCTTTTTTTTGCACTTCACCTACCGCACACATATGGTGTCTTACAGGGAAGGCCCTCGGGACGCCATGCCGAACCCACAGTGACTCACCAACAAGGGGCACCAAAGCCGGGTAGGCTTAAAAGGAAGGCGGTCAGGACTGAGACGCCGTCGCGGAGGTATGAAAAAGAACCCCGCTCCATGGTTGTCGTCTTTTAAAATATAATAGTGTACATGTTTCCTAGTAGGAAAAACGCTCGCCGGACTATATCCGGAGAGGTTGTCGGCCACGCCTCCATCAGCCGGGCTCCAGAGCCAGACCTAGAGGTGGACGCTAACATGGGGCCAACACCGGATGTTCCTCCGACAGAGGATGCGGATAGGTTGTCCGCTACGAATTTAGAAGTGGAGAGTGCCATGAATCACAGGCATCGTCGGGTCGTACTCCGCGACGCTTGTTTCTCCCAATAGGCGTTCGATGCCTTCAACTCAGGAGACGCGTACATCCGAGCTGCTCAAAATGGTCTTGCCAGAGCCACGGACCAGTATGTAAAGGATATACGGGTAAGAAAATCTGATAATTATGTATACCAGTAGCCCCTGAGACTTGAAAAAGTTGACACAACTGATTTAAGGATCATTATTTGTGTAGGTTCTTACGCAGAAGAATACCTAGTTGTCTCGAGAGCTGGAAGAGTGCAAAGCCTAGATACGGGCCGCAGTTGCCGCAATGAAGGAGTCCGAGAAGGCCCCCTCTGGTAACACTTGTCTCTATCAAAAGGAATGACATGTACCTGTTAGTATGCGGCATGCACGCAAATCTAACAATAGATTCTGCATATGATCCCGGAATGAATCCGGAGGTCGTGCGAGGGGATGAACAACATGCTCAACGATAGTTAAAGGCTGGCGAGCGTGTGCTTAAGCAGCTTAGGCGGGAGAAGAATGATTTCCAGGATGCCAATATCCGGCTGGGCGTTGAACTGAAAGATGTTCGGGCCCAGCTTGGTGACTCTGTAAAGGAGAATAAGAGGCTTCGACGTGGCATTTTTAGTAAGTGCTTGAACGAACCTTTATAGAGTTCCGGCTCAGGTTCAGGTTCTGGAGTAAAAGCTTGAGCTCGGTGATTGTACACCGCTTCCGTTGTAGCAAGAAAATTATCTGCAGTCAAATCAAACACAGAGGCGCAGGCAAAATAATAGTCTCATTGTGTTTCTTATTAAATATAAGGTTATACAAGAGCATCTTCTCTTCGTTGTCAACAATAAACTTGTGTGCTACCATGCTCTTGTAATCTAAAATGTGAGGAGGTAATTTTGTCTCCTCCTCCTCATGGTGCCTAATGGGTATCTGAAAATGTTCAGCAAGACGTGCAGCATAGATACCTCCAAATATGGGGCCTTTTGTACGATTTAGGGCTAGCCGTTTAGCAACGACGGCACCCATACTAAAAATATTGTCTCCTAGCAAAGCATGTTGAAGAATGATAATATCTAGAACGCTCAAATTTCCACTATTTCCATGACCCATCAAGCATCTACTAGCAAATATAGCAAAATAGCGTAAAACAGGAAAGTGTATGCTAGAGACCTTTGCCTCGGAGCCCTTCTTTGGCTCCTCTACAGCAATAGTACTCCCTCCATTCCTTGATATAAGGTGTATAGATTTTTGAGAAAAAGTCTGAAATATAAGGTGTATTGCGTTGCACCACTCGTTTGGATAATTTTTTTACGGATTTGATTACATTTGTTTATATCATGTAAGCTCCTCTATTTTCTCATGTCAATTAGTCATGTGTAATCTCACTCAAAACTTGTGAAATTTTCCCTCCACATGCATTCTTTAATTTCCATGCCAAAAACTATACAGCCTATATCTAGGAATAGAGGGAGTATTAACAAAGCCACCCACATCTTCACGATGGGGTTCATCTAATTCTCCCTCATAATTTATCCTACATACCAGACAAAAATGACGTAAAGACATTTCTTTGAATTCATCATATAATTGAAATGATACTGCAGGCGGTGATTTCTTAGGATAATAATAAAAGTTTTGCACAAAAGTATTGGTGAGTAAGAGATACTGATCGATTCGGTCGTTGATGAAACCGGTGAGGCCTGCAGTCTCGATTAAAGCACAAAAATCTTCATGAATTCCGACTTCTTTCAAGAAATCCTCGCATGGCCATTCACACGACCGTACTTCCGCTAAGCGAGCAAGATTATACTTGGGTTTTTCCTTCTCTTTGTCTTGTTTTTCCTTAGAGCTTTGGCTAGAAGAGCCTTTAAAGATCCTCCTTAAAATTTTCTGGAAATTTCTGAAATTTTAGTAACTTCAAAAAAAAAGTGAATAAAACTAAACAAGATTGATAGCAACTACTCCTACAAGTGCCTAGAGCGTATATCATGCATTGGAATTGCTTGGGACCTCAAAAATTTAACATGCAAGCTCAATAACATGGTCACCTATGCAGCAAAAATTTGCAATGAATAAAGCACTAGAACAAAAACTAATTGGACCAGTGGAGGAGTCACATACCAAGCAACAATCTCCGAAAGCAGTTTTGTGAATGGAGCTTTGAGCAAGGATATCAAAAATCGTAGCAAAATGAGCTAGAACTCATGCTTGAGCTGGATGGGGGATTTTTTGGGTAGAAGATGAAGTGTGTGGGTGCTGGCATATGTGGAGGGGAGCCACCAGGGGCCCACGGGATAGGGGGCGCGCCCTACAGGGGGTGGGGGGCGCCCTCCTCTCTCGTGGCCTGGTGCTTGGCCCTCCTGCAGTGTTTTTAGTGCCTAAAATCCTCAAATATTCCAGAAAAAATCATACTAGATTTGCAGGGCATTTGGAGCACTTTTATTTTTTGACTATTTTTTAATGCACGGATAATTCAGAAAACAGACGGATAATACTATTTTTGCTTTATTTATTCTAAATAATAGAAATTAAAAAGAGGGTACAGAAGGTTGTGCCTTCTAGTTTCATCCATCTCGTGATCATCAAAATGAACCCACTAACAAGGTTGATCAAGTCTTGTTAAGAACTCATTCCAAATAACACGGAACCGGAGAAATTTTGAATAACACTAAGTTACCTCAACGGGGATATGAAAATCCCCAACAATAAGAATATCATACTTTTTCTTGACAGTAGGGAGAGGAAATTCAAAACCTCCAAAAGTGATAGCTGGAACTTTTTCAATTGAATTGATGCTATGAACTTGAGGTTGTTTTCTCGAAAAGTGTACCGTATGCTCATTACCATTAACATGAAAAGTGACATTGCCTTTGTTGCAATCAATAACAGCCCCTGCAGTATTAAGAAAAGGTCTACCAAGGATAATAGAGATACTATTATCCTCAGGAATATCAAGAATAACAAAGTCCGTTAAGATAGTGACATTTGCAACCACAACAGGCACATCCTCACAAATACCGACAGGTATAGCAGTTGATTTATCAGCCATTTGCAAAGATATTTCAGTAGGTGTCAACTTATTCAATTCAAGTCTACGATATAAAGAGAGAGGCATAATACTAACACCGCCTCCAAGATCACATAAAGCAGTTCTAACATAATTTATTTTAATAGAGCATGGTATAGTTGGTACACCCGGATCTCCAAGTTTCTTTGGTATTCCACCCTTAAAACTGTAATTAGCAAGCATGCTGGAAATTTCTGCTTCCGGTATCTTTCTTTTATTTGTGATGATATCCTTCATATACTTAGCATAAGGATTTACTTTAAGCATATCATTTAAGCGCATACGTAAGAAAATAGGTCTAATCATTCCGGCAAAGCGCTCAAAATCCTCATCATCCTTTGACTTGGATGGTTTAGGAGGAAAGGGCATGGGTTTCTGAACCCATTGTTCTCTTTCTTTACCGTGCTTCCTAGCAACAAAATCTCTCTTATCATAACGTTGATTCTTTGATTGTGGGTTATCAAGATCAACAACAGGTTCAATCTCTACATCATTGTCTTTGCTAGGTTGAGCATCAACATGAACATTATCATTAACATTATCACTAGGTTCATGTTCATCCTCTTATTGTGTTTCAGAATCAGAAATAGAAATATCATTGGGATTCTCAGGTGTGTCTACGGTAGGTTCACTAGAAGCATGCAAAGTCCTATCGTTTTTCTTCTTCTTCTTTTTAGAAGAACTAGGTGCCTCTAAATTATTTCTCTGAGAATCTTGCTCGATTCTCTTAGGGTGGCCTTCAGGATACAAAGGTTCCTGAGTCATTCTACCAGTTCTAGTAGCCACTCTAACAGCAAAGTCATTTTTATTATTTAATTCATCAAGAAACTCATTTTTAGCTTCGAGTACTTGCTCAGCTTGAGTAGCAACCATAGAAGCATATATGCTAACGCGGTGAATTTCATCTTTAACTCTAGACAGATTATCACCTACGTGTCCTATCTCGAAAGCATTATTCTTTAACTCTCTACCAACATAAGCATTAAAACTTTCTTGCCTAGCCATAAAGTCATCAAATTCATCTAAGCATGGGCTATGAAATTTAGTAGAGGGTATTTCAACTTTATCATGTCTATAGAGAGAATTTACCTTCACTACCTGTGTCGGGTTATCAAGACAATGTGGTTCTTCAGGCAGTAATTTAAGACCATGTATTTCTTCAATAGGAGGTAAATTCTTAACATCTTCAGCTTTAATACCTTTTTCTTTCATTGATTTCTTTACCTCTTGCATATCTTCAGGACTGATAAATAAAACACCTCTCTTCTTCAGAGTGGGTTTAGGAATAGGCTCAGGAGTTGGCTCAATTGGTTCAGGAATTACTTCAGGAACTGGCTCAGGAAGAGTCCAATTATTTTCATTAGTCAACATATTATTCAATAGTATTTCAGCTTCGTCGACTGTGCTTTCCCTGAAAACACAACCAGCACAACTATCCAAGTAGTCCTTGGAAGCATCGGTTAGTCCATTATAAAAGATATTAAGTATTTCATTTTTCTTAAGAGGATGATCAGGCAAAGCATTAAGTAACCGGAGAAGCCTCCCCCAAGCTTGTGGGAGACTCTCTTCTTTGATTTCCACAAAATTATATATTTCTCGCAAGGCAGCTTGTTTCTTATGAGCAGGGAAATATTTAGCAGAGAAGTAATAAATCATATCCTGGGGACTACGCACACAACCAGGAGGAAGAGAATTATACCAAGTCTTAGCATCACCCTTTAATGAGAACGGTAATATCATAAGGATATATAAATAGCGAGACTTCTCATCATTAGTAAATAAGGTGGCTATATCATTCAACTTGGTAAGGTGTGCCACAACAGTTTCAGATTCAAGACTATAAAAAAGGATCAGATTCAACTAAAGTAATAATATCAGGATCAACAGAGAATTCATAATCCTTATCAGTAACACAGATAGGTGAAGTAGCAAAAGCAAGATCGGGTTTCATTCTAGCATTAAGAGACTGTTGCTTCCATTTAGCTTATAATTTCTTAAGATCATTTCTATCATTGCGAGCAAGGATTTCCATAGCAGCTTTTTCATTCATAACATAACCCTTAGGAACAACAGGTAATACATAATCATTGGGGGAACCTTCATCATCACTATCATCAGTAATAGGATCTTCAATATTTTCATTCCCCCTAACTCTAGCAAGTTGTTCATCTAGAAATTCACCTAATGGCAAAGTAGTATCATGCACAGAAGTAGTTTCATCATGCATAGCAGAAGTGGCATCATCAATAACATGCGACATATCAGAATTCATAGCAGTAGCAGGTTTAGGTATCGCAAGCTTACTAATAACGGAAGGAGAATCTAGTGCAGAGCTAGATGGCAGTTCCTTACCTCCCCTCGTAGTTGAGGGCAAAATCTTGGTCTTAGCGTCTTTCAAGTTCTTCATAGTGATGAACAGATATAAATCCCAAGTGACTCAGAAAATAGAGCTATGCTCCCCGGCAACGGCGCCAGAAATTAGTCTTGATAACCCACAAGTATAGGGGATCGCAACAGCTTTCGAGGGTAGAGTATTCAACCCAAATTTATTGATTCGACACAAGGGGAGCCAAAGAATATTCTTGAGTATTAGCAGTTGAGTTGTCAATTCAACCACACCTGGATAACTTAGTATCTGCAGCAAAGTGTTTAGTAGCAAAAGTGGTATGATAATAAAGGTAACGGTAGCAAAAGTAAAGATAAATGTTTTTTGGGTTTTTGTAGTAGTTGTAATAGTAGCAATGGAAAAGTAAATAAGCGAAGAACAATATATGAAAAGCTCGTAGGAAATGGATCAGTGATGGATAATTATGCCAGATGCGATTCCTCATGCAATAGTTATAACATAGGGTGATATAGAACTAGCTCCAATTCATCAATGTAATGTAGGCATGCATTCCGTGAATAGTCATACGTGCTTATGGAAAGAACTTGTATGACATCTTTTGTCCTACCCTCCCGTTGCAGCGGGGTCCTTGCGGAAACTAAGGGATATTAAGGCCTCCTTTTAATAGAGAACCGGAACAAAGCATTAGCACATAGTGAATACATGAACTCCTCAAACTACGGTCATCACCGAGAAGTATCCCGATTATTGTCACTTTGGGGTTGTCGGATCATAACACATAATAGGTGACTATAGACTTGCAAGATAGGATCAAGAACACGCATATATATTCACGGAAACATAATAGGTTCAGATCTGAAATCATGGCACTTGGACCCTAGTGACAAGCATTAAGCATAGCAAAGTCATAGCAACATCAATCTGAGAACATAGTGGATACTAGGTATCAAAACCTAACAAAACTAACTTGATTACATGGTAAATCTCATCCAACCCATCACCGTCCAGCAAGCCTACGGTGGAATTACTCACGCACGGCGGTGAGCATCATGAAATTGGTGATGGAGGATGGTTGATGATGACGACGGCGACGAATCCCCCTCTCCGGAGCCCCGAACGGACTCCAGATCAGCCCTCCCGAGAGAGATTAGGGCTTGGCGGTGGCTCCGTGTCGTGAAACGCGATGAAACTTTCTCTCTGATTTTTTTTCTCCCAGAGACGGAATATATGGAGTTGGAGTTGAGGCCGGAGGAGGTCCAGGGGGCCCACAAGATAGGGGGGCGCGCCCCCTGTCTCGTGGACAGGCCCTGGGCCCCCTTGTGTATTTGTTTCGCCCAATAATTCTTATAAATTCCAAAAAGTGCCTCCGTGGATTTCCAGGACATTCCGAGAACTTTTCTTTTCTACACATAAAACAACATCATGGTAGTTCTGCTGAAAACATCGCCAGTCCGGGTTAGTTTCATTCAAATCGTGCAAGTTAGAGTCCAAAACCTAGGGCAAAAGTGTTTGGAAAAGTAGATACGTTGGAGACGTATTAGGTACGCATGGAAACCAGGCGTAGGGGTCATAAGTGCTTGAACAGACAAGTACCCAACTAGCTATGTTATATTACATGGATAGTAAGAAACATCTTCCAGGGAGAATAGTTCCGTTGAGGGTTCCTTTCCCTGGGTACGCATGCATTAATGTGCATGTCCGAAGTGCGAACATAGACGCAGGATATAAACATCTGGGGGCATATATTACAATAAATAAAAGTCATCTTTTGTTCACCGACCAAATATTCCCTTAAGAACGCTAGCTTTCGGCTTCACCCAGTCTGAGGTACACATCCGGCTGACCCGGCAGTAACAATCACAGAGGTGCTCCCCTTATGCCCTAGCCGAATTAACGGGAACGTAGGGCATAAACACAAGAGCCAGGCAACCCAGCTTGGCCAAAACTTAAGTCATATCGATGCATATAATGGCGAAGAAAAGGTACATGTGGAAAAGTAACACATGTGCGGGGGGCATAGAGCCCGAAACATAGTTATATTAAGCTTCTGTATAAGAAGCCCCCAGGTATAATGAGCACACCTAGCGCGACAAGATTGTGTAGTAAAGACATATTTTAGACTTTTAAGGCCTTGAAGAAAAAGGGAAGAAAGAGAGAAAGAAAAGACAGATAACGGATATATAAAAAATTTACGGAGGTAAGGAGACGAACATAGAGTCCGGCACTAGGCGTAGAACCTTTGGAGTCTGGCTGCGTTCCGTGGGTTTGGCTCGAGTCGATTGTCCGACGCATCCTGCAGACGGTACGCTCCCCCGGTCAGAACTTTGTCAATAATGAAGGGACCTTCCCATTTGGGCTTAAGCTTGTTATTTTTCTTCTCCGGTAGGCGTAGAACGAGTTCGCCAACGTTATACGTTTTGGCCCGTACTTCTCGGCTTTGATACCTTCGAGCCTGCTGCTGATAGAATGCGGAGCGGGCTTTTGCCACATCACGCTCCTCCTCCAGGGCATCCAAACTATCATGTCGATCAATCTTGGCTTCTTTCTCTTCGTACATGTGCACTCGAGGTAAGTCATGAATTATGTCGCAGGGAAGTACCGCCTCTGCGCAGTACACCATAAAGAATGGTGTGTATCCGGTAGTGCGATTCAGCGTGGTCCGCAGCCCCCATAGTATGGAGTCGAGCTCCTCGACCCAGTGCATATCTGATTCCTTCAAGGATCGCACTAATCTGGGTTTAATGCCGCTCATGATAAGACCATTTGCTCGCTCGACTTGACCATTGGTTTGCGGGTGATAGACAGAGGCATAATCGAGCTTAATGCCCATGTTGCTGCACCAAGTTTTTACCTCGGCGGCTGTAAAGTTCGAGCCGTTATCGGTGATGATGCTGTGGGGAACACCATAACGGTGTACAACCCCGGATATGAAGTCTATCACTGGTCCGGATTCGGCCGCTTTAACTGGTTTGGCTTCTATCCATTTGGTGAATTTATCCACCATGACCAATAGGTATTTTTTCTTATGGCTTCCCCCTTTAAGGGGTCCGACCATATCAAGCCCCCAGACCGCAAAGGGCCAAGTGATGGGGATTGTTTGGAGAGCGGTAGGTGGCATATGACTATCGTCTGCAAAAAGCTGGCAACCGACGCAACGTTGAACGAGGTCCTGTGCATTTGCTCGGGCCGTCGGCCAGTAGAAACCTGTACGGAAGGCCTTGCTTACAAGGGCCCGAGTTGTGGCGTGGTGGCAGCCAAGTCCATCATGAATTTCTGCCAGAAGTTGTTGTCCTTCCTCTTCGGAGATGCACCTTTGAAGGACTCCGGCAGCGCTTTTCTTATAAAGCTCTCCCTCGTGGACCTAGTAGGCTTTAGACCGCCGCACAATGCAATTTGCCTCGTTTGGGTCCCCTGGTAGTTCCTGCCTAGTTAGGTAGGCCAAGAAGGGTTCTGTCAACGGGGCGATGACAGCCATGATCACATGGGCGGAAGGTGTTATTTCGATGGCAGAGCCTCCGATTACGTCAGAGTGTTCGGTATCTGGTGTTGTGGCCAAGTCCAGACTGTTGTTGCCGGTCTCTTCTTCCCATACCACGGATGGCTTAAACAGCCTTTCCAACAAGATATTGGGTGGGACAGGGTCGCGCTTAGCGCCGATGCGGGCAAGGATATCCGCCGCTTGATTGTTTTCTCGGACCACATGGTGGAATTCAAGCCCCTTGAACCGAGCTAACATTTTGAGGACGGCGTTGCGGTAAGCCGCCATTTTTGGGTCATTGGCATCAAAGTCTCCATTTATTTGAGATATTGCGAGGTTCGAATCCCCACGCACCTCTAGGCATTGAATGCCCATGGAGACTGCTATCCGGAGACCATGCAACAGGGCCTCATATTTTGCTGCATTGTTGGAGTCTGTGTATAATATTTGGAGTACGTATTGGAATGTATCTCCGGTGGGGGATGTCAGGACGATGCCTGCCCCCAGACCAGCCAGCATCTTTGAACCGTCAAAGTGCATGATCCAATTGGAGTACACGCCGTACTCTTTAGGGAGTTCGGCTTCCATCCATTCGGCGACGCAATCGGCCAGTACTTGCGACTTAATGGCTCCCCATGGTTTATTTGTTATGTCGAATGGGAGGAGCTCGATAGCCCATTTAGCAATATGGCCCATGGCATCGCGGTTATTTATTATGTCGTTGAGTGGTACTTCCTAGGCCACCGTAATTGAACACTCTTGAAAGTAGTGTCGTAATTTCCGGGATGCCATGAAGACCGCGTATGCTATCTTTTGATAATGTGGGTACCGTGATTTGCATGGAGTGAGGACAGTGGATACATAGTATACCGGCTTTTGAAGCGGGAACTTATGTCCGTCCGTCTCTCGTTCGACGACGAGCACCGCGCTTACAACTTGGTGTGTTGCCGCTATATATAACAGCATTGGTTCGCCAACATTTGGCGTGGCCAAGATTGGGTTGGTGGCCAAAACGGCTTTTATATCTTCCAATCCGGCTGTGGCCGCATCCGTCCACTCGAAGTGTTCGGTGCGTCGAAGAAGGCGATAAAGGGGTACTGCCTTTCCTCCTAATCGGGAGATAAAGCGGCTTAAGGCAGCGACGCATCCAGTTGATTTTTGGATTTGCTTGAGGTCTGTTGGGATAGCCAACTGTGACGGAGCTCGGATTTTAGCCGGATTTGCTTCAATTCCTCTACTGGAGACGATGAAGCCCATGAGCTTTCCGGCGGGTATGCCGAAAACGCATTTTTCTTGATTGAGCTTGATGTCATATGTTCGGAGATTGTCGAACGTGAGCCTCAGGTTGTCTATTAAGGATTCGACGTGTCTTGTTTTGATGACCACGTCGTCTACGTATGCCTCCACTGTTTTGCCAATTTGTGTTTCTAGGCATGTCTGAATCATGTGTTGATAGGTTGCACTGATGTCTACTACACAACCTTCTTCTTGTAGACGTTGTTGGGCCTTCAAGTGTAGAGGTTTGTAGGACAGTAGCAAATTTCCCTCAAGTGGATGACCTAAGGTTTATCAATCCGTGGGAGGCATAGGATGCAGATGGTCTCTCTCAAGCAACCCTGCAACCAAATAACAAAGAGTCTCTTGTGTCCCCAATACACCCAATACAATGGTAAATTGTATAGGTGCACTAGTTCGGCGAAGAGATGGTGATACAAGTGCAATATGGATGGTAGATATAGGTTTTTGTAATCTGAAAATATAAAACAGCAAGGTAACTAATGATAAAAGTGAGAGTAAACGGTATTGCAATGCTAGGAAACAAGGACTAGGGTTCATACTTTCACTAGTGCAAGTTCTCTCAACAATAATAACATAATTGGATCATATAACTATCCCTGAACATGCAACAAAGAGTCACTCCAAAGTCACTAATAGCAGAGGACAAACGAAGAGATTATGGTAGGGTACGAAACCACCTCAAAGTTATTCTTTCCAATCAATCCGTTCGGCTATTCCTATAAGTGTCACAAACAACCCTAGAGTTCGTACTAGAATACACATTAAGGCACAAATCAACCAAAACCTGAATGTCACCTAGATACTCCAATGTCACCTCAAGTATCTGTGGGTATGATTATACGATATGCATCACACAATCTCAGATTCATCTATTCAACCAACACGTAGAACCTCAAAGAGTGCCCCAAAGTTTCTACCGGAGAATCAAGACGAAAACGTGTGCCAACCCCTATGCATAGGTTCATGGGCGGAACCCGCAAGTTGATCACCAAAACATACATCAAGTGAGTCACGTGATATCCCATTGTCACCAGATACGCACGGCAAGACATACATCAAATTTTCTCAAATCATTAGAAGACTCAATCCAATAAGATAACTTCGAAGGGGAAACTCAATCCATTACAAGAGAGTATAGGGGGAGAAGCAACATAAGATGCAACTATAATAGTAAAGCTCGAGATACATCAAGATCGTGCCAAATCAAGAACACGAGAGAGAGATTAAACACATAGATACTGGTACATACTCTCAGCCCCGAGGGTGAACTACTCCCTCCTCGTCATGGAGATCGCCGGGATGATGAAGATGGCCACCGGTGAGGGTTCCCCCCTCCGGCAGCGTGCCGGAACGGGCTCCCGAGAGGTTTTTGGTGTCTACAGAGGCTTGCGGCGGCGGAACTCCCGATCTATTCTATTCTCTGATCGTTTTAGGGTATATGGATATATATAGGCGGAAGAAATACATCAGGGGAGCCACGAGGGGCCCACGATGGTGGAGGGCGCGCCCTAGGGGGTGGGCGCGCCCCCTACCTCGTGGCTCCCTCATTTCTTTCCTGACATGCATTCTACGTCTATCAGGTTGCTTTCCTTCCAAATTTAACTTCTCCAGAAGGTTTCATTCCGTTTCGACTCCGTTTGATATTCCTTTTCTGTAAAACTCAAAAACAAGGAAAAAACGGAAACTGGCACTGGGCTCTAGGTTAATAGGTTAGTCCCAAAAATAATATAAAAGTGCATAATAAAGCCCATAAACATCCAAAACAGATAATATAATAGCTTGAATACTTCATAAATTATAGATACGTTGTAGACGTATCACCATCCCCAAGCTTAATTCCTGCTCGTCCTCGAGTAGGTAAATGATAAAAGAAAGAATTTATGAAGTGTGAATGCTAGCAGGTGCATAAGGTTGATCAATGATAATTTCAATCACCTTTTCTAGCATCATTATATGTCATAACAGTAGCTCATATCATAAAACTTAGCATGATCAAGTAACAAACTATTCACAATGTTAAAGCATAGATCATAAACCTTCTTGAAAACTAACAAACCGTGTTATTAGTCATCAAACAATTACAATTCATCTTATTTTCAGGAAGAGTCTATGTCAGAGCTTTGATTCAGCAAACTTCACATACTCAACTATCATTTAGTCTTCCATGATTGCTACCACTCAAAGCATATTTTTAGAACAAATAGTATTCATCGAACACAGAGAAAGATAGGGGCTTAATGTTTCGCCTCCCAACCTTTTACCTCAAGGGTAATGTCAACAATAATAATTCATGCTCAAATATATTTGAATGGCCATATATGCTTAGATCTTTCCATCACATGATGCTTGACAACTAAAGAGTAGGTTGGAATGAGAAGGAATACTACTGACTCTTGCATAAAAGTAAATGATAGGCCGTTCGCAGAGGGAAGCAGGGATTTGCAGAGGTGCCAGAGCTCAAAGCAAAAACAGAGATGAAAATAATTTTGAGAGGTATGCTTTCATTGTCAACATAACGACCAAGAGTTCCCAATATCTTCCATACTACATACATTATAGGCGGTTCCCAAATAGAAAGGTAAAGATTTTTACTCCCCCTCCACCAACAATCATCAATCCATGGCTTGCCCGAAACAACGGGTGCCTCCAACTAACATCAATCCTGGGGGAGTTTTGTTTGCAATTATTTTTGATTTGATTTCGATATTTTGATCATGGGACTGGGCATCCCAGTTACCAGCCATTTGTTATCGTGAATGATGAGCGGAGTCCTCTCATCGTGAGAATAACCCACCTAGCATGGAAGATACTGCTAACCCGTAGTCGCTACATGAGCGATTCAGGCATACAAAACAGATTATTATTTGAAGGTTTAGAGTTTGGCACATGCAAATTTACTTGGAACGGCAGGTAAATACCACATATAGGTAGATATGGTGGACACTCATGGAAAAAACTTGGTTCAAGGAATTTGGATGCACAAGCAGTATTCCCGCTTAGTACAGATATTTTGGCTAGCAAAGGATTCTAAATAGCAAGAACCACATGTTAGAGGATCCAAAACAATATAACTTATACAAATATACCCAAGCATGACTCATTATGTTGTCTTCCTTGTCCAACTTCAACTAATTTGCTCAGGTTTGAAAATAATCAATGGGGATCACAATCATAGAAGATGTCCAAGATAGTATATTTATATGTGAAACATCCCTTCCTTCAATATTCTTTCATGAATTGTTCAAGTGACCAATACAATGTTTGCTAACCTTCAATAAATTTACCACCTCTACTTCTTATATGTGAAGGAATTACTCCCCATGGGAAAGGCATATGAAACATATATAATTTCAGATTTATGACATTTCAATCATTCAACCATTTACTCATAGGATATAAGTGAAGCACACGAGTAAATGACAAACTACTCCAAAAAGATATAAGTGAAGATCAATGAGTAGTTAAATAATTATGTAGCTATGTGAAGACTCTCTAACATTTAAGAAATTCAAATCTTGGTATTTTATTCAAACAGCAAGCAAAGCTAAAGAAAATAAAATGACGCTCCAAGAAAAACACATATCATGTGGTGAATAAAAATATAGCTCCAAGTAAAGTTACCGATGAACGAAGACGAAAGAGGGGATGCCTTCCGGGGCATCCCCAAGCTTAGGCTCTTGGTTGTCCTTGAATATTTGTTGGGGAACGTAGTAATTTCAAAAAAATCCCTACGCACACGCAAGATCATGGTGATGCATAGAAACAAGAGGGGAGAGTGTTGTCAACGTACCCTCGTAGACAGTAAGCGGAAGCGTTATATCAACGCGGTTGATGTAGTCGTACGTCTTCACGATCCGACCGATCCAAGTACCGAAAGCACGGCACCTCCGAGTTCTGCACACGTTTGGCTCGGTGACGTCCTCGCCTTCTCGATCCAGTAAGAGGGGCGAAGCAGTAGATGAGTTCCGGCAGCACGACGGCGTGGTGACGGTGTTGGTGAAAAACAATCTTCGTAGGGCTTCGCCTAAGCACTACGAAAACTATGACAGAGGATAAACTAGAGGAGACGGGGTTGCCGGCACACGGCTTGGTGTTTCTTGATGTGTCTTGGGTGCTAGCCCTACCCCTCTATTTATATGTTGAGCCTTGGGGTCGAAACTTGGAGTAAAAGCCTCCACAAAGTCGGTTTCACCCGAAAGGCAAGAGTCCTTCTCGGAATCCAGGGCCAGACGCCAGGGTTCCCGGCGTCTGGACCCACATGCCAGGGACCCTGGCGTCTGGCCCCTGGACTCCGCAAAACTTCCTTTTGCGCTTTCCAAAAACCTCGTGGGCTTTCCCCTTTGGCCCAGATAAAGTGTTCTCGTGCCCAAACATTTCAGGAAACATCCGGAACCCCTTCCGATGGATTCCGGAACCTTTCTGGAGATCAAACACTACTATCCACATATCAATCTTTACTCCCGGACCATTCTGGAGTTCCTCGTCATATCCGTGATCTCATCCAAAACTCCGAAAAACATTCGGTCACCAACATACATAACTCATAGTACTATATCGTCAACGAACGTTAAGCGTGTGGACCCTATGGGTTCGAGAACTATGTAGACATGACCGAGACACCTCTCTTGTCAATAACCAATAGCGGGACCTGGATGCCCATATTGGCTCCTACATATTCTATGAAGATCTTTATCGGTCAGACCGCATAACAACATACGTTGTTCCCTTTGTCATCGGTATGTTACTTGCCCGAGATTCGATCGTAGGTATCTCAATACCTAGTTCAATCTCGTTACCGGCAAGTCTCTTTAATCGTTCCGTAATGCATCATCCCGCAACTAACTCATTAGTTGCAATGCTTGCAAGGCTTATAGTGATGTGCATTACCGAGTGGGCCCAGAGATACCTCTCCGACAATCGGAGTGACAAATCCTAATCTCAAAATACACCAACCCAACAAGTACCTTTGGAGACACCTGTAGAGCACCTTTATAATCACCCAGATACGTTGTGACGTTTGGTAGCACACAAAGTGTTCCTCCGGTAAACGGGAGTTGCATAATCTCATAGTCATAGGAACATGTATAAGTCATGAAGAAAGCAATAGCAGAATACTAAACGATTGAGTGCTAAGCTAACAGAATGGGTCAAGTCAATCACATCATTCTCCTAATGATTTGATCCCGTTAATCAAATGACAACTCATGTCTATGGCTAGGAAACATAACCATGATCAACGAGCTAGTCAAGTAGAGGCATACTAGTGACACTCTGTTTTTCTATGTATTCACACATGTATCATGTTTCCGGTTAATACAATTCTAGCATGAATAATAAACATTTATCATGATATAAGGAAATAAATAATAACTTTATTATTTCCTCTAGGGCATATTTCCTTTAGTCTCCCTCTTGCACTAGAGTCAATAATCTAGATTACAGAGTAATGATTCTAACACCCATGGAGCCTTGGTGCTGATCATGTTTTGCTCGTGGAAGAGGCTTAGTCAACGGGTCTGCAACATTCAGATCCGTATGTATCTTGCAAATTTCTATGTCTCCCACCTCGACTAGATCCCCGATGGAGTTGAAGCGTATCTTTATGTGCTTGGTTTCTTGTGAAATCTGGATTCCTTCGCCAAGGCAATTGCACCAGTATTGTCACAAAAGATTTTTATTGGACCCGATGCACTAGGTATGACACCTAGATTGGATATGAACTCCTTCATCCAGACTCCTTCATTTGCTGCTTCTGAAGCAGCTATGTACTCCGCTTCACACGTAGATCCCGCCACGACGCTTTGTTTAGAACTGCACCAACTGACAGCTCCATCGTTCAATGTAAACACATATCTGGTTGGTGATTTAGAATTGTCCGGATTAGTGTCAAAGCTTGCATCAACGTAACCATTTACGACTAGCTCTTTGTCACCTCCATAAACGAGAAACATATCCTTAGTCCTTTTCAGGTATTTCAGGACGTTCTTGACCGCTGTCCAGTGATCCACTCCTGGATTACTTTGGTATCTCCCTGCTAGACTTATAGCAAGGCACACATCAGGTCTGGTACACATCATTGCATACATGATAGAGCCTATGGCTGAAGCATAGGGAACATCTTTCATCTTCTCTCTATCTTCTGCAGTGGTCGGGCATTGAGTCTTACTCAACTTCACACCTTGTAACACAGGCAAGAACCCTTTCTTTGCTTGATCCATTTTGAACT
>LR880972.1:235793691-235820051 GCA_904067115.1 Aegilops sharonensis
TCGGGCCTGCATCCTTCATACAATGGAGTAACCGCGTCTAACTCAAGTTGATCCATCTTGGCTTTCTCTCGGGCGGCAGCTCTGGCGTTATCCGTCTGCTTGAGAAGCAGCTCTTGAATATGAGGGTCCTGCACCCAGCCCATCGATGGTCCAGCGTCGTCTGCTCCGCCGGCATCATCATCTTCATGATCATGCCCGTCGCCTGCTCCGGCATCTTCCTCATCATCATGTCCTGCATCTTCTACATGATGACTGTGTACAGCATCACCGTCCTGATCATCTCCTGGGGATTCTTCGTCTTCTCGCCCGCCCGAGCCGCGGTGGTTGTCTTGCTGCCCTTCCTCATTTCTTGCCCGGCCCCCATGGACGACTTCGTAGTCATCTTCATCACGTTGCCACCGATAGCCATCCATGAAACCACGCAAGAGCAGGTGGTCCCGCACCTGCCCGGAATCCGGGTCCGCAATAAGGCTCTTCAGCTTGCATCTTCGACACGGACATCTTATCTCCGTCTCGTTCTTTTGAAGCATCTCGGCCTTCGCGGACCTTAAAAACCTATTCACGATGCCTTCGGTCATCGTGCGGACCATGGTCGCCTGCGGGGTAGAGCAAAACGATATTTTAGAACCAAACAAAAATTTGGCATGACTTTCCCTAAAAATAGGACCGAAAAGAATGCTTAATGCCAAAATTCTCGCCGAAACGGAAATGAATCAACATTCCGGCAAAATATTGGCAACTACCGCATTTCAAATACCGGTACACCTCCAAACACAAACACATTTGCAACACCACAAACATATGCAACACCGCGAACATACATAGATCTAGCTAGGCCGTAAAAAGTGCATGTGCACATTGTTGTAGGGAGAACAACATAAATATAGCTTCCCCCCTTACTTACCTATTAAAACAAGGTAATTTAACCACTTAATTTGAATGAATCTATGGTGGAAATGAGGTGAAAAAGAGGAGGCACCCGAGACAAGGAGGAGGTGGAGAGAATGAAGTGGGGAGAAAGTGAGTGTGGGTAGGAGAGGCTGTCCAAAATATCTTGTTGCTTCCCACTTACTAATGACGCACCAGCACTAAATGCGCCATTAGTAATCCAGGTAACTAATGGCGCACCTTCTGGCGGTGCGCCATTAGTAGTTTTGCAAAAAAAAATACTAATGGCGCACTGATCCGCAGTGCGCCATTACTAGATTAAACTACTAATGGCGCACTACATCTTGATGCGCCATTAGTATGTTTGGACAGGCGCACTAGTTAAAAAAAAATTTGATACTAATGGCGCACCATTTGCACAGTGCGCCATTAGTAGTTACAACTACTAATGGCGCACTTCGTCCGGATGCGCCATTAGTATGTTTGGACAAGCGCACTAGTTCAAAAAAAATTGATACTAATGGCGCACCCTTTTCCTGGTGCGCCATTAGTAGTTACAAGTACTAATGGCGCACTTTATATGGATGCGCCATTAGTATGTTTGGACAGGCGCGCTAGTTCAAAAATAATAATTTTTGATACTAATGGCGCACCCTTTGCTTAGTGCGCCATTAGTAGTTTCAACTCTAATGTCGTATCAGAAGGTGGTGCGCCATTAGTATATACTAATGGCGCACCTACTTTCTGGTGCGCCATTAGTGTCAATCCCATCTATAGCCCTTTTTCTAGTAGTGAAGGGACACAGATGTTTACCCAGGTTCGGGCCCTCTCGATGGAGATAAAACCCTACTTCCTGCTTGATTAATATTGATGATATGGGTAGTACAACAGTAGATCTACCACGAGATCGTAGAGGCTAAACCCTAAGAGCTAGCCTATGATGGTATGATTGTAATTGTGATCGGCCTTCTAAGGACCAACCTCTCCGGTTTATATAGACACCAGAGAGGGCTAGGGTTTACATGGAGTTGGTTACAAGGAAGGAAATATAATATCCGGATCGCCAAGCTTGCCTTCCATGCCAAGGAGAGTCCCATCCGGACACGGGCTGAAGTCTTGAGTCTTGTATCTTCACGCTTCAATAGTCCGGACGTTGTACACAGTCCGGCTGTCCGGATACCCCCTAATCCAGGACTCCCTCAGTAGCCCCTGAACCAGGCTTCAATGACGATGAGTCCGGCACGCGGTATTGTCTTCGGCATTGCAAGGCGGGTTCCTTCTTCAAGTACCCCAAAGTACCTGTTACGATGAATAGAGTCCGGCCTCCAATCAATGTTGTGCTCCTCGGCTTCAGTGCTTCAGTAATGACCGTCTCCACGTGTCGAGCGAATGCGAGGAGTCGAGGCATTTTTGCATTTGCCACCCTCGATCCCCCGGGCTACCCGTCTATTTGAAGGGACGTGGATTCACAGATCCAAACCTCACTCTCCCTCCCAAGGCTAGCATCCAACAGAGCGCTCCGCGAAAAGCCATTCCAGCATGGCCGGCCGTCGCAGCTCTTCTGTTCGCCCTTCTCGTTCCAAGTCGGGGGATTGGGGAGAGTGCTCAGCTCCTCATAGCCGTTTGATAGAGTTACAAACCCAAGGGTTTCTCCCACCGGCGTTCATGGTCCCCGTCCGGGCCGGAATAGCCACTTATGACGGAGGGGAACAAGCAGAGGAATCTCCTAATCCATCTCCAGAGGAGCGTGTATGCCTCATCCCGCATCTGTTGAGGGGCGTCGTATTTCCTATCCATCCATTTCTCCGCGGGCTCTTTGAGTTCTACGGCCTCCAGCTACACAACTTTACCCCTGCCTCTATTCTGCACATAGCGGGATATGTTGCCCTTTGCGAGCTGTTTTTGGGCTGCGAACCACATTTCGGATTATGGAGGAAGCTGTTCTGCCTCGTCCCCCGGACCCAGGGGGAGTCCCTATGTCAAGTGGGCGGTGCCGAAGCATGGCGCATTGCCGAGACCGGATACTTGTCCGGCACTCCTGAGAAGCACCAGAAAACTGGCCTTTAGAGTGGTTCTATATAAACAACGTTCCCCTTCCGGATCCAGTCCGGACAGGTCTCCCCAAGTTCAGCAACGCCCCGCTGAGGGCACGCCTAAGATGGCGCCTCCGGGGCCCTCAAGAAGAGGACACAAGGGAAATACTCCTCCTGATGAACATGATAAAGTTACTTGCCAAATCCGGACTGACGATAGTTGAGGTTATGGCAATATGCATAAAGCGAGGCGTGCAACCGCTCCAATATCGGGGGAAGCCCATGTGGCATTTCAACGGGGAAGACGACGCCTCTCGCTGGAGTCGTAAGGGTCCGGACTCCGCTGCCGCTTTGGCAAGGATATTGTCTGATTTGTACAAAGGAGAAGAGGAGGAATTCCTTCGCATCAAAACGCGGGACGGATTCTCCATGTACAACCCCCCAGCGTGGGTAAGTTGCCATTCTCTTTCCCTGCTTTACTTACTCTAGCGTACTTCTGCTAAGATTACTTGCATCAATGCTTCTGAGCAGGAACTGAGGAGGGTCGTAGAAGGAATCTTCAGCCCCTCCCCGCAACCAGAGGACCCTGGAAGGGCCCTAGATCCGGGACTTAAAGTGGATCCGAATATCACTGTGGAGCTTGCCAACGGGGTATTCTATCAAGCGAGCTGGGATGGCGCCCTAGTGGCCATTACGGTCGACTACCCTGGACTGCTCCCCGCGTCACGCGTAAGCTGAACTAAAAGGCCCTATCCTTCGAAGAGGACTCCTCCCAGGTATTATAATTTACCCATGAGGCGTCGTTCTATTTGCAGAAACGACGGCCGGAGCGAGGGGCCGAGCCCCTGGGGACTCATCAGCAACGGGCGTCCGGATCGGGCAGGCTCAAGAGGAAGGCAGTGAGGGTTGACACACTGCTACGGAGGTAAAGTAGTATTCTGCCCTGTAATTATAGAATTTGAAATGTGACAGCGCCCTTCGTGTCTGGCAGGAAGAGGAATAGCCGAACTATACCTGAAGACCCCACTTATCACGCCTCTATCAGCCGGGTTCCAGAACCGGCTTCAGGGGCGGAGGCGAAAACAGGGCCAGCACCGCATCGTCCCCCGATGGAGGATGCAGATATGTGTTCGGCCACGAACTCCGAAGTGGAGAGCGCCATGAATCACCGGCGCCGGAGGGCCATGCTCCAGAACAACATCTTTTCCAAAGAGGCTTTTATTGCCTTCAATTCGGCAGATGCATACGTCCGAGCTGCTCGGGGCGGGCTTGCCCAAGCGACAAACCAGTATACCCAAGACATACGGGTAAGAAATTTTGATAATTATGTATAGTAGTAGCCCCTGAGACTTGAAACGGTTGGAACAACAGTTTTAAGGATCAATGTAGCACAGGTCCTTGTGGAGAAAAACGAGCAATTGTCTCGGGACCTGGATGGATGCAAGGCCGAACTTAGGGCCGCAGTTGCCAAATTAGAGGAACCCCAAAAGCCCTCATCTGGTAACATTTGTCATAATTGCATGAACATGCACCAGTTAGTAAATGGCTGATGTCAAAAGTCTAACAGAAAATTCTGCAGACAATTCCGGGGTGAATCCGGAGGGCGTAAGAGAGGACGCATCGCATCTCAAAAAGCAGCTGGAGGCTGGCGAGCGCATTCTTATGCGAGTTAGGCAGGAGAAGAACGATCTTCAAGATGCCAAAGTCCAGATGGACGTGGAGTTAAAAGATCTCCGTGCTCAGCTGGCGGACTCCATGAAGGAGAACAGGAGCCTTCGACGCGGCATTTACCGTAAGTGCCTAGTCGAACTGTAGTATAGTTCGGCGAGGAAGTGTATTGAAAGAATTTTGCTTGCAGGAATGTTAACGGGTCGCCCTGAGGAGGAGATGCCCTCATCTGCACATGATTTACTGCAAGACCTTTCGCAATTGCACGAGCGAGCTCGGCAAGTGATGCAGGGTGTTGCTCAGGCTTTGTGGCCATCAAGCTTACTGCCGAATGGCATGGCCGGACTTGCGGACCTGCTTCAAGGAGCCCGGCGGCGCTTCCGTCTATGGAAGATATCAGCATGCCGGCAAGGAGCAAGAGAAGCCTGGGCAATGGTGAAGACGCGCTACACCAAGCTGGACCCGAACCATATGGCCGAAGTGGGACCGGCAGGGCCCGATGGGCAAGAAATTCCCATTAGTCAGGTGTATGACCAGGTAGCGTTAGCCGCTAGATATTCTCCACAGGATTGTAAGCTAGATAGCCTGTTGGATGGTATAGAGGAGGAATGTAATCAGTCCAAGTGACTGTGTAATTTAATGGGCATGATAAGCCCCTAGCCGGATTAGAATCATTTGTCATGGCAGACCTTTTCGCTTCAGCCCCCGGATCCTATAGTCCGGGGTGTGTCCGAATACCCGCTCAGCTATACAAAACCGGGGTATGCGTGGAAACAAGGCGTAGGGGTCATAAGTGCTTGAACAGACAAGTACCCAACTAGTTATGTTATATTACATGGATAGTAAGAAACATCTTCCAGAGAGAATAGTTCCATTAGGGGTTCCTTTCCCTGGGTACGCATGCGACGATGCACATGTCCGGACTGTGAAAAAAGGCGCAGGATACAAGACTTCTGGGGATTTATGTTATAATAAACGAATACATCTTTTGTTCACCGACCGAATATTCTCTTACGGAAGCTAGCTTTCGGCTTCACCCAGTCTGAGGTACACATCCGGCTGAACTGGCAGTAACAATCGCAGAGGTGCTCCCCTTATGCCCTAGCCGAATTAACGGGAACATAGGGCATAAACACAAGAGCCAGGCAACCCAGCTTGGCAACATCTTAAGTCATATCGATGCATATAATGGTGAAGAAAAGGCACATATGGAAAAACAATGCATATGCTACAGGCACAAAGCCATGTGAGTAATCATTTTGTGCTTCCGTATAGGAAGCCCCCAGGTATTGCTTACACACTTAGTGCAGCCGGAGTGATCCAGAAATCCGCACTGTATTGAATACTTTGTGTGAAGGGAGAAAAAGGTCGAGAAAGGAAAAGGGGATGGGGCATATTTAAAAGGGAGGGGTTAGGAGACGAACACTGTGTTCGGCGCTAGGCGTAGAATCTCCGTAGTCTTGCCGCATTCCATGGGTTCGGCTCAAGTCTATTATCGAATGCATTACATAAGCGGTACGCTCCTCCGGTGAGAACTTTGTCAATGACGAAGGGACCCTCCCACTTGGGTTTGAGTTTGTCCTTCTTCTTCTCCGATAGTCGTAGAACGAGCTCGCCAATATTGTAAGTTTTGGCCCGCACTTCTCTGCTTTCGTATCGTCGAGCCTACTGCTGATAGAATGTGGAACGGGCTTTTGCGACATCGCCCTCCTCCTCCAGGGCATCCAAATTATCCTGCCGATCTAACTCGGCTTCCTTCTCTTCGTACATGCGTATGCATGGCGAATCATGTATTATGTCGCAAGGTAATACTGCTTCCGCGTCGTACACCATAAAAAATGGTGTATATCCGGTGGTGCGATTTGGCGTGGCCCAGAGCCCCCAGTGTACGGAGTCGAGCTCCTCCACCCAGTGTGTATCCGATTGTCAAGGATCGCACTAGTCTGGGTTTGATACCACTCATAAAGAGACCATTTGCCCGCTCTACCTGGCCGTTTTTTCGGGATGGTAGACGGAATCGTAATCGAGCTTGATGCCCATTTTTGCACACCAAGTTTTCATTTTGTCGGCTGTGAAATTTGAGCCATTATCAGTGATGATGCTATGGGGGACACCGTATCGGTGTACGACCCCGGATATGAAGTCTATAACTGGTCCGGATTCAACCGTTTTAACTGGTTTAGCTTCCATCCATTTGGTGAATTTGTCCACCATGACCAGTAAGTATTTCTTCTTATGGCTTCCCCCTTTAAGAGGTCCGACCATATCCAGCCCCCAGACCGCAAAGGGCCAAGTTATGGGGATTGTTTGGAGAACGGTAGGGGGCATATGACTCTGATTGGCAAAGAGCTGGCAACCGACGCAGTGTTGGACAAGGTCTTGTGCGTCTCCTTGGGTCGTCGGCCAATAGAAGCCTGTACGGAAGGCCTTGCTGACTAATGCCCGAGCCGCGGCGTGGTGCCCGCCCAGGCCGGCATGGATTTCAGCCAAGAGCTGCCGCCCTTCCTCTTCGGAAATGCATCTTTGTAGTACTCCGGTAGCGCTTTTCTTGTAGAGTTCCCCTTCGTAGACTTTGTAAGCTTTAGAATGCCAGACAATGCAGCATGCTTCATTTTGGTCTTCGGGGAGCTCCTGCCTATTTAGGTAGGCCAAGAAGGGCTCGGTCCACGAGGCGATTACAGCCATGATTTTGTGGGCCGAGGACGTTATTTCGGGGGTAGAACCTCCAACTATGCCAGATGGTTCGGAATCTGGGAATGTATTCGGATCCATGCAAGTATTGCCGGACTCCCCTTCCCATACTACCGATGTCTTGAACAACTGTTCCAAGAATATGTTAGGTGGGATAGGGTCGCGTTTTGCGCCGATACAAGCGAGGACATCCGCCGCTTGATTGTTTTGTAGAGCCAAATGGTGGAATTCGAGCCCCTCAAACCAAGCTGACATCTTGAGGATGTCATTATGGTAGGCCGCCATTTTTGGGTCCTTGGCATCAAAATCTTCGTTTATCTGTGATATTGCGAGGTTTGAGTCCCCGCGCACTTCCAGGTGTTGAATGCCCATAGAGACTGCCATCCGAAGACCGTGCAACAGAGCCTCATATTCGGCTGCATTGTTGGAGTCTGTATATAATATCTGGAGGACGTACTGGACCGTGTCTCCGGTGGGGGATGTCAGGACTACACCTGCTCCCAATCCGGCCAGCATTTTAGAGCCGTCAAAGTACATGATCCAGTTGGATTATGCCCCGTACTCTTTAGGGAGTTCGGCTTCCGTCCATTCGGCGACAAAGTCGGCCAGTACTTGCGACTTGATGGCCCGCCGTGGTTTGTACATTATATCAAACGGGAGGATCTCGATGGCCCATTTAGCAATCCGGCCCGTAGCGTCGCTGAGGGAGTCCCGGATTAGGGGGTGTCCGGATAGCCGGACTATCATCACGGCCGGACTCCAAGACTATGAAGATACAAGATTGAAGACTTCGTCCCGTGTCCGGATGGGACTTTCCTTGCGTGGAAGGCAAGCTTGGCGATACGGATGTGTAGATCTCCTACCATTGTAACCGACTCTGTGTAACCCTAACTTATCAGGTGTCTATATAAACCGGAGGGTTTTAGTCCGTAGGACGGACAATAATCATACCATAGGCTAGCTTCTCGGGTTTAGCCTCCTTGATCTCGTGGTAGATCTACTCTTGTACTACCCATATCATCAATATTAATCAAGTAGGAGTAGGGTATTACCTCCATCGAGAGGGCCTGAACCTTGGTAAAAACATCGTGTCCCTTGTCTCCTGTTACCATCCGCCTAGACGCACAGTTCGGGACCCCCTACCCGAGATCCGCCGGTTTTGACACCGACATTGGTGCTTTCACTGAGAGTTCCGTTGTGCCGTCGCCATCAGGTAGGATGCCTCATCTCGTCTTTAAATACGATACCATCGCCAAAGAAGCCTTGGCCACTGGTCAGACTCTTCGGCTAGGCGGTTTTCTCATGACCGCTAGTTCGGCCGCCGCACCGACGGTGACCTCTCGAGTCATCGAAACCAATCTCCATGTTAGTTCGGAACTTGCCGAACAGTTAGATCCGATCGAGCTCTCCTCCGTAAACGATCACTTGGATCGCATCGCCGCCCTGGGAGTCGCCACAGATTACGACCAGATCGGGCCTAAAACCGATCTGAGAGAAATCAACTCTCCCCAGGCCACCCATCATGTTGTTGTGATAGAGGAGCAATGCGGCGATTCTTCTTCAACCTTAAGGAATAGCTACGTCCGGATTCCCGATCCCTCCACGCCGGATTCCCGCGGAGGGACGGATGTCGATCAAGCCCTTGTCGGATTTCGGGTTCCGGCAGACCATTGAGGTTCGAACACTGGGGTGCGCGCGGAGATCCAACTCTCCACCGTATCGCTCCTCGCCGAATCGCTGGGACCTAAACTACTAAACAGTACAGCATGAGAGACACGGGATTTATACTGGTTCAGGCCACCATTGTGGTGTAATACCCTACTCCAGTGTGTGGTGTGGTGGATTGCCTCTTGGGCTGATGAGGAACAATACAAGGAAGAACAGCCTCGTGAGGGTCTGTTCTTGGCGGGTGTGATGAACTGCTAGGTGGTGTTCAGTCGCTCTAGCTACTGGTTTCTTGATGAGGATCCGGATCTCGGTCCAGCTGCCTCTACCCTGTGGGTGGCTAGTCCTATTTATAGGCGAAGGCCCTGGGCCTCTTCCCAAATATTGAGCGGGAAGGGTGCCAACAATTGGCCATTTTGAAGGGGAACAGCGGGTACACTTATCCTGACTAAAGTTGGTCCTCGCCTGCCAAAGGCTCTGGTGATGACACCTGCTTGAGCTCCACGATGACTCCCTTCCAGCCGTTGGGCCGGTCTTGGTCTTGTTGCACCGAAACGGATGCCTTTGCTTGATGCTCTCGCCTGCGCTTGCTCCCTTTGCACCAAAGAGGAAAGGAGGACACTGCGCGGACTGGCGCCCGACTGGTGCCCTTGGTCGTCATGGCTTGCGTCATGGGCACCTCGCGAGGTACCATGCCTTGAACTCTCCGCCTCCTCATGAGCCAGCCTGACGAGGCCGTGCCTGAGGAAGCTCCTTGTCGTTCGCCCCGCGAGGCTTGGCCCCTCGCGAGGGTCTTGAGCTTGCGTTGATGAAGATGGGCCGTGCTGGGCCTCCTTCGAGCCACGCCGCAGGCCGCACGCAGGCAAGTCTGGGGACCCCCATTCCTAGAACGCCGACAGTAGCCCCCGGGCCCACGGCGCGCCCGAACTTGGCCGAGCAGAGAGGTGAAATGGCAAGTGCGAAGCGTCGCGGGCCCTAACAGCCTGCGGCCTTGGGCGCCGCGTGGCGGCTGGTTGGACGTGGGTGGCACTGCTTCCCCACGATGCCTCGGTAACCACCCGGATTCGACAAGTCCCTGCGTGCGGAGTCGGTCATGATTACCGGTGATCGTGGAGGCCGACGGTTGGCCTTCGCCGGCTATAAGTACGGAACGGCGCGCGACCTTCCAGTCTATCCTTTCTTGTCTCTCCTTATTCTCCATGGCTCCACCAAGGAAGTTCTCGGCCGCAGAGAAGGGGAAGGGCCGTCAGGCCGAGTCTTCCTCTCCTCCGCCTAAGCGTGGTCGAGGTCGCCCTCGCAAGCATCCCGTGGCCCCCACGGCGGTCCCCCGCGGTCGTGGGGGAGGCTCTCAGCATGGCGACGAGCGGCTGGCCATGGTCGGAGGGCGTGCCCCGGCCGCGCGTCCCCAGAGGTCGCGCCTCCATGCTGCTGAAGCGCTGCCGGAGTTCATGGTGCGGGCGGAGGAGCCGTCTGGCGTCCGGCTTCAGCTCCCGCGCTTCCTCCTGGGTGAGCTCCCAGCTGGCGCCCTGGGTGGCCTCTGGCTCCAGGCGGATGGCTGCTACAGCCGGGCTTCATGGGCTTCTCTGGAGGTCTCCGCTACAGGGAACCTGTTCCTGACCCGCGGCTGGCACACGTTCGCTTGCGGTCTTCGCCGCTGGTGCTCCCTGTACTTCAAGTATGACGGCGACGCCACCCTCTACGTGAGGGTGTTTGGGGAAGACAGTCGCCGCATGGGGTGCTGCCCTGAAGACGACGACCGCGGCCGAGGACTCAGCCCGGGCGTGGATGGAGAGGGCAGCGCGCGGGCGGTTGGCGGTGCCCGTGAGTCCTCAAGCTTCACCAACTCTTCTTCGGGTGGTGATTCTTCCAGCAGCGGCCGTGGCCAGCCCCCACCCCGCCGCGCCTGCTTGGGGGTGGCAGCGGGTCCGCTCGCCGCTGCGCCCCGGTGAAGCGCGAGAGGGAGTCCGCCTGAGCTCCGGAGACGGCTTGAGCCTTTCAAGAGGGCCGGCACGGGGCGTGCTTCACCTGCTTTTGTCCTTTTCCTTTCTTTTCTCCTGCGCAAAAAGACAACAATGTGTGGACCCGTGGGGGCGCGTTTAGGTTAACGCCGTTAATTATTGTACTGCTTTTCTTATCCTGATACTGTTCCTTTTTGTTATACGCCCATTCGCAAGTGAACTCCCGCAGTGGCCGCGGGGGCGACCGATCCAGGCCCCGTGTTCGCGTTGTGCTTCCCGTGAGGCATGGTCAGGAGGGGTGCTCCAGCTATGGACCAGGGCCGTGAAAACTTGAGCGATTCGGGTAGGAACGCTCGCGAGGGCTCCCGAGGCTTCTGCCTCGCGAGTCCCCACGCAAGAGAAATCGAGGCAGGAGAACGAAAAAGATCGAAGAACCACGGACCAAAAGACGGCGATAGTTTCGATAAAAACTCCAAATGGGAATAACTAGTCAACTGCAGAAAGCAAATGAAAAAGCCGCGTCCGGCACCTAGTCTAGTCTTCGACGTCTTCTCACCAGCGCAGAGCTAAGTGCTGCCACTGGGCGTGGGATGGAGCCCCAGGGCCTAAGGCCGGCACTCCTGAGACTCCGGGGCGTGTACAGCCCCAACTCATTATTACGTGAGAGTGTCACGGGCGGCGAGCTTCACAGGCGTTGGCCCTCTTCACAGGCTCCGGGCCTTTCTTCTGGGAAGCAAGCTTCACGGGCGTTGGCCCTCTTCATGGGCACTGGGCCTTTTTCGAAAAAGATGAGCTTCACAGGCATTCGCCTTCTTCACAGGCACTGGGCCTTTTTCGAAAAACATGAGCCTCACAGGCATTCGCCTTCTTCACAGGCACTGGGCCTTTTCCAAAAAGGATGAGCTTCACAGGCATTCGCCTTCTTCACAGGCACTGGGCCTTTTCCAAAAAGGATGAGCTTCACAGGCATTCGCCTTCTTCACAGGCACTGGGCCTTTTCCAAAAAGGATGAGATTCACAGGCATTCGCCTTCTTCACAGGCACTGGGCCTTTTTAGGGGTAAAACCTCCGGAGGTGCTGGATGTTCCACGCGTTCTGTATATGTACTCCCTCTTGAGTCTCCAAGCGCACGGAGCCGGGCCTCGAGAGTTCTGGGGCGGATGTTGCGGCAATGGTATCGCCGGAGTGCCTGCTGGTACCTTGCCGCTCGCATCGCAGCTTCTCGACGGCGCTCCTCCCCCAGCACGAGGGTCGTCCCCCACATGGCGTCCTGCAGCGTTTCATCGAACGCCAGGACCCGCGCGGATCGACGCTTGACCTCGTGAGGGAGGACCGCTTCAGCTCCGTAGACCAGGAAGAAGGGGGTCTCTCCAGTTGGCTTGGTAGCGGTTGTGCGGATGGACCACAACACGGACGGAAGCTCGTCATACCAGCCTCTGCCGCAGGCCTCCAGTTTCTTCTTGAACGTCCTGGTCTTGAGGCCTCTTAGGACCTCTGCGTTGGCCCCCTCGGCATGTCCATTGCTGCGGGGGTGCGCCACCGAAGCGTAGCATATCTGCGTCCTAAGGTTAGCGCAGTACGTTTTAAAGAGGTTACTGGTGAACTGCGAACCGTTGTCGGTGATGATGCGGTTCGGCACTCCGAACCGGCTCACGATGCCCTTGATGAACTTGACCGCAGAACCAGCGGGGATGGTGCGGACGGCCTCGACTTCGGCCCACTTGGTGAATTTTTCCACGGCGACGTAGAGGTAGCGATAGCCCCCTAGCGCCCAAGGAAAAAGGCCCAGGATGTCCAGCCCCCAGACCGCGAATGGCCAAGTGAGGGGGATGGTTTGCAGACCTCCTGCTGGCTGGTGGATCTGCTTGGCATGGAATTGGCAAGCCTCGCAAGCCTTCACGAGTTCAACAGCGTCATTGAGCGCAGTGGGCCAATAGAAACCGCTGCGGAACGCCTTGCCGACGAGGGCCCGTGACGACGAATGGTGCCCACAATCTCCACCATGTATATCTTCCATCAGTTCCTTCTCCTGTTCCCTGGTGATGCAGCGCAGGGATACGTCGTTCGGTCGTTTCCGGTAGAGCTCTCCATCCATGATGCTGTATGTCGTGGCTTGCCGCGCCACATGCTCTGCCTCCTCCTCCTTCTCCGGCAAAGTTCCATGCGTTAAGTAACTCTTGAGCTCCGTGATCCAGCACCCCTCTTGAGGTTCCATCATTAGGAGCAGGCGTGCTCCTGAGGCCGGGCCACAGGCTGGGGCTCCCGAGGCAGGTGACTGAGGGAGCTCCACCCGAGGCTGTGCTGTGCTTGATAACGGCGGCAGGGCTGAGGGCTTGAAGAGCCGTTCCTCAAAGACGCCCGGCTCCTGGGGTAACCTCCTGGAGGCTCGTTTGGCGATGTGTTCAGCCTCTTGATTGGTGCCGCGGGGCACGTGCTGCAGCTCCAACCCCCAGAACTGTTTCTCCATCCTGCGGACCTCCACGAGGTAGGCCTCCATGTGTTCATCTCTTGGCTCGTACACCTTGTTGGAGAAATTGACGAGGAGCTGTGAATCGCCCTTGATGGTAAGGCGCTTCACCCCAAGGGCAGCGACAGCCTTCAGACCCGCTATCAGCCCCTCGTATTCTGCTATATTGTTGGAGACCTTCTCGCCCTGCTGGAAACAGAGCTGCACGGCATAGTAGAGCTTGTCCTGAGTGGGAGATATGAGCACCGTCCCAGCCCCAGCGCCCTGTCTGGAGAACGCTCCCTCGAAGTACATGACCCAACCTTCTGGCACTTCGCTTCCTGGGGAGAGGGATCGATCCTCGCCGGCCCTGAGGCCCGGTGCTTCTGTCCATTCGGCCACAAAATCTGCCAGCGCGGCCCCCTTGATGACTCTGGTTGTGCTGAACTCGAGCTGGAATGCTTGCAGCTCAATGTTCCACTCGGCGACCCTTCCGGCCGAGTTGGGGCTCCTGAGCACCCTCTCCAGGGGGTATGCCGAGACAACCTTGATCGGATGACCCTGGAAGTAGTGCCGCAGCTTGCGCGTAGCCACCAACAGTGCGAGGAGGAGCTTTTGCGGCATGGTGTACCGTGCCCTCGCATCCCGTAACATTGTGCTGACGAAGTACACCGGGTGCTCAATGAGGCTAGGGGCGTCGGTGCTGGTGGCGTCTTCCGGAAGCTATGGTGCCTCCCGAGGTGACGGCGCCTCCAAAAGCTGGGTGCTTGGATGGAGGGCCTCTCCCGCCCTTGGCGTGCTCTGCTGCGACGGCTGATCTTCTTCCATTGCGGTGCTGGCTTCTACGAGTTCCTTCTGATTCGGCCTTGCCTTAGCTCGGGTGGCTGCCGTGGTCTTGGCCTGACGCTCCTCCCTAACTGCCACCAGGGTTGCGCTAGCGGAGTAGGGAGTGGAGGCGAGGTAGAGTACCAAGGGCTCCTGACGGCGCGGGGCCACCATCACTGGAGGGCTGGTCAGGTACCTCTTGAGGTCTTGGAACGCTTTGTCGGCCTCTTCAGTCCATTCGAAGGGCCCCTTTTTCTTCATCAGCTGGAAGAAAGGCAGCGCCCGCTCCCCCAATTGGGAGATGAAACGGTCCAGCGTCGTTACGCTCCCCGTGAGCTTCTGCATTTCCCTGAGGGTTGTTGGTGGGCTCATGACCTCAACTGCCTTGACCTTTTCTGGGTTGGCCTCGATGCCTCGGTGGGACACGAGGAAACCCAGGAGTTTGCCCGAGGGAACTCCAAACACACACTTCTCCGGGTTGAGTCGCAGGCTCACTGCGTTGAGGCTCGCGAAGGTTTCTTCCAGGTCTTGTATCAAGGTCTTGGCCTCGCGAGACTTCACCACGATGTCATCGACGTAAGCCTCCACATTCTTCCCGAGCTGTGGGCCCAAGGTGATGTGCATGAGCCGCTGGAAGGTTGCCCCCGCGTTGCGCACGAATGGCATGCATGTATAGCAGTACACTCCACACGGGGTTAAGAAGGCCGTCTTTTCCACGTCTTCCACCGCCATCTTGATCTGGTGATACCCGGAAAAGGCGTCCAAGAAGCATAACAGGTCACACTCGGCGGTGGAATCGACGATCTGGTCGATGCGAGGGAGCGGGAACGGATCCTGCGGGCATGCTTTGTTGAGGTTGGTGAAGTCGACGCACATGCGCTCCTTTCCTTCCTTCTTTGGCACCACCACGGGGTTGGCCAGCCAATCTGGGTATCGGACCTCGTGAATAACCCCTGCGGCTTCTAGCTTGCGGGTCTCTTGGATGATGAAGGCCTGCTTTTCAGTGGACTGCCTTCTCGCCTTCTGCTTCACAGGACGCACGTTGGGGCACACGTTGAGGTGGTGCTCGATTACGCCCCGTGGGATCCCTGCCAGCTGATCGGGTTCCCAGGCGAACACCTTCTTGTTCGCACGCATGAACTTGACCAGGGCTTCCTCCTGCTCGGGCTCGAGGTTGGCGCCTACGGTGAAGGTGGCGTTTGTGGACCCGTCCTCATCGACAGGTATCTGCTTGGTCTCCGCCTTGTCTTGAGTGAACAACTGCTTCTTCTTGGTCGGTGCAGCCCCCTTGGGCTTGAGGGCTTCCGCATCGGCGGGCTGCGCTGCGGCCGCTGTCTTGAGGGCGAGCCTGAGCGCTCGCAGCGCACCTTCGGTATCCCCGGACACGGTGAGGACGCCGCTGCTCCCGGGCATCCTCAGGAGGTTGTACCCCGAGTGGATTGCGGCCATGAATTTGGCTAATGCTGGATAGCCAAGGATGGCATTGTAGGGGAGGCCGATGGGGGCAATGTCGAAGTCGACCAGTTCCGTGCGGAAGTTGTCGTAGGTGCCGAAGGTCACCGGAAGACGGATTTTCCCCAAGGAGCTGGATGACCCTCCTCCTACGCCCGAAAAAGGCTGGCTGGGCTGCAGGCGCTCCCTGGGTATGCAGAGGAGGTTGAGGCCTCGACTGAGAGTATGTTGAGGTCGGTGCCGCCGTCGATGTGGGTCCTGGTGACGGCAACCTGGCAGATGGTGGGTGTGCAGAGCATGGGGAGCGCACCCGAGCCGGCCGAATTGGTGTGTTGGTCCCGAGAGTCGAAGGTCAGCCCAGCCGACGGCTCCGTCCGACCCGAGGGAGCCCCCTGCCGCGTGGAGGCGGCGCCGTCCCGGCGGACGAATGTCTTGACATGGCGGCTGGAAGGCGGCGCCTGCGAGCCGCCCAGGAGGGCCGCGACGACCGGAGGAACCGGCGCAACGAGGTGGGTAACAAGGAGGCTGCGCGGCTCCTCCCCAGAGGTCGCCGAGGAGCGCAGGGATGATGCTTGCTGCCCGTTCCCCGCCTGGCCGGTGGCGGTGTTGACAGCGCGCGATGAGGAACGACGAGGGCACCCGCCGTCGGAAGCCGTCCGGGCGACATGGGAGGCGAGGGCGGCTCGGCGCTCGGCGCGAGCCCGACGAGCGTCAGACATGGTTGCAGTGGTCGGGGAAGAACGAGGCGACGGAAGGCAGATTCCGGCGCACCCCTACCTGGCGCGCCAAATGTCGGATTTCGGGTTCCGGCGGACCCTTGAGGTTCGAACACTGGGGTGCGCGCGGAGATCCAACTCTCCACCGTCTCGCACCTCGCCGAATCGCTGGGACGTAAACTACTAAACAGAACAGCACGAGAGACATGGGATTTATACTGGTTCAGGCCACCATTGTGGTGTAATACCCTACTCCAATGTGTGGTGTGGTGGATTGCCTCTTGGGCTGATGAGCAACAATACAAGGAAGAACAACCTCGTGAGGGTCTGTTCTTGGCGGGTGCGATGAACTGCTAGGTGGTGTTCAGTCGCTCTAGCTACTGGTTTCTTGATGAGGATCCGGATCTCGGTCCAGCTGCCTCTACCCTGTGGGTGGCTAGTCCTATTTATAGGCGAAGGCCCTGGGCCTCTTCCCAAATATTGAGCGGGAAGGGCGCCAACAATTGGCCATTTTGAAGGGGAGCAGCGGGTACACTTATCCTGACTAAAGTTGGTCCTCGCCTGCCAAAGGCTCTGGTGATGACGCCTGCTTGGGCTCCACGATGACTCCCTTCCAGCCGTTGAGCCGGTCTTGTTCTTGTTGCACCGAAACGGATGCCTTTGCTTGATGCTCTCGCCTGCGCTTGCTCCCTTTGCACCAAAGAGGAAAGGAGGACACTGCGCGGGCTGGCGCCCGACTGGCGCCCTTGGTCGTCATGGCTTGCGTCATGGACACCTCGCGAGGTACCCTGCCTTGAACTCTCCGCCTCCTCATGAGCCAGCCTGACGAGGCCGTGCCTGAGGAAGCTCCTTGTCGTCCGCCCCGTGAGGCTTGGCCCCTCGCGAGGGTCTTGAACTTGCGTTGATGAAGATGGGCCGTGCTGGGCCTCCTTCGAGCCACGCCGCAGGCCGTAGGCAGGCAAGTCTGGGGACCCCCGTTCCCAGAACGCCGACAGCCCTGAACTTAAAGTCAGGCGGCGGGTTGGACTCATTGGATAACACTCAAAAATCCAAACTTCCGAGTTCGGAAACTTCTCGGCCCCTGAGTCCTAAATTGGACGGGGTTCCGGATCTAGTTTCACCCGCCCACCCAAACATTAGCGATCTCTCTCGAATTCGGCAAGAGCCCGCTGAAACAGTACATCATTACTGGGCCAGATTCCTCCTGGTTATGAACATGATAAAGGACTGCCGGGAGGAGGACGCAATCCCAATTTTCTGCAATTATTGCACGGACAAGGGAATCCTAAACGCCATAAGTCGTCGCGAAATTACACGCTTTGCTGACTTGGTGACCATAGTACAAAAGTACTGTGCAATGGAGAGCGCCTGAGAGAGCGCCTGGAAAACCGAAAGTAAATTTTGGGATAATCCGGCACCGAATACATCCCTAGTCCGAAACAAAAGGGTGCTTCATTATCAAGCACTAGGGTTAAATACCAAAAAACCAAAACCCCCTAAAGGGTACGGAACCGTACTGGAGGGTTGGCTAAACGGACCCTACAAAATTCATAGCACAGAGGGTGCCACTCCAACTCATAGCCTTCGAGCATGTTGGATACTACGGCAGGTGGCCAAAAGTGGCGAAGAGCTTCTAGCTTCAGAACCCCAGCCTAGCAACACCAGCACAATGTTAACAGTCTTCGAGAATTTCGCATCAAATAACATGCGAAAACGAACACTCCGCAACCTTGCCTAAGTCTACCAAGTAGCAACAATAAATCCATGGAGTGACACGGCTATTACCTTTAATGCCAGTGACGAACCTAAATTCCGAACAGCCCGAGCACCAGCCGCATTGGTCCTCAGTCCGATAGTGGACGGCTTTCGCCTTACTAAGGTACTCATGGATGGCGGCAGCGGACTAAACCTCATCTACGAGGAAACCCTCCGAAAAATGGAAATAGACTGGAACCGCATTGAGCGAAGCAGCACAACCTTTAGAAGAATAATCCCTAGCCGGGAAGCATGCTGCACAGGAAAAATCACACTGGATGTGGTGTTCGGCTCGCCGGACAATTACAGGTCCGAGGAGGTCACATTTCAAGTGGCCCCGTTCAACAGCGGATATCATGCTTTATTAGGACGAGAGGCATTCACAATTTTTCAAGCTATACCCCACTATGGGTACATGAAGCTTAAAATGCCCGGACCTAACGGAATCATCACTCTCGCTAGTGATCCTAACATAGCACTCCGCGCCGAAAACAAGATAGCCGCACTAGCCCTCGAGGCACTATCCGAAGCCCTAGCGGCCGAAGAACTCACCGCGATGCGCTCCACGGTGAACAGGGACGATGTGATACTTGATAAAAGATCCAAGTCCACCTCTTTTAAACCAGCGGATGAAATAGTCAAATTCCAAGTCCACCCAACGGACCCTGCAAAGACGGCCTCCATCGGGGCACAATTAAACCCTGATGTAGACGTCGCACTACAAGAATTTCTACGAGAAAACTGGGACATCTTTGCCTGGCACCCTTCAGACATGCCAGGAATCCCACGTCGGCTGGCCGAGCACAGCCTAAATATCCTAAAAGGATTCAAGCCAGTCAAACAGGCTCTTCGACGCTTTTCCGAACCCAAGAGACAGGCCATGGGAGAGGAGCTAGCCAAACTTTTGGAGGCCGGATTCATCAGAGATATAAAACATCCGGACTGGCTAGCAAACCTGGTGATGGTACCAAAGAAGGATAAATCCTGGCGCCTATGTGTCGATTTTAAAGACGTTAATAAGGCTTGCCCAAAGGATCCATTCCCCCTCCCCCGAATTGATCAAATTATTGACGCTACAGCAGGGCACGACTCATTGTGCTTCCTCGACGCGTACTCCGGCTACCACCAAATCAAGATGGCGGAGCCAGACCAAGCTGCAACAGCATTTATTACTCCATACGGCCCGTTCTGCTTCAACACAATGTCCTTTGGGCTCAAAAACGTCGGCGCAACATATCAGCACATGATTCAGACATGTCTGGCAAATCAGATCGGCAAAACAGTGGAAGCATATGTAGATGACGTGGTCGTCAAAACCAAGCACATCGAAACTCTAGTAGACGACCTGAGGCTCACATTCGATAATCTTCGAAAATATGACATCAAGCTCAATCTGGAAAAATGCGTCTTCGCGTTCCAGCCGGAAAGCTCCCGGGCTTCATTGTGTCCGGTAGAGGAATTGAAGCAAATCCAGCCAAGATCCGAGCTCTGTCACAATTGGATATTCCAAAATACCTCAAACAAATACAAAAATTGACGGGATGCGTAGCGGCTCTAAGCAGCTTTATTTCCCGATTGGGAGAAAAGGCGTTACCTCTTTACCGCCTCCTCCGGCGCACCAAACACTTCGAGTGGACGGAGGCCGCCACGGCCGGACTCGAAGAAATAAAGGCCATTTTGGCAACAAATCCGGTCCTGGTCGCGCCCAACGTGGGCGAACCAATGCTATTATACATGGCCGCAACACATCAAGTTGTTAGCGCGGTGCTCGTTGTCGAACGAGCAACGGACGGACACCGGTTCCCTCTTCAAAAACCGGTTTACTATGTGTCCACTATCCTAACTCCATGCAAGTCCCGGTACCCACACTATCAAAAGATAGCATATGCGGTGTTCATGGCATCACGGAAGCTGTGACACTACTTTCAAGAGTTGTCATGCCCAATATGCGACCCTATCCAAAAGGAACTCGACGGTCCCACCAAGGATAGACCCGCATATTGAAACGCTTTTGCAAGGTGGATATCATTACATCAACATTACATAATAGTAGGGATACATACATAAGGCACAAATGCCACAAGAATACATCAACATCATATACAAGATCAACATCCGACTACGGATGAAACATAAACAGAAACTCAAATGACATCCACCCTGCTAGCCCAGGCTGCTGACCTGGAACCTATCCCCTGATCGAAGAAGAAGCAGAAGAAGAACTCCAATACAAGCAAACATCGCTCTCGCGTCATGATCATCGCATAACCTGTACCTGCAACTGTTGGTGTAGTAATCTGTGAGCCACGAGGACTCAGCAATCCCATTACCATGGGTATCAAGACTAGCAAAGCTTAATGGGAAAGGAAGGGGTAAAGTGGTGAGGTTGCAGCAGCGGCTAAGCATATATGGTGGCTAACATACGCAAATGAGAGCGAGAAGAGAAACAAAGGAACGGTCGTCAACTAGTAATGATCAAGAAGTGATCCTGAACTCCTACTTACGTCAGACATAACCCAGAAACCGTGTTCTCCTCTCGATCAACCCCGAAAGGAGACACTCACGGTTACGCACACGGTTGGTGTATTTTAGAAGAGTTTGCTTCAAGTTTACTACAACCGGATATTAACAAATTCCCATCTGCCACATAACCACGGGCACGGCTCTCGAAAGTTTATACCCTGCAGGGGTGTCCCAACTTAGCCCATGATAAGCTCTCGCGATCAACGAAGGATATTCCTTCTCCCCGGGAAGACCCGACCAGTCTCGGAATCCCGGCTACAAGACATTTCGATAGCAATAAAACAAGACCAGCAAAGCCGCCCGGATGTGCCGACAAATCCTGATAGGAGCTGCACATATCTCGGTCTCAGGGCACACCGGATGAACCAGACGTCGGGTTGGCATAGACCCTGATTGCCCAGGGGGCGCCGGACATCGCTCGGTTTGGACCAGCAATCGAAGGAGAACTGGCCCGGGGGCTAAAATAAAGATGACCCTCGGGCTCCGGAAACCCAAGGGAAAAAGGGCATAGGTGAGGCAAATGGTAAAACCAATGTTGGGCCTTGCTGGAAAAGTCTTATTCGAAGCGAACTGTCAAGGGGGTCCCATAAATCACCCAACCGCGTTAGGGACGCAAAATCCGGGAACATAATACCGATATGACGGAAACTAGGGCGGCAAGAGTGGAACAAAACACCAGGCATAAGGCCGAGCCTTCCACCCTTTACCAAGTATATAGATGCATTAATTAAATAAGATATATTGTGATATCCCAACAAGTAAACATGTTCCAACAAGGAACAACATCTCCATGTTCCAACAAGGAACAAACTTCATCTTCACCTGCAACTAACAACGCTATAAGAGGGGCTGAGCAAAGCGGTAACATAGCCAAACAACGGTCTGCTAGGAAGGTGTCAAAGGTTAGAGGCTGACATGGCAATTTGGGAGGCTTGAGGAACAAGTGATAGGTAGCGCAGCATAGCGATAGAACGAAACAACTAGCATAGCAATGATAGTAGTGAGATCCAGGGTAGCGGTCATCTTTCCTGAAATCCCGCTAGGAAGAAGAATGATTCCATGAAGAAGACGAACGGATGAAGCCGAACCAAGCGTAGACGAACGAATCCTCACGATCGCAACGAAACAGGAACTAACAAGAAGAAGAACACAACATGGTAAACACACCACACATGAACAAGGCATGATGCACAAACAAGCATGATGCATGAAAAGACTACATGAAGCTACTCATGGCAAGAGATGATGCAAACAAGAGCAACACATCAAGGCAAGTTTAAATGAGGCCGGAAACGACATTTAACAATTCCGGTAAGTCCTCAAATGCAAATTTCGAAATTGGTCCAGATCTGAATAAACCTTAAGTTCAAGTTGTTAAGCAGCAATTTAAGATGCACCACGATGATCTACACGAAATTCTAGTCAAGTTACATATAAAGTTCATTAGATTCGGAGCTACGGTCTAGAAGATATGAGCAAAACAAGTTAAACATGGCATTGATGCAAAATGCATTCAAACATCAAACAAACACCTCAAAACAAGGATGCAACATGATAATATGAAACTACATGCAAAATCAAGCAAGTTTCATATAGAGCACACTCAAAACGGAGCAACGGTTCAACACATACACTCTATACAAGTCATGACAACAATCTGTCCAAAACAGCAACTAGGCATATTGCAAGCATCAAAACACTATGCTACAGCATCTCAACGTAATAACAAAAGGCATGGGCATGAAGTACAGGTAAAGCATGACAAAACATGAACACTGAGCTATCTCCAGAAACAACTAGAACATGATCAAACACACATGGCAAGATTGCAAATAATAATAGTTTCAGACTTTGCAGAAAATAACAGGACATGGCAGAAATAACATCAGGTTGCAATGTTTAGAGCTGTGAAACAACATGTTACAGCAAGCTATCAAGTCAAACTAGAGCATGGCATGAATCTACTGAACGCATAGAACAAAAGTCCTTTACTGCATGAGCCAAAAGGGATCAGAAAATAAAATTGCAAGCATGTGAACATAGCAAAAACATAAACAGATTCAGACTTAGTGCAAAACTGGAGCATGGCATAAACAGATAACAAGTAGGCATGTTGGTGAGCTTGAATCACTCACCACAGAGCAATACATGATAAACTAAGCATACATCCATCAAGAAGACATGGCATAGAAGCTAGACATGGCAAGAACAACAACATATCATGCTTGGATCAACTACAACAACCTTGGCAAAATTGAATAACATGTAAACAACCTGCCAGGAAACATTTTATAGCAAAAGTAGAGCTCGATTGACTCAAGATATGGCACTCCATAATTGCAAACAAGGGCATGGATGGATAGATAATAACCATATGTTCAAAACATCCTTACTGAAGTATCTAAAAATAAGCATGGATCTCTCGGTAGCATCAAGTTTACATGGCATAAAAATATCAGCAGAACAGGGGCTGAAATCAGCAACATCATGAAGTCTAGTTTGCATGCTTGTGCTAGTCACCACAGAGATCACAAAAATACATGGTATACACCCCTGTAAAGATGGCATAGCATATTACAAAACACATGTAGGACTCAAGTTCATAGGATGCACACATCAATCATGGCAAAAATGACAAAAGTGCATGTTCTGATAAGAATCTGAAACTAACATCACATAGCCCTCTTCTAATAGCATTAAGGGCATCAAGATGAGCTCAAATGTAAATGATGCAATGAGATGAAATGATGTACTCGTTGAGACGAACAATTTGACATATTACACGCACGAAACGGAGCAATATGCAGAGAGTTATGGCATGATGAATATGGCATGATAATGTAAAATACTCGGGACTTAGAGAAATTTCGGAGGGGGAAAGTCAACCTCTCGGCACGGATTACGAGGATCGCCAGATCCTTGCCGGAGCTGAGGGAGAGGAGGCCGGGGGGAGGTGGATCCGGCCGACCCCTGGCCGGATCTGGCCGGAGGAGGGCACGGGGCGACAGCGACGAGGTGGTGGCGGTCGGGCGGCGTCCGGCAGGAGGACGGGCGGCGAGGGGCGCCTCCGGTGGAGGAAGACGGCGGCGGGGCGGAGCTCCGGCGGGCGGAAGTCCCGGCAGGGTGAGGCGGGCGCCTCGGCCCGGTGGCGGCGGCAAGCTGGAGGCCGAGGGGCGGCGGCGCCGGCTGGCGGCGGGCGGCGGAGGGCGGCCGGGCCGGGCGGCGGCGGGGTGAGCCCGGCCGGTGGCGGCGCGGGGAGCCGGTCGGGGCGGCGGCGCCTCGGGCGCGGAGGCGGCGGCGGGCGGGCCGCGCGGGCCCAGCTCGGGCCCCGCGGGCCGGCGGCGGTGGGAGGCGGCGAACGCCACGTGGCGCGTGCGGATTGGGGCGGAGCGGCGGCGGAATTCGTCCGGTGAGATCCGGACGTGTCCAGCGACGGTGGAGGGTGGAGTTAGGGTTTGGTCTGCGCGAAAATATCCGGGGGTGCACAAATATATATGTAGAGGGAGCTAGGAGACTCCAAATAAGGTGCGGTTTTTGGCCACACGATCGTGATCGAACGACCGAGAGCATGGAGAGGAGTTTGCTGGGTTTTGGGCCACTTTGGAAGGGGTGTTGGGCTGCAAAGAGAAGGGGGCTTGGCCCAACGAACGTATGGCAGTGCGAATACCATGACGCTGTCGGTTCTGCACCTCCTGAGATGGGCGCGGTGCATGTACGGACGCCGAGGTCTGCGCAGCCTTGTCCTTGGACCTGGCAGCACCGTGGGCTCCCTCGTCGATGCTCGTTCTTCCGCCGGCGTCTACCCCACCACCCGTTTGCTCCGATGGTGGTGGGATCGACGTGGACGGAGCAGCTGCCGCCGAAGCCTTCTTCTTCGGTGGCATGTCGATGAAGAAAATGAAGATCTAGCTCGTGTGAACGCCGGATCAGGTTCACACAACCTCGACGCCCCCTACCTGGCGCGCCAAAGATGTCGGGGAAACTGATCCACGAACACCTATGGGACCGGCGGAAAGAGACCCTTTCGGTTCGGCGGGGGGCGGAGATCGTATGAAGAGCAGATCGAGGCAAAGCACACGAGCAGTTTACCCAGCTTCGGACCTCTCCGGAGAGATAACACTCCTACTGCTGCATGTCTGAGTGTATTGAGTTCTTGCTCGGGAGCGCTGAGTGCTACAGTACACACCAGCTGCAAACGAGACCGAGCGTGAGTGTTTTTCTGCCTTCGAACCCCCCTCTACGTTGCGCATGGGCCTCCTTTTATATGCTAAAGGGGTCTCCGACAGTTGGCAACGTAGACAAGGGTAAAAATGGAAAAGGAATTGCGGTTGGTACAACTACCTGTACAGTGTATCATACCTAACCCTGATGGCAGGGGACAAAGGCATTAAATGCCTGTCTACGTCGCCCAAATAGTGCAAAAAGGGACCGTCAGGGACGCCACCGCTTGCCACGATGGCAATCTTGTCAGCGCCGCTTGCCACCGCGCACCGCTGGCCGCACAGCCTCTTGCCACGCGCGCCTGGAAAGGTCCAGGGCGACACGTTGGTGGATGTGCTGGAGCGCGGGTATAGAGTGGTAGTTTGCCGCGGCAAGCGCCTTGCCGCGGTCGTTGTCTTGTCGCGTCCGGAAGCTTGTCGCTCACCGGGCCTCGCCGGGACGCGTGGCGCGTCGCAGCAAGTTCCTCGAGATGCCTTGGTTGGCCTTCCCGGCAAGCCTTGTCGTGGGGTGCTGCAACTGCCCATGCACAAGTTCGGGATACTAGGGTACCCCTACTCTAGTACATCGACAACTATGTTGATCATATCTACTATATGATTCACGCTCGACCTTTCGGTCTAAGTGTTTCGAGGCCATATCTGCATATGCTAGGCTCGTCAAGTTTAACCTGAGTATTCTGCGTGTGCAAAACTGACTTGCACCCGTTGTAGATGGACGTAGAGCTTATCACACCCGATTATCACATGGTGTCTAGGCACGACGAACTTTGGCAACGGTGCATACTCAGGGAGAACACTTTTATCTTGAAATTTAGTGAGAGATCATCTTATAATGCTACCGTCAATCAAAGCAAGATAAGATGCATAAAAGATAAACATCACATGCAATCAATATAAGTGATATGATATGGCCATCATCATCTTGTGCTTGTGATCTCCATCTCCGAAGCACCGTCCTGATCACCATCGTCACCGGCGCGACACCTTGATCTCCATCGTAGCATCGTTGTCGTCTCGCCAATCTTATGCTTCTACGACTAACGCTACCGCTTAGTGATAAAGTAAAGCATTACAGGGCGGTTGCATTGCATACAATAAAGCGACAACCATATGGCTCCTGCCAGTTGTCGATAACTTGGTTACAAAACATGATCATCTCATACAATAAAAGTTAGCATCATGCTTTGACCATATCACATCACAACATGCCCTGCAAAAACAAGTTAGACGTCCTCTACTTTGTTGTTGCAAGTTTGTACGGGGCTGCTACGGGCTGAGCAAGAACCGTTCTTACCTACGCATCAAAACCACAACGATAGTTTGTGAAGTTGGTGTTGTTTTAACCTTCGCAAGGACCGGACGTAGCCACACTAGGTTCAACTAAAGTTGGAGAAACTGACACCCGCCAGCCACCTGTGTGCAAAGCACATCGGTAGAACCAGTCTCGCGTAAGCGTACGCGTAATGTCGGTCCAAGCCGCTTCATCAAACAATACCGCCGAACCAAAGTATGACATGTTG
>LR880972.1:235824140-235835000 GCA_904067115.1 Aegilops sharonensis
GCTAATCTCGTGAGCGCCAAAGTTTCTGTTTTTTACAGCATGATCATAAAGACTTCACCCAAGTCTTCCCAAAGGTTCTACTTGGCACAAACACTAATTAAAACACAAAACCACATCTAAACAGAAGCTAGAGGGATTATTTATTCCTAAACAGAACCAAAAAGCAAGAAACTAAAATAAAGTTGGGTTGCCTCCCAACAAGCGTTAACGTTTAACGCCCCTAGCTAGGCATGATGATTTCAATGATGCTCACATAAAAGATAAGGACTGAAACATAAAGAGAGCATCATGAAGAATATGACTAGCACATTTAAGTCTAACCCACTTCCTATGCATAGGGATTTTGTGATCAAACAACTTATGGGAACAATAATCAACTAGCATAGGAAGGGAAAACAAGCATAACTTCAAAACTTTAAGCACATAGAGAGGAAACTTGATATTATTGCAATTCCTACAAGCATATATTCCTCCCTGATAATAATTTTTAGTAGCATCATGAATGAATTCAACAATATAACCAGCACCTAAATCATTCTTTTCATGATCTAGTTGCATAGAAATTTTACTACTCTCCACATAAGCAAAATTCTTCTCATTCGGAATAGTGGGAGTATCATAAGAGACTTGAATACTATGAATTGTTTCCACATTAAAAGAGTAATGTTCAGAGAAAGGGTACTCATAATCATGACAAGTTTTATAAATATAATCATCACTACTCTTTATAGCATAAGTTTCACCACAATAATCATCATAAGTAGCAACTTTGTTCTCGTCATAATCAATTGAAACCTCTTCCGAAATAGTGGATACATCACTAAATAAAGTCATCACCTCTCCAAATCCACTTTCATAAATATTATAAGATTCAACATCCTCCAAAATAGTGGGATCATTACTTCCTAAAGTTGACACTCTTCCAAACCCACTTTCATCAATATAATCATCATAAGTAGGAGGCATGCTATCATCATTATAAATTTGCATATCAAAACTTGGGAGACTAAAAATATCATCTTCATTAAACATAGCTTACCCAAGCTTGGGACAAACATTAATTGCAGCAAATATAATCTTAAAAACATCATCTTCATCAAACATAGCATCCCCAAGCTTGGGCCTTTTCATATCATAAGCATAATCACTCTCATAATTAATAGTATGGATAGTACCAATAGTATAGCAATTATCATATTCTACCAAGCAAGTGCCAAAAAGATTTTCAAGATCATAAGAAGTATCATAATCTTCCCAATCATAATCATCACAACAAGCAATAGGCATAACGAGATCATCATCAATTGCATCATCTTCCACAATTATTTTTGATTCATTTTCATGAGGCACAACAATAATAGGAGCAACATTATTTGGGAGAGATATCTTTTTACCTCTCTTCCTTTTTCTGTTCTTATTCTTCACCACATCATGTATTGGTTCAATCCTCTTTTTGGAGTTCCTTATTGATGAGATTGGTTGAATAGAAGGCTCCTCCTCGTTACCTGATTCATCATAAGAAATAATAGGAGGATATTGGGAAGTCTCTTCCCTTTCATTAGTATTCTCTTCATCTTCTATTTGCTTTATTTTCTTTATGTAATTGGCAATATAATGATTTTCAATGCAATTCACCGCACAATACATATAAATTTCCTCTAGATCAAAACCAATAAGTTTATAACGGGCAAATTCTGGAAGTACGTTTCATTTCTTCGCAACCCATAAGCAAACTGAGTTCATTATAATGTGCAAGGGAAATCAAGTCATCACAATTTTTGGACACGATTAGATCATGAAACAATTTGCATCGGATAGCTAAATGACCCTGTTCATTGCAAAGTCCACAAGTACGGCCAAGAAGATTTAAATTTTCAGCACAAAAATCTAGCCTTTATTGCAACAATTTAGTTTCTAAGTGTTTATGCCTCTTGCAATATCTATCTTCCCTATTTGGTTTGTACTTGCAAACCCAATGCACTCCAAAAAAATTGACATGTTTATAGGAGACAATTTCATCATAACTAGTGCAATCATCATTCGTACTATGGATATTCAAGGAGTTCATACTAACGACATTTCAATCATGCTCATCATTCAAACATTTAGTGCCAAACATTTTAATGCATTCTTCTTCTAGTACTTGAGCACAATTTTGTTTTCCATCATACTCACGAAAGATATTAAAAAGATGAAGCGTATGAGGCAAACTCAATTCCATTTCTTTGTAGTTTTCTTTTATAAACTAAACTAGTGATAAAACAAGAAACTAAAAGATTCGATTGCAAGATCTAAAGATATACCTTCAAGCACTCACCTCCCCGGCAACGGTGCCAGAAACTGCTTGATGTCTACTACACAACCTTCTTCTTGTAGACGTTGTTGGGCCTCCAAGTGCAGAGGTTTGTGAGGGAGTCCTGGATTAGGGGGTATCCGGACAGCCGGCCTGTGTACAACGTCCGGACTATTGAAGAGTGAAGATACAAGACTCAAGACTTCGGCCCGTGTCCGGATGGGACTTTCCTTGGCGTGGAAGGCAAGCTTGGCGATCCGGATATTGTATTTCCTTCCTTGTAACAGACTCCGTGTAAACCCGAGCCCTCTCCGGTGTCTATATAAACCGGAGAGGTTGGTCCTTAGAAGGCCGATCACAATTACGATCATACCATCATAGGCTAGCTCTTATGGTTTAGCCTCTACGATCTCGTGGTAGATCTACTCTTGTACTACCCATATCATCAATATTAATCAAGCAGGAAGTAGGGTTTTACCTCCATCGAGAGGGCCCGAACATGGGTAAACATCTGTGTCCCTTGCTTCCTGTTACCATCAGCCTTGACGCACAGATCGGGACGCCCTACCCGAGATCCGCCGGTTTTGACACCGACATTGGTGCTTTCATTGAGAGTTCCTCTGTAACGTCGCCACAAGGCTCGATGGCTCATCTCATTGTCAAGGACGACGTTACCTTGGAAGGGGCTCTGGCTGTAGGCCAGATGCTCCGGCTCGGCGGCTTCATCGTGACCGCCCCATTGGCGATGGCGCCGACGATGACTTCTCGGGTCATCAATCATAACCTTCACGTCAGTTCGGAACTTTCCGAACATATGGATCCAATGGAGCTCTCCTCCGTTAACGAACTCTTGGATCGCATCGCCTCTCTGGGAGTCGCTACAGACTACGACCGGGTTGGGCTTAAACCCGACCAAAGGGACATCAGATCCCCGCCGGTCACCCATGAGATAGCGATAGTGGAGGAACCACACGCGGACTGCCCCTCAACTTTGAGGACAAGTCATGTTTAGATCACCGAACTCCTTGAGCCAAAGACCCGCTCAAAGGAAAACCTGACCCAGGTCCCGGACTTAGAATCGGGCGTTGGGCCGAAAAAATTGGGCACTCCGGGTTCTGGGCTGTTGAGCTCGGGACCGCCCGCGCCCTTGGGCGTTAGATCGGATCAAAATCCGGACTCTAAGCTGGACCTAAATTGTCTCTCCCGCATCAGGCAAGAGCCCCAGGAAACCGTACATCACTACTGGGCCAGATTCCTCCTTGCGCTTAACAAGGTCAGGGGCTGCCGCGAAGAGAACTTGGTCTCACTTTTCTGCAAAAACTGCACGGACGAGGGACTCCTCAATGCTATAAGCCGCCGTGACATAGTGCGCTTCGCGGACTTGGCAACCATCGTACGGAAGTACTATGCGATGGAGAGCGCTTTGGAAGACCCAAACAGAATTTTGGGATAGTACTGCTCTCACCAAGACCTTTGTCCGAACTAAACGGGCGAACTCTCGTAAGTCGTCCGACACAACCCCCAAGAAACCAAAGCCCACCCCAGGGCGGGGATCCGTATTGGAAGAATGGCTCGACGGGCCATGTAAGCTCCACAGTACTCCGGATACAACACCTATTCATAGCCTTAAGGCATGTTGGATACTCCGGCAAGTGGCAAAAAGTGGCGAGGATCTCCTTGAGGGCCGTAAAGCGGAACAACATCCTGCCAGCGAACACAATACGGTACTAACAGTCTTCGAGACTTTCGCCTCGAACAATAGGCGCAAGCGAGCTCGTCGAAGCTCCTTGAAATTTACCAAGTGGCAAAAATAAACCCTTGGAACGATACTGCTATAACTTTTAATGCCAGTGATGAACCTCGATTCCGGGCTGTCCGGGCACCAGCCGCTCTGGTCCTTAGTCCGATCGTAGATGGCTTTCGGCTCACTAAAGTACTCATGGACGGCGGAAGCGGATTAAATCTGATTTATGAAGAAACACTTAGCAAGATGGAGATTGATAAAGGCCGCATTGAACAAAGCGACACGGCCTTCAGGGGAATTATCCCCACTCGAGAAGCACGATGCGTGGGAAAATCACACTCGATGTGGTATTCGGCACCCCGGAGAATTATAGGTCCGAAGAAATCACATTCCAGGTGGCTCCTTTTAGCAGCGGATACCACGCCCTTTTAGGGCGGGACGCGTTTACAAGCTTTCAAGCTGTACCCCATTATGGATACATGAAGCTTAAAATGCCCGGACCCAATGGAATCATCACTCTAGCTAGTGATCCGAACGTTGCACTTCGCGCCGAAAATAAAACCGCAGCTCTAGCATTGGAAGCATTATCCGAAGCCCTAGCAGCCGAAGAGTTAACAACACTACGGGCCACGGTGGACAGGGACGACGTAATACTAGACAAGCGATCCAAGTCCACCTCATTTAAACCTGCATACGAGATAGTCAAGTTCCAGGTCCATCCAACGGACCCAACAAAGACAGCTTCCATCGGGACACAGCTGATCCCCGCTATTGACGCTGCACTATGAGATTTCTTACGCGAGAATTGGGACATTTTTGCCTGGCACCCATCAGTCTTGCCAGGCATCCCATGCAGACTGGCCGAACACAGCCTCAATATCCTAAAAGGATATAAACCAGTCAAGCAGACCCTAAGGCGATTCTCAGAGCCCAAACGACAGCCAATGGGGGAAGAGTTAGTCAAGCTACTCGAGGCCGGGATTCATCAGAGATATCAAACATCCGGATTGGCTGGCAAATTTGGTGATGGTACCAAAGAAGGACAAATCCTGGCGCCTATGCGTCGACTTCAAAGACCTCAACAAGGCTTGCCCCAAGGATCCCTTTCCCCTCCCTCGCATCGACCAAATCATCGATGCCACAGCTGGACACGACTCGCTGTGTTTTCTCGACGCATACTCTGGATACCATCAAATAAAGATGGCGGAGTCCGACCAAGCTGCAACAGCTTTTATAACGCCATATGGCCCTTTTTGCTTCAACACTATGCCCTTACGGCTCAAGAATGCCGGCGCAACCTATCAACGCATGATTCAAACATGCCTGGAAAAACAAATCGGCAAAACAGTGGAAGCATATGTGGACGACGTGGTCATAAAAACTAGACACGTTGAAACCCTAATAGATGACTTGAGGCTCACATTCGAAAACCTCCAGACATATGACATTAAGTTGAATCCGGAAAAATGCGTCTTCGGCGTCCCATTGGGGAAACTGCTGGGCTTCATTGTTTCCAATAGAGGAATTGAAGCGAACCCGGCAAAAATCCGAGCTCTGTCCCAGTTGGCTATACCAACAGACCTCAAGCACATCTATAAGCTAGGCGGATGCATGGCTGCTTGGAGCCGCTTTATCTCCAGGCTAGGAGAAAAGGCATTGCCTCTTTACCGCCTCCTGCGGCGCACCGAACACTTCGTATGGACGGATGCAGCTGCGGCCGGACTCGATGAAATAAAGACCTTACTGGCCAGTAATCCAGTCCTAACAGCGCCGAACACCGACGAGCCTATGCTATTATACATAGCGGCAACACACCAAGTTGTAAGCGCAGTACTCGTCGTTGAACGAGAGGTTGACGGATACAAATTCCCGCTCCAAAAGCCAGTCTATTACGTATCAACAGTTATCACCCCATGCAAATCTCGATACCCGCACTATCAAAAAATAGCATACGCGGTCTTCATGGCATCCGGGAAGCTACGACACTACTTTCAAGAGTGTTCGGTCACAGTAGCTTCCGAAGTACCACTCAATGACATAATAAACAACCGCGACGCTACGGGCCAGATTGCCAAATGGGCCATCGAGCTCCTCCCGTTCGATATAATGTACAAACCACGGTGGGCCATCAAGTCGCAAGTACTAGCCGACTTTGTCGCCAAATGGACGGAAGCCGAACTCCCTAAAGAGTACGGCGCATAATCCAACTGGATCATGCACTTTGACGGCTCTAAAATGCTGGCCGGATTGGGAGCAGGTGTAGGCCTGACATCCCCCACAGGAGACACGGTCCAGTACGTCCTCCAGATATTATATACAGACTCCAACAATGCAGCTGAATATGAGGCTCTATTGCACGGTCTTCGGATGGAAGTATCTATGGGCATTCAATGCCTGGAAGTGCACGGGGACTCAAACCTCGCAATATCACAGATAAACGGAGATTTTGATGGCAAGGACCCGAAAATGGCGGCCTACCGTAATGCCGTCCTCAAGATGTCAGCTCGGTTCGAGGGGCTCGAATTCCACCATGTGGCTCGAGAAAACAATCAAGCGGCAGATGTCCTCGCTCGCATCGGTGCTAAACGCAACCCTGTCCCACCTAACATATTCTTGGAACGGCTGTTCAAGCCATTCGTAGTATGGGAAGGGGAGTCCGGCAATACTAGCACGGATCCGAATACATTCCCAGATTCCGAACCATCAGACATAGTCGGAGGTTCTACCCCCGAAATAACGTCCTCGGCCCACGAAATCATGGCTGTAATCACCCCGTGGACCGAGCCCTTCTTGGCCTACCTAAATAGGCAGGAGCTCCCCGAAGACCAAAATGAAGCACGCTGCATTGTCCGGTGTTCTAAATCTTACAAAGTCTACAAAGGGGAACTCTACAAGAAAAGCGCTACCGGAGTACTACAAAGATGCATCTCTGAAGAGGAAGGGCGGCAGCTCTTGGCTGAAATCCATGCCGGCCTGGGCGGGCACCACGCCGCGGCTCGGGCATTAGTCAGCAAGGCCTTCCGTACAGGCTTCTATTGGCTGACGGCCCGAGCAGACGCACAAGACCTTGTCCAACACTGCATTGGTTGCCATCTCTTTGCCAATCAGAGTCATATGCCCCCTACCGCTCTCCAAACAATCCCCATAACTTGGCCCTTTGCGGTTTGGGGGCTGGATATGGTCGGACCTCTTAAATGGGGAAGACATAAGAAGAAATACTTACTGGTGATGGTGGACAAATTCACCAAATGGATAGAAGCTAAACCAGTTAAAACGGCTGAATCCGGACCAGTTATAGACTTCATATCCGGGGTCGTACACCGATACGGTGTCCCCCATAGCATCATCACTGATAATGGCTCTCATTATGAGTGGCATCAAACCCAGACTAGTGCGATCCTTGACAGAATCGGATACGCACTGGGTGGAGGAGCTCGACTCCGTACTCTGGGGGCTCCGGACCACGCCAGATCGCACCACCGGATATACACCATTTTTTATGGTGTACGGCGTGGAAGCAGTATTACCTTGCGACATAATACATGATTCGCCACGCGTACGCATGTACGAAGAGAAGGAAGCCGAGTTAGATCGGCAGGATAATTTGGATGCCCTGGAGGAGGAGCGCGATGTCGCAAAAGCCCGTTCCGCATTCTATCAGCAACAGGCTCGACGATACCAAAGCAGAGAAGTGCGGGCCAGAACTTACAATATTGGCGAGCTCATTCTACGACTACGGGAGAAGAAGGACAAACTCAAACCCAAGTGGGAGGGTCCCTTCGTCATTGACAAAGTTCTCACCGGAGGAGTGTACCGCTTATGTAATGCATCCAATATCAGACTTGAGCCGAACCCATGGAACGCGGCAAGACTACGGAGATTCTACGCCTAGCGCCGAACACAGTGTTGGTCTCCTAACCCCTCCCTTTTAATTATGCCCCATCCCCTTTTCTTTTCTCGACCTTTTTCTCCCTTCACACAAAGTATTCAATACAGTGTGGATTCCCGGATCACTCCGGCCACACTAAGTGTGTAAGCAATACCTGGGGGCTTCCTGTACGGAAGCTAGAAATGATTACTCACATGGCTTTTTGCCCGTCGCATATGCATTCTTTTTCCATATGTGCCTTTTCTTCACCATTATATGCATCAATACGACTTAAGATGTTGCCAAGATGGGTTGCCTGGCTCTTGTGTTTATGCCCTACGTTCCCGTTAATTCAGCTAGGGCATAAGGGGAGCACCTCTGCGATTGTTACTTGTCACATCCCTAGTTCTGGTATGCTCTAGGCTAGCCCTTCATGTGTGCATCATGTTTAAATTTCTCAGAAACTTGAAATGGGGATTGTTCAAACCCTAGCACCAAATGAATTCAAATAGGCTCAAATAAAATCATTTCCAATAAACCCAAAGTGACTTCAGGAAAAGTCCATCATTTTTTAAACTGGTGAAAACCTCTGACAAAAATTGGTGGATATTTTTCCCTAGGTCATTTCAGGTTTTTGGATTAAATCATAAGTATTTGAATTGGATCATTTAATGCCTATAAATATTTTAAATGCTTCAATACTTCTGAAAACAATTGGGGGCTGTTGGAAATAATTCAAATAGTGCCCACAATTTTTGTCAGGATTTTACAAAATGAGTTAGTATTTTTACTAATTCAAAACAGATCAAAATAAATAGAAAACAGAAACAGAATTAGAAAAGAGAGAGGGAGAAAGCACTTACCTGGCGCTCACCTGGCGGCCCAGCTAGACAGCCCAGCCCACCAGGGGCAAGGGCGTCTTCCACCTCCTGCCAGGAGGACAAGCAGGTGCGTGGCGCCAGCACGCGCACCAGCCTCCACCTCCTGCTTGCCCCGACACACGTCGACGCCGCGGATGATCACCCCGTTGCCGTCGGGATCCGCCCGACCTCTCACTCGCCCCACCCCGCTCTCTGCTTCGCTTCCCCCTCGGACCCGAGCGCTGCCGTCGCTGCCGTTCGCCGTAGCCATAGCCACCGCATCCCTCTCGACCTGTCTCCACGCCCTAGAGCTCCGCCTCATCGCCTACATCGTCCTCGACGAGTCAAGCAACCAGGGGCGCGCCGTAACCCCGCCATCAACGTCGTCTTCACCTCCGGCCACCGGAGATCGCCTTCGCTGCCCCAACCCCTCCAGCCCTTCCCCGAGCCCTCTGCGCTTCCCCACGTGACCGCTGTGAGCTTCCGCCCCGAACCCCTCTCTTCCCCGCCTCATTTGCGTGGCGTAGCCCTAGTTTCACCGGAGCCGATAGCTCCTCCCCGCCGGCCATGCCGCCACCGCGGCTACGGCCGCGCAAGCTCGCCTCCGAGCACATCAACGCACTCAGGGAGTCTCCAGGAGCTCGAATCACCCGTCCGTTAGGCCTACCCTGCACCGTAGCCGCAACCCCGTGCACACCCGAAATCTGTCCGCCGCCGCGAGCTTGATTCCGGCAAGCTTGTGTCGTCCCAGCCCCTCCCACCTGCCCTAGCAGATGCGCGCGAACGCCAGCTCGCCGTAGAGCCAAACCCCGCCGCAAACCGCCGCCTGTAGTGCGAGCCCGAGCAATTCCGGCGTGCCTCCGCCGTGTCCCATGGTCGCCGCCGGTGTCACGCCCAATATGCGACCCTATCCAAAAGGAACTCGAAGGTCCCACCAAGGATAGACCCGCATATTGAAACGCTTTTGCAAGGTGGATATCATTACATCAACATCACATAATAGTGGGGATACATACATAAAGCACAAATGCCACAAGAATACAACAACATCATATACAAGACCAACATCCGGCTACGGATGAAACATAAACAGAAACTCAAACGACATCCACCCTGCTAGCCTAGGCTGCCGACCTGGAACCTATCCCCTGATCGAAGAAGAAGCAGAAGAAGAACTCCAATACAAGCAAACATCGCTCTCACGTCATGATCATCGCAAACCTGTACCTGCAACTGGTGGTGTAGTAATATGTGAGCCACGAGGACTCAGCAATCCCATTACCATGGGTATCAAGACTAGCAAAGCTTAATGGGAAAGGAAGGGGTAAAGTGGTGAGGTTGCAGCAGCGGCTAAGCATATATGGTGGCTAACATACGCAAATGAGAGCGAGAAGAGAAACAAAGGAACGGTCGTCAACTAGTAATGATCAAGAAGTGATCCTGAAAACCTACTTACGTCAGACATAACCCAAGAAACCGTGTTCTCCTCTCGATCAACCCCGAAAAGAGACACTCACGGTTACGCACACGGTTGGTGTATTTTAATTAAGATCAACTTCGGGTTTACTACAACCGGATATCAACAAATTCCCATCTGCCACATAACTGCGGGCACGGCTCTCGAAAGTTTATACCCTGCAGGGGTGTCCCAACTTAGCCCATGATAAGCTCTCGCGATAAACGAAGGATATTCCTTCTCCCCGGGAAGACCCGATCAGTCTCGGAATCCCGGCTACAAGACATTTCGACAGCAATAAAACAAGACCAGCAAAGCCGCCCGGATGTGCCCACAAATCCTGATAGGAGCTGCACATATCTCGGTCTCAGGGCACACCGGATTGTCCAAACTTCCGGTAGGCGAACCCAGAGTTGCCCCTGGTGGCCACCGGCGGCTGACAGTTTGGACCAGCACTCACGACGAGCACTGGCTCGGGGGGGGGGGGTGGTAAAATAAGATGACCCTTGGGCTCCGGAAACCCAAGGGAAAAAGGGCTAGGTGAGGCAAATGGTAAAACCAATGTTGGGCCTTGCTGGAAAAGTCTTATTCAAAGCGAACTGTCAAGGGGGTCCCATAAATCACCCGACCGCGTTAGGG
>LR880972.1:235918293-235931737 GCA_904067115.1 Aegilops sharonensis
TTGCTTATTTATTTCCTTGTTGTCTTGTTTATTTTTTTGCTTGTAGTCAGTGCAGTTCTTTTTCCGTGGTTTGCTAGTGGCTGCAATAACCTATTTTTTAAAACTAGGCCACAATAACCATGGACTAACTGTAGTGACACTAGGCCTCCTACGGGCCGTAGATACAGTGGGCCTTCTACGGGCAGTAGAAACAGTAGGCCTTCTACGGGCCGTATAAACAATGGGCCTTCTACGGGATGTATCATCAATGGGCCTTATACGGGCCGTATGATCGATTGGCCAAACATGGGCCATTAACAGGCCGCATTATGTTCGTAAACGGGCTAGAGTTGGAATCGTCCGTTCATGGGCCGACCATAACGGGCCATCGTTAATAGGCCGTATTTGATGAAGCAATGAAAATGGCCCAACGTATTAACGGACCACAAACGGGCCGACTGTAACCATGGGCTGAATTTGGCCCACAAGCAGAAAATGACAGTAACGGGCCGTAAGTAAACGAATGCTGGAAATGAGCCCAAGAATAAATGGGCTCTGAGAAGGCTGAAATATAACATGTGCTAAAAACGGCCCAACTGAATAACGGGCCCTTAATGGGTATAAAGTGATACACTGTTCATTACGGGCCAGTTTCACCACGGGCTGTTAATGAGTGTAAAGTGATACACTGTTCATTGCGGGCCAGTTTCACCATGGGCCGTTAATAGGCCAAGAGTTACATAGGGCCTCATATGGGCCGAAAGACATCATGGGCCAGAAGTGAAAACGGGCTGGAATCATATTGGATGGCCCAGATGATGCTACTGGGCCTAATTCGGATAGGGCGTAACGGGCCTTGGGTTAGCGGGCTGTAAATGGGCTATATGCAAACAGGCTGTTAACAGGCTTTCCATAGGACGGCCCGCCACCTTTTAACCAAGTCAAACGGGCCGGCCTTTTCACAGGAATGGGCCTCTGTTCGGCCGTGCCACGTGTCGACGTATCATAGGTGCCTTCTGTCCAATGAGTGGATGACATCTGTCCCAACGATGAGCCGACACGTGTTTCCTCCAGCCAATGATGATTTTACACGTGGAAAATCATCATTGGTCGGGGCTGTTAACGGGTTATCGGATCCAAAACCCGACCCGATAGCTTAACGGCGTTCCGTTACGATGGATGCCACGTGTCAGTCACCCTTGACGAAAGCACTTCTGTGACGCACGATTTATCGTCATGGAAGTGGACACTTCCGTGATGATAATTTTGGTAATGTCATGGAACACTTTTACGACAGCACAGGTATGACTATCTTGATTCTGTCATAAAATCGTCATGGATGTACATACATGACAAAAAACGCGACCTACTGTGACAAACACGTATCATCACGGAAGTGTATTTTTTTGTAGTGCTTGGCGACGGTTCCAGATGCCGTCGTGAAAAAGGGTTAAAACCCGTTTGTTTAGGACCGACGCACACCAGTGGCTTCTGGTCTTGAGGCCCCGAAGGACTTCCGTGTTGGCGCGCTCGGCTTGGTCGTCGCTCCGCGGGTGTGCCACCGAAGCGTAGCAGATCTGCTTTCCAAGGTTAGCACAATAGGACCCGAAGAGGGTACTCGTGAAATGGGAGCCGTTATTAGTGATGATACGGTTGGGGACACCAAACCGGCTCACGAGGCTTCTGATGAACTTGGCAGCCAAGCGTGTCGGGATGGTGCACACCGTCTCCACCTCCGCCCACTTGGTGAATTTGTCGACGGTGACATAGAGGTAGCGCTATCCTCCTGCCACGTGAGGGAAAGGGACCAGGATGTCCAGCCCCCGTATCGCGAAGGGCCACAACAGCGGGATTGTCTCAAGTCCCTGCGCAGGCTGATGGATCTGCTAGGCGTGGAATTGGCAAGCCTCGCAGGACCTGACCAGCTCGGTGGCATCGCGGAGCGCGGTAGGCCAGTAGAACACACTGCGGAACACCTTCCCACAAGGGTACGCGACGAGGAGTGGTGCCCAGAATCTCCCCCATGAATGCCAGCCAACAGCTCTCGTCCTTGCTCTTTTGAAATGCACCGCAGCGAGACGTCGTTGGGTCGCCTGTGGTACAGTTCACCGCCTTGCAGGCAGTAAGTCGTGGCCTGCCTGGCCACGCGCTCTGCCTCGGTGTCCTCTTTTGGTAAGGTACCATGAAGTAAGTAAGCCTTGAACTCTGCGACCCAGCTATCCGCCTAAGGCTCCAACGCCAGTAACAGACGGGCTCCCGAGGCTGGGCCACAGTCCGGCGCGCCTGTGGGTGGTGCAGGTGGAAGCTCCTTGTGACGCCCCCGATTCAATCGTACACTAAACATACATGCAAATGTGTACGATCAAGATTAGTGACTCACAGGAAGATATCACAACACAACTCTAAATACAAATCAAGTCATACAAGCTTTATATTACAAGCCAGGGGCCTCGAGGGCTCGAATACATCAGCTCGAATACAAACGAGTCAGTGGAAGCAACAATATCTGAGCACAGACATAAGTTAAACAAGTTTGCCTTAAGAAGGCTAGCACAAAAGTAACACGATTGAAAAGACAAGGCCTCCTGCCTGGGAGCCTCCTAACTACTCCTGGTCGTCGGCAGCCGTCTGATGTCGCTTGAACTACGTCGGTATTTCCCCAAAGAGGAAGGGATGATGCAGCTCAGCTTTGGTAGGTATTTCCCTTAGTTATGAAACCAAGGTTATCGAACCAGTAGGAGCACCAAGCAACACTATGTAAACGGTACCTGCACACAAAAAACAAATACTTGCAACCCGACATGTAAAAGGGGTTGTCAATCCCTTTCGGGTAACGCTGCCAGAAATTGTCAAGTTGACGGGATAAAAATTGTGATAGATTGATAGATGCAAATAACGCCTCAGCCTGGTATTTTTAGGTTTTTGATAATGTAGATCTGAAAATAAAAGATGCAAATAAAAGAAAAGGCAAATAGCAATATGGATATGCAAATATATGATGCGAAAATAGACCCGGGGCCGTAGATTTCACTAGTGGCTTCTCTCAAGAAATAGCACACCGTGGGTAAACAAATTACTCTTGGGTAATTGATAGAACATCAAATAATTATGATGATATCCAGGCAATGATCATTATATAGGCATCACGTCCAAGATTGGTAGACCGACTCCTGCCTGCATCTACTACTATTACTCCACACATCGACCGCTATCCAGCATGCATCTAGTGTATTAAGTTCATAGAAAAATGGAGTAATGCAATAAGAAGGATGACATGATGTAGATATATTCATGTAGGAATAGCCCCCATCGTGTTATCCTTAATAGCAACGATACATGCGTGTCTTGCTGCCCCTTCTTTCACTTGGAAAGAACACTGCACGATCGAACCCATCACAAAGCACCTCTTCCCATGGCAAGAAAAATAGATCTAGTCGGCCTAACTAAACCAAAGATTCGAAGAAGAAATACGAGGCTATAAGTAATCATGCATATAAGAGATCAAAACTCAAATTACTTTCATGGATATATAGATCTGATCATAAACTCAAAGTTCATCAGATTCCAACAGACACACCGGAAAAAGAGTTACGTCAAATGGATCTCCAAGAGACCATTGTATTGAGAATCAAAAAGAGAGAAGAAGCCATCTAGATACTGCCTACAGACCCATAGGTCTATGGTGAACTACTCACGCATCATCGGAGAGGCACCAATGAGGATGATGAACCCCTCTATGATGGGGTCTAGATTGGATCTTGTGGTTCTGGAACTTGTGGTGGCTGGAATTGTTTTTCATCGACTCCCCTAGGGTTTTTGGAATATTGGGTTATTTATAGAGCGAAGTGGTGGTGCGGGAGGCCACCAAGGTGGGCACAACCCACCAAGGCGCGCCTGGGCTCCTGGGCGCGCCTTGGGGGGTTGTGCTCCCCTCGGGCCACCCCTCTGGTACTTCTTTGGCCCATCTTGTGTCTTCTGGTCCAAATAAAATCTCCAAAAAGTTTTGTTGCGTTTGGACTCCATTTGGAACTGATATTCTGCGAAGTAAAAACAAGCAAAAAAACAGCAACTGGCATTGGGCTCTATGTCAATAGGTTAGTCCCAAAAAATGATATAAAGTTAACAATCAAAAATTACAGATACATGGGAGACGTATGAACATCCCAAGCTTAACTCCTGCGCGACCTCAAGTTGGTAAATGATAAAAACAAAAAAAATTGATGTGGAATGTTGCCTAACATGTTCATCACATATTCTTTTCTTTTGTAGCATGGACATTTGGCCTTTTATATGTTCAAGGCAATAGTCTAGTTTTGACATGAAGATTTGAATACTCAAGCATATCAACAAGCAACCATGTCTTTCAAAATATCAACACTAAAGCAAGTTATCCCTAGCCCATCATGCTCAATCATTGATCCATTCATAAAACAGACTTGCATATTAGCTACATCCAATGCTCAAGTATGATCGTAGTGCCCCTTAGTTGGTGCTTATAAGAGAATATGGATGTTGGTGGGAACGACACCTATGGGATCACAAGAATCCCTACTATGGTTGGCGGGACGCGGGGTTGTGAGAAGAGCAGGTCTAACAGGAAGCAAACGGATCGTTTACCCAGGTTCGGGCCGCGAGGATGCGTAATACCTTAGTCCTGCTTTGGTGGATGTATTGAGTGTTCTTGTGCTCTTGAGCTAGCTACGGGGTGCAACTTGCCCAAAAGAGTCGAATCCCTCTCCAGAATGCCATGGGCCTCCTTTTATAGTCGAAAGGGGCTGCCACAGTGGCACACAAGAGGTGGAAAGGTCTACAGTGCTGCGAGCTTATCGCCCGTATTACAGGACAAGACGCATTTAATGCATCGCTTAGGTGTCCTTAGCTTTATCGGGGATGGGAACGAGGCCCGTCCCGTCCGTCGCCGCCTCGCCTTGCTTCGACACGCGCCCAGGCCAGCGATGCATGCGGCGCCATGTAGGCAGGCAGGCAGCTGAAGTGGCACGGTGATAGGGTCTTCACGAAGATCTCCATGCCACCACGCAGGTGCTTGCTGAGTTGGCGTAGAGGCCGCCCGTCGCCACGCATGTGCCTGTCCAGCCTGTTGGGCTAGCAGTTGCTAGGGGCGGCGGTGGAATCTTGGTCGACGTGGGCCTAGCTGTGGCCCCGCTGATGCCCTCGGCAAGGGCCTTGTCGGGGGCCCGGCAAGGGTCTTGCCGTGGCATTGCAGTCGTCCCCGGCAAGGCGCTTGCCGGGGGTCTTCTGGATTCCCTCGGCTGGGATCCCGCCGAGGGTCGCCGTCTTCTGGTCCTCATCTGATCTCACATGTTTATGATCTTGACAAAGATCTGCATGCCACCGCGGAGGTGCCTCCCGAGCCCTAGTTCCAGTACAGTTGTTGGCGGCGTTTGGAACCTTTTGGGCTCGAGGGTGGCTCGCTCTGCTGGTGTTTGGGAAAGTTGCCCCGGCAAGGCTCTTGTCGTGGCCGCGGAGGCCACCCCGGCAAGGATCTTGTCGGAGGAGTCCACCTCGCCCCCCTTGCTCCTTGGGTTCCTCGTCTTGACGTTGATTTGTTTGTCTTGGGCTTCGGCTTTTCTCCGGCTTCCCTCCTCTGCCCTGCTACGTGCGGCCGTGGCGCGTTGCTCTGACTGCCCGTGCACAAGTAAAGGGGTCAAAAGGAGAGCCCCTACTTTTGTACACCGACAGGAGCCCCTGGGCCTGGGCCACACATAAGCGCGACACGTTGTTGGGCCAGGCCCAGAATGGTGTGCGAGCAGGTAGGGCGGATTTTACCGTAGTAACTATTTCGTCCGCTACGCTTCCCCACGACCCGCGTTGAACGCGCGACGTGGGGGTTTCATGTGTGACGTGGGGGTCATGCGCGATGCGGTTCCCGCACGCATGCGTCACATCGCAGTTAATGGGAAAGGAGGCGGCCCGCGCCTTCCCCGTAAAAATGGATAACTGCGTGCACGCTGCTCACTTTACCCCCCCCCCCTCCTGCGTCTTCTCCAATCTCAGAGCCGCCGCCTCCCCCTTCGTCCTCTTTCTCGAGCTTTTCGCCCTTGCTCGCCGCTGCTGCGTCTTCGCTGTCCTCTGCCCCTCGCTTCTCGCAGCCGCCATGGCTCCCCAATCCACCAAGGGCAAGGGAGTGGCCAAAGATGTCAGGGCGACGGAGCCGCCAGAGAGTGAGCAGGCGGCGTGACGGACGCAGCTCGCCTACTTCCCCTCGACGGTCGACGTGTTTGAACTCCGGGACTGCTTCAAGCCCCTGTGGGGGGCAAGACAAGGGGGAGACGAGGCATCCAGCCACGCGTCTCATCCCCGCCAATTGCGCCGAGGCCGCCCCAAATTGGTATCCATTCTTCGTCAACTACTTCTCTTGCAGCCTCTGCCCCCCCCCCCTTCTCTGATTTCTTCAATGACGTCATGCACACCTACGGCTTCCACCTTCTAGATTTTACTCCAAATGTCGTGGCGTGCATGGCTCTCTTTGCGCACCTCTGCGAGGGTTTCGCCGGGGTGCATCCCAACACGGCGCTCTTCCGCCACTACTTCTTCCCTCGGATCCAACCGGGGGCGCCATTTCCGGTTGAGTCGCCTGGATCCCACGGTCCAAGGGGGCATACCCGGAGGGCGCTCAGAAGGAGAGGTGGGAAGAATGGCGGGGCCGGTGGTGCTGGATTGAGGAGGATGATCTACAAGATTTCTGCCGGGTTCGCCAGGCGCCGCTGGTTCGGCGGAGCAACTGGAGCGATGTTGATGCCGACGATGCGAAGCTCACGGTCGCCACCACCAGGATTCTTTGCCTCACCGAGGCCGGTCTCACCCTTGAGATGATCGAGGCGGATTTCATCCGCCGCCGAATTGCTCCGCTGCACAACAAGGGGAGGCCGACCTGGCTTTTCACGAACGCCGACATCATGAGGCTTCGCCCTGGCCTCGACCACAACTTCATTGTGATGGGGCATGCCTACTTTTGCCAGCAGCTCTTTCAGCTCGACGTGAACCGCGATGGCGAGGTCGAGCGGTCCGGCAAGGCCGCGAGGGCCGCCGCGAAGGCCGGCAAGGTCGCCAAGGGGCCCTTGTTTCAGTTGCCGGCAGGAGTGGTCCCGCTGAGCAACAACTCTCGCCGGACCGACATCATCGCCATGATGCCGGACTTCAATGTGCATGGCCTTGACCCGAGCTGGGTCGAGCCGGAGGAAATTCAAGAGTAGGAGTTCTTCGACACCTTGCATGAGGGGTACGTCACCGACGAGCCGCTGCTCATCCATGACACCACCCAGGCGGAGCTGGACTACATTGCCGCCAGGGTGGTGGAGGCAGAGCTCGCCAAGGAGGCCGGCAGCACCGGCAGCATGGAGGACAAGGCTGCGACGAAGGCGGAGGAGAAGGAGCTCGCCCAGTGGGCGGATGCAGCTGGGGAGGCTAGCAGCGCCGGCACTGGGGGCCCTCTTGTCGAAGGTGTGGCCGACGATTCATCGTCGGAGGAGGCCGAGGCTGTCGACCGTCCAGCCACGAGGAGAAGGTGAGTCCTGCGGCGGGCCACCTCTGGCGAGCCGGTTCGGCCCGGCTGGGTTGGATAGCCCCGGCAAGCCCAGGAGGCGTCCGCACGCCAGACAAGGGTTGTGGCGGCGAAGAAGGTGGTGAAGGCCACGGTGGCGAAGAAGAAAGCGGCTGCCTCTTCTTCGCCCAAGCACGTCCAGACTCCGCCCTCCTCCCCTCCTCCTGAAGATGCCGACGCGGAGGTCACCTTTGACTTCGGGTCCCTCAGCACAAGGAGGAAGAGGAAAGCAGTGGAGGAGGAGGTGGAGGACGAGTAAGTATCTTGTCCCTTTTCTGTCATCTCCATCCCCTCAGATCGCACCACCTATCTTGATTTGTTCTCTTGCTTTGCAGGGATACGGAGACATTGGCCCAGAGGGTGAAGTGGGCCAGGGCTTCGGCGAGCGGCCAGCCCCCGGCAGGTACTTCCGGTACATCGCTGGTGGTGTTGAGCAGCCCGGACAGCAGCCCCGGCACAGCCCCCAGCGTAAGTTCATCACTCACCCCTCGTCAACGTGTGTTGGGGGCACGATCTCTTGGTGCTGACCTTGCCGTGGTTGCAGGAGGAGGACAGCGGCAGGAGGAGCCACAGAGGGCTACCCCTAACACGCCGCCCCCATCGACCACGCCGCCCCGAGGGGCGTCCCCGGCAAGGGCGCCAAGCACTGAGCCCATGCACATGGAGGAGGAGGAGGAGAACTCGGGCGCCTGTGGCTTCGCCTCGGCACCAAATGTTAGCGGGGAGGGGACCTCTGCTTCCCAGCCCGGCAATGGTAAGCTGTTCGCCTCCCGTTCCTGTTCCTTTTCTTGTTCTTTTTGAATTCTTGGTCTTGGCCTCGCCTCATCCCCTTCTCGGTATCTAGATTTCCCCTCGGTGGACCCAGAGGACAATGACACCGTCATCGAGGATGTCGCCAAGGACGCCACGACGGAGGCCGAGAAGATTGCTGCCGAGTAGACCGCCAAGGGCGCTGCTGAGGACGCCGCCAAGGGGCCTGCTGGGGGGCCTGGCAAGGCTGCTGCTGAGGAGGCCGGCAAGGGGCCTGCCGGGGAGGCCGGCAAGGCCGCTGCCGAGGAGGTGGTGGTTGATGACCAGCCTTCCTCCTCCGCTGCCTCCGGCTCCGGCAGGTATCTGAGGGTGAGTGACAACCTCTTCGTCCACCTTCCAGGGGCGTCGAACTACAGGGCGCCCGTCAAGGGAGAGGTGTTCGGTGAGGAGGTGCTTGCCGCCACGGGGCTCAAGGTTGTTGACGAACCGAGCACCGTTGGCGATGGTTCTCAGGAGGAGTGGCTTCTCCAGGCCATGGGCGCCAACTTCCGGAAGCTCCAGGCGCTCCACCGCGCCCGCCTGGACAAGGCCAAGTCCAGGATGGCAATGGTGGACAAGGCGGAGGCGGACCTCAAGGTGCGCGTTGCCGAGACGCAAACTTGGTTCCGCCAGGCTTGCGAAGAGCTGAAGGTCGCCCAGGGTGAGCTGGCCAAGCGCAACGTGGAGCTTACCATGAAGCAGGCCGACATTGAGAAGGCCCAGGAGACGGCAGAGAACTTGGCCGCCACAGCCGGGGCCTCTCGGACCCAGCACCAGTCCACGTTGAACTCCCAGGAGGAGGACCTTGCCGCGCGTGAGGAGAAGCTTGCCGCTATGCTCCGCGGCAAGGATGAGGAGGTGGAGAAGCTCGTCGTGTAGCGGACCCAGGAGCTGGAGCAGAGGCACAGGGAGGTGCTCGATGCCCAGGCTCTGGTTCACGCCGACAAGGTGAAGGAGCTGGAGGTGGAGCGGGACGGGCTGAAGGACCAGACCCTGAAGCTGGCCGAGGAGAAGAACACGCTCAACGGTGCCCTGGTGGAGGCGCAGGGCGCAGTTCTTAGCAAGGCTGAGCAGCTCTCCAAGGCCAAAGACTCCATCAAGGACCTGAAGCTGAAGCTGGAGGGCTTTGAGGAGACGCTTTCGGAGGTCAGGGCCTGGGAGGAGACCCTGACCAAGAATCTGGAGGAGGAGAAGCTGCTACGGAAGAACGAGGCCACCAACCACAAGGATTCCATGGAGGGTGTGAACCACTGGATCGGTTGTCTCATGGACATCGCTGGCAGGATCACCATGCAGTTAGCTACCATGGGGATGCCAAATGTGAGGTATGCCCCAGAGCACAGCGGGACTACCAACGCCAAGCTGACCCTGCTCTTCGAGGGCGTCCTCGGGGCCCTGGAGAAGCTTCACTCCAACCGGGCGGCCTCCCTGGCCGATGAGTCCCGAAACTTTGCCGGGGTGCCATGACCAAGGTCCTCACCAAGGTGGCATACTGGTATCCCGACCTCGACTTCGATGCTGCGCTGGAGAGCTTGCCGGAGGATGCTGACCTCGCGCCGCTCAAGGAGCATATCAAGCCCGTCATCAGCGGTATCGACAGAATTTAGAGGGTGGAGGGCCAGCGCCGGGATTAGGCACCCCGTTTCTTATCGTCGCTGCAGGTTCATGACCAAGACAATTTCTATCTTTAGTTAGAACCACTGCGGCAATTGATGTAATATAACTCTGCGGTACTTTTGATATGATGCATGTTATTTTCCTGTTCGATTTTCCTTTGTATGTCCACCCTACATTAACCGGGTAGGCTTGCCGGCACGTAAACCCAGGGCGGCGTCTTGAGGACAGATCCCCAATACCCTACTGGGTGTGCTTGCTATCGGGCGAACCACCTAACCGCCCTTAACGCGGCCGCTCGAACTGTGGAACTTGACTCGAGTCAGAATCGAGAGCGTTGCCAATTGCGGAAAGCTACCCTGCCACTCTCGGCGCGGCCGCTTGAGCTGTTGAGCGGACTCGAAACAGAACAAGGGCGTTGCCAATTGTGGGAGGGCCCCTTTGTGTGCAGTTTTTCCATACAAAGAACGAGATCTCCGAGGGGAATAACCTTATATATAAAAGGAAATTGCTCAAGGCTCTGAATAACGTACCTTTTCTGTCGCCGCACGAGCGTCCACCACGTCTGCAGACAGCACCGTCAGGCTTGGTCGTCTCCCTCCTTGGGACGACGGCCACGATAGAGCCACTACTCCGGTCAGTCCATATTTCCACATCTGCGCCCCCTACCTGGCGCGCCAAAGATGTCGGTGGGAACGACACCTATGGGATCACAAGAATCCCTACTACGGTTGGCGGGGCGCGGGGTTGTGAGAAGAGGAGGTCTAACAGGAAGCACACGGATCGTTTACCCAGGTTCAGGCCGCGAGGATGCGTAATACCCTAGTCCTGCTTTGGTGGATGTATTGAGTGTTCTCGTGTTCTTGAGCTAGCTACAGGGTGCAACTTGCCCAAAAGAGTTGAATCCCTCTCCAGTATGCCATGGGCCTCCTTTTATAGTTGAAAGGGGCTGCCACAGTGGCACACATGAGGTGGAAAGGTCTACAGTGTTGCGACCTTATCGCCCGTATTATAGGACAAGACGCATTTAATGCATCACTTAGGTGTCCATCAGCTTTATCGGGGATGGGAACGAGGCCCGTCCCGTCCGTCGCTGTCTCGCCTTGCTTCGGCACGCGCCCAGGCCAGCGATGCATGTGGCGCCATGTAGGCAGGTAGGCAGCTGAAGTGGCGTGGTGGTAGGGTCTTCACGAAGATCTGCATGCCACCACGCAGGTGCTTGCTGAGTTGGCATAGAGGCCGCTCGTCGCCACGCAGGTGCCTGCCCAGCTGGTTGGGCTAGCAGCTGCTTGGGGGTGGCGGTGGAGTCTTGGTCGATGCGGGCCTGGCTGTGGCCCCGCTGACGCCCTCGGCAAGGGTCTTGCCGTGGCGTTGTAGTCGTCCCCAGCAAGCGCCTTGTGGATTCCCTCGGCTGGGATCCCACCGAGGGTCGCCGTCTTCTGGTCCTCATCTGATCTCACATGTTTATGATCTTCACAAAGATCTGCATGCCACCGCGGAGGTGCCTCCCGATCCCTAGTTCCAGTACAGCTGTTAGCGGCGTTTGGAACCTTTTGGGCTCGAGGGTGGCTCGCTCTGCTGGTGTTTGGGAAGTTGCCCCGGCAAGGCTCTTGCCGGGGCTGCAGAGGCCACCCCAGCAAGGATCTTGCCGGGGGAGTCCACCTCGCCCCCCTTGCTCCTTGGGTTCCTGGTCTTGGCGTTGCCTTATTTGTCTTGGGCTTCGGCTTTTCTCCGGCTTCCTTCCTCTGCCCTGCTACGTGCGGCCGTGGCGCGTGGCTCTGACTGCCCATGCACAAGTAAAGGGGTCAAAAGGAGAGCCCCTACTTTTGTACACCAACAATGGAGACTCAAATAAAAATAAAAATTGCATAAAGTAAATAGATAGGCCCTTCGCAGAGGGAAGTAGGGATTTGTAGAGGTGCCAGAGCTCAAAGCTTAAATTGAGAGATAATTTTTTTGAGAGGTATACTTTTCCCGTCAACGAAAACGACCGAGTAATTCCCAACAATTTCCATGCTAGATATATCATAGACGGTTCCCAAACAGAAAATAAAATTTATTCCTTTTCCACCATTCTTTCACAATCCATGGCTAGCCGTATCCACAGGTGCCTTCCATACCAACACTTTCCAAGGAATTTATTATTTGACAACATAAAGTAAATTTCTTTTTTATTTCGGGACTGGGCATCCCTATTATCATCGTACTCTCATGCAATGACAAGTGAATAAACACTCATCTTGAGAATAACACATCGTGCATAGAAAATATTGGCCACCCCCTGCCGCTTCATGAGCGGTATGATCACACAAAAAGGAAATTTATTTTGAAAATTATAGATGGCACATACAAATTTGCTTAGAACGACACAGAAATACCGCATATAGGTAGGTATGGTGGACTCATATGACAAAACTGGGTTTAAAGATTTTGGATGCACAAGTAGTATTTCTACTTAGTACACGTGGAGGCTAGTAGAAAGATTGAGAAGCAACCAACTAAGAAACGAAAAATCACATAAGTGAGCATTAAGCATAAGTAACACCAAATAATGCACCACAAGTAGGATGTAATTTTATTGCATAACTATTGACTTCCGTGCTTGCATAGGGAATCACAAAACTTAACACCAATGTTCTTACTAAAGCATAACTACTCACCAACATGACTCACATATCACTATCATCATATCTCAAAACTATTACAAGGAATCAAGTTTATTTTGTCCAATGATCTTCATGAAAGTTTTTATTATATCCCTCTTGAATATCTATCACTTTATTACTAGTTTCATATATTACAATTACTTTTGACAAGCTCAAACAAATCTAAGTGAAGAACATGAGCATAAATTTTTTCGTCTCTCAAAATAATATAAGTGAAGCATGAGAGAACTTCTTCAAAATTACTAACTCTCAAATAAATCTAAGTGAAGCATGAGAGCATTTCTTCAAAAATATTAAAGCACACCATGCTCAAAAATATATAAGTGAAGCACTAGAGCAATTCCATAGCTCAAAAAATTTAAGTCAAGCATAGAGCAATTCTAATAAATCATAGCATAATTTTGGCTCTCTCAAATAGGTGTGTCTAGCAAGGATACTTGTAACAAACTAAAAAAGCAAAACAAGCAAAGACTCATATAATACAAGATGCTCCAAGCAAAACTCATGATATGTGACGAAAAAAAATATAGCTCCAAGTAAAATATTGATGGTCGTTAGAAGAAAGAGGGGATGCCACTTGGGGCATCCCCAAGCTAAGTTGCTTGTTTCTCCTTGAATATTATCTTGGGGTGCCATAGGGAATCCCCAAGCTTAGTCTCTTGCTACTCCTTATTCCTTCATCCATCGTGATCTCACACAAAACTTGAAAACTTGAATCACACAAAAGTTAACAAAACCTTCGTGAGATCTGTTAGTATAAAAAAGCTAATCACTACTCTAAATACTGTTGCAAACCCATTCATATTTTATTATTGCATTATTTATACTGTATTCT
>LR880972.1:235940639-235963476 GCA_904067115.1 Aegilops sharonensis
TAGTTCTGTGTCACCCTATGTTATATCTGTTGCATGAGGAATCGCATCCGACATAATTATCCATCACTGATCCAATGCCTACGAGCTTTTCACATATTGATCTTTGCTTAGTTACTTTTCCGTTGCCACTGTTACGATCACTACAAAACTATTACTGTTACTTTTGCCACCGTTACCGTTACTTCCATACTACTTTGCTACTAAATAATTTGCTGCAGATATTAAATCTTCTAGGTGTGGTTGAATTGACAACTCAACTGCTAATACTTGAGAATATTCTTTGGCTCCCCTTGTGTTGAATCAATAAATTTGGGTTGAATACTCTACCCTCGAAAACTGTTGCGATCCCCTATACTTGTGGGTTATCAAGACTATTTTCTGGCGCCGTTGCCGGGGAGCATAGCTCTATTCTTTGAGTCACTTGGGATTTATATCTGTTGATCACTATGAGGAACTTGAAAGATGAAAGAACAAGATTTTTCCCTCAACTACGAGGGGAGGTAAGGAACTGCCATCTAGCTCTGCACTTGATTCTCCTTCTGTTATGAGTAAATTTGCGACACCTAGACCTGCTATTGAATCTGATATGTCGCATGTTATTGATGATGCCACTTCTGCTATGCATGATGCTTATGATGAAAGTACTTCTATGCTTGATAATATTGTGCCATTACGTGAATTTCTTGATGAACAACTTGCTAGGGTTAGAGAGAATGGAATAATTGAAACTGATAATATTGATGAAAGTGATGATGAAGAATCTCCCCCTAGATATGAATTGCCTGATGTGCCTAAGGGTTATATTATGGATGAATAAACTTCTAGAGATCTTTTTCCTTGCAAAGATAGATATGATCTTAAGAAATTGTTAGCTAAGCTAAAAGAAAAGTCTTTGAATGCTAGAATGAAATATGACCCTGCTTTTGCTACTTCACCTATTTGTATCTTTGATAAGGATTATGATTTCTCTATCAATCCTGAGATAATTACTTTGGTTGAATCTGATCCTTTTTATGGCTATGAATCTGAAACTGTTGTGGCACATCTTACTAAATTAAATGATATAGCCACCCTATTCACTAATGAGGAAAAATTCGTTACTACTATATCCTTAAGTTATTTCCGTTCTCATTAACGGGTGATGCTAAAACATGGTTTAATTCTCTTGATCATGGTTGTGTGCGTAGTCCCCAGGATATGATTTATTACTTCTCTGCTAAATATTTCCCTGCTCATAAGAAACAAGCTGCCTTAAGGGAAATATATAATTTTGTGCAAATTGAAGAAGAGAGTCTCCCACAAGCTTGGGGGAGGCTTGTCTGATTACTTAACGCTTTGCCCGATCATCCTCTCAAGAAAAATGAAATACTTAATATCTTTTATAATGGACTAACCTATGCTTCGAGAGACCACCTGGATAGTTGTGCTGGTTGTGTTTTCAGGGAAAGAACTATTGATCAAGCTGAATTGCTATTGAATACTATGTTGAGTAATGATAATGATTGGACACTTCCTGAACCAACTCCTAAGCCAACTCCGAAGAAAAGGGGTATTCTATTTCTCAGTCCTGAAGATATGCAAGAGGCAAAGAAATCTATGAAAGAAAAAGGTATTAAAGCTGAAGATGTTAAGAATTTACCACCTATTGAAGAAATACATGGTCTTGATAACCCGACACAGGTAGTAAAGGTAAATTCTCTCTATAGATTCGATAAGGGTGAAATCCCATCTACTAAGTTTTCTAGCTAATGCTTGGATGAGTTTGATAATTTTATAGTTAAACAAGAAGACTTCAATGCTTATGTTGGTAGACAATTGAAACGTAATGCTTATATGATTGAACACTTGAGTGATTATATGTCTAGAGTTAAAGGTGAACTTAAACTCATTAGTAAACATGCTTCTATGGTTACCACTCAAGTAGAACAAGTACTTAAAGCTCAAAATGATTTGCTCAGTGAATTAAATAATAAGAAAAATGATAATGCTATTAGAGTTGTGACTAGAGGAGGTAGAATGACTCAGGAACCTTTGTACCCTGAGGGTCACCCTAAGAGAATTGAGCAAGATTCTCAGAGAACTAATGTTGATGCACCTAGTCCTTCTAAGAAGAAGAAAAAGAAAAATGATAGGACTTTGCATGCTTCTAGTGAACCTGTTGTTGACACACCCAAGAATCCCAATGATATTTATATTTCTGATGCTGAAACACAATCTGGTAATGAACATGAACCTAGTGATAATACTAATGATGATGTTCATGTTGATGCTCAACCTAGCAATAACAATGATGTAGAGATTGAACCTGTTGTTGATCTTGATAACCCACAATCAAAGAATCAACGTTATGATAAGAGAGACTTCCTTGCTAGGAAGCACGGTAAAGAAAGAGAACCATGGGTTCAGGAACCCATGCCTTTTCCTCCTAAACCATCCAAGAAAAAGGATGATGATGATTTTGAGCACTTTGCTAAAATGATTAGACCTATCTTTTTGCGTATGCGTTTGATATGCTTAAAATGAATCCTTATGCCAAGTATATGAAAGATATTGTTACAAATAAAAGAAAGATACCGGAAGCTGAAATTTCCACCATGCTTGCTAATTACACTTTTAAAGGTGGAATACCTAAGAAACTAGGAGATCCAGGAGTACCAACACTACCATGCTCCATTAAAAGAAACTATGTTAAAACTGCTTTATGTGATCTTGGAGCCGGTGTTAGTGTTATGCCTCTCTCTTTATATCGTAGACTTGATTTGAATAAGTTGACACCTACTGAAATATCTTTGCAAATGGCCGATAAATCAACTGCTATACCTGTCGGTATTTGTGAGGATGTACCTGTTGTAGTTGCAAACGTTACTATTTTAATGGACTTTGTTGTTCTTGATATTCCTGAGGACGATAGTATGTCGATTATCCTTGGTAGACCCTTTATGAATACTGGAGGGGCTGTTATTGATTGCAACAAAGGCAATGTCACTTTTCGTGTTAATGGTAATGAGCATACGGTACACTTTCCGAGGAAACAACCTCAAGTCCACAATATCAATTCTATTGGAAAATTTTCAACTATTACTATTGGTGGTTTTGAATTTCCTCTTCCTACTGTCAAGAAGAAATATGATATTCTTATTGTTGGGGACGTGCATATCCCCGTTGAGGTAACCTAGTGTTATTCGAAATTTCTCCGGTTCCATGTTATTCGAAAAGAGTTTGTTAACAAGACTTGATCAACCTTGTTAGTGGATTCCTTTTGATGAGCATGAGATGGATGAAGTTAGAAGCACAACTCTCTGTACCCTCCTTTTATTTTCTGTTATTTAGATTAAATAAAGCAAAAATAGTATTTTCTGTCTGTTTTCTGAATTATCCTTGCAATAAAAAAAATACCCCGAAAATGGAAGTTCTCCCAATGTCCTGAAAATGAAATATGATTTTTTGTAGAATAATTAAGAATATCTGGCACTGAGAACACACCAGGGGGATCCACCACCTGGCCACGAGGGTCCAGGGCGCGCCCAACCCCCTGAGGCGCGCCCCCTGCCTCCTGGACCCCACGTGGACCTCCTCCACTTATTCCAGCACCCACTCACTTCGTCTTCCTCCAGAAAAAATCCTCCCATAGCTCAAACCCGTGTTCTAACTCATTTTGCTGCCATTTTCGATCTCCTTGCTCAAAGCTTCATTCACAAAACTATTTTGGGGGATTGTTCTTCGTTATGTGACTCCTCCAATGGTCCAATTAGTTTTTGTTCTTGTGCTTTATTTATTGCAATATTTTGCTGCTTAGGTGACCCTGTTCTTGAGCTTGCATGTCAAATTTATATGGTCCAAGTAGTTCTAATGCATGATATAGTCTCTAGGCACTTGTGGGAGTAGTTGCTATCAATTTGGTTGAGTTTTGTTCACTTTTATTTTGAGTCACTAAAAATTTCAGAAATTTTCAGAGATTGTGCAACATGTTCATGCTCAAGATTGTGCAACATGTTCATGCTAAAAATTTCAGAAATTCTTTCCTAAGATTGTGCAACATGTTCATGCTCAAGTTGCTTAAAATTCATGATTTGATTTCTAAAGGAAATAGTTTTCGCGGGCAGAAAATACTTAGTAATAAAAGCATCCTTGCACTTATCCCAAGAATCGATACTATTATGAGGCAAAGATGAAAACCAAATTTTTGCACAATCCCTCAAAGAGAAAGGAAACAATTTCAACTTCGTCCACATCTTTTTTCTTTTGCATATCACACAATTCTATGAAAGTGTTTAGATGGGACGCAACATCCTCATTAGGAGTACCGGAAAATTGCTCTTTCATAACAAGAGTCAACAAAGGGGCATTAATATCAGAAGACTCCAGACTAGTGGCAGGAGGAGCAATCGGAGTACTAATAAAATCATTATTATTAGTATTATAATAATCACACAATTTGGTATTTTCATGAGACATCGTGACTACACAAACAAGATTGCAAGCAAACAAGAGATCTGACGAGAAAAAGGCAAATAAAAAGGCAAATATTTTTGTGATTTTCGCAAAAAAAAATTATAAGTGGGGGAGATGAAAACGAGAGGCAAATGGCAAAATAATGTAAATTGCAAGGAGATGAGATTTGTGATTAGGAACTTGATAGATGTTGATGATGTCTCCCCGGCAACAGCGCCAAAACTTCTTCCTGATTGCTTGTATCTGTGTTGGTATTTCCCCGAAGGGGAGAGGATGATGCAGCACAGCGACTGTAAGTATTTCCCTCAATTATGAAACCAAGGTTATCAATCCAGTAGGAGAACCAAGCAACACTATGTAAACAGATCCTGCACACAAACGACAAATACTTGCAACCCAACGCGTAAGTGGGGTTGTCAATCCCTCCTCGGTATTAAGATAGATAAAATTGTATGAGATTGGACAAATAGATCTTGCAAAAACACAAATAAAATAAGTTAAGAAAAACTACATCAAGGTATTTTTGGGTTTTTGGAATATTAGATCTGAAAACAATATGATAGAAAATAGAACCGGGGGCCATAGATTTCACTATTGGCTTCTCTTGAGAAAATAGCATACGGTGGGTAAACAAATTACTGTTGGGCAATTGATAGCAGAGCAAATAATTATGATGATATCCAAGGCAATGATCATGTATATAGGCATCACATCCAAGATTAGTAGACCGAATCCTGCCTGCATCTACTACTATTACTCCACACATCGACCGCTATCCAGCATGCATCTAGTGTATTAAGTTCATGAAGAAACGGAGTAATGCCAGAAGAACGATGACATGATGTAGACAAGATCTATTCATGTAGGAACATACCCCATCTTTTTATCCTTAATAGCAACGATACATGCGTGCCTTGCTACCCTTTATGTCACTGGGTGAGGACACCGCAAGATCGAACCCCTCACAAAGCACCTCTTCCCATTGCAATAAAAATCAATCTAGTTGACCAAACCAAACCAAAGTTTCAGAGAAGAAATATGAGGCTATAACAATCATGCATATAAGAGATCAAAGAAGACACAAATAATAGTCATGGATAGATCTGATCATAAACTCACAATTCATCGGATCCCAACAAACACACCGCAAAAAGTCATTACATCAAATAGATCTCCTAGAACATCGAGGAGAACATTTTATTGAGAATCAAAAAGAGAGAAGAAGCAATCTAGCTACTGCCTACAGACCCGTAGGTCTGTGATGAACTACTCACGCATCATCGGAGGAGCACCAATGAGGACGATGAACCCCTCCATGATCGTGTTCCCCTCCGACAAGGTGCCGGAATAGGGCTCTAGATTGGATCTCGTGGTTCTGGAACTTTCTACGGCTGGAAGTGTGTTTCGACGACTCTCCTAGGGTTTCTGGAATATTTGGGTATTTATAGAGCTGAGAGGCGGTGGAGAGGACCTCTGTGGGCCCCACAACCCATCAGGGCGTGCCAGGGCCGTCTGGCATGCCCTGGTGTCTTGTGGGCCCCACGGGCCTCCCCTCTGGTGCTTCCTTGGCTCCCAAGTTGTCTTCTGGGCAGAAAAAAATCTCCAAAAAGTTTCGTGGCATTTGGACTTCGTTTGGTACTGATATTCTGCGAAGTAAAAAACAAGCAAAAAATAGCAACTGGCACTGGGCACTATGTCAATAGGTTAGCCCCAAAAAATGATATAAAGTTGCTATAAAATGATTGTAAAACATCCAAGAATAATAATATAACAGCATGGAACAATCAAAAATTATAGATACGTTGGAGACGCATCAAAACACAACTGATAAAATTTCTTTCTCGGTAGTAGCATAATTTCGTTGAGCACTGTCTAGAGTTTTACTAGCATAATGGATAACATTTAATTTCTTATCAACTCTTTGTCCTAGAACATCACCAACAACATAATCACTAGCATCACACATAATTTCAAACAATAAGTTCTAATTAGGTGGTTGAACAATAGGTGCAGAGATTACGGCTTTCTTAAGTGTTTCAAAGGCTTTTACACAATCATCATCAGAAACAAATGGAACATCTTTCTGTAAGAGATTGGTAGGAGGCCTAGAATTTTAGATAAGTCTTTAATGAATATCCTATAGAAAAGAGCATGACCAAGGAAACTTTTTATACCTTTAATATCTTTAGGAGATAGCATTTTTTCAATTGCATCAACTTTAGCTTTATCTACTTCAATACCTCGTTCAGAAATTTTATGCCTGAGGATAATACCTTCACTTACCCTAAAGTAACACTTCTCCCAATTCAAGACAAGATTAGTTTGTTCACATCTCTGCAAAACTCGATCAGGGTTGCTTAAGCAATCACCAAAAGAAGTTCCATAAACGGAGAAATCATCTATGAAAACCTCAACAATCTTTTCACAAAAATCATAGAATATAACAGTCATACATCTTGAAAGGTAGTAGGTGCCTTGCAAAGACCAAAAGGCATATGTCTATAAGCATAAGTTCCAAAAGGGCAAGTAAAAGTAGTTTTCTCTTGATGTTCTTTTGACACAGGTATTTGAGAGAAACCAGAATATCCATCAAGGAAAAAAAAGTGTGTATGCTTAGATAGTCTTTCTAACATTTGATCTTTTCTAGTAGCTTTGTTTAATTTCCTGAAATCAATTACCATCCTATAGCAAGTTACAATTATTTGTGGAATGAGTTCATTTTTATCATTAGGGGCAATAGTTATACCTCCTTTCTTAGGAACACCAATGAACATGACTTACCCATCTGCTATCGGCTATGGGATAAATTATACCTGCTTCCAGAAGCTTCAATATTTCATTTTACCACATCCTTCATCTGAGGATTTAACCGCCATTGGTGATCAACGACTGGCTTAGCATCAGGCTCCACATTAATCTTGTGTTGACATAAACTGGGACTAATGCCTTTAGATCATCAAGAGTGTATCCAATAGCAGCACGATGCTTCCTTAGAGTTTGAAGTAATATCTTTTCTTCATGCTCAGAAAGGTTAGCACTAATAATAACAGGATATATTTTATCTTCATCAGGATAAGCATATTTCAATGTATCAGTTAATTGCTTTACTTCAAACACAGGGTCACCCTTAGGTGGAGGAGGACCTCCAAGAGTTTCAACAGGTAAATTATGTTTAAGGAGAGGTGCTTTATCAAAGAATATATTACCTATTTCATTTCTTTCATTCGTATGCATATCATTTTCATGGTTTAGCAAATATTATTCTAATGGATCAGTAGGAGGTATGGCAACAGAATCAAGACCAACAATTTCATCCTTACTAGGCAATTCTTTATCACGAGGTTGTCTGCGGAACTTAGAAAAATTAAACTCATGAGATACATCACCAAATTTAACACTGACGGTTTCTTTATTTCTATCTATTTTAGAATTAACTGTATTTAGAAAATATCTACCAAATATAATGGGATAGAAATCATCTTGGGGAGAACCAAGAAATAGAAATCAGCAGGGTATTTGATCTTTCCACACAAGACTTTGCTACTTCTTGAGCTTGCGTCGGTTTTTCCCTTGAAGAGGAAAGGGTGATGCAGCAAAGTAGAGATGAGAATTTCCCTCAGTTAAGAACCAAGGTATCAATCCAGTAGGGGGAACACACAAGTCCCCAGTGATTGCACCTACACAAACAAACAAATACTTGCACCCAACGTGAAAAAGGGGTTGTCAATCCCTTCACGGTTACTTGCAAGGATGAGATCTGATAGAGATAGGTATAAAATGTAAGTAAAAGTGTAAAATAAAGTAAAGGTAAATAAATTGCAGTAAGCTATTTTTGTGTTTTTGATTTTATGGATCTGAAAATAATATGATATAAATAGACCTGGGGGCCATAGTTTTCACTAGAGGCTTCTCTCTTCAAAGAAAGCATACGGTGGGTAAACAAATTACTGTTGAGCAATTGATAGAAAATGCAAAGTTATGACGATATTTAAGGCAATGATCATGAATATAGGCATCACTTCCGTGACAAGTAGACCGACTCCTGCCTGCATCTACTACTATTACTCCACACATCGACCACTATCCAGCATGCATCTAGTGTATTAAGTTAACAAGAACGGAGTAATGCCTTAAGCAAGATGACATGATGTAGAGGGATAGATCCAATCAATATGAATAAACCGCACCTTTTTATTCTTAGTGGCAACAATACAAATACGTGTCATGCCCCCTTCTGTCACTGGGTATGAGCACTGCAAGATTGAACCCACTACAAAGCACCTCTCCCATTGCAAGAATAATCAATCTAGTTGGCCAAACCAAATCAATAGATCGGAGATAAATACAAAGCAATCTTAATCATGCATAAAAGAGTTTAGAGAAGACTCAAATAATATTCATAGATAATCTGATCCTAAATCCACAATTCATCGGATCTCAACAAACGTAGCGCAAAAGAAGATTACATTGAATAAATCTACAAGAACATCGAGGAGAACATTGTATTGAAGATCAAAGAGAGAGAAGAAGTCATCTAGCTACTAGCTATGGACCTATAGGTTTGTGGTAAACTACTCACACATCATCGGAAGGGCAGCAAGGTTGATGTAGAAGCCCTCTGTGATCGAATCCCCCTCCGGCGGAGTGCCAGAAAAGGCCCCTAGATGGGATCTCACAAGAACAGAAGCTTGTTGTGGCGAAAAAGTATTTTTGGTGTGCTCTACCATATATGGGGAATATTTGGTTATTTATAGAGCAAATATTAGGGTTAGAGGAGCATCAAGGCCCCCACAAGCCTGGGGGGGCGCCCCCCTTGGGGCATGCCCTCCGAGCTTGTCGCCAATTGGTGGCCCCTCTGACCTCCTCCCAAAGGTTCCTAGGTGTCTTCTGGTCCAAGAAAAATCCTCATAAAGTTTCGTTCCGGGTATTGATTTTCTGTAAAGACAAAAACAATGAAAAACAGCAACTCACACTTGGCACTAGGTTAATAGGTTAGTCCCAAAAAGGATATAAAATAGCATGATAATGCATATAAAACATCCAAGATGGATAATATAATAGCATGGAACAATCAAAAATTATAGATACATTGGAGACGTATCATACTTCAACATCTCTAACAATCCCAAGTGGTGAAATAGTATCTCTATTCGCAAGCTTAATAGTAATATCAATGTCCTCTATTTCAGCAGGTGCAATATCATTCATAATCTCTTGATATAAGGTAAACGAAATAGCTCTCACACTAGCACCCAAATCACATAAACCATGGTAACAATGGTCTCCTATTTTAACACAGACAATAGGCATGCCAACAACAGGCTTATTCTTGTCTTTAGATCAAGCTTAGAAATTCTAGTAGCTTCATTACAGAAGTAAATGGCATGCCCATCAATATTATCGACCAAGAGATCTTTAACCATAGCAACATTACGTTCAACTTTAATTTGTTCAGAGGGTCTAGGTGTTCTAATATTACTTTTATTAACCACGGCCGAGACTTTAGTATGTTCCTTTATTCTAACATGAAAATGAGGTTTCTTAATATAAGCAGTAGGCACAACTGGATCAACATTGTAAATGATAGTTTCATCTTTAATTATAACGGGTTCCTCAATCTTTTCTTTAATAGGGGGATGGTATTTAAACCACTTATCCTTAGGGATATCAACATGAGTAGCAAATGATTCACAAAAGGAGGCTACTATCTCAGAGTCAAGTCCATATTTAGTGCTAAACTTATGGAAAGCATCAGTGTCCATAAAATATTTAACACAATCAAACTCAAGTTTTAAACCTGACTCTTTACCTTTGTTAAGTTCCCAATCTTTAGAGTTGCGTTCAATTATTTCCAGAAGATCCCGTTTGAATTCAATAGTTTTCTTCATAAAGGAACCTGTAGAAGAAGAATTGAGCATGGTTTGATCATTATGATAAAGCCGAGCATAAAAATTTTGTGAGATGATTTCTCTTGAGATCTCATGATTGGGGCGACTGCACATCATGTACTTAAGCCTTCCCCAAGCTTGAGCGATACTTTCTCCTTCACGGGGCCAATTCCGATCACAATGAAGCAGATGCATAGGACAAAACTTTTGATGAAATTCAATTTCAATCGGTTCCAATCCCACATTCCAATATCATCGCATAGCCTATAGCATGTCAATGCCTTTCCCTCCAAAGATAAAGGGAAAACCTTGTTCTTAACTGCATCTTCGGATAAACCTGTAAGCTTAAATAATCCACAAACATCATCCACGTAGATTAAGTGCATATCGCGATGTATTGTTCCATCTCCTGCATATGGATTACCTAGAAGTTTCTCTATCATACCCGAAGGAATCTCATAATATAAAAAATTAGTAGGTGAAGTAGGTTGAGGGGCAACTCTTTGTGCCTCCCGTCGAGGTGAAGATACCCCGAACAACCACTCAAAGGATTGTTTTCCATAGTAACAAGTGACAGTAAATTTGAGCACATAATATGAATGTTTCCTTACAGAATTCCACTCACCAAAGGCCCTCACTCCCCGGCAACGGCGCTAGAAAAGAGTCTTGATGACCCACAAGTATAGGGGATCAATCATAGTCCTCTTGATAAGTAAGAGTGTCGAACCCAACGAGGAGCAGAAGGAAATGACAAGAGGTTTTCAGCAACGTAATGTCTGCAAGCACTGAAATTCTCGGTAACAGATTGTTTGATAGCAAGGTAATTTGTAACGAGTAACAAGTAGCAATTGTAACAAAGGTGTGATACGTCTCCAACGTATCTATAATTTTTTATTATTCCATGCTATTATATATTCTGTTTAGGATGTTTAATGGGCTTTATTATACACTTTTATATTATTTTTGGGACTAACCTATTAACTGGAGGCCCAGCCTGAATTGCTGTTTTTTTGCCTATTTCAGTGTTTCGAAGGAAAAGGATATCAAATGGAGTCCAAACGGAATGAAACCTTCGGGAACGTGATTTTCGGGATAAACGTGATCCAGAGGACTTGGAGTGGACGTCAAACAATCAATGAGGAAGCCACGAGGTAGGGGGCGCGCCTACCCCCCTGGGCGCGCCCTCCACTCTCGTGGGCCCCTCATTGCTCTCCTGACCGACCTCTTTCGCCTATATATACTCATATACCTTGGAAACATCATATACGGAGCAAAAACCATATTTCCACCGCCGCAACCTTCTGTACCAGTGAGATCCCATCTTGGGGCCTTTTCCGGTGCTCCGCCGGAGGGGGCGTTGATCACAGAGGGCTTCTACATCAACATCATAGCCTCTCTGATGATTTGTGAGAAGTTTACCTCAAACCTTCGGGTCCATAGTTATTAGCTAGATGGCTTCTTCTGTAACATCCCAAAATTCTAAATTTTGGAATGTTATAAACAAATAGATAGTTTTGATTGATTGTTTGATTGCTTGTGTGAATTTGAGTGATTTGAAACCTTTTGAAAGTTAAATGAGAGGGAATAAAATGACTTTCCCAAAACTTTCATCTTGCTTTTATGATCTCCATGAATTCAAATTCTTTTCATCACAAAACCCTGGAGAGAAGATGACATGACTTCTTCCATTTATTTAAATGAAAAGGGTTGTTGAAAATATTTGAATTTCATCTGAAAATATTTCAAATTCAGAAAACTTTAAGCAACTCAATGATTTTCATGAGAGAAGATAAATGACTTCTTCAAAACATATGAAATATGAGTTGGAAGTTTAAAGGGGGTCAAATTCAAAGTCCTTTTGAAATTATTTTCAAGTTATTTGGATTTTATTCAAATTATTTTTCTCCAAAAGTAAAATATAAGGAAAATAGGGTAACATGATTCCCTACAATAGAAAATTGGAGAGAAATAAATTTAAATAAATTTTGGTATTTTTAAAATGATTTTTATAAGGTTTTTATTGAACCAGTAGCACTCTTTGCTTTATTTAAAATTTTGTGGATTTTATTCGATGCTAGAATAATGTTCATGTTGTAGGAAATAATTTTCTGAAAATTTCGATATATTATATGCCTATAGCATATTTTTAGTTTATTTGGTTTTACTTCTTTTCGGTAAAAATAAATGTTTTAAAAAAGGCCCTCCTCCGCCGCCGAACTGGGACGGCCCAACAGGCCGCGGCCCAGCCCAGCCGCGCTCCCCCGACCTTCGAGCAGGAGTCCCGCTCGACCACGGCCGCCGCCGCCGTCCTGGAGGCGGACTCCTCCGCCGCCTCTCCGTGCCCCCTCCTCCACGCCTCCCGAGGCCACACCTCACCCTATAAAGCCGCCGCCCGGGACCCCCTCCTCTCCTTTTCGCATCTCCGCCGCGCTCACCGGAAGCCGCCGCCGCCGGCGAAATCCGCCGCCTCGCCCCGCGCTCCACCGGCGCGCTCGGCCGCCGCCACCACCGCCATCAGGTCCGCCGTCTCGTGTCGTCCCTCCCCAACTACCTCGCCGCCGCCCTCGACGACCGGAGCCGCCGCCCCGGCCGAATCCGAACCACCGCCGCCGCTGCCGCCGTCCTGCGGGAGATCCGCCGCCATCGAACCAAACCGATAAACCACCCGGTCCAGTTTATTTCTTTTTTAGGGTTTAGGTTTTTTTTTCAGGTTTTCTCCTTTAAAACCGGTTTTCTTTTAGTTTAGTTATTTTGTGAGCGTTCGTTAGTTAGGGTTCAGTAGTGGATGCTTTTCGTTTGTTAGGCTTCTTCAACGAACGTTCGTTATTTAGACTTTTTCTTTTTCTGTTAGTTTTAGTCAGGGACTTATCTGTAGATGTTTTATTTACAGTTTAGCCCCTGGACTTCAAACGCTCACAACTTTTTGTCCGCTTGTCCAAATTCAACGAAACCAACGCCCACTTCTTTGTTACGATCTCCTCTATCCATTAATCCAACTCAAACATGTTTTTAATAGTTTAAAACTTGAATTAGATCAGATTTGAATTTGAACTTCGTTTGATCATAACTTGAGTTTCGTAACTCCGATTTAGTTGATTCTTTTTGCAAATCGAAGCTCTTGACCTAAACTTTCTGATAAGGCCAAATTAACATAATTTTGGTACTGTTAGAAATTGTTTTATGTTGCAAGAGTTATTTGCTTGGTTTTGATGTTTTCTGAATTGTTTTCTTCGTTCTTTCCGATCTTTTGATTGATTGCTTATGTGTGGTTACTATTGCTTGCTTACGATAGATTGACCGGAGTGTGACGAGTAGAGCTATCAAGAGTTTTGAGTGCGAATCATCTTCATCAACATTGCAGGCAAGTTCACACTTTGATCATACCTCTTTACTACCCAGTTTTTATGCATTAGATCAATCCTCAAACATTGCATGATTAGGATCTAATTAAATTGTGGGTTTTGGGAAGTAGATTGAGGTAGTACCTATTACCTGTTTTATTATCAAACCCTTGGGAGTTACTTCTGCGTTTGCTTATTTTGCCATGCTATGCAAGTAGACATGGATTGGGTGAGTGATTTTCCATGACAGATGTGAGATTTTTTATTAATGGTTTATTTAAGGTGGCAAAATTAATGCACATCTGGGTGGATTGAGGTACCTGGTTATTCCAGGATTGCCTGTTTCTTTTTGGACCGCCACCCAGGCTCAAAGGGATCATAAGATTATTCATGCTAGAAACTTCCGTGCGCAGCCACATGCTATTATGGGCTCTAGCATAGCTGATTAAGTCGTGCGAACTCTTACAGTGGTAGACTAGCAGATGTAGGGGAAAGTAGGTGTACCGGTCTACCCATCGTAAGGTGCTAGCGCTTCTGAAAGACTATGTCTCGGTCATTCGTTTCTCAAACACCATGTAGTGCGAGAAACCAACGGAGTAGATCGAGTCATGTGGGGACAAGTGCGCAACCTCTGCAGAGTGTATAAACTAATCATGATTAGTTGTGTCCCCGTTTATGGACATCTTGAGTATCTAGTACTTGGATTTTCGTGTTGATCTCATCATGTTACNTATTCATGCTAGAAACTTCCGTGCGCAGCCACATGCTATTATGGGCTCTAGCATAGCTGATTAAGTCGTGCGAACTCTTACAGTGGTAGACTAGCAGATGTAGGGGAAAGTAGGTGTACCGGTCTACCCATCGTAAGGTGCTAGCGCTTCTGAAAGACTATGTCTCGGTCATTCGTTTCTCAAACACCATGTAGTGCGAGAAACCAACGGAGTAGATCGAGTCATGTGGGGACAAGTGCGCAACCTCTGCAGAGTGTATAAACTAATCATGATTAGTTGTGTCCCCGTTTATGGACATCTTGAGTATCTAGTACTTGGATTTTCGTGTTGATCTCATCATGTTACTTTAAATTAATATTGTTTGGTTTTAATGATGATGATTAATTGGGATTGAGAATGCTGTCAACCATTCTCAATGTTTAACCACTACCATGATAGTTAAATAAATTTATTCCTTTGCAGTAGGGAAAAATTGGCTTTTCGCAAAAACATTGTAACCATAGAGCCTCCACCAGCCAAATATGCATGTAGAGATAGCCATTATTCATCATTGCTCTATGGTGTGAATTTGCCAGTACATTCAATGTACTGACCCTTTGTGGCTGCAATGTCTCATGTTGCAGGATCTTACGACGAGTAAGTGATACGTTAGGGTTACGATTTCTACACTCAACTTTGCCGTTGGTGTTGATGGGAATCCACAACCTTGTTACTTCCGCTATTTGGATTGAGGTAATAGTATTTACGTTACTTTATACATGTGATTTACCTCTGTTATAAATCCTCGAGTACTGTGTGTGTCAGCATACCGATCCAGGGATGGCACTTAAGCACAGAGACTTGATCCATTCGGGTCGGGTCGCTACAAGATGGTATCAGAGCACATGTTGACTGTAGGACGTGACCCTAGAAACTGGCAAGCCCATAGGAAAGATTTCCTCTACAACTTTCTTTTCAAAAAGATCTATTACCTCTCTTCTCTTCTGAGCTTATTCAAATATTCCTTTCTAGTTAGACTATACCCTTTCCCCTTTTGACCACATGAAGATTCGGCTGATGAGACCACTCCAAGAAGTACAAGATATCGGACAACTAAGACTACTTTGGAATAAAGAGGATTTTTACCGTGCATTACGATGACGGAAACTACAACGGTGAAGACTTTGAAGACAAGGAGAATTTGAAGGCTCTGAAGAATTCCCAGATTTTTTATGACCTAGGAAGGCTACCCTTATGGAACTTGGCAGACTATGGAAGTTGTCAATACCCGAGATCAAGGTGTATTGGAGAAAGACCGGAGCATGGAGAGTTAAAAACTCAAAGTTTTGTCAAGGAAACCCCAATGCAGGAGATATCAACTATGGAGAGATAGCTCATGGAAATGACAAGAGCAGAAACACGGCTATCCATGATGTTATCGCCCGTTTATGCTATTGTCACCGTGCTGAGTTAAGCATGCATATGCATGGAAGGATTGGATGGTAGAAGGCTGATGGAGCACCTATCAGCAAGATGAAGTTTTAACCTTAGCCGGTGTATCACCAGGATCTGGAGTGTTACATCAAGAAGTTAAGATGGACCTACAAGAAGCAGTATTTGATAAGGAAGCGTTTCATGAAGAACTCAGGACCCATAAGCTGAAAGTAGCCAAGCTAGAGGAGCCAAACCTTGAGACATCAAAGATTCGTCAGGAACTGAAGGACAGTAGGATCATGGTTCATGTCGAGGTTGATGAAATCCCGAAGTTGGAATGTAACTCCAGAAATATTGAAGGACGCCACGAGAGACTTTGCGACAACAGAGATGATCTGGCAAAAGAACTTGAGTAGGACAAGCATGATCAGAAGAAGCCATCAGAGACATGAACAAGAATCGAAGAGTTTGATGACTTTGAAGATTTATTGACCATTAGAAGCCCAAACCCCTATTAAATACCTGCGTTAGATGCGACGATTGTGAGCTATCATTTGTTTGATGTTTTTTCGACAGCCACAATAAAACCTGTCTTTTCAAAACTATTGTTTGTATTGTGTGTATCCCTCTCTTTCTCTCTTGTCCCACCCCAAACCCATGGACCCAATAGAGAATGAATGGAGATGAGCTTGTATTTTCTGGACCGATAAGTCAATTGGAGACGGACCGATGGATTCAGAACGATCACATGGAGAATAACCCTATAGCCGGAAAGGATATGACCCAGCATGCTATTCAGTGCTTTGTAAGAGTTGCTGCTACTTGGTGGAGGATGTACCAAACCATCAATGGATGGCAAAGAGTAACCACTTGGGAAGACTTTAAGTTGACTCTGCAAAGATCTCGTCTTGTGTCCCAGAAGTTGAGGCCTTATGGAAAGGATATGAAGAAACCTTGTGCATACAAGCTTTGTGGAGAAATAGGACACAACCATAAAGAAAACAAGGACGAATACCCTCATAAGCGGAGGATTACCAAAGGAGTTTAGCCGAGGATATCAGGGAACTTCGGTTAGAGATTGTTACCAAAGGTTTTGTTGCAGTAATGGAAGTTCAGTCTACATTGTTGGGAAAGATCCGTGAAGCTCAGAAGGATGACAAAGAGATTGCTGAGGTAAAAGAGAGGATGAGAAAAGGAAAGGCCAAAGGTTTTCGTAAGGATGAGCACGGCACCTTATGGTTCGAGGACCGTGTATATGTGCCCAATAATGCAAAGATCAGGAAGTTAATACTTCAGGAGGCTCATGACTCACCATACTCGATTCGCCCTGGAAACACCAAGATGTATTTGGATTTGAAGGAGTGTTTCTGGTGGATTAGTATGAAGAAGGATATTGTGGAGTATGTAGTCGTAGGTGATGTATGCCAGAGAGAGTAAGAGCAGAGCATCAGAAGCCAGCAGGATTACTACAGCCTATGCCGATACCCGAATGGAAGTGGGATAAGCTTGGCATGGATTTCATTACCGGATTTCCCAGGACCCGACCGGGATATGATTCTATCTGGGTAGTAGTTGATTCGCTTGACCAAAGTGGCTCACTTTATCCTAGTGAAACCACCTATACAAGTGAGAAGTTGGCCAAGATATATTTGACCAGGATCGTATGTCTGGATGGAGTTCCGAGGACCATCGTATCAGTTAGAGGAACACAGTTTACCTCAAAGTTTTGGAATCAGCTGCACCAGACTTTGGGTACTAGGCTAGAGTTCAATACGGCCTTTTCATCCGTAGACAGATGGATAGACCGAGGGAGTCAATCAGATTCTGGAGGACATGTTGAGAGCGTGTGCGTTAGATTATGGATCTAGTAGGGATGATAATCTACCTTACGCGGAGTTCTCATACAACAACCGTTACCAAGCCAAGATGGCTCTTTTGAATATTTGTATGGGAAAAGGAGCCAGACACCATTGATGTGGGACGAAGTTGGAGACCGTCAGTTGTTTGGATCAAATGTGATCAAGGATTCAGAAGAGAATGTTAAGTTGCTTCGAGATAGACTGAAGGTAGCTCAGTCCTGGCAGAAGAGTTATGCAGACTCAAAAATGCAAGGAGGAAGTCTATGAAATTGGAGACAGAGCATGTCTTCGTGTGTCCCCTCTGTGAGGAGTTAAACGATTTGGAGTTAAGGGAAAGTTAGCCCCGAGATTTGTAGGACCATACCGAGTTTTGGAGCATATGAGAGAAGTGGCCTACAAGTTGGAGTCACCCGAAGGACTGTCAGGAGTTCATGACGTGTTTCACGTTTCCCAGTTGAAGAAGTGCCATGCAGAGATGACCAAATATTCCCCTGCAGGGACGCTTGACCCTGGAAAGGATAATGATGTTCCACGAAGTGGAGTATGGATTTCATAAGTATAAGTTTTTATCTCGGTATGTGGGATATCCCACGAGGATGAAGAGATGAATTACTATTGGATATAAAGGAGGTATGATGTTGGAAATATGGATCAATGGAAATTCCATGATGAGTCTAAGTGATCACGTCTTAGTTTGGTACAAATAGAAGGAAGAAAGGCATTACAATTGGATGGATTTTGAGTATGCTAGGAAGATGGAAGTTGAATGTTGGAATAACGATCAGTTGCCCAGAGGATGAGTTCAAGGTTTACAAGTGATGAGATGGGCCATAACCCACAGGCCCCAGGACCTGCCAAGAAGCAAGCACACTCTTGCTGAAGGAAAAACCCTGGAAGAAGTTACGATTTTATCGATAGACGAACTTATAGGAGTAACGCAAACCTGAGAGTTGTGAAGGAACGATAGATGTTTGTCTGGCTTGCAAAATCAAATGGATTTATCCGAACTTGGTTCGTCGACAAGAGAAAATTTTGCAATGCTTGTGAGAATGACCGAGTGTTAGAATGCGAGATTCGCTAAACCATGTACAAGGTAATGATTTGGGTGCGGGATGGATTGATCACCATACCGACTTACTCTTATTATTCGCGTTGCTATATGGGATGGTAAATCTGAGTGACTTACCTATAGTAGAGAGACGACGATCAAAACCTTGTTTAAACCTTAGAATGGTATAGGTATTTTTTTTACCTTGTACAAGGCAGTTGTTGGCAATCGTAGGTCATACGGTGAAGTTCAGCCCAGACCCATTTCCTGCAGGAAAAACCATAAATAGTTGACCACCATGAGATATCGATAGTTGTTTAGTATTGGCGCCAGACCTATCAGCTATGAAGACCCAGTCTCGGAATAACCTTACCAAGATAAAAGGACAGAAGAAATTGAGGAAAAGGTTATGCCACTACGGAAGAGCCAGAGAAGGAATTATACTGAAGATATGAGAAGACCGACACTGTCAGTAATAAGGATGGAGTATATGAGTTTTGATGGAACCGTAACCATGCTTCTAAGGGTGGTAGCACCCGAGACCCCGGAGACGATCGATGGATTTTTCAGAAGACCCCAAACCTAACCTATTTCTTGCTAGCCTCTCCGAATCTCGAGGACGAAATTCATTTTAAGGGTGGTAGGTTTGTAACATCCCAAAATTCTAAATTTTGGAATGTTATAAACAAATAGATAGTTTTGATTGATTGTTTGATTGCTTGTGTGAATTTGAGTGATTTGAAACCTTTTCAAAGTTAAATGAGATGGAATAAAATGACTTTCCCAAAACTTTCATCTTGCTTTTATGATCTCCATGAATTCAAATTCTTTTCATCACAAAACCCTGGAGAGAAGATGACATGACTTCTTCCATTTATTTAAATGAAAAGGGTTGTTGAAAATATTTGAATTTCATTTGAAAATATTTCAAATTCAGAAAACTTTAAGCAACTCAATGATTTTCATGAGAGAAGATAAATGACTTCTTCAAAACATATGAAATATGAGTTGGAAGTTTAAAGGGGATCAAATTCAAAGTCCTTTTGAAATTATTTTCAATTTGGAGTTATTTGGATTTTATTCAAATTATTTTTCTCCAAAAATCAAATATAAAGAAAATAGGGTAACATGATTCCCTACAATAGAAAATTGGAGAGAAATAAATTTGAATAAATTTTGGTATTTTTAAAATGACTTTTATAAGGTTTTTATTGAACTAGTAGCACTCTTTCCTTTATTTAAAATTTTTTGGATTTTATTTGATGCTAGAATAATGTTCATGTTGTAGGAAATAATTTTCTGAAAATTTCAATATATTATATGCCTATAGCATATTTTTAGTTTATTTGGTTTTACTTCTTTTCGGTAAAAATAAATGTTTAAAAAAAAGGCCCTCCTCCGCCGCCGAACTGGGCCGGCCCAATAGGCCGCGGCCCAGCCCAGCCGCGCTCCCCCGACCTTCGAGCGGGAGTCCCGCTCGACCACGGCCGCCGCCGCCGTCCCGAAGACGGACTCCTCCGCCGCCTCTCCGTGCCCCCTCCTCCACGCCTCCCGAGGCCACCCCTCCTCCTATAAAGCCGTCGCTCGGGACCCCCCCTCTCCTTTTCGCATCTCCGCCGCGCTCACCGGAAGCCGCCGCCGGCGGCGAAATCCGCCGCCTCGCCCCGCGCTCCACCGGCGCGCTCGGCCGCCGCCATCAGGTCCGCCGTCTCGCGCCGCCCCTCCCCGACTACCTCGACGCCGCCCTCGACGTCCGGAGCCGCCCCCCTGGCCGAATCCGAACCACCGCCGCCGCCGCCGTCTCGCCGGAGATCCGCCGCCATCGAACCAAACCGGTAAACCGCCCGGTCCGGTTTATTTCTTCTTTAGGGTTTAGGTTTTTTTCTTCAGGTTTTCTCCTTTAAAACCGGTTTTCTTTTAGTTTAGTTATTTTGCGAGCGTTCGTTAGTTCGGGGGATGGTTTTCGTTTTTTAGGCTTCTGCAACGAACATTCGTTATTTAGACTTTTTCTTTTTCTGTTAGTTTTAGTCAGGGACTTATCTGTAGATGTTTTATTTACAGTTTAGCCCCTGGACTTCAAACGCTCACAACTTTTTGTCCGCTTGTCCAAATCCAACGAAACCAACGCCCACTTCTTCATTACGATCTCCTCTATCCATTAATCCAACTCAAACATGTTTTTAAAAGTTTAAAATTTGAATTAGATCAGATTTGAATTTGAACTTCGTTTGATCATAACTTGAGTTTCGTAACTCCGATTTAGTTGATTCTTTTTGCAAATCGAAGCTCTTGACCTAAACTTTCTGATAAGGACAAATTAACATAATTTTGGTACTGTTAGAAATTGTTTTATGTTGCAAGAGTTATTTGCTTGGTTTTGATGTTTTCTGAATTGTTTTCTTCGTTCTTTCCGATCTTTTGATTGATTGCTTATGTGTGGTACTATTGCTTGCTTACGATAGATTGACCGGAGTGTGACGAGTAGAGCTATCAAGAGTTTTGAGTGCGAATCATCTTCATCAACATTGCAGGCAAGTTCACACTTTGATCATACCTCTTTACTACCTAGTTTTTATGCATTAGATCAATCCTCAAACATTGCATGATTAGGATCTAATTAAATTGTGGGTTTTGGGAAGTAGATTGAGGTAGTACCTATTACCTGTTTTATTATCAAACCCTTGGGATTTACTTCTGCGTTTGCTTATTTTGCCATGCTATGCAAGTAGACGTGGATTGGGTGAGTGATTTTCCATGATAGGTGTGAGATTGTTAATTAATGGTTTATTTAAGGTGGCAACATTAATACACATCTGGGTGGATTGAGGTACCTGGTTATTCCAGGATTGCCTGTTTCTTTTTGGACCGCCACCCAGGCTCAAAGGGATCATAAGATTATTCATGCTAGAAACTTTTGTGTGCTGCCACATGCTATTTTGGGCTCTAGCATAGCTGATTAAGTCGTGCGAACTCTTACAGTGGTAGACTAGCAGATGTAGGGGAAAGTAGGTGTACCGGTCTACCCATCGTAAGGTGCTAGCGCTTCTGAAAGACTACGTCTCGGTCATTCGTTTCTCAAACACCATGTAGTGCGAGAAAACCAACGGAGGAGATCGAGTCATGTGGGGAAAAGTGCGCAACCTCTGTAGAGTGTATAAACTAATCATGATTAGCCGTGTCCCTGGTTATGGACATCTTGAGTATCTAGTACTTGGATTTTCGTGTTGATCTCATCATGTTACTTTAAATTAATATTGTTGGGTTTTAATGATGATGATTAATTGGGATTGAGAATGCTGTCAACCATTCTCAATGTTTAACCACTACCATGATAGTTAAATAAATGTATTCCTTTGCAGTAGGGAAAAATTGGCTTTTCGCAAAAACATTGTAACCATAGAGCCTCCACCAGCCAAATATGCATGTAGACATAGCCATTATTCATCATTGCTCTATGGTGTGAATTTGCCAGTACATTCAATGTACTGACCCTTTGTGGCTGCAACGTCTCATGTTGCAGGATCTTACGACGAGTAAGTGATACGTTAGGGTTACGATTTCTACACTCAACTTTGCCGTTGGTGTTGATGGGAATCCACAACCTTGTTACTTCCGCTATTTGGATTGAGGTAATAGTATTTACATTACTTTATACATGTGATTTACCTCTGTTATAAATCCTCGAGTACTGTGTGTGTCAGCATACCGATCCAAGGATGGTACTTAAGCACAAAGACTTGATCCATTCGGGTCGGGTCGCTACATCTTCTCTCTCTTTGGATCTCAATACAAAGTTCTCCTCGATTCTCTTGGAGATCTATTTGATGTAACTCTTCTTTTTGCGGTGTGTTTGTCGAGATCCGATGAATTGTGGGTTTATGATCAAGATTATCTATGAACAATGTTTGAATCTCCTCTGAATTCTTTTATGTATGATTGGTTATCTTTTGAAGTCTCTTCGAATTATCAGTTTGGTTTGGCCTACTAGATTTATCTTTCTTGCAATGGGAGAAGTGCTTAGCTTTGGGTTCAATCTTGCGGTACTCGATCCCAGTGACAGTAGGGGAAACGACACGTATTGTATTGTTGCCATCGAGGATAAAAA
>LR880972.1:235963833-235984571 GCA_904067115.1 Aegilops sharonensis
TTCTTTTTGCGGTGTGTTTGTCGAGATCCGATGAATTGTGGGTTTATGATCAAGATTATCTATGAACAATGTTTGAATCTCCTCTGAATTCTTTTATGTATGATTGGTTATCTTTTGAAGTCTCTTCGAATTATCAGTTTGGTTTGGCCTACTAGATTTATCTTTCTTGCAATGGGAGAAGTGCTTAGCTTTGGGTTCAATCTTGCGGTACTCGATCCCAGTGACAGTAGGGGAAACGACACGTATTGTATTGTTGCCATCGAGGATAAAAAGATGGGGTTTATATCATATTGCATGAGTTTATCCCTCTACATCATGTTATCTTGCTTAAAGCGTTACTTCGTTCTTATGAACTTAATACTCTAGATGCATGTTGGATAGAGGTCGATGTGTGGAGTAATAGTAGTGGATGTAGGCAGGAGTCGGTCTACTTGTCACGGACGTGATGCCTATATACATGATCATACCTAGATATTCTCATAAATATGCTCAATTCTATCAATTGCTCGACAGTAATTCATTTACCCACCGTAATACTTATGCTATCTTGAGAGAAGCCACTAGTGAAACCTATGGCCCCCGGGTCTATTTTCCATCATATTAATCTCCCGTCAACAATCTATTTCTAGCGCCGTTTATTTTGCTTTCTTTACTTTTAGTCTTATCATAAAAATACCAAAAATATTATCTTATCATCTCTATCAGATCTCACTTTTGCAAGTGGCCGTGAAGGGATTGACAACCCCTTTATCGCGTTGGTTGCAAGGTTCTTATTTGTTTGTGTAGGTGCAAGGGACTTGAGCGTGGTCTCCTACTGGATTGATACCTTGTTCTAAAAAACTGAGGGAAATACTTACGCTACTTTACTGCATCACCCTTTCCTCTTCAAGGGAAAACCAACGCAGTGCTCAAGAGGTAGGAAGAAGGATTTCTGGCGCCGTTGCCGGGGAGTCTACACACAAGTCAAGACATTCCAAGTACCCATCACAAACTCTTATCCCTCGCATTACATTATTTGCCATTTGCCTCTTGTTTTCCTCTCCCCCACTTCACCCTTGCCGTTTTATTCGCCCTCTTTTTCTGTTTGCCTCTTTTTCGCTTGCCTCTTGTTTGCTTGTGTGTTGGATTGCTTGTTTGTCACGATGGCTCAAGACAATACTAAATTGTGTGATTTTACCAATACCAACAACAATGATTTTCTTAGCACTCCGATTGCTCCTCTTACCATTGCTGAATCTTGTGAAATTAATGCTGCTTTGCTGAATCTTGTCATGAAAGATCAATTCACCGGCCTTCCTAGTGAAGATGTGTGGCGACCGGTTTTTCGGGTATTAATTTCCAGAAAATGGCCGTTGTGCTCACCAGCCCCAGGATTACTGTTAGCTGATGAGGCACCAACTTGATACAGAAACTCCAAGAAAAATACAAAATATATGTAGTACAAGACCATTCTGGCCTGGGAGTACAACAATGGTTTCTAGTGGTTGATGGCGGAAGCGGTTTGTGGATCATCAGTGTCTATGGGGCTCCATTTCCCACAGGAACAGCTGACCAGGATAACTCCTATCTTCACGAGGCTGCGGTCTCCGTTGCTTAGGTTCCGGGGCGGTCATCGCAACGCCCCTCTCCATGCAAGATATCTGGCCAAGACAATAGCCAGGGACAAGCCAGTGAGTACTTTGAATGTACTCGCAAACATTATGAACACGGGTATTATATATATGATAATCATGCATGGAAATATTCTATGATCACATTGTCAGTCATAAAATAAAATCTCTGATGCATGCAAACAGGTTATTTATTTGTAACAACAATATGAAATGACAAAGGAGGAAATAAAATGCACCATTCGGATGTCTGAAGCGACGTCTCAAAATGATGGTAAATAACAAGCATGCCTCAGTCGGGCGTCTGAGCGACGCCACATAAAGGGCTTATAAGGGAAATAAATAACAAGTAATGCCACAGTCGGGCTTCTGAGCGACACCACATAAAGGGCTTATAAGGGAAATAAATAACAAGTAATGCCACAGTCGGGCGTCTGAGCGACACCACATAAAGGGCTTATAAGGGAAATAAATAACAAGTAATGCCACAGTCGGGCGTCTGAGCGACACCACATAAAGGGCTTATGAAGCAAATAAATTCATAGTGAATATCCAGGAGATAGAACCGTCCCAGGGATACTCAATAAATCAAGTAACGACAATAGTTAGTCCATGATAAAAATAATCATAATCATCATAATCAACACAAGTCACAAATCATGATCCATGTTCTGGTTTAGCAGTTTCGCCTCCGAAGACCGACACTTGACCTGACCCAGACTGTAGTCCTTAACCATGGACACGGCTATTCGAATAGGTTTAATATCTCTGCAGAGGGTGTACTCTTCACCCACGAGTAACAGATTTCTTTAGTCCATCGGGACTAATTCCGTCTACGGTCTTTTAGTCAAAAACACGCCTGACTTGCACACACCAGCTTAACTCACCGGTGTCTGGAATCACCCACGACACCTGTCAAGCAAAACTCTAAGTGGGGAGGCTACAACCTCGATGTAGCATGGGATCACAAAATTTATACCGCGCGCAAACTAGGGGAGCTACCCCTTCGGCTACAACCGAAACACCCATGCCCCCGGGTCAGATGGCATGCCTACCGGATGCCTCCGGTATCTTCCATCATGGCCTCTCTGTACGGTGTGTGCTAGGAAAGGGGTTGACAACTTACTGAACCGTACCCCACGTATGGTAGGGACAAGTGGTAGTACGAAACAAGTATGGGGGTTACTGGAACAAGACTCGATCTATGGTCGACTCAGGAGGTTTAAGCATTCCCTTCATGATTAGCATAACAAATATATTTCAATCAACAGGATCATCGCTCATTATGCCTTACTATGCCATACCGAACATAACCGTCCCAACGGAGACCGGCGACAAGCTCACGCCTACCCAAGGCAGAGGCCTTCCCGGATTCCTTTTCGGCATGCATGTAAGGTACATGAGGATGATTACCATCACAAGTATATTCATTTCCAACAGCAAGGAAAAATCACTAATATGCATTCATGCAAAAGATCACATCACCACATAAAATAACGAGCTTTTCCGATGCAAGGTGGTGTTATAACCGCGTCAACTAACACACCAAAGATATTATGCCATGGTTCAGGATGCTTGCCTTCAAGGTGTGGAGAGGTGGGGTGCTCTCCAAAACTTTTGAAAGTGTTCTCCTCTCTCCAACAAATCCTATTTTGAAAATATTGGAATTAACACACAAATTCAAAACAGCACAAAAAGTTGTTTGAAATTTTTTCAAATAAATCTTAAAATAAACTAGACAGAATTTGAGAGATGTAGGAAAAAGAATCAACTCATTTGGAGTTTTATTTAAAAAGATACAGCCAGTCAAAGTTTAGTCAATACTCTGTTATTTAAAATAAAAATAGAAAAAGAAAATGGTTCGAATATCAACACGTCGAAGACGTACTCCGGAGATACGCTTCCACTTAACCCACGTGGACAGGGGCGGGGTCACTGACAGTGGGTCCAGGGGGGCCACTGGTCAGGTTTGACCAGTCCATCTCTCCCTCCTCTTCCTCTGCCCGAACGGCGGCGAGGCGCCGGCGATCAACGCCGGCGAATGGCTGCTCCCCGCGGGCTCCAGAGGGTCGGGATGGATCCGCAAGACCGGGGTGGTCCTCCCGGTGGTCGTTGGGTCGGCGGGGGTGGAGGGAGTCGCCAACGGTGAACTTCGCGGCGGAGGAGACCTCGGGAGCAAAGTGGTTTTGGGGCTGCGGTGGTTCCCGATCAAAATCGAGCAGGGGGAAAGGTTCACGGGAGGAAGAGAGAGCTTCTGGTGGAGAGAGTGGAGAGGGGGAGGTCCTGGTGGCGCCGAAATGGCCGGGGCTGTGGCGGCGGCAGGAGTTGCCGGAGACGGGGAAGAAAACCTCCCCGGGTCGACTGGCTGCCACGGGGAAACGAGGGGGGTGATTTTGGGGCTGCTTCCGTGCTCGGAGGGCTCGAAGGGCTTCCTTTTATAGCGCTCCCACGTCAGTTCGTGGAGGCAGTGGATGAGCTCGTCGGCGACCGACGTTCTGTAGCTTGCAGGGCGACGTGGAGGCGACGAGAGCTAGCCGACGAGCGAGGGGATAAGCGTGCGCGGCTCCCAGGGGCAGGTGGTGAGCCAGGGTGGCTCGGGCGGCGTCGACCGTGGCAGAGGCGCACTACAGACGCCGGCGTGCCGCCAAGAGTGCCCTGACGGCGGCGCTATAGGGTGCCAGGGCGGCTTGGAGGTTTCTGGTGAGAGAGGAGTGCGTGGCGCGGCTTTGCAGTGTGGGGCCAAACCAGGGGCGCGACGCGGCGGCTCGGGTGCGCGGCTGCAATTGGCGCGCTCTGGGCGCGCCCAGTGCACGCCCACCATCTGCTCGACGAAATGCCATGGCCTGCTAGGCGGCTTGGTTGGAGCTGGGGATTAGCAGGTCTAGTCTAGGGGTAGCTGGGATGCTAGTGGACATGCCTGTTGGGTCAGAGGATCAGGTCCACAATGCAAACCAAAACTCATGCCAAATCTATCCATGCACTCCAGGTGTTTGACAAAATGCCACAGGCACCTAGGCTCTTCTTGGAGTGGCCAAATCTTCCAGATCCTAGTCTCTTTAGATGAAAGAGAGGGTGGTGAGGTTAGTTTGTGAAAAGCACAAACTTGTTAGTGCAAGTTTGCAAAACTTCAATTCTGGGCAGGGAGTAAATGGCACCATTACATGGACCAAAAATGCCCCAAAGAGTGCATGCTCCTGGACTTAGGGGTTTTGTAGGGTGGTCTACAAGCAGGGGAAAGAATCAAGGGCCAAAAAGCAAGCAAGAATATGGATGTTGTACAAACCATCATGTTGGACCAGAATGAAGATGAGGTTGATTCACTCAAAAATTTTAAATAACATCACAGGGTTTTTGCATAAAGTTGAATCAGCATCCCATAATTTTGGTGGAGGCTAGAAAGAAATATTTAAAAGAGTTGTAGTGCAAAATTGCCCACTGGACCAGAGAAGAAAATTGGGTGTAGAGCTCAAAATATTTCATGAATAAAAGATATTTTTTGCATAAAAGTGATTTAAAAAACATCACATGACATCTCCAAATTTTGGTTGGAATTTTAAGTGAATTTATCAAATGGTTGTAGTTCAAATATGGCCATATAACCTTGGAAAAACCATTTTTCAAGGAAATAAAGATCAAGCAAAATTTAATTATGTAATTAGCTCTACTAATAAAAGAAAAGTTTTTCTTGAGAGGTTAAACAGGTCCAATAACATATTTGAAAAAATTTATTTTTGGGGAAAAATCCATAATAACAAGAGAGAAAGAAAAAAAATTCAAAAATCAAAAGGAGCCCAGAAAATAAAAGTTTTAATTTCCTGGCAAAATTTTAATTAATTAAACAAGGTCAAAATTTTGGGGTGTCACAAGATGCCACTACCCATCTAAATAGCTTTGTTTACTTGTGCGATATGCAAAATAGGAAAGATGTGGACAATGATATTGTTAAATTGAAGCTATTTCCTTTTTCGCTTAGAGATCGTGCTAAAACTTGGTTTTCGTCTTTGCCTAAAAATAGTATTGATTCTTGGAATAAGTGCAAAGATGCTTTTATCTCTAAGTATTTTCCTCCCGCTAAAATCATCTCCCTTAGAAATGATATTATGAGTTTTAAGCAACTTGATCATGAACATGTTGCGCAATCTTGGGAGAGGATGAAATTAATGATACGTAATTGCCCTACTCATTGTTTGAATTTGTGGATGATTATACAAAAAATTTATGCCGGATTGAATTTTTCTTCTAGAAATCTTTTATATTCGGCCACAGGAGGCACTTTTGTGGAAATCACTTTAGGAGAAGCTACCAAACTCCTAGATAATATTATGGTTAATTATTCTCAATGGCACACCGAAAGATCTACTAGTAAAAAGGTTCATGCGATTGAAGAAATTAATGTTTTGAGTGGAAAGATGGATGAACTTATGAAATTGTTTGCTAATAAGAGTGTTTCTTCGGATCCTAATGATACGCCTTTGTCTACCTTGATTGAGAATAATAATGATTCTATGGATGTGAATTTTGTTGGTAGGAATAATTTTGGTAACAACGCATATAGAGGAAACTTTAATCCTAGGCCGTATCCTAGTAATTCCTCTAATAATTATGGTAATTCCTACAACAACGCTTATGGAAATTTTAATAAGATGCCCTCTGATTTTGAGACTAGTGTTAAATAATTTATGATTTCTCAAAAGAATTTCAATGCTTTGCTTGAAGAAAAATTGCCTAAGATTGATGAATTGGCAAGGAACGTGGATATAATTTCTCTTGATGTTGATTCTTTGGAACTTAGATCTATTCCACCTAAGCATGATATCAATGAGTCTCTCAAATACATGAGAATTTCCATTGATGAGTGCAAAGAAAGAACCGCTAGGATGCGTGCTAAGAAAGATTGGTTTGTAAAAGCGCGTTCTTCTAATTTTTATGAGAATAAAGATGAAGATCTAAAAGTTATTGATGTGTCCCCTATTAAATCTTTGTTTTGCAATATCAATCTTGATAATGATGGGACTGGAGATGAGTCATCTTTAGTTAGAAGGCGTCCCAAAAATTCGGAGTTTTTAGATCTTGATGCAAAATTGCTAAAAGTGGGATTGAAGAGGTCAAAACTTTAGATATCAATGAACCCACTATCTTGGATTTCAAGGAATTTAATTATGATAATTTCTCTTTAATATATTACATTTCCTTGTTGCAATCCGTGCTAAATTATCCTCATGCTTATAGTCAAAATAAAGCTTTTACTAAACATATCGTTGATGCTTTGATGCAATCTTATGAAGAAAAACTTGAGTTGGAAGTTTATATCCCTAGAAAACTTTATGATGAGTGGGAACCTACTATTAAAATTAAAATTAAAGATCATTAATGCTATGCTTTGTGCGATTTGGGTGCTAGTATTTCCACGATCCCAAAAACTTTGTGTGATTTGCTAGGTTTCCGTGAATTTGATGATTGTTCTGAAACTTGCATCTTGCGGATTCCACTATTAAGAAACCTATGGGAAGAATTAATGATGTTCTTGTTGTTGCAAATAGGAATTATGTGCCCGTAGATTTCATTGTTCTTGATATAGATTGCAATCCTTCATGTCCTATTATTCTTGGTAGACATTTCTTTAGAACGATTGGTGCAATTATTGATATGAAGGAAGAAAATATTATATTCCAATTCCCTTTAAGGAAAGGCATGGAACACTTTCCTAGAAATAAAAAAATACCTTATGAATCTATTATGAGAGCCACTTATGGATTGCCTACCAAAGATGACAATACCTAGATCTATCCTTGCTTTTATGCCTAGCTAGGGGCGTTAAACGATAGCGCTTGTTGGGAGGCAACCCAATTTTATTTTAGTTTTTTTGTTTTTTGCTCCTGTTTAGCAATAAATCTTTGATCTAGCTTCTGGATAGATTTGTTTTTGTGTTTTAATTAGTGTTTGTTACAAGTTAAACCTATAGGATCTTCTTGGATGATAGTTATTTGATCTTGCTAAAAATTCCAGAAACTTTCTGTTCACAAAAACAATTGTTAAAAATCACCAGAACGTGATAAAATACTGATTCCAATTGAAGTAGATCAATAAACAAATTATCTAGGTCTTCCTATTTTGGTATATTTTTATGAGTTCCAGAAGTTTGCGTTTCATACATATTACTACAGACTGTTCTGTTTTTGACAGATTCTGTTTTTCGTGTGTTGTTTGCTTATTTTGATGAGTCTATGGTTAGTAAAAGAGTTTATAAACCATAGATAAGTTGGAATACAGTAGGTTTAACACCAATATAAATAAATAATGAGTTCAATACAGTGCCTTGAAGTGGTGTTTTGTTTTCTTTCGCTAACGGAGCTCATGAGATTTTCTGTTGAGTTTTCTGATGTGGAGTTTTCAAGTTTTGGGTAAAGATTTGATGGATTATGGAACAAGCAGTGGCAAGAGCCTAAGCTTGGGGATGCCCAAGGCACCCCAAGGTAAATCCAAGGACACCAAAAATTCAAAGCTTGGGGATGCCCCGGAAGGCATCCCCTCTTTCGTCTTCGTCCATCGGTAACTTTACTTGGAGCTATATTTTTATTCACCACATGATATGTGTTTTGCTTGGAGCGTCTTGTATGATTTGAGTCTTTGATTTTAGTTTACCACAATCATCCTCGCTGAATACACTTTTGAGAGAGACACGCATGATTCGGAATTTATTAGAATACTCTATGTGCTTCACTTATATCTTTTGAGTTATATAGTTTTTTCTCTAGTGCTTCACTTATATCTTGTAGAGCACGGTGGTGGTTTTGTTTTATAGAAACTATTGTCTCTCATGATTCACTTATATTATTTTGAGAGTCCTACAAAACAGCATGGTAATTTGCTTAAATTGTGAAATTAGTCCTAATATGATAGGCATCCAAGATTAGTGAAAACTTTCTTATAAGTGTGTTGAATACTAAGAAAAGTATGATGCTTGATGATTCTTTTGAGATATGGAGGTAGTGATATTAAAGTTGTGCTAGTTGAGTAATTGTGAATTTGAGAAATACTTGTGTTGAAGTTTGCAAGTCCTGTAGCATGCACGTATGGTAAACGTTGTGTAACAAATTTGAAACATGAAGTGTACCTGGCTTGTGCATCCTTATGAGTGGCGGTCGGGGACGAGCGATGGTCTTTTCCTACCAATCTATCCCCCTAGGAGCATGCGTGTAGTACTTGATTTTTGATGACTTATAAATTTTTGCTATAAGTATATGAGTTCTTTTGACTAATGTTGAGTCCATGGATTNAGTCCTACAAAACAGCATGGTAATTTGCTTAAATTGTGAAATTAGTCCTAATATGATAGGCATCCAAGATTAGTGAAAACTTTCTTATAAGTGTGTTGAATACTAAGAAAAGTATGATGCTTGATGATTCTTTTGAGATATGGAGGTAGTGATATTAAAGTTGTGCTAGTTGAGTAATTGTGAATTTGAGAAATACTTGTGTTGAAGTTTGCAAGTCCTGTAGCATGCACGTATGGTAAACGTTGTGTAACAAATTTGAAACATGAGGTGTTCTTTGATTGTCCTCCTTATGAGTGGCGGTCGGGGACAAGCGATGGTCTTTTCCTACCAATCTATCCCCCTAGGAGCATGCGTGTAGTGCTTGGTTTTTGATGACTTGTAGATTTTTGCAATAAGTATGTGAGTTCTTTATGACTAATGTTGAGTCCATGGATTATACACACTCTTACCCTTCCATCATTGCTAGCCTCTTCGGTACCGTGCATTGCCCTTTCTCACCGTGAGAGTTGGTGCAAACTTTGCCGGTGCATCCAAACCCCGTGATACGATACGCTCTATCACACATAAACCTCCTTATATATTCCTCAAAATGGCCACCATACCTAACTATTATGGCATTTCCATAGCCACTCTGAGATATATTGCCATGCAACTTTCCACCGTTTCGTTATCATGACACACTTCATCATTGTCATATTGCCTTGCATGATCATGTAGTTGACATCGTATTTGTGGCAAAGCCACCATGCATATTATTTCATACATGTCACTTTTGATTCATTGCCCATCCCGGTACACCGCCGGAGGCATTCATATAAAGTCATACTTTGTTCTAGTATCGAGTTGTAATCATTGAGTTGTAAATAAATAGAAGTGTGATGATCATCACTCATAGAGCATTGTCCCAAAAAAGGGACAATGCTACTATCCTTTTTTCCACACTTGTGCTTCAAAGTAGCACCATGATCTTTATGATAGAGAGTCTCTTGTTTTGTCACTTTCATATACTAGTGGGAATTTTTCATTATAGAACTTGGCTTGTATATTCCAACAGTGGGCTTCCTAAAATGCCCTAGGTCTTCTTGAGCAAGCAAGTTGGATGCACACCCACTTAGTTTCTTTTGTTGAGCTTTCATACATTTATAGCTCTAGTGCATCCGTTGCATGGCAATCCCTACTCCTTGCATTGACATCAATTGATGGCATCTCCCTAGCTCGTTGATTAGCTGCGTCAATGTGATACTTTCTCCCTTTTTGTCTTCTCCACATAACCCCCATCATCATATTCTATTCCACCCATAGTGCTATATCCATGGCTCACGCTCATATATTGCGCGAAAGTTGAAACAGTTTGAGATTACTAAAGTATGAAACAATTGCTTGGCTTGTCATCGGGGTTGTGCATGATGAGAGCATTCTTGTGTGACGAAAATGGAGCATGACCAAACTATATGATTTTGTAGGGATGAACTTTCTTTTGCCATGTTATTTTGAGAAGACATAATTGCTTAGTTAGTATGCTTGAAGTATTATTACTTTTATGTCAATATTAAACTTTTATCTTGAATCTTTCGGATCTGAATATTCATGCCACAAATAAGAGAATTACATAGAAAAATTCTGCCAAGTAGCATTCCTGAGGGAGTCCCGGACTAGGGGGTGTCCGGATAGCCGAACTATCATCTTTGGCCGGACTCCAAGACTATGAAGATACAAGATTGAAGACTTCGTCCCGTGTCCGGATGGGACTTTCCTTGGCGTGGAAGGCAAGCTTGGCGATACGGATATGTAGATCTCCTACCATTGTAACCGACTCTGTGTAACCCTAACCCTATCCGGTGTCTATATAAACCGGAGGGTTTTAGTCCGTAGGACGAACAACAATCATACCATAGGCTAGCTTCTAGGGTTTAGCCTCTCTGATCTCGTGGTAGATCTACTCTTGTACTACCCATACCATCAATATTAATCAAGCAGGAGTAGGGTATTACCTCCATCGAGAGGGCCCGAACCTGGGTAAAAACTCGTGTCCCTTGTCTCCTGTTACCATCCGCCTAGACGCACAGTTCGGGACCCCCTACCCGAGATCCGCCGGTTTTGACACCGACATTGGTGCTTTCATTGCGAGTTCCTCTGTGTCGTCACCTATAGGCCCGATGGCTCCTTCGATCATCAACGAAGACGCGGTCCAGGGTGAGACTTTTCTCCCCGGACAGATCTTCGTATTCGGCGGCTTTACACTGAGCAGATCGAAAGCTACGCCCCTGGCCATCAGGTCAGATTTGGAAGTCTAAACTACACGACCGACATCCGCGGAGACTTGATCTTCGACGGATTCGAGCCGTAGCCAAGCGCGCCGCACTATCTCGATGGGCATGACCTAACTCTGCCGCTGAACAGTGTCCTGGAGGCCGCACTAGCGTCCGCTCCGAACATTGATTCGGAGCCGATCTCGCCGATCGAGGATGGTTGGTTGGACACCACCTCGGGGGCTGAAATCTCTACGGCGATTGAGCCGAACACAATCCCTGTCCTTTGCGAAGACCGTGACTCCAGGGTGCCGGACTCCTCTCCGGACTCCGAACCCCCCGCGCCCCTGCCAATCGAATCCGATTGGGCGCCGGTCATGGAGTTCACTGCCACGGACATCTTTCAGCACTCGCCCTTTGGCGACATCCTGAATTCACTAAAGTCTCTCTCTTTATCCGGAGAACCCTGGCCGGACTACGGTCAGGAAGGTTGGGATGCGGACAACGAAGAAAACCAACGCCCACACACCACCCACTTTGTAGCCACTGTCGAAAGCTTACACGACGTGCTCGATTTCGACTCCGAAGACATCGACGGTATGGACGACGATGTAGGAGACAACCATGAACCAGCACCTATAGGATGCTGGTCAACCACCTCATCCCATGATGTATACATGGTGGATACACCTAAAGGAAGTGACGACGAGGAGCAACGGGACGCTACGAAGGATAAATCCCTCGAAAAGCAGTCAAAACGGCAACGTAAACGCCGCACCAAGTCCCGCCTAACAAAGACCCAACCATAGAGCAGGGCGAACCGGTGGACGACGAACATGCTATTGAGCAACCGTCCGAACAGGACAACTTGGATAAACAACCCGTCCCTGGCGAAGATAACAGTCCGGACGACCTCACGCCGGACAAATTGTTGGAGCAGAAGAACCTCCACAAAAGGCTCGTCGCCACTGCGCGTAGCCTGAAAAAGCAGAAGCGGAAGCTCAAAACAGCGGAAGATGCACTCAGAATCAGATGGAGCAAAGTATTCAACACCGCAGAAAAATACGGCGACAGTCGCCGAACAAAGAGCTACCCAAAGAGAAAACTACTGCCCGAATTTGATGAGAAGGCCTTAGAGCCCCCACACTCAAAAAATAAGAAGGCCACCCGGTCGGATGGACGACCCCACGGAAAAAAGAGAGCGGCAAATGGCGCCGCACACAAGCCGGTACGCGATCTGCATAAGGATTCACATCAAAAGGGTGGCTCGGTTAGGTCCATCTATGGGCCGAGAAAGCAAGCTCTTCAAAACAATGCAACACGCCAAATATCCGAACATCACGGCATACCCAAATACAGGGGCGCCGCACATCCCCTATGTTTCACCGATGAGGTGCTGGATCATGAATTTCCAGCGGGATTCAAACCCGTAAACATAGAGGCATACGATGGAACAACAGACCCTGGAGTCTGGATTGAGGATTACATCCTCCACATACACATGGCTAGAGGAGATGATCTCCACGCCATAAAATACTTACCCCTCAAACTCAAAGGGCCAGCTCGGCATTGGCTTAAAAGCCTTCCCGAAAATACCATTAGAAGTTGGGAAGAGCTCGAGGACGCGTTTCGGGCAAATTTTCAGGGGACCTATGTCCGCCCTCCGGATGCAGACGATCTAAGTCACATAACTCAACAGCCGGAGAGTCAGCCCGGAAATTTTGGAACAGGTTCCTCACTAAAAAGAACCAAATAGTCGACTGTCCGGACGCCGAAGCCTTAGCAGCCTTCAAACACAACGTCCGAGACGAATGGCTCGCCAGACACCTCGGCCAAGAAAAGCCAAGAACAATGGCCGCATTAACAGGCCTCATGACCCGTTTTTTGCAGGAGAGGATAGCTGGCTAGCAAGATGCAGCACCAGCGACCCAAGTACATCCGAAGTCAGGGATGGAAATGGGAAACCACGACGCAACAAGGACCAGCGCCGGATTAAGGGAAACGGTCCAAAGAGCGCGGCAGTCAACGCCGGATTCAAAATCTCACGGCAGAACAATAAAAAACCGCCCCTTAAGGACAATAGCGATGAGCTATCCAACTTAAACAAAATCTTGGGGAAGATATGTCAAATCCACAGTACTCCCGGGAAGCCTGCAAACCATACCCACAGAGACTGTTGGGTCTTCAAGCAGTCCGGCAGACTCAACGCCGAACACAAGGGGCTCGACACACCAAGTGAGGATGATGACAAACCCCACAAGCAGAGCACCGGAAAACAAAAGAATTTCCCACAAGAGGTTAAAACAGTAAACTCACTTCACGTGATAAAAGGGAAAAACAGAGCGGCGCCCATTAAGATGCGCGCCGCACATACTACCCTAGCGGAGTACCAACACTGGTTGTCAAAACCAATCACCTTCGACCATCAGGACTACTCCGAAAGTATCCGGAACGCGGGATGGACTGCCCTGATATTGGATCCTATAATCGACGGATTCCAATTTACACAAGTCCTCATGGATGGCGGCAGTGACATAAACCTGATATATCAGGACACAATCCGCGGGATGGGGATAGACCCAACCAAAATTAGCCATAGCAACACCTCCTTCAAAGGGGTAATGCCAGGCCTGTATGCCCATTGTAGGGGCTCCCTACTGCTAGAAGTTGTGTTCGGCTCATCCGACAACTTCCGCCGCGAAAAGTTAACCTTCCACATCGCCCCATTCGAAAGTAGCTATCAAGCACTACTGGGGCGCGAAGCTTTCGCCCGCTTTAACGCAATACCGCATTATGCATCTCTTACACTTAAAATGCCCGGTCCACGCGGCATCATCTCATTAAAAGGGAGTATTAAGTGTTACTCGAGCACGGAAGAATGCGAGGCTGCCTTGACAGCCCCACACCAATCCGGCTCATCTAACCAAAGCACCTGAATAGGTAATTCGAACCCCGGACACGGCTAGACGAGTCCGGCGCCTACTAGCGGCATGCCCCCGTACAAGGGGCTGCACGCATGTACAACGAGAGACAATAAAGCTCAATTTTATTCACTTCTCGAATCGTACTCTGTTTATTTAATATAAAGTACATTTTTCGCACGATCTTTTTTTTCTTTTCAACTAAGTTCCTCTCTTTTATAGATGAACAACATGCTACACCCGTCCAGGATACGGCACAACGGAGACACAGGCGCAGACGTGCAGTAGGGACCCGTTGCAAGGATTCTTTTCAGATTAAGACCCTGCATAAACCTTTTTTACTGTCTCTTGTTGATACACATCCCCTGGTTTCTAGCTATAACCAAGGAGGAGGCTGGTGTTTTGGCATCGGCCGCACCAGAATTTTTGCACGTATCTGGACACCAGGGGCTTAGGGCATTATTCTGCCCGTTTTTATAAAGACCGAATACCTTAGGGAGTGTTCGGCGTCTCGAGTTAGGCCTTATATGCATCAGCTCCGAATCATGTCTTTGGTCAAATGTTGGGTTTGCCCGGCTCCTGTGTTTTGCTGCCTTACGTTCCGTTCTATCGCTTAACGCGGCACCAGGAGAACTACTGCGATTGTGCCCCGGTTCGGCCGGGCGAGCACCTCAGTAGAGAAAGCCGAAAACTGACTGTCATGATATAGCGAGAGACTGGTCAACCACTCGATGACTCACCGGAATGTTTAGAATTCCTCTGCATTAACGAAGGACCGTTTTTCAGTCAGGCACATAAGCACCCCGAATTCGGGAGAGTGCGGTGCCCCCAAGGGCTATATAGTAGCCCCACCCTCGAACTCCTATGGCTAAGTGAAAGTGATAAAGCATTATAGTCCGGTTGCCTAGTTTGCTACGCTACCACCTCGTTAATAGGACCAAGACGTTGGATTAAGTGTGAAAAAGCGCCTTCTTTGCAAACACTCCCGCACTATGTGCGTGGGGGCTGAAGCCAAGGACTGCCATCTTTCAGGTTATATATACATATACATCAACGGCCGCACAGGGAGTAGTTTACTACTTGAACGCACAAGTATAAAAAGCTCTTATATTATATTGAAACATTGTTTTCACAAGTCATACATGTCATCTAAACATAATATCCTTCGAGCACTGCGTCTCTATTAAACGAGCGCCCTGCAGGACTTCCTCAAAATAGTGCTTGGCAGGTACTCGGCTTCTGTCCGAATCTTGGGATGCAACGTCGGTGGCCTTCATCTCCGCCCAGTATGTCTTGACACGGGCCAGAGCCATCCGCGCTCCCTCAATACACGCCGACCGCTTCATTGCATCGATACGCGGTACCGCACCAAGGAACTGCTGCACTAAGCCAAAATAACTCTTCGGCTGGGGTCCGCTTGGCCACAAATGAGTCATGACATGCTTCATGGCAAGTCCGGACAATCGATTCAGCTCGGCCCATTCGGCCAACCGATCGGTCAACGAAAGAGGACGCTCCGGACTATGGAATTGCTACCAATATAGCTCTTCCCTTCTGTGCCCCTCCTGGCCTCGGAAGTGCTCAATCGCGTCCGCAGCGCTCGCCGCTAAGTCCAGATAAGCATCCTCCGAACTCCACAACTTGTCCAACTGAGCATACTTCGGATCCGTATATTTCCTCCGCAGCAAAAATGGTTTTCCAGCCGCAATAGCCCCGGCCTGACTCAGCTCCTCCTTGGCAGCTCTCAAAGCGGAACGGGCATCCTTGGATTCGGCGGTGGCTTTTTTCAGGACCTCTTGCTCCGCTTGACGTTCTTTTTCAAGAACCTCGCAGCGGTCGGTAGTATTCTTCAACTTTATGGCCATATCAGCCATTTCCTCTTTACTACGGCAGTGAGCAGCCCGTTCGGCTTTTAGCTCTTCGGCCGCCCTTAAAGTGGCCGCATTACTATTTCTGGCTTGCTCTTTAGCTCGGGCGAGTTCCGCCCGCAGCTCCTCCATAGCAGCGGCACCACCTGCATTAAGCATACAAGTCGTAAGGCACGGGCGTCAAGCTCCCTTACCACGTGTCCGCGGAGAAGTCGCATACCTTGTGACTCGTCAAACCGTTTATTGACCAGCGCGATGTCCGCATCCGCATTGTCAAATTGCCGCTTTAGTTCGGCAAATTCATCAATCCGGCTGGCCACCGGACGCCCCGCCACCTATTTAGGAGCGGCGCAATGTTATAACTGAGATTATGATCCTCGGCACGCTGTCAATTTTGACAACATGCCGAGTCTCAAGGGCTACTATCTATACAGGGCGCATTCTATATGCATAACTGTCAGAAGGTACATCATTTTTGCGTACCTCAAACCCCGTCAGTAAACTTCTGGCGGCTTCATGCAATCCGCTCTCAGCGGATGCAATTCTTTCAATCACCGTACCCATTAGAGCACGGTGATCTTCTGAGATAGCCGCTCGCCCGAGCAGATCCTTCAGCTCCTCCGACCGCACGCCAGTTGGCGCCGGACCTTCCGGCCCCGCCGGACTCGGGGAAACCCTCCGCGACGACACCTCAGGGTCGTCCGCCTCGCATGAGGGTGCGACAGGTGGGGGCGTTTCGCTCTCCATCATCTCCGGAAGAAGATCCCCCGAAGACGAGCTCTGCTGAGAAGGGCTGAGATCCGAACTACAAGGTACAATTTCGGTTATCTTCAGAAATAAATGCAGGGATGTTCCTTATTTACAAGACCCCTTCTTTTTTACTTACGGCTCGCTGGAGGGCTGATCCCCTTGGGGAAATAGTGCGGCTGGGTTACTTCCCGGCGCTGGACTCTCTGACGAAGATTTCTTTCCCCTCTTTGAGGCCTTGACCTCTGGATCTTCCGAAGCGGTCCTCTTCTCTCCTTGGAGGGTGGGACTTTTGATCCCTCCTTCCTCAGAAGCCTCCTTCATGGAGGCAGTTGCTTCCCTGCTCCCCCCTTCGCCTTCTTTAAAAGGCGCGGCCTTCAACATCTTGGTCAGCATGGGATCCGGCGTGGTCTCTGGGAGGGGAGCCGGACCCCTTATTAACTTTGCCTTGGCTATCCACTCCTGTTCAAGAAACAGCTCCTTTAAAGGGCATATATATATGATAAATGAATGAACAGCCTGTCCGGTTACAGGACTACTTACTTGAGTATCTGGGCGATTGCAGCTTAGTCCTGCGTCCTCAGTCAGGTCCGGACACTTCTCTTGTGATCCAAAGAACAGTTTATACATCTCCACGGGTGTCGTACCCATAAAATGATGGAGAGCTCGTGGTCCCTCCGGATTGAATTCCCACAGACGGAGGGGGCGACGTTTGCAGGGCAGAAGGCGCCGAATCAACATAACCTGCGCCACTGCGACCAGATTGATCTCTCTTTCTTGGAGGTCTCGAATACGGCCCTGCAACAGAGGAACGTCCTTGGACAGCCCCCAGTCGAGCCCCTTGTTGACCCATGACACCAGCCGCTGTGGTGGACCTGAGCAGAAGGCGGGAAGCGCCACCCATTTGGTGCCCCTGGGAGCGGTAATATAAAACCACTCCCGTTGCCACAAACCAACCTCCTCTTGAAAAGAGCCCTTGGGCCACGGAGCATCAGCACACTTGCTTATGACCGCCCCTCCGCACTCTGCTTGTTGCCCCTCGATCATCTTCGGCTCCACCTTGAAGGTCTTGAGCCACAATCCGAAGTGAGGGGTAATATGGAGGAAGGCCTCACATACGACAATGAATGACGAGATATGGAGGATGGACTCCGGATTCAAGTCATGGAAATCCAGCCCATAATAAAACATGAGCCCCCGCACAAAGGGATCCGTCGGGAAGCCTAAACCCCGAAGGAAGTGTGACACGAACACCACGCTCTCGCCGGGCTCGGGAGTGGGAATGACCTGCCCTGGAGCAGGCAGCCTATGTGAAATCTCGCCGGTTAGATACCCGACGTCTCGCAGCTTTAGCACATCTTCTTTTGTGACGGAAGAAGACATCCATCGGCCGTGCTGGTCGGAGCCGGACATCGTCGAAGGTCCGAAGCGCCTAAATCTGAAGCTTTGGGTGTTAGAACTCGAAGCGCGAGGCGAACTCGATGGAGGGTGTAAAAAATAAGAGGGCCTTGGTCTCATTATAAAGAGGTTGAATACCAAGAGCCCTCCCCGTGGTCGATTAGGACTCGCCTTCGATAGAGGAGGCGTGCCAACGGGCACGGTTGGGTTGCCCATGTCCGTATTTGATGAGAATCCCGGAATAAGGGGGCGCGATCTACGCTTTGATAAAGACGTGCCAAGGAAACCGCCTCGCTAAACGCGCTAAGGTGGAACAGTAAAAAACAATTCGTATAAAAGCTTGGTCGTGGTGTGATGTCATGCCGCAGAATACGTCAGCAGATCTGTGCAAGAACTATTCTCTCTACGGTGGTATGTGGAACTTTTTTTGTAGAGCCGGACACTATCCTTGTGTTCAAAACCTTCTATGAAGAATTCAGAGGAGGAACCCGCCTTGCAATGCCGAAGACAATATGCGCGCCGGACTCGTCGTCATTGAAGCCTGGTTCAGGGGCTACTGAGGGAGTCCCGGACTAGGGGGTGTCCGGATAGCCGAACTATCATCTTTGGCCGGACTCCAAGACTATGAAGATACAAGATTGAAGACTTCGTCCTGTGTCCAGATGGGACTTTCCTTGGCGTGGAAGGCAAGCTTGGCGATGCGGATATGTAGATCTCCTACCATTGTAACCGACTCTGTGTAACCCTAACCCTATCTGGTGTCTATATAAACCGGAGGGTTTTAGTCCGTAGGACGAACAACAATCATACTATAGGCTAGCTTCTAGGGTTTAGCCTCTCTGAGCTCGTGGTAGATCTACTCTTGTACTACCCATATCATCAATATTAATCAAGCAGGAGTAGGGTATTACCTCCATCGAGAGGGCCCGAACCTGGGTAGAAACATCGTGTCCCTTGTCTCCTGTTACCATCTGCCTAGACGCACAGTTCGGGACCCCCTACCCGAGATCCGCCGGTTTTGACACCGACAATTCCACATCAAAAATTCTATTTTTATCATTTACCTACTCGAGGACGAGCAGGAATTAAGCTTGGGGATGCTTGACACGTCTCCAACGTATCTATAATTTTTGATTGTTCCATGCTATTATATATTCTGTTTAGGATGTTTAATGGGCTTTATTATACACTTTTGTATTATTTTTGGGACTAATCTATTAACCGGAGGCCCAGCCCGAATTGCTGTTTTTTTTTGCCTATTTCAGTGTTTCGAAGGAAAAGGATATCAAACGGAGTCCAAACGGAGTGAAACCTTCGGGAACGTGATTTTCGGAACAAAAGTGATCCAGAGGACTTGGAGTGGGCGTCAAGAAATCAACGAGGAAGCCACGAGGCAGGGGGCGTGCCTACCCCCTAGGCGCGCCCTCCACCCTCGTGGGCCCCTCGTAGCTCTCCCGACCGACCTCTTTCGCCTGTATATACTCATATACCCTGGAAACATCATATACGGAGCCAAAGCCCTATTTCCACCGCCGCAACCTTCTGTACCCGTGAGATCCCATCTTGGGGCCTTTTCCGGTGCTCCGCCGGAGGGGGCATTGATCATGGAGGGCTTGTACATCAACACCATAGCCTCTCCGATGATGTGTGAGTAGTTTACCTCAAACCTTCGGGTCCATAGTTATTAGCTAGATGGCTTCTTCTCTCTCTTTGGATCTCAATACAAAGTTCTCCTCGATTCTCTTGGAGATCTATTTGATGTAACTCTTCTTTTTGCGGTGTGCTTGTCGAGATCCGATGAATAGTGGGTTTATGATCAAGATTATCTATGAACAATATTTGAATCTCCTCTGAATTCTTTTATGTATGATTGATTATCTTTGCAAGTCACTTCGAAATATCAGTTTGGTTTGGCCTACTAGATTGAACTTTCTTGCAATGGGAGAAGTGCTTAGCTTTGGGTTCAATCTTGTGGTGCTCGATCCCAGTGACAGTAGGGGAAATGACATGTATTGTATTGTTGCCATCGAGGATAAAAAGATGGGGTTTATATCATATTGCATGAGTTTATCCCTCTACATCATGTCATCTTGCTTAAAGTGTTACTCCGTTCTTATGAACTTAATACTCTAGATGCATGCTGGATAGCGGTCGATGTGTGGAGTAATAGTAGTAGATGCAGGTAGGAGTCGGTCTACTTGTCACGGACGTGATGCCTATATACATGACCATACCTAGATATTCTCATAACTATGCTCAATTCTATCAATTGCTCGACCGTAGTTCGTTTACCCACCGTAATACTAATGCTATCTTGAGAGAAGCCACTAGTGAAACCTATGGCCCCCGGGTCTATTTTCCATCATATTAATCTCCCGTCAACAATATATTTCTGGCGCCGTTTATTTTGCTTTCTTTACTTTTAGTCTTATCATAAAAATACCAAAAATATTATCTTATCATCTCTATCAGATCTCACTTTTGCAAGTGGCCGTGAAGGGATTGACAACCCCTTTATCGCATTGGTTGCAAGGTTCTTATTTGTTTGTGTGGGTGCAAGGGACTTGAGCGTGGTCTCCTACTGGATTGATACCTTGGTTCTCAAAAACTGAGGGAAATACTTACGCTACTTCACTGCATCACCCTTTCCTCTTCAAGGGAAAACCAA
>LR880972.1:236006607-236039623 GCA_904067115.1 Aegilops sharonensis
CCGATTGGGGGAGCGGGCGCTGCCTTTCTTCCAGCTGATGAAGAAAAAGGGGCCCTTCGAGTGGACTGAAGAGGCCGACCAAGCGTTTCAAGACCTCAAGAGGTACCTGACCAGCCCTCCAGTGATGGTGGCCCCGCGCCCTCAGGAGCCCTTGGTACTCTACCTCGCCGCCACTCCCTACTCCGCTAGCGCTGCTCTAGTGGCGGTTAGGGAGGAGCGTCAGGCCAAGACCACGGCGGCCACCCGAGCTAAGGCAAGACCGAATCAGAAGGAACTAGCAGAGGCCAGCACCGCAATGGAGGAAGATCAGCCGTCACAGCAGAGCGCACCAAGGACGGGGGAGGCCTCCCGTCCAAGCACCCAGCTTCCGGAGGCGCCGACACCTCAGGAGGCACCACTACTTCCGGAGGACGCCACCAACACCAACGCCCCTAACCTCGTCGAGCACCCGGTGTACTTCGTCAGTACCGTGCTACGGGATGCGAGGGCACGGTACCCCATGCCGCAGAAGCTCCTCCTGGCACTCCTAGTGGCTTCGCGCAAGCTGCGGCACTACTTCCAGGGTCACCCAATCAAGGTTGTCTCAGCATACCCCCTGGAGAGGGTGCTCAGAAGCCCCAACTCGACAGGAAGAGTCGCCGAGTGGAACATTGAGCTGCAAGCATTCCAGCTCGAGTTCAGTACGACCAGAATCATCAAGGGGGCCGCGCTGGTAGATTTCGTGGCCGAATGGACAGAAGCACCGGGCCTTAGGGCCGGCGAGGATCGGTCCCTCTCCCCAGGGAGCGAAGCGCCAGAAGGTTGGGTCATGTACTTCGACGGAGCGTTCTCCAGACAGGGCGCTGGGGCTGGGGCAGTACTCATATCCCCCTCTCAGGACAAGCTCCACTATGCCGGGCAGCTCTGTTTCCAGCATGGCGAGAAGGTCTCCAACAATATAGCAGAATACGAGGGGCTGATAGCAGGTCTGAAGGCTGTCGCTGCCCTGGGGGTGAAGCGCATTACCATCAAGGGCGATTCGCAGCTCCTCGTCTATTTCTCCAACAAGGTGTACGAGCCAAGGGATGAACACATGGAGGCCTACATTGCGGAGGTCCGCAGGATGGAGAAGCAGTTCTGGGGGTTGGAGCTGCAGCACGTGCCCCGCGGCACCAATCAAGAGGCCACGACATCGCCAAACGAGCCTCCAGGAGGTTACCCCAGGAGCCGGGTGTCTTTGAGGAACGGCTCTTCAAGCCCTCAGCCCTGCCGCCGTTATCAAGCACGGCACAGCCTCGGGGGGAGCTCCCTCAGCCACCAGCTTCAGGAGCCCCAGCCTGTGGCCCGGCCTCGGGAGCACGCCTGCTCCTAACGATGGAACCTCAAGAGGAGTGCTGGATCACGGAGCTCAAGAGTTACTTAACGCGTGGGACTTTACCAGAGAAGGAGGAGGAGGTAGAACGTGTGGCGCGGCAAGCCACGGCATACAGCATCATGGATGGAGAGCTCTACTGGAGACGACCAAACGACGTATCCCTACGCTGCATCACCAGGGAACAGGGGAAGGAATTGCTGGCAGATATACATGGCGGAGATTGTGGGCACCATTCATCGTCACGGACCCTTGTCGGGAAGGCGTTCCGCAGCGGTTTCTATTGGCCCACCGCGCTCAATGACGCCATCGATCTCGTGAAGGCTTGCGAGGCTTGCCAATTCCATGCCAAGCAGATCCACCAGCCAGCAGGAGGCCTGCAAACCATTCCCCTCACTTGGCCATTCGCGGTCTGGGGGCTGGACATTCTGGGCCCTTTCCCTCGGGCGCCAGGGGGCTATCGCTACCTCTACGTCGCCGTGGACAAATTCACCAAGTGGGCCGAAGTCGAGGCCGTCCGCGCCATCCCCGCTGGTTCTGCGGTCAAGTTCATCAAGGGCATCGTGAGCCGGTTCGGAGTGCCGAACCGCATCATCACCGACAACGGTTCGCAGTTCACCAGTAACCTTTTTAAAACGTACTGCGCTAACCTTGGAATGCAGATATGCTACGCTTCGGTGGCACACCCCCGCAGCAATGGACAGGCCGAGCGGGCCAATGCAGAGGTCCTGAGAGGCCTCAAGACCAGGACGTTCAAGAAGAAGCTGGAAGCCTGCGGCAGAGGCTGGTACGACGAGCTTCCATCCGTGTTGTGGTCCATCCGCACAACTGCGACCAAGCCAACTGGAGAGACCCCCTTCTTCCTGGTCTACGGAGCCGAAGCGGTCCTCCCTCACGAGGTCAAGCGTCGATCCGCGCGGGTCCTGGCGTTCGATGAAACGCAGCAGGACGCCATGCGGGGGATGACTCTTGTGCTGGGGGAGGAGCGCCGTCGGGAAGCTGCACTGCGAGCGGCAAGGTACCAGCAGGCACTCCGGCGATATCACTGCCGCAACATCCGCCCTAGAACTCTCGAGGTAGGAGACCTCGTGCTCCGACGGGTCCTCTCCAGGGAGGGACTGCATAAGCTCTCTCCCATGTGGGAGGGCCCATTCAAGGTTGTTCATGTTTCCAGGCCTGGCTCCGTGCCCTTGGAGACGCAAGAGGGAGTACCTATACAGAACGCGTGGAACATCCAGCACCTCCGGAGGTTCTACCCCTAAAAGGCCCTGAGCCTGTGAAGAAGGCGAATGCCTGTGAAGTTCATCTTTTTGGAAAAGGCCCTGAGCCTGTGAAGAAGGCGAATGCCTGTGAAGTTCATCTTTTTGGAAAAGGCCTTGAGCCTGTGAAGAAGGCGAATGCCTGTGAAGTTCATCTTTTTGGAAAAGGCCCGGAGCCTGTGAAGAAGGCGAATGCCTGTGAAGTTCATCTTTTTGGAAAAGGCCCTGAGCCTGTGATGAAGGCGAATGCCTGTGAAGGTCATCTTTTTGGAAAAGGCCGGGAGCCTGTGAAGAAGGCGCAGGCCTGTGTAGTTGATCTTTTTGGAAAAGGCCGGGAGCCTGTGAAGAAGGCGCAGGCCTGTGTAGTTGATCTTTTTGGAAAAGGCCGGGAGCCTGTGAAGAAGGCGCAGGCCTGTGTAGTTGATCTTTTTGGAAAAGGCCGGGAGCCTGTGAAGAAGGCGCAGGCCTGTGTAGTTGATCTTTTTGGAAAAGGCCGGGAGCCTGTGAAGAAGGCGCAGGCCTGTGTAGTTGATCTTTTTGGAAAAGGCCGGGAGCCTGTGAAGAAGGCGCAGGCCTGTGTAGTTGATCTTTTTGGAAAAGGCCGGGAGCCTGTGAAGAAGGCGCAGGCCTGTGTAGTTGATCTTTTTGGAAAAGGCCGGGAGCCTGTGAAGAAGGCGCAGGCCTGTGTAGTTGATCTTTTTGGAAAAGGCCGGGAGCCTGTGAAGAAGGCGCAGGCCTGTGTAGTTGATCTTTTTGGAAAAGGCCGGGAGCCTGTGAAGAAGGCGCAGGCCTGTGTAGTTGATCTTTTTGGAAAAGGCCGGGAGCCTGTGAAGAAGGCGCAGGCCTGTGTAGTTGATCTTTTTGGAAAAGGCCGGGAGCCTGTGAAGAAGGCGCAGGCCTGTGTAGTTGATCTTTTTGGAAAAGGCCGGGAGCCTGTGAAGAAGGCGCAGGCCTGTGTAGTTGATCTTTTTGGAAAAGGCCGGGAGCCTGTGAAGAAGGCGCAGGCCTGTGTAGTTGATCTTTTTGGAAAAGGCCGGGAGCCTGTGAAGAAGGCGCAGGCCTGTGTAGTTGATCTTTTTGGAAAAGGCCCGGAGCCTGTGAAGAAGGCGAATGCCTGTGAAGTTCATCTTTTTGGAAAAGGCCCTGAGCCTGTGAAGAAGGCGAATGCCTGTGAAGTTCATCTTTTTGGAAAAGGCCCTGAGCCTGTGAAGAAGGCGAATGCCTGTGAAGTTCATCTTTTTGGAAAAGGCCCGGAGCCTGTGAAGAAGGCGAATGCCTGTGAAGCTCACCTCTTGGGAAAAGGCCCAGAGCCTGTGAAGAAGGCGAACGCCTATGAAGCTGTCGCGTTCTGGAAAGGCCCGGAGCCTGTGAAGAGGGCAAACGCCCGTGAAGCTTGCTTACCAGAAGAAAGGCCCGGAGCCTATGAAGAAGGCCCAGTGCCTGTGAAGCTCGCCGCCCCGTGACACTCTCACGTAATAATGAGTAGGGCTGTACACGCCCCGGAGTCTCAGGGGTGCCGGCCTCAGGCCCTGGGGCTCCCTCCTACGCCCAGTAGCAGCACTTAGCTCCGTGCTGGTGAGAAGACGTCCAAGACTAGACTAGGTGCCGGACGCGGCTTTTTCATTTGCTTTCTGCAGTTGACTGGTTATTCCCATTTGAAGTTTTTATCGAAACTATTGCCCTTTTTTGGTCCGTGGTTCTTCGATCTTTTTCGCCCTCCTGCCTCGGTTTCTCTTGCGCGGGGACTCGCGAGGCAGAAGCCTCGGGAGCCCCCGCGGGTGTTCCTACCCCTATCGCCCAAGTTTCGCGGCCCTGGTCCACAGCTGGAGCACCCCTCCTGGCCATGCCTCACGGGCAGCACAACGCGAACACGGGGCCAAGGTCGGTCGCCCCCGCGGCCACGATCGGGGTTCACTTGTGAATGGGCGCACGACAGAAGGGAACAGTATCAGGATAACAAAAGCAGTACAATAATTAACGGCGTTGCCCTAAACACGCCCCCACGGGGCCACACATTGTTCCCTTTTTACGCAGGAGAAAAGGAAAGAAAAGGACAAAAGCAGGTGAAGCACGCCCCGTGCAGGCTCTCTTGGGAGGCCTGAGCCGCCTCCAGAGCTCAGTCGGACTCCATCTCGCGCTTCACCGGGGCGTGGCGGCGAGCGGACCCGCTGCCACCCCCCAAGCAGGCGCGGCGGCGTGGGGGCTGGCCGCGGCCGCTGTAGGAAGAATCGCCACCCGAAGGAGAGCTGGTGAAGCGTGAGGAGTCGCGGGCATCGCCAGCCGCCCGCACGCTGCCCTCTCCGCCCGCGCCGGGGCTGAGTCCTCGGCCGCGGTCGTCGCCCTCAGGGCAGCACCCCATGCGGCGGCCGTCTTCCCCGAACACCCTCACGTAGAGGGTGGCGTCGCCATCATACTTGAAGTGCAGGGAGCACCGGCGGCGGAGACCACGCGCGCGCGCGAATGTCTGCCAGCCGCGGGCCAGGAACAGGTTCCCTGCAGCAGAGACCTCCAGAGAAACCCATGAAGCCCGGCTGCAACAACCATCTGCCTGGAGCCAGAGGCCACTCAGGGCGCCATCTAGGAGCTCACCCAGGAGGAAGCACAGGAGCTGAAGCCGGACGCTGGACGGCTCCTCCGCCCTCACCATGAACTCCGGCAGCGCTTCATCAGCATGGAGGCGCGGCCTCGGGGGACGAGCGGCCGGGGAACGCCCTCCAACCATGGCCAGTCGCTCGTCACCATGCTGAGAGCCTCCCCCGCGACCGCGGGAGACCGCCGTGGAGGCCACGGGGTGCTTGCGAGGGCGACCTCGACCACGCTTGGGTGGAGGAGAGGAAGATTCGACCTGGCGGCCCTTCCCCTTCTCCGCGGTCAAGAACTTCCTTGGTGGAGCCATGGAGAAGAGGGAGAGACAAGAAGGATAGACTGGAAGGGCGCGCGCCGTTCCATACTTATAGCCGGCGAAGGCCAACCGCCGGCCTCCACGATCACCGATCATTATGACCAACTCTGCATGCAAGGACCTGTCGAATCCGGGCGGTTACCAAGGCGTCGTGGGGGAGCAGTGCCGCCCACGTCCAATCAGCCGCCACGCGGCGCCAAAGGCCGCAGGCTGTTAGGGCCCGCGACGCTTCGCACTTGCCCTTTCGCCTCTCTGCTCGGCCAAGTTCGGGCGCGCCATGGGCCCGGGGGCTACTGTCGGCGTTCTGGGAACGGGGGTCCCCAGACTTGCCTGCCTGCGGCCTGCGGCGTGGCTCAAAGGAGGCCCAGGACGGCCCATCTTCATCAACACAAGCTCAAGACCCTCGCGAGGGGCCAAGCCTCGCGGGGCGGACGACCAAGAGCTTCCTCAGGCGCGGCCTCGTCAGGCTGGCTCACGAGGAGGCGGAGAGTTCAAGGCAGGGTACCTCGCGAGGTGCCCATGACGTAAGCCATGACGACCAAGGGCGCCAGTCGGGCGCCAGCCCGCGCAGCGTCCTCCTTTCCTCTTTGGTGCAAAGGGAGCAAGCGCAGGCAAGAGCGTCAGGCAAAGGCATCCGTTTCGGTGCAACAAGACCAAGACCAGCCCCAACGGCTGGAACACAATCATCGTGGAGCCCAAGCAGGCGTCATCACCAGAGCCTTTGGCAGGCGAGGACCAACTTTAGTCAGGATAAGTGTACCCGCTGTTCCCCTTCAAAATGGCCAATTGTTGGCGCCCTTCCCGCTCAATATTTGGGAAGAGGCCGAGGGCCTTCGTCTATATAAGTAGAGCTAGCCACCATAGTAAAGGGGACGATCGGACAGAGGATCCGCCATTCGGAATCCAGAGAGAGAGAGAGAGAGACCCGAGCCTCAAGCTAGGGCGACGGGACACCACTTAGCAGTTCATCGCTTCCACCAAGGACAGACCCTCGCGAGGCTGTTCTTCCCTGTACTGTTCCTCATCAGCCCAAGAGGCAATCCACACACCACACACTGGAGTAGGGTATTACACCATGATGGTGGCCTGAACCAGTATAAATCTTGCGTCTCTTGTGCTGTTCTTGTTAGTAGTTTAGGTCCCTGCGATTCGGTGAGGTACGAGACGGTGGAGGGTTGGATCTCCGCGCGCACCCCAGAGTTCGAACCTTAAGGGTCTGCCGGAACCCGAAATCCGACAAATATCGAGTGTGGAATAATGGTGGATCGGTGTGCGGAATTGTCCTAGGAAATTGTTAACAAGACCGGTGATCACTATTACAGTTTCATATGAGGGAGAGGCATAAGCTAACATACTTTATCTACTTGGATCATATGCACTTATGATTAGAACTCTAGCAAGCATCCGCAACTACTAAAGATCATTAAGGTAAAACCCAATCATAGCATTAAAGCATCAAGTCCTCTTTATTCCCATACGCAACAATCCCTCTTACTCGGGTTTGTGTTTCAGTCACTCACCATCCCACTATAAGCGAATCATGAACGTATTGCAACACCCTACAGCGGGAATCCCTCACGCTTGCGCGACACGGAGGGCACCATAGGACAACACCAAAATAAAATATACAACTCATACCAATCTAGATCATAAATCAACCCAAAGACAAAAGATATCTACTCAAAACATCATAGGATGGCAACACATCATTCGGTCATAATATGTGGCATAAAGCACCATGTTCAAGTAGGGATTACAGCGGGGTGCGGGAGAGTGGACCGAGTAAAAGAGATGAGGATGGTGATGTTGATGAAGACGATCACCGCGGCGATGATTCCCCTCCCGATGGCACTCCGGTGCCACCAAGAGAGAGGAGGAGAGGTTCTCCCCCTTGTGCTTCCTCCTCCATGGCCTCCACCCTCTGGTCCTTGGCCTTCATGATGATGATGGCCCCTCCGGAATACTCCTCCATGGCCACCGGTGATGATGGCCCCCTCCGGCAGGGTGCCGGAGAGGGCCTAGATTGATTTCTCGTGGCTACAGAGGCTTGCGGCGACGGAACTTCCGATCTAGGTTAATTTTCTGAGATTTCTGTATTTATAGGAATTTTTGGCATCAGTCTCACGTCAAGGAGGTGCCCGAGGTGTCCATGAGGCAGGCCCACGCGCCTGGGGGGTGGGCGCACCCCCCACCCTCGTGGGCACCCCGGGACTCTCCTGGCCCAACTCTTTTACTCTGGGGTCTTCTTTTGGTCCATAAAAAATCGTCAAAAATTGGCTCGTCAATTGGACTCCGTTTGATATTCTTTCTCTATAAAAACTCAAAAACAAAGAGAAAACAGAAACTGGCACTGGGCTCTAGGTTAATAGGTTGGTCCCAAAAATCATATAAAACCACATATAAAAGCCCATTAAACATCCAAGATAGATAATATAACAGCATGAATACTTCATAAATTATAGATACGTTGGAGACGTATCAGTTATCACTAACTCGTTGCTGGCATGAGGAGAAGTTTCTAAGGTGAATGATGAGAACATGCTAGTTCTGGAGAAAGCAGCAAACCTTGATGTTGGTTATGGATACGTCTCCAACGTATCTATAATTTTTTATTGTTCCATGCTATTATAGTATCAATCTTGGATGTTTATTATGCAATTATATATCAATTTTTGGGACTAACCTATTAACCTAGTGCCCAGTGCCAGTTGTTGTTTTTGCTTGTTTTTGGCTTTTCAAGAAATCAATATCAAATAGAGTCCAAACGGAGAAAAAACTTTGGATTAAATTTTTCTGGACTAGAAGAGATCCTAGAAGGTTTGAGAGAAGACCTGACGAGCCACGAGGGAGCAACAAGCTCGGGAGGCGTGCCCCATGTTCCCCAGGCTTGTGGGTCCCTCGTGGCACCTCTTGACCTAATTCTGCCTCTGTAAATACTCAAATATACCCCTGACATCAGAGAGCCACCCGAAATACTTTTTCCACCGCCAAGTTTCTATTCTTGTGAGATCCCATCTGGAGGTCTTCCCGGCACTCTGCCGGAGGGGGGATGGATCACGGAGGGGCTCTACATCAACCTTGCTGCCCTTCCAATGATGCGTGCGTAATTTACCAAAGACCTAAGGGTCCATAGCTAGTAGCAAGATGGCTTCTTCTCTCTCTTTGATCTTCAATGCAATGTTCTCCTCGATGTTCCTAGAGTTCTATTCGATGTAATCACTTTTTTCGGTGTGTTTGTTGGGATCCGATGAATTGTGAGTTTATGATCAGATCATCCATGAATATTATTTGAGTCCTCTATGAACTCTTTTATGCATGATTATTATAGCTTTGTATTTCTCTCCGGTCTATTGATTTGGTTTGGCCAACAAGATTGAGTTTTCTTGCAATGGTAGAGGTGCTTTGTGATGGGTTCAATCTTGAGGTGATCTATATCCCAGTGACAGAAAGGGACAAAACACGTATTTGTATTGTTTCCATTAAGGATAAATGATGGGGTTTATTCATGCTTGAGTTTACCTTGTCTACATCATGTCATCTTGCTTAAGGTGTTACTCCGTTCTTTATGAACTTAATACTCTAGATGCATGCTGGATAGCGGTCGATGTGTGGAGTAATGGTAGTAGATGTAGGCAGGAGTCGGTCTACTTGTCTCGGATGTGATGCCTATATACATGATCATTGCCTTNTCACGGAGGGGCTCTACATCAACCTTGCTGCCCTTCCAATGATGCGTGCGTAATTTACCAAAGACCTAAGGGTCCATAGCTAGTAGCAAGATGGCTTCTTCTCTCTCTTTGATCTTCAATGCAATGTTCTCCTCGATGTTCCTAGAGTTCTATTCGATGTAATCACTTTTTTCGGTGTGTTTGTTGGGATCCGATGAATTGTGAGTTTATGATCAGATCATCCATGAATATTATTTGAGTCCTCTATGAACTCTTTTATGCATGATTATTATAGCTTTGTATTTCTCTCCGGTCTATTGATTTGGTTTGGCCAACAAGATTGAGTTTTCTTGCAATGGTAGAGGTGCTTTGTGATGGGTTCAATCTTGAGGTGATCTATATCCCAGTGACAGAAAGGGACAAAACACGTATTTGTATTGTTTCCATTAAGGATAAATGATGGGGTTTATTCATGCTTGAGTTTACCTTGTCTACATCATGTCATCTTGCTTAAGGTGTTACTCCGTTCTTTATGAACTTAATACTCTAGATGCATGCTGGATAGCGGTCGATGTGTGGAGTAATGGTAGTAGATGTAGGCAGGAGTCGGTCTACTTGTCTCGGATGTGATGCCTATATACATGATCATTGCCTTGGATATTGTCATGATTATTTGTTTTTCTATCAATTGCCCAACAGTAATTTGTTTACCCGCCATATGCTATTTTCAAGAGAGAAGCCTCTAGTGAAAACTATGGCCCCCGAGTCCATTTTTATCAAATATCAAAAACCAAAAAATACCTTGCTGCAATTTTATTTATGTTATTTTATTTTGTATTTTTGTTCTATCTATCTATCACTACAAGATTTAATCCTTGCAATTAACCGCCAAGGGATTAACAAGCCCTTGTTCGCGTTGGGTGCAAGTATTCATTATTTTGTGTGTAGGCACTGCTAACGAGGTGTTGCGTGCTTCTCCTACTGGATTGATAACCTTGGTTCTTAACTGAAGGAAATACTTATCTCTACTGTACTGCATAATCCTTTCCTCTTCGAGAAATCCCAAAGCAGATCACAAGTAGCAGTTATTCGCCCAACTTAGGGGCAATACTTTTGCTACACCTCGCGCATCAATCAAATCATGCACAAGGAGACATCGTGTGTGGAGGAGTGATCACCATGTTGGCCAACTCCCTTGGCCTCAACTACAATCAACTTCGCCCCATTTTTGGTAACAACCTTGTTAATATTCGTGTTCTTACTAGCGCTAGTATGGTAGTAGTTCGTCATGGTCGTCATTGCATCAGAATTCCTGGAGTGGCATACTTGTTGCCCACTCCTATGTCTAACTATTTCTCCGTAGAACATGGATAATTGCATTATGTTGCACAGGCAGGTGATGCGTCTTTTGACCAAGAAGGCCCAAAACCTAAGCGGATAGATGAAGAAGAACTCACCACCGATGAAGAAGAGGAGCAACCACAACAAGAAGCCTACACCACCTATGCGGACCTATGCAGCCTCCAGGGCTCTATTGATGATATGAGCAACCTCGCCACGTCCCTTCGAGGCACGTCCGCCTACATGAACAGGAGATTCTACAACTGGAGCCAAGGATTGGCTCCTGACCAACCATCACAATGATTTCGCCGGTTTGAGCTTGCAAAAGCTTAAGCTTGGGGGAGGTCATCACCAGTTCAAAATCAAGATGTGGAGGTATACTTGTAGTCGTGCATCACACAAGGCATCCGTTGTAAGACATATTTACAATCAATCAATCTTCAAGATGTGTTCTTCAATGTTTTCTTCTTGCAATCTGATATCCATGGGTGAGTAGTTCGATAAGGTATGGGTTGAGGCATTAGCCTTGCAACCCTCTGTATTTGTTGTGGCGATCAATGGAATGGCTTTGAATTAACATCCCGTATGTGTGAAATAAAATTCTTCCGTAGATGTCTCTTGTCTTGTCCGTGATCTTCATCCCTGCAGGTACCGAGGATCATGGATATCGAGCCACAGTAAGGCTAGGAGCAAGGAGAACATGAAGTGTTATACAGAACACTGGTTACAGTAAGGTTCAGTAGGTAACACGGATCCAATCCTTGGGGATTCATGAGGTGTAGTCATTAAATGCCCAAAGATCTTGTCTGATTTCATTATCTTCATTATCGAGGCAACCCCGCGCAATGGATAGGGCCTACGATAAGATAACTGATTCTTGATGCAGGACTCGTGCCGGGTCAAGATATAATTTGGTGTCACATCCCTAGTTCTGACAATGCCTAGTGCTAGCATCTGGTGTTGCATCATGTTTACTTTTCACAGAAAGTTGAAATGTGGATGACAGAACCCCCAGCACCCCCTGAAAATAACTAGGGTTTACTAAAATCTTTTTCAATGAACCTGAAATGCCCTTCCAAAATGTTCATCATCTTTGCCTTGGTCTTAAACCTTTGACAAAAATGGTGCACAATTTTCTAGGTCATCCTAAGGTCACTGAATTAAATCATAAGTATTTGAATTTGGACGTTTAAATTCTATAAAATATTTTAAATGTCCAAATAATCCTAACTGAAATGTTCCATGTTGGTTATATGCTAAACAGTGGGCATGAGCAGTTTGGTGATTTTTTAAAGTGCCTAAGCATTTTTAGAAAAGCCACAAAGTTACAGTAGAAATAGAAAAACAGAAAATAAGAGAGAGAGAGAGAGAATCTTACCTGGCCTCACCTGTGCAGCCCACCAACCGGCCCAGCACTGTAGCTGGCCGGACAAGCCCACCACCGCCTTCTCCCCTATCGTCTTCCTCCTCTACCAGGAGGACGAGCGTGTGCTCGACGTGCGCGCACTGTCGTGCGGCCACCTCCTGCTTGCCTGCCCACCGTTGGAAGCACCCCAGGGCGCCACGCACTCCCCTCGACCCTCTGCACCTCCCCCCTCACCGCAGCTCTCTCCCCTCCCCTCTCTGCTCTCTTCCCGAGTGGAGCTCGTCGCTGCCGACGCTGTTCACCGCAGCCACCGGCCCTACCTCACCCATCCAGAGTGTCCAAAAGAACCGCCGTCATCCCCTCCATCGTCTACACCAAGCCGTTCGACGCCGGGAAGCATGCAAGGACGCCAGCGACCCCTTCTTCAACCTCGGGTCGCCGAGATCGCTGGCGACCGTACCACGTCCCTGATGCCTCCCCGAGCCTGCCGAGTCCTCCATTGGAACCCCAGTGAGCTCCTCCGATTTCCCCCTCACTCCCCGTGCTCTTATATGTGCGCTAGCCACCGCCCCGCGAGTCCCGAGCGCCGTCGTCTGCCATGGCCGATGAGGTCCTCGCTCCTGAGCACCTCCTCTTGGTCCAGTGGCACCAGCGTTCTCCTAGAGCTCCCAGGAATCCGCCCCGCCGCTTAGCTCACTCGTCAACCAAGCGCAGCGCCTCGCCCGTGCTAAGCCGAACTCCGGCCGTCGCCAGCCGTCGTTGCAGTCGTCGCTTCCAGCCTCCTCCCGCCCAGCCGCATGCTCCGTTGGATGCGGCACACGACCAGCAGCCCGTAGGGCCAAACCGCGAGTCGAACGGTCGCCGGACGGCGAATCCCGAGCACCTCCGCCGCCCTGTTTGGTCGCCGGCGGCTAACCGCCGGTGCGCTGACGTGGCCACCTAGTTAGGGCTAATCACCCACTAATTAACCCCCTGACCCACTTACACATGGGCCCCACCGGATTAATTAGCCAGCTAACGAAATTAGGTAGAACTAATCCAACCCGACTGGACCCACGCGTCAGCATTGACTTTGCTGACGTGGTCGTTGACCGATCCCACCTGTCAGTGTCTCTGACCAGCACCGTGTCACTGACCAGTGGGCCCCACTGGTCAGGTTTGACCTGGACCGCACCTGTTGACCTACTGAGGTCAGCGTGATGCAATGCTGATGCAGTAATAGGTTTTTCTGGATTTATTCTTACTCAGGAAATTCCAGAAAATAGTGCTAACTTCAAAATTTCATAGAAATTGATCTATAACTCCAAATGAAAAGAATTATATGTGAAAATTGATCAGAATAATCCAATCTATCCATCTGTAATGTTTTCATGCATGTCAGAACACGTTAACCTTGCTATTCAAGTGAAACAAGTTAATGCACCTTTATGACTTCATAAAATGGGTTTGCATTTGAATCTTTGGTTCAAATGGACTCATTTCAATCTGTTCTAGCTTGCATTAGCCCAAAACACATTCATATTGCCATGTCATAGCATGCATCATATTGTTGCATATCGTCATGTGTTGATTGTGTTCGATGTATCTTTCGTGGTAGGTTCTGCCTCCGAGGATACCCACGATTATCCGACTAAAGGGCAGTATCCTACTACCACTCCATCAGGCAAGCAAAACCCCCCTTGTTCATTCTGATACAACCCACTCTCTCGCATCTGCTCTCTTTTACTGCATTAGGACAACAATGATTCAACGGTTACATGTTGCGGTAGTTGAACCCCTTTCCTCTGCATGACCTGTCATTGCCACAGTAAATAGATGAAACCCACTAGCATGAGTAGGAGTTGTTTGAGCCCTGATGTGCCTACTCATTCAAGCTTGTTTGTCATGCCTGCTACTGCTTAGAGTTGAGTCAGGTCTGATTCATCGGGGATGAATTGGAATGGTGATGAACATGTCCTACTGTGTGTGAGCTAAGTGTGTGAACATGATTTGGTAAAGGTAGCGGTGAGAGGCCATGTAGGAGTACATGGTGGGTTGTCTCATTGAAGCCGTCCTCAGGAACTAAGATCTGTGTTTGTGATCCATGAACAGCTACTACCATGCATTGGGCCCAAAACCAATGGACCCTCTCGGCTTCTTAACCACCCTTGTCCTCTGTCCAGGAGTTGCAAGTAGTTTCTGGTGTTTGTAGTATGCTGGAGGCCGTGCGCAGCGCTGACCCGAGGGGTGGGCTGTGATGCGGTAGGCACGTGGCCGGGTATGCCAGGCGCCAGTTTGGTGTCGCGGAACCATGTACACATCGTTCAGGGCCGTATGTGGAAACCTCGGCCGGACTCCCTGTGGATGGAACCTGAATAGGCGATAAACCTGGACTAGAGACTTGAGTGTTTAGGTAGGCCGTGGCCGACACCCTCGTTGGGCTTCCGCTTGAAGGTTGCCGAGTACATGTCGTGTAAACAGTGGTAAGTGGTGAGAGCGTGTGTGAAGAAGTACACCCCTGCAGGGTTAACATCATCTATTCGAATAGCCGCGTCCGTGGTAAAGGACCTCTGGGTTGCCTGTACAATTCATAGATAACTTGAAGTGGATACCCTAAAATGCGCAAGATAAGCATGAGTGCTATGGATGGCCTTCTCGTAGGGAGACGAGATTGGATCCATAGTCGTGTATTGATATGGTGAATATGTGGACTCGTGTGCGCCACTTCAAAAGAGTTACTTGCAGTCGTAGTTCAGGCTAGCCACTGAGTCAAAGCTGGCTTGTTGCAGTTAAACTGCACCCCCCCCCCCTTGTTGATATCGATGCATATGTAGTTAGTTCTGATGTAAGTCTTGCTGGGTACATTTGTACTCACGTTTGCCTATTTTATGTTTTGTAGAGAGACTTCAGTCTCGCTAGTAGTTCCGCGTGGACTTCGACGTTTAGCTTGATACCTCAGCTACGATCTTGTGCCCTCGGATGGATCTGGTAGATAGTCAGGCTTCTCAGCCTTTTTCATTTGTAGATGTCCGTACTCAGACATTTTAAGCTTCCGCATGTGCTTTGACTTGTATGCTCTGAATGTTGGGTCATGAGACCCATGTTTGTAATATCTCGCTCCTCGGAGCCTAATGATTAAATACTTTGAGTCGTAGAGTTTTGTTGTGATGCCATGTTGTATTTACACATATCGAGCATATTGTGTGTATGATTGAAATGCTTGGTATGTGTGGGATCCGACAACCTAGTTGTTTATCCTTGGTAGCCTCTCTTATGGGGAAATGTAGTCTTGTGCTTCCATGAGCCATAGTAGTCCGCTACAGCCCGGTTCACGGAGTCCTGCTAGCCCAACACTACTGCTCCGGAACACTTGACTGGCTGGCATGTGATTCACTTCGTTCTTGTGTCTGTCCCTTAGGGGAAATGTCACGCGGTGACATCCGGAGTCCTGCCTAGCCTGCTACAGCCTGGTTCACCGGAGTCCTGTTAGCCCAGTGCTACAGCCCGAATTCACACGCTGCTGACCGACATGCTCGATGTTGATTCATGTATGCCTACCCCCGTAAGTTAGTGCCACTTTGGGTTCACGACTAGTCATGTCAGCCCGAGTTCTCTGTCATATGGATGCTAGCAACACTATCGTATACGTGAGCCAAAAGGTGCAAACGGTCCTGGGCCATGGTAAGGCGACACCCGCGGGAGTACCGTGCGTGAGGCCGCAAAGTGATATGAGGTGTTACCGGCTAGATCGATGTGACTTGGAATCGGGGTCCTGACATTTGGACACATCCCCCACTCCGGTTCGTAACAAGCACACCTCGATGGGTTATTTCCAACGCACAAATTAAGATCATATCTGGTCCCAACACAAATACATGGTTGTAAGCATTAAGACCTCATACATGTACCTCTTTTTATAATAAGTGTTTGAATCACTATTTGTCGGATCAAGGGTTCCGGTAGACCCTTAAGGTTTGAACTCTAGGGTGCGCACGGAGATCCAACCCTCCACCGTCTCGTACCTCGCCGAATTGCAGGGACCCCTGCCGCGTGGAGGAGGCGCCGACCCGGCGGACGAATGTCTTGGCATGGCGGCTGGAGGGCGGCGCCTGCGAGCCGTCGAGGAGGGCCGCGACGAGTGGAGAAGCCGGCGCAAGGGGGCGGGCAAACAAGGAGCCGCGCGGCCTCCTCCATGAGGTCGCCGGGGAGCGCAGGGGCGGTGCTTGCTGCCCGTCCTCCGCCAGGCCGATGGCGGTGTTGACGGCGGGTGACGGGGAACGACGAGGGCGCCCTTTGACGGGAGCGTCCCGGGCGACGTGGGAGGTGAGGGCGGCCCGGCGCTCAGTGCGGGCTCGACGAGCGTCGGACATGGTTGCGGTGGCCGGGGAAGAACGAGGCGATGAAAGGCAGATTCCGGCGCACCCCTACCTGGCGCGCCAAATGTCGGGTCACGGGTTCCGGCAGACCCTTAAGGTTCGAACTCTGGGGTGCGCACGGAGATCCAACCCTCCACCTCTCGTACCTCGCCGAATCGCAGGGACCTAAACTACTAACAAGAACACACAAGAGACGCAAGATTTATACTAGTTCGGGCCACCGTTGTGGTGTAATACCCTACTCTAGTTTGTGGTGTGTGGATTGCCTCTGGGGCTGATGAAGAACAGTACAGGGAAGAACAGCCTCGCGAGGGTCTGTTCTTGGTGGGTGTGATGAACTGCTAAGTGGCAACCCGTTACTCTAGCCCGAGGAGCGGGTTTCTCTCTCTCTCTCTGGATTCCGAATGCTCGATCCGATCGTCCTCTGTCCTCCGTCTCTGAGTGTGGCTACCCCTATTTATAGGCGAAGGCCCTGGGCCTCTTCCCAAATATTGAGCAGGAAGGGCGCCAACAATTGGCCATTTTGAAGGGGAACAACGGGTACACTTATCCTGACTAAAGTTGGTCTTCGCCTGCCAAAGGCTCTGGTGATGACGCCTGCTTGGGCTCCATGATGACTGCATTCCAGCCGTTGGAGCTGGTCTTGGTCTTGTTGCACCGAAACGGATGCCTTTGCTTGATACCCTTGCCTGCGCTTGCCCCCTTTGCACCAAAGAGGAAAGGAGGACGCTGCGCGGGCTGGCGCCCGACTGGCGCCCTTGGTCGTCATGGCTTGCGTCACGGGCACCTCGCGAGGTACCCCGCCTTGAGTTCTCCGCCTCCTCATGAGCCAGCCTGACGAGGCCGTGCCTGAGGAAGCTCTTGGTCATCCGCCCCGCGAGGCTTGGCCCCTCGCGAGGGTCTTGAGCTTGAGTTGATGAAGATGGGCCGTCCTAGGCCTCCTTTGAGCCACGCCGCAGGCCGCAGGCAGGCAAGTCTGGGGACCCCCGTTCCCAGAACGCCGACAGTAGCCCCCGGGGCCACGACGCGCCCGGACTTGGCCGTGCAGAGAGGCGAAAGGGCAAGTGCGAAGCGACATGGGCCCTAACAGCCTGCGGCCTTGGGCGCCGCGTGGCGGTTGATTGGACGTGGGCGCACTGCATCCCCCATGACGCCTTTGTAACCGCCCGGATTCGACAGGTCCTTGCATGCAGAGTTGGGCACGATGACTGGTTATCGTGGAGGCCGACGGTTGGCCTTCGCCGGCTATAAGTACGGAACGGCGCTCACCCTTCCGGTCTATCCTTTCTTGTTTCTCCTTCTTCTCCATGGCTCCACCAAGGAAGTTCTCGGCTGCAGAGAAGGGGAAGGGCCGCCCGGTCGAGTCTCCCTCTCCTCCGCCTAAGCATGGTCGAGGTCGCCCTCGCAAGCACCCCATGGCCTCCGCGGCGGTCTCCCGCGGTCGTGAGGGAGGCTCTCAACGTGGCGACGAGCGGCTGGCCATGGTTGGAGGGCGTGCCCCGGCCGCTCGTTCCCCGAGGCCGCGCCTCCACGCTGCTGAAGCGCTGCCGGAGTTCTTGGTGAGGGTAGAGGAGCCGTTCAGCGTCCGGCTTCAGCTCCCGTGCTTCCTCCTGGGTGAGCTCCCAGATGGCGCCCTGAGTGGCCTCTAGCTCCAGGCAGATGGTTGTTGCAGCCGGGCTTCGTGGGCCTTTCTGGAGGTCTCTGCTGCAGGGAACTTGTTCCTGGCCCGCGGCTGGCAGACATTCGCGCGTGCGCGTGGTCTCCGCCGCCGGTGCTCCCTGCACTTCAAGTATGATGGCGACGCCACCCTCTACGTGAGGGTGTTCGGGGAAGACGGCCGCCGCAGGGGGTGCTGCCCTGAGGACGACGACCGCGGCCGAGGACTCAGCCCCGGCGCGGGCGGAGGGGGCAGCGCGCGGGCAGCTGGCGATGCCCGCGACTCCCCACGCTTCACCAGCTCTTCTTCGGGTGGCGATTCTTCCAGCAGCGGCCGCGGCCAGCCCCCATGCCGCCGCGCCTGCTTGGGGGGTGGCAGCGGGTCCGCTCGTCGCCACGCCCCGGTGAAGCGCGAGATGGAGTCCGACTGAGCTCCGGAGGCGGCTCGGGCCTCCCAAGAGAGCCGGCACGGGGCGAGCTTCACCTGCTTTTGTCCTTTTCTTTCCTTTTCTCCTGCGTAAAAAGGGAACAATGTTCGGCCCCGTGGGGGCCTGTTTAGGGCAATGTCGTTAATTAATGTACTGCTTTTGTTATCCTGTTAGTGTTCCCTTCTGCCGTGCGCTCATTCGCAAGCGAACCCCGATCGTGGCCGCGTGGGCGGCCGACCTGGCCTCGTGTTCGCGTTGTGCTGCCCGTGAGGCATGGTCAGGAGGGGTGCTCCAGCCGTGGACCAGGGCCGTGAAACTTGAGCGATAAGGGTAGGAACACCCGCGGGGCCTCCCGAGGCTTCTGCCTCGCGAGCCCCCGCGCAAGAGAAACCGAGGCAGGAGGGCGAAAAAGATCGAAGGACCAAGGACCAAAACGGGGCGATAGCTTCGATAAAAAGTTCAAATGGGAATAACCAGTCAACTGCAGAAAGCAAATGAAAAAGCCGCGTCCGGCACCTAGTCTAGTCTTGGACGTCTTCTCACCAGCGCGGAGCTAAGTGCTGCTACTGGGCGTAGGAGGGAGCTCCAGGGCCTGAGGCCGGCACCCCTGAGACTCCGGGGCGTGTACAGCCCCACTCATTGTTACGTGAGAGTGTCACGGGGCGGCGAGCTTCATAGGCACTGGGCCTTCTTCACAGGCTCCGGGCCTTTCCTCTGGTAAGCAAGCTTCACGGGCATTCGCCCTCTTCACAGGCTCTGGGCCTTTCCAAAGAGGTGAGCTTCACAGGCATTCGCCTTCTTCACAGGGTCCGGGCCTTTTCCAAAAGGATGAACTTCACAGGCATTCGCCTTCTTCACAGGCTCTGGGCCTTTCCCAAGATGTGAGCTTCACATGCATTCGCCTTCTTCACATGCTCTGGGCCTTTTCTAAAAAGATGCACTTCACAGGCATTCGCCTTCTTCACAGGCATTCGCCTTCTTCACAGGCTCTGGGCCTTTTCCAAAAAGATGCACTTCACAGGCATTCGCCTTCTTCACAGGCTCTGGGCCTTTTCCAAAAAGATGCACTTCACAGGCATTCGCCTTCTTCACAGGCTCTGGGCCTTTTAGGGGTAGAACCTCCGGAGGTGCTGGATGTTCCAGCGTTTTGTATAGGTACTCCCTCTTGCGTCTCCAAGCGTACGGAGCCAGGCCTGGAAACATGAACAACCTTGAATGGGCCCTCCCACATGGGAGAGAGCTTATGCAGTCCCTCCCTGGAAAGGACCCGTAGGAGCACGAGGTCTCCTACCTCGAGAGTTCTGGGGCGGATGTTGCGACAGTGGTATCGCCGGAGTGCTTGCTGGTACCTTGCCACTCGCAGTGCAGCTTCCCGACGGCGCTCCCCCCCCCCCAGCACAAGAGCCGTCCCCCGCATGGCGTCCTGCTGCGTTTCATCAAACGCCAGGACCCGCGCGGATCGACGCTTGACCTCGTGAGGGAGGACCGCTTCGGCCCCGTAGACCAGGAAGAAGGGGGTCTCTCCAGTTGGCTTGGTCGCAGTTGTGCGAATGGACCATAGCACGGAGGGGAGCTCGTCGTACCAGCCTCTGCCGCAGGCTTCCAGCTTCTTCTTGAACGTCCTGGTCTTGAGGCCTCTCAGAACCTCTGCATTCGCCCGCTCGGCCTGTCCATTGCTGTGGGGGTGTGCCACCGAAGCGTAGCATATCTGCGTTCCAAGGTTAGCGCAGTACGTTTTAAAAAGGTTACTGGTGAACTGCGAACCGTTGTCGGTGATGATGCGGTTCGGCACGCCGAACCGGCTCACGATGCCCTTGATGAACTTGACCGCAGAACCTGCGGGGATGGTGCGGACGGCCTCGACTTCGGCCCACTTGGTGAATTTGTCCACGGCGACGTAGAGGTAGCGATAGCCCCCTGGCGCCCGAGGGAAAGGGCCCAGAATGTCTAGCCCCCAGACCGCGAATGGCCAAGTGAGGGGAATGGTCTGCAGGCCTCCTGCTGGCTGGTGGATCTGCTTGGCATGGAATTGGCAAGCCTCGCAAGCCTTCACGAGGTCGATGGCGTCATTGAGCGCGGTGGGCCAATAGAAACCGCTGCGAAACGCCTTCCCGACAAGGGTCCGTGACGATGAATGGTGCCCACAATCTCCGCCATGTATATCAACCAATAATTCCTTCCCCTGTTCCCTGGTGATGCAGCGTAGGGATACGTCGTTTGGTCGTCTCCGGTAAAGCTCTCCGTCCATGATGCTGTATGCCGTGGCTTACCGCGCCACACGCTCTGCCTCCTCCTCCTTCTCTGGCAAAGTCCCACGCGTTAAGTAACTCTTGAGCTCCGTGATCCAGCACTCCTCTTGAGGTTCCATTGTTAGGAGCAGGCACGCCCCCGAGGCCGGGCCACAGGCTGGGGCTCCCGAGGCTGGAGGCTGAGGGAGCTCCTCCAGAGGTTGTGCCGTGCTTGATAACGGCGGCAGGGCTGAGGGCTTGAAGAGCCGTTCCTCAAAGACACCCGGCTCCTGGGGTAACCCCTGGAGGCTCGTTTGGCGATGTCATTGGCCTCTTGATTGGTGCCGCGGGGCACGTGCTGCGGCTCCAACCCCCAGAACTGTTTCTCCATCCTGCGGACCTCCGCAAGGTAGGCCTCCATGTGTTCATCCCTTGGCTCGTACACCTTGTTGGAGAAATTGACGAGGAGCTGCGAATCGCCCTTGATGGTAAGGCGCTTCACCCCCAGGGCAGCGGCAGCCTTCAGGCCTGCTATCAGCCCCTCGTATTCTGCTATATTGTTGGAGACCTTCTCGCCATGCTGGAAACAGAGCTGCACGGCATAGTAGACCTTGTCTTGAGAGGGGGATATGAGTACTGCCCCAGCCCCAGTGCCCTGTCTCGAGAACGCTCCGTCGAAGTACATGATCCAACCTTCTGGCGCTTCGCTCCCCGGGGAGAGGGACCGATCCTCGCCGGCCCTGAGGCCCGGCGCTTCTGTCCATTCGGCCACGAAATCTGCCAGCGCAGCCCCCTTGATGACTCTGGTCGTACTGAACTCGAGCTGGAATGCTTGCAGCTCAATGTTCCACTCGGCGACCCTCTCTGCCGAGTTGGGGCTCCTGAGCACCCTCTCCAGGGGGTATGCCGAGACAACCTTGATTGGATGACCCTGGAAGTAGTGACGCAGCTTGCGCGAAGCCACTAGGAGTGCCAGGAGGAGCTTCTGCGGCATGGGGTACCGTGCCCTCGCATCCCGTAGCACGGTACTGACGAAGTACACCGGGTGCTCGACGAGGTTAGGGGCGTTGGTACTGGTGGCGTCCTCCGAAAGCGGTGGTGCCTCCTGAGGCGTCGGCGCCTCCGGAAGCTGGGTGCTTGGACGGGGGGTCCCCCCCACCCTTGTTGCGCTCTGCTGTGACAGCTGATCTTCCTCCATTGCGGTGCTGACTTCTGCTAGTTCCTTCTGATTCGGTCTTGCCTTAGCTCGGGTGGCCGCCGTGGTCTTGGCCTGACGCTCCTCCCTAACCGCCACTAGAGCACCGCTCGCGGAGTAAGGAGTGGCGGCGAGGTAGAGTACCAAGGGCTCCGGAGGGCGCGGGGCCACCATCACCGGAGGGCTGGTCAGGTACCTCTTGAGGTCTTGAAACGCTTGGTCGGCCTCTTCAGTCCACTCGAAGGGCCCCTTTTTCTTCATCAGCTGGAAGAAAGGCAGCGCCCGCTCCCCCAATCGGGAGATGAAACGGCCCAGCGCCATTACGCGCCCTGTGAGCTTCTGCATCTCCCTAAGGGTCTTCGGTGGACTCATGTCTTCCACTGCCTTGACCTTTTCTGGGTTGGCCTCGATGCCTCGGTGGGACACGAGAAAACCAAGGAGCATGCCTGAGGGAACTCCAAACACACACTTCTCTGGGTTGAGTCGCAGGCTCACTGCGTTGAGGCTCGCGAAGGTTTCTTCCAGGTCTTGTATCAAGGTCTTGGCCTCGCGAGACTTCACCACGATGTCGTCGACGTATGCCTCCACATTCTTCCTGAGCTGTGGGCCCAAGGTGATGTGCATGAGCCGCTGGAAGGTTGCCCCTGTGTTGCGTAGCCCGAATGGCATGCAGGTATAGCAGTAAACTCCACACGGGGTCAGGAAGGCCGTCTTCTCCACGTCTTCCACCGCCATCTTGATTTGGTGATACCCCGAAAAGGCGTCCAAGAAGCACAACAGGTCACACTCGGCGGTGGAATCGACGATCTGGTCGATGCGAGGGAGTGGAAATGGATCCTGTGGGCATGCTTTGTTGAGGTTGGTGAAGTCGACACACATGCGCTCCTTTCCTCCCTTCTTCGTCACCACCACGGGGTTGGCCAACCAATCTGGGTATCGGACCTCGCGGATAACCCCCGCGGCCTCTAGCTTGCGGGTCTCTTGGACAACGAAGGCCTGCTTTTCGGTGGACTGCCTCCTTGCTTTCTGCTTCACTGGACGCACGTTGGGGCACACGTTGAGGTGTTGCTCGATCACGCCCCGTGGAATCCCAGCCAGCTGATCGGGCTCCCAGGAGAACACCTTCTTGTTCGCACGCAGGAACTTGACAAGGGCTTCCTCCTGCTCGGGCTCGAGGTTGGCGCCTATGGTGAAGGTGGCGTCTGTGGACCCGTCCTCATCGACGGGTATCTGCTTGGTCTCCGCCTTGTCCTGGGTGAACAACTGCTTCTTCTTGGTTGGCGCAGCCCCCTTGGGCTTGGGGGCTTTCGCATCGGCGGGCTGTGCTGCGGCCGCCATCCTGAGGGTGAGCCTGAGCGCTCGCAGCGCACCTTCGGTCTCCCCGGGCACGGTGAGGACGCCACTGCTCCCCGGCATCTTCATGAGGTTGTACCCCGGGTGGGTTGCGGCCATGAATTTGGCCAATGCCGGATAGCCGAGGATGGCGTTGTAGGGGAGGCCAATGGGGGCGATGTCGAAGTCGACCAATTTTGTGCGGAAGTTGTCGTAGGTGCCGAAGGTCACTGGAAGCCGGATTTGCCCCAAGGAGCTGGATGACCCTCCTCCTACGCCCGAAAAAGGCTGGCTGGGCAGCAGCCGCTCCCTGGGTATGCAGAGGAGGCTGAAGGCTTCGACCGAGAGTACATTGAGGCCGGCGCCGCCGTCGATGAGGGTCCTGGTGACGGTGACCTGGCAGATGGTAGGCGTGCAGAGCAGCGGGAGTGCGCCCGAGCCGGCCGAGTTGGCGGGGTGGTCTTGAGAGTCGAAGGTCAGCCCGGCCGACGACCCCGTCCGGCCTGAGGGAGCCCCCTGCCGCGTGGAGGCGGCGCCGACCCGGCGGACGAATGTCTTGGCATGGCGGCTGGAGGGCGGCGCCTGCGAGCCGCCGAGGAGGGCCGCGACGAGTGGAGAAGCCGGCGCAAGGGGGCGGGCGAACAGGGAGCCGCGCGGCCTCCTCCATGAGGTCGACGGGGAGCGCAGGGGCGGTGCTTGCTGCCCGTCCTCCGCCAGGCCGATGGCGGTGTTGACGGCGGGTGACGGGGAACGACGAGGGCGCCCTTTGAAGGGAGCGTCCCGGGCGACGTGGGAGGTGAGGGCGGCCCGGCGCTCGGTGCGGGCTCGACGAGCGTCGGACATGGTTGCGGTGGCCGGGGAAGAACGAGGCGATGAAAGGCAGATTCCGGCGCACCCCTACCTGGCGCGCCAAATGTCGGGTCATGGGTTCCGGCAGACCCTTAAGGTTCGAACTCTGGGGTGCGCACGGAGATCCAACCCTCCACCGTCTCGTACCTCGCCGAATCGCAGGGACCTAAACTACTAACAAGAACACACAAGAGACGCAAGATTTATACTAGTTCGGGCCACCGTTGTGGTGTAATACCCTACTCTAGTTTGTGGTGTGTGGATTGCCTCTGGGGCTGATGAAGAACAGTACAGGGAAGAACAGCCTCGCGAGGGTCTGTTCTTGGTGGGTGTGATGAACTGCTATGTGGCAACCCGTTACTCTAGCCCGAGGAGCGGGTTTCTCTCTCTCTCTCTCTGGATTCCGAATGCTCGATCCGATCGTCCTCTGTCCTCCGTCTCTGAGTGTGGCTACCCCTATTTATAGGCGAAGGCCCTGGGCCTCTTCCCAAATATTGAGCGGGAAGGGCGCCAACAATTGGCCATTTTGAAGGGGAACGGCGGGTACACTTATCCTGACTAAAGTTGGTCTTCGCCTGCCAAAGGCTCTGGTGATGACGCCTGCTTGGGCTGCATGATGACTTCATTCCAGCCGTTGGGGCTGGTCTTGGTCTTGTTGCACCGAAACGGATGCCTTCGCTTGATACCCTTGCCTGCGCTTGCCCCCTTTGCACCAAAGAGGAAAGGAGGACGCTGCGCGGGCTGGCGCCTGACTAGCGCCCTTGGTCGTCATGGCTTGCGTCACGGGCACCTCGCGAGGTACCCTGCCTTGAGTTCTCCGCCTCCTCATGAGCCAGCCTGACGAGGCCGCGCCCGAGGAAGCTCTTGGTCGTCCGCCCCGCGAGGCTTGGCCCCTCGCGAGGGTCTTGAGCTTGAGTTGACGAAGATGGGCCGTCCTGGGCCTCCTTTGAGCCACGCCGCAGGCCGCAGGCAGGCAAGTCTGAGGACCCCCGTTCCCAGAACGCCGACACTATTTGCTTGATTGATCCGGTCAAAAGCTGGAATTGATCCTTTAACAAAAGCTTGCTAGATACCATCGCTTCAAGGGAATCTTCCTCTCATGGGTTCGATAACCCAAGGTCATCTCTGGGGAAATAGGGTGCGGGATACACTTTTCTGTTCCATTAACGGATCACTAAAAGGAGGTATCACCTCCCCTGAATGGTATGGTAATCCTGTCCTGGAGGTCATGTTGTTGGAAAATGGTGAACCTACAAAATATGAAGAAGCAATGATGAACCGGATTCCAATAAATGGCTTGAAGCCATGAGATCCGAGATCGGGTGCATGAATGAGAACTAGGTATGGCTTTGTTAGACTTACCTGATGACCGAAAGGCCATTGATAACAAATGGATCTTAAGAAGAAGGCAGATATTGATGGTAATGTCACCATCTATAAAGCTCGACTTGACGCAAAGGGTTTTCGGCAAGTTCAAGGGGTTGACTATGATGAGACTTTCTCACCAGTAGCGATGCTGAAGTCTATCAATTTTATGTTAGCAATTGCTGCATTTTTTTAATTATGAAATATGGCAGATGGACATCAAAACATCGTTCGTTAATGGTTTCCTTAAGGAAGACTTGTATATGATGCAAACCGAAGGTTTTTGTCGATCCTAAGGATGCTAATAAGGTATGCAAGCTCTAGAGGTCCATCTATGGATTGGTGCAAGCATCTCGGAGTTGGAATGCAAGCATCCCAGAGTTGGAATGTTCGCTTTGATGAGGTGATCAAAGCTTTTGGTTTTATACAAACTTATGGAAAAGCTTGTATTTATAAGAAAGTGAGTGGGAGCTATGTAGCATTTCTAATACTGTATGTGGATGACATATTATTGATCGTAAATGATACAGAATTTCTGGAAAGCATAAAGGGTTATGTGAACAAGAGTTTTTCAATGAAAGACCTGGGCGAGGCTGCTTGCATATTGGGCATCAAGATCTATAGATATAGATCAAGACACCTGATAGGACTTTCACAAAGCACATACCTTGACAAGATTTTGAATAAGTTCAAAATGGACCAGTCGAAGAAGGGGTTCTTGCCTGTGTTGCAAGGTATGAAGTTGAGTAAGACTCGAAGCCTGACCACGACAGAAAAAGAGAAAGGATGAAAGTCGTCCCCTATGCCTCAGCAATAGGCTCTATAATGTACGTCATGTTGTGTACCAGACCTAATGTGTGCCTTGCCATAAGTCTGGCAGGTAGGTACCAGAATGATCCAGGAATGGATCACTGGGCAACGGTCAAAAATATATTTCCTTAACTACCTAAAGAGGACTAAGGAAATGTTTCTCGTTTATGGAGGTGACGAAGAGCTCGTCGTAAAGGGTTACGTCGAGAAGCTTTGACATTGATCTAGATGACTCGAAATTCAAACCGGATATGTACTTATTTTGAATGGAGGAGCAGTTAGTTGGAGTAGCTCCAAGTAGAGCGTGGTAGCAACATATAGATGTGAAGCAGAATACATAGCTGCTTCAGAAGCGGCGCATGAAAGAGTCTGGAAAGGAGTTCATATCCGATCTAGGACTGGTACCTAGTGCATCGGATCCAATGACTATCTTTTGTGACAACACTGGTGCCATTGCCAAGGAACCAAGGTTTCACAAGAAAACAAAGCACATCAAACGCTGCTTCAACTCCATCCATGATTACATCAAGGAGGGAGGCATAGAACTTTGCATACCCATTGACTAAACCTCTTCCACGAGCAAAACATGTTCAACACCAAAACTCTATGGGTGTTAGATTTATTACGATGTCAACTAGATTATTAACTCTAGGGCAAGTGGGAGACTGTTGGAAATATGCCCTGGAGGCAATAATAAAGTGGTTATTATCATTTTTCCTTATTCATGATAAATGTTTATTATCCATGCTAGAATTGTATTGACCGGAAACTTAAATAGATGTGTGGATACNAAGCTTTGACATTGATCTAGATGACTCGAAATTCAAACCGGATATGTACTTATTTTGAATGGAGGAGCAGTTAGTTGGAGTAGCTCCAAGTAGAGCGTGGTAGCAACATATAGATGTGAAGCAGAATACATAGCTGCTTCAGAAGCGGCGCATGAAAGAGTCTGGAAAGGAGTTCATATCCGATCTAGGACTGGTACCTAGTGCATCGGATCCAATGACTATCTTTTGTGACAACACTGGTGCCATTGCCAAGGAACCAAGGTTTCACAAGAAAACAAAGCACATCAAACGCTGCTTCAACTCCATCCATGATTACATCAAGGAGGGAGGCATAGAACTTTGCATACCCATTGACTAAACCTCTTCCACGAGCAAAACATGTTCAACACCAAAACTCTATGGGTGTTAGATTTATTACGATGTCAACTAGATTATTAACTCTAGGGCAAGTGGGAGACTGTTGGAAATATGCCCTGGAGGCAATAATAAAGTGGTTATTATCATTTTTCCTTATTCATGATAAATGTTTATTATCCATGCTAGAATTGTATTGACCGGAAACTTAAATAGATGTGTGGATACATAAAAACACTGTGTCCCTATTAAGTCTCTTACAGACTAGCTCGTTGATCAAAGATGGTTCAGGTTTCCTAACCATAGACATGAGTTGTCATTTGATAATGGGATCAATTAGGAGAATGATGTGATGGACAGACCCAACCGTAAGCTTAGCAATAGATCGTATCACTTAGTTTATTTGCTACAACTTTCTTCATGTCAAGTATCTGTTGCTTAGACCATGAGATCATGCCACTCCCGAATACCGAAAGAATACTTTGTGGGTTATCAAACATCACTTTGTAACTAGGTGACCATAAAGGTGCTCTATGGGTATCTCAAAAAGTGTTTGTTGGGTTGCATGGATCGAGACTGGGATTTGTTGCTCCATGTGACGGAGAGATATCTCTAGGCCCTCTCAGTAACACAACATCACAACAAGCTTGCAAGCATGTGACTAATGAGTTTAGTCATGGGGGTATTGTATTACTGAATGAGTAAAGATACTTGCCGGTAATGAGATTGAACTAGGTATGGAGATACCGATGATCGAATCTTGGGAAAGTAACATATCGCCGGACAAACGGAATTCTATACGAGATTAACTGAATCCTCGACATCATGGTTCAACTGAGAGAGATCTTCGTTGAATATGTGGGAGTCAATATGGGCATCCAGGTCCCTCTATTGATTATTGATCAGAGAGGAGTCTTGGTCATGTTTACATGTTCTCGAACCAGTCGGGTCACACAGTTCGGTAACCCTAGGGTAGTATTGGGATATTAATAGTGGTGAGACCGAATGTTGTTTCGAGCCTCGGATGAGATCTAGGATGTCACGAGGAGCTCCAGAATAGCCGTAGGTAAAGATTTATATATGGGAAGTGATATTCAGGGTTCCGAAAAAGTTCAGAAATTTTTGGTAGAGTACCAGGAAGGTTCTAGAAGGTTACAGGGGTTCCATCGTGGGTCCCAACGACCAAAGAAGGGCCCACATGGACCTAGGGGTGGGGCTACAGCCCACATGGACCGAGGGGTGGGGCTACAACCCATGGCCCATGTTGTTTAAATCTAGAGATAAGGTCGTATCTCTATATTTAAAGGGTTGAATCTAGAGATAAGATCTTATCTCCAAATTTAAAGGGATTTCTCCCTTGTGACCGTCCCTAGGAGGGTTTTGGCCGCCCCTCCCTGCCCCCTAGCCTATATAAAGAGAGGGTACATGCATGGGGAGGGCTACCCTTCCACCCTTGGTCGTCGTTTCTCTAAATTCCTACCATCTCATCGCCCAGACGCTTGGCAAAGCCCTGCAGCAGTTCTGCTTCCACCACCACCACCCTGCCGTGCTGGCCTATATCCCATCTACCTATCCACCCTCCCTTGCTGGATCAAGAAGGTGGAGATTTCACTGAGCCGTACGTGTGCACATCTCGGAGGAGTCATTTGTTCGGTGATCGGATCGGATTGGATCGCGAAGGAGTACGACTACGCCAACCACGATCACTAGATCATTAACGCTTTCAGTCTACAAGGGTATGTAGACACACTCACCTCTCATTGCTAGCATCTCCATAGATAGATCTTTGGGTGTTTCGTAGGAATTTTCTTTTGTTTTCCATGCAACGTTCCCCATCAAGTACAAGTCTCAATGTTTTGATTAGTTGAAGCCGGTGATGAGGTCACTTCTTCACATCCAAAAGGTCAAGGTCAAAGCCATTGATGATGAAAATTTGAAGGAGCAGTATTTGTCATCTAATGATGGGTTTGAGGAGTGACCTTCGACGCTAGCATCATTATCTTTTAGAGGATCACAATATTTCTCACAAGCTGGGTAAAAACTTGAAAAAAGTGCATAGAGGCATTAACTTGGTACTATGGGGCCTAACTTGAGCAATATTTCTCGTAAGTAATCTTACCTAAGAGTATGTCAAAGCAACGGGACACATGATTGCATAAAAACTATATGTCTTAATTTCCCTTAGTAGTGTGGTTGCTTCCTAAGGGGACAATCATGAGCATGCATGAGTCAGTGGTTTTGCAGAACATAGGCTTAGGCTCTACCAACATATCCCCAATTAAGAAACAATAATCAATGCAAGTCATTATGGAATTAACAACCATGCGATATTCTTGCCGTACTCAAGAACATTTGATCGCCATAAGTAACACAGTCAGCTAGTCCTTAGCATAACTATGGATTGGGCCGCATGTTGCACTCTTTTAATTATTGCCATTTACATTTCCTTGCAACTCCACCATCACAAATCACTACACCGTTACGCCTTTTAGCACTTAAGGGATGGCTTTGTCATTTATCAACAAAACCAGTAGGGTATAAATGGACATGCACATTCAGTTTCTTAATAAATTAACCAATGCATTAAAAAAATCAAAGTGGAAGTAAGAGTTCATAGGGTGGATGGAAATCTCTCTATATTAGTGCATGCCCAAAATTTGTTTCCAAATAAAATACACATATGTAATTGAATCCACAATAACATAAACATAATAGTTTATTCCACATAGGTTAAAAACATGCATGATGTACACACTGCCAGGTATTTTACAACACATGGAAATGTAGCCACGTATACACCGGCGGGTGGTGCATACACAAGGCATTACACATACACACAACACTAGCACAAGAGAAGCAAGCCAAGCAAGACAATGCTTACTCTTGTGATCATGCTAAAAATAAAATGCGCTACAAACCAATACAGATGTTGGTATATATCAACTGATCTTCTGGTGGATGATAATTTTATGCATGCACACATGTATATGTTCTCGCGGGTCATATGATCATCAGTAGTTCCACATGCCTTCCATTCCCATGTTCATCGACGAGATCTCGCCGGAGGTTGTTGTGCCACCATTACCCTGGTTGTTGTTGCTCAACCAGGTCACAACGTCCTCACGAGACACTATGGATGATGAAACGCTCCCAGGATCGACCCCAACCATGAAGCCATGGTCTACACTCATCTCCATCATCTGTTGTTGCTGGTGGTGGTTGTAGAATGACATCGATGACTGTGGCAAGGCCATCATTTGTTGGTAGTGGTTCCCAAAGTAGTGTTTGTTCATCATCGGAAGCACCGCACTGCCCATCACAAACGATCCGGCCTCGAAGGTATGCGTCTGGTCCAAAGAAGTTGTAGGCAACGGAGGCGGCGGCGCCAGTGAGGACAACATGCCGCAGTCCATGACAGGATCCAATGTAGTGGATTCGAGGAAGCCCTGTTGTTGCTCTCCCCCCATGGACATGGTAATGGACATGTCATATGATGGCATCATCACCTTCTTCACTCCAATGCTCTTATTGAAGATTCTACAAACCACATACTCCCCCTACCAACATAGATAAACTAAATTAGTGCAAATCAACAATGGTTAGTAGCTAGATATATACGTACAAGCATATCCATGAGTCATGAGTACTAATAGTTATGGTTTAGAAATACCTTGGAAGATGCATTAATGGTGGTGGCTTTGGCGATGTTAGTGGGCAGGTTGGGTGTGGGTTGCTTGCCGCTCTTGAGTCTGTACTCGTGCATGATCCAGTTTGTCTTATCCCCCTTGGGGGCCCTTCCCTTGTAGAAGACGAGCGTCTTCTTCATGCCGATGATACTAATGGTCGGTGGGTGGATGATCTCCTTGTCCTTTCCGGTGGCCTTCCAATAGCCGGCCTTCGTGGCCCGGTTGGTCCGTATCCCGGTGGAGTACTTGAGGTCCTTCTGGGAGAAGAAGTATCGCCCCTTATCCCCCATGTTTACCTTCTTTAGGAGATCCCATGGCTCACATTTGTTCAAGTCCACTTCCCCGACAACCGTGGTGTTGAAGACTTTCTTCAGCACCTTGGGGACCAGGTAGAAGGTGATGATCTCCATGTCCGTCGGTTGAAACCTAAACCCTGGTGGCAGATTCAGTTGTTGTTGTTGCTCTTGAACTTGAAGGTGGTCTGCCATGGCGGAGGCTCTTTGGGAAATGGGTGCTGGGGTGGAACAAATATTGGGGGCAACAATAGATACGTGTGTATCTATGGAAGGAATCCAATGATATCTAGAGCTATGAGAGGGAGGTGCCTAAATAGTAGCTAATGCGTGTACTGGCAAGACACTTGCAGGAGAAGCCTTGGCGTTTTCAGGCTTTGCTTATTTTGTTCTTACTAGCAGCGGATGGATGGATGTGAGCTAGCTAGATAGATAGAGATAGATGGCTATCCTTTACAACTATGTGCTTCTTATCTTGCTGTGGGCGGCATGCCCAAGTGGTTACAGGTGCTAGGTTTCACGAAACTCTCCAAGCCATGCCATGCCAAATTGAACACTTTTGGTTTGTTCTCATTCTTGTTAATGTATCCATATGCGCTGATCATGCTATGCTCTGCTCTGTTGCTAACGTTTGGCTTTGCGATGCAAAGCAAGATATGTTGTTTTCTATGTACCATATGTATGTTTCCACTGTATGCATTCATATTTATAAACAATATATGCAGGTGAAGTCGGTTGGTTTACATATCCCTATGCATTCATATACTATATGTAGCCTCAGTTGCTTGGATTTACCCACTTTACAATGTGTCGTGTACCGGTGTAGCTGGCACATATTGTCTATATTCTCTCTATATATTTTAATATTATTTTGTAACTACCATTTCAACAGTAATTTAAACAGTTTATAATTGCAGGGATTGTAATCCTAATGTCCACTTTTCAAATGGCTATATTTCGGGCACTCGCACCGAGACACCAAAGCTCAAATGTGGAGAAAACTCTCATCTCCGTCCATCCGCAAACAATTGCACATGCATCATTTATCACCAACAAAGATAAATACTACCTCCGTTTCAAAATAATTAAAGTTTTGAGTTTGTTGCAAGTCAAACTTTTTTAAGTTTGACCAAGTTTATAGAAAAATATATTAACATCTAGAAGACCAAGTTAGTCTCATGAGATATTTTATGAAATATAGTCATACTAAGTATTCGGTGTTGTAGATCTTAGCACATTTTTCTATAGATTTGGTCAAATGACTTGTAACAAACCTAAACTTCAAGGCCTCGATTGGTTGCAAAGTATTTTCGTAGTATTGTTGCAAGACCATGGTTTCTAGAAAAACTATAGTCTAAAATGTTTTGAGGTGTTTGGATAAAAGAAATATCACAACCTTGCAAACTATGGTTTTACCAAAACTGTAGGCCTAGTTTGGCAACATTATTTCTCAAAGCCATAGTAATCTAAACCCGCAGTATCCAATTACCTAGGCGGTGAATATCCCGTTTCTAAAAACCACATTTGTCCCCTAAAAGTACCACATTTGTTTCTTCTTCAGTTTAGAAAAAAGTGGTCAATGCCTCTTTCTTAAATACTACATAAAAACCATGGTATTGGAGGTACTACGGTTTATAAACGATGGTATTTGTTGAAGCCAAACACCTCAAAGTTTTTAAAAAATGTGGTTTCTAAGAAAACCATAGTATTCTACACATACTTAAAAAAACTAGGCTGCCAAACACTAGTTTTTTTTGGAGTATTAATGAAACAACTCCGGACTGAGC
>LR880972.1:236097091-236107119 GCA_904067115.1 Aegilops sharonensis
AAACATAATACATGTGTGAATACATAGACAAACATATAGTCACTAGTATGCCTCTACTTGACTAGCTCATTAATCAAAGATGGTTATGTTTCCTAACCATAGACATGTGTTGTTATTTGATTAATGGGATCACATCATTAGGAGAATGATGTGATTGACATGACCCATTCCGTTAGCCTAGCACTTGATCATTTAGTATATTGCTATTGCTTTCTTCATGACCTATACATGTTCCTGTAACTATGAGATTATGCAACTCCCGTTTACCGGAGGAACACTTTGGGTGCTACCAAACGTCACAACGTAACTGGGTGATTATAAAGGAGTACTACAGGTGTCTCCAAAGGTACATGTTGGGTCGGCGTATTTCGAGATTAGGTTTTGTCACTCCGATTGTCGGAGAGGTATCTCTGGGCCCTCTCGGTAATACACATCACATAAGCCTTGCAAGCATTGCAACTAATAAGTTAGTTGCGAGATGATGTATTACGGAACGAGTAAAGAGACTTGCCAGTAACGAGATTGAACTAGGTATTGGATACCGATGATCAAATCTCGGGCAAGTAACATACCGATGACAAAGGGAACAACGTATGTTGTTATGCGGTTTGACCGATAAAGATCTTCGTAGAATATGTAGGAGCCAATATGGGCATCCAGGTCCCGCTATTGGTTATTGACCGAGAATAGTTCTAGGTCATGTCTACATAGTTCTCGAACCCATAGGGTCCGCACGCTTAAGGTTTCGATGACAGTTATATTATGAGTTTATGAGTTTTGATGTACCGAAGGAGTTCGGAGTCCCGGATGAGATCGGAGACATGACGAGGAGTCTCGAAATGGTCGAGACGTAAAGATCGATATATTGGACGACTATATTCGGAGTTCGGAAAGGTTCCGAATGATTCGGGTATTTTTCGGAGTACCGGAGAGTTACGGAATTCGCCGGGGAGAAGTATTGGGCCTTATTGGGCCCTGCGGGAAAGAGAGAGGGGCTGCCTAGGGCAGGCCGCGCGCCCCCCCATGGCCTAGTCCGAATTGTACTAAGGGGAGGGGCCGCACCCCCTCCTTCCTTCCCTTCTCTCTTCCCCTTCCTTGTCTCCTACTCCTAATACATGGAAGGACTCCTAGTTGGACTAGGAAAGGGGGAATCCTACTCCCGGTGGGAGTAGGACTCCCCATGGCGCGCCCCTCCTAGGGCCGGCCTCCTCCTCCCTCCCTCCTTTATATACGGGGGCAGGGGGCACCCCATGAACACACAAGTTGATCTACGGATCATTCCTTAGCCGTGTGCGGTGCCCCCCTCCACCATATTCCACTTCGGTCATATCGTCGCAGAGCTTAGGCGAAGCCCTGCGCCGGTAGAGTCATATCGTCACGGAGCTTAGGCGAAGCCCTGCGCCGGTGGAGCATCATCATCGTCACCACGCCGTCGTGCTGACGGAACTCATCCCCGACGCTTTGGTGGATCGGAGCCCGGGGATCGTCATCGAGCTGAACGTGTGCTGAACTCGGAGGTGACGTGCGTTCGGTACTTGGATCGGTTGGATCGTGAAGACGTACGACTACATCAACCGCGTTGTTATAACGCTTCCGCTTACGGTCTACGAGGGTACGTGGACATACACTCTCCCCTCTCGTTGCTATGCCATCACCATGATCTTGCGTGTGCGTAGGAATTTTTTTGAAATTACTACGTTCCCCAACACCTAGGTAGGGCTGCGACGTGTTGATCTCCCAAGGCCGGGCATGACCCAGGAAAGTGTGCCCTGCCAGAGGGATCGAGCGTGTCAAGTAATGTGGTGCACCCCTGCAGGGAAGTTGATCTATTCGAATAGTCGTGTCCACGGTAACAGGCGACCCGGAGTTGTACCTGAAGGAAATATGCCCTAGAGGCAATAATAAAGTTATTATTTATTTCCTTATATCAGATAAATGTTTATTATTCATGCTAGAATTGTATTAACCGGAAACATAATACATGTGTGAATACATAGACAAACAGAGTGTCACTAGTATGCATCTACTTGACTAGCTCGTTAATCAAAGATGGTTAAGTTTCCTAGCCATTGACATGAGTTGTCATTTGATTAACGGGATCACATCATTAGGAGAATGATGTGATTGACTTGACCCATTCTGTTAGCTTAGCACTCAATTGTTTAGTATGTTGCTATTGCTTTCTTCATGACTTATACATGTTCCTATGACTATGAGATTATGCAACTCCCGTTTACCGGAGGAACACTTTGTGTGCTACCAAACGTCACAACGTAACTGGGTGATTATAAAGGTGCTCTACAGGTGTCTCCAAAGGTACTTGTTGGGTTGGCGTATTTCGAGATTAGGATTTGTCACTCCGATTGTCAGAGAGGTATCTCTGGGCCCTCTCGGTAATGCACATCATTTAAAGCATTGCAAGCATTGCAACTAATGAGTTAGTTGCGGGATGATGTATTACGGAATGAGTAAAGAGACTTGCCGGTAACAAGATTGAACTAGGTATTGAGATACCGACGATCGAATCTCGGGCAAGTAACATACCGATGACAAAGGGAACAACGTATGTTGTTATGCGGTCTGACCTATAAAGATCTTCGTAGAATATGTGGGAGCCAATATGAGCATCCAGGTTCCGCTATTGGTTATTGACCGGAGACATGTCTCGGTCATGTCTACATAGTTCTCGAACCCATAGGGTCCGCACGCTTAAAGTTTCGATGACAGTTATATTATGAGTTTATATGTTCTGATGTACCGAAGGTTGTTCAAAGTCCCGGATGTGATCATGGATATGACGAGGAGTCTCAAAATGGTCGAGACATGAAAATTGATATATTGGAAGCCTATGTTTGGATATCGGAAGTGTTCAGGGTGAAATCGGGATTTTACCGAAGTACCGGGAGGTTACCGGAACCCCCCCGGGAGGTTAATGGGCCATAGTGGGCCTTAGTGGAAGAGAGGAGAGGCGGCCAGGGCAAGGGCCGCGCGCCCCTCCCCCCTAGTCCAAATAGGACAAGGAGAGGGGGGGGGGGGGCGCCCCCCTTTCCTTCTTTTCCTCCACCTCTTTCCCCCTCCACTCCTAGTCCAACTAGGAAAAGGGAGGGAGTCCTACTCCGGTGGGAGTAGGACTCCTGCTGGCGCCTCTAGGCCGGCCGCACTTCCCCCCTTGCTCCTTTATATGCGTGGGCAGGGGGGACCCCAAAGACACAACAATTGATCGTTTGATCTTTTAGCCTTGTGCGGTGCCCCCCTCCACCATAGTCCACCTCGATAATACTGTAGCGGTGCTTAGGCGAAGCCCTGCGTCGGTAGAACATCATCATCGTCACCATGCCGTCGTGCTGACGAAACTATCCCTCAATACTCGGCTGGATCGGAGTTCGAGGGACGTCATCGGGCTGAACGTGTGCTGAACTCGGAGGTACCGTGCGTTTGGTACTTGATCGGTCGGATCGTGAAGACGTATGAGTACATCAACCGCGTTGTGCTAACGCTTCCGCTTTTGGTCTACGAGGGTACGTGGACACCACTCTCCCCTCTCGTTGCTATGCATCACCATGATCTTGCGTGTGCGTAGGATTTTTTTTGAAATTACTACGTTCCCCAACAGTGGTATCAGAGCCTGGTTTTATGCGTAGATGTCATATGCACGAGTAGAACACAAGTGAGTTGTGGGCGATATAAGCCATACTGCTTACCAGCATGTCATACTTTGGTTTGGCGATATTGTTGGATGAAGCGGCCCGGACTGACATTACGCGTACGCTTACGCGAGACTGGTTCTACCGACGTGCTTTGCACACAGGTGGCTGGCGGGTGTCAGTTTCTCCAACTTTAGTTGAACCGAGTGTGGCTACGCCCGGTCCTTGCGAAGGTTAAAACAGCACCAACTTGACAAACTATCGTTGTGGTTTTGATGCGTAGGTAAGAACGGTTCTTGCTAAGCCCGTAGCAGCCACGTAAAATTTGCAACAACAAAGTAGAGGACGTCTAACTTGTTTTTGCAGGGCATGTTGTGATGTGATATGGTCAAGACATGATGCTAAATTTTATTGTATGAGATGATCATGTTTTTTAACCAAGTTATCGGCAACTGGCAGGAGCCATATGGTTGTCGCTTTATTGTATGCAATGCAATCGCCCTGTAATGCTTTACTTTATCACTAAGCGGTAGCGATAGTCGTAGAAGCATAAGATTGGCGAGACGACAACGATGCTACGATGGAGATCAAGGTGTCGCACCGGTGACGATGGTGATCATGACGATGCTTCAGAGATGGAGATCACAAGCACAAGATGATGATGGCCATATCATATCACTTATATTGATTGCATGTGATGTTTATCTTTTATGCATCTTATCTTGCTTTGATTGACAGTAGCATTATAAGATGATCCCTCACTAAATTATCAAAGTATAAGTGTTCTCCCTGAGTATGCACCGTTGCGAAAGTTCTTCGTGCTGAGACACCACGTGATGATCGGGTGTGATAGGCTCTACGTTCAAATATGCAAAATAGTTGCACACGCGGAATACTCAGGTTAAACTTGACGAGCCTAGCATATAACAGATGTGGCCTCGGAACACGGAGACCGAAAGGTCGAGCGTGAATCATATAGTAGATATGATCAACATAGTGATGTTCACCGTTGAAACTACTCCATCTCATGTGATGATCGGACATGGTTTAGTTGATATGGATCACGTGATCACTTAGAGGATTAGAGGGATGTCTATCTAAGTGGGAGTTCTTAAGTAATATGATTAATTGAACTTAAATTTATCATGAACTTAGTACCTGATAGTATCTTGCTTGTCTATGTTGATTGTAGATAGATGGCCCGTGCTGTTGTTCCGTTGAATTTTAATGCGTTCCTTGAGAAAGCAAAGTTGAAAGATGACGGTAGCAATTACACGGACTGGGTCCGTAACTTGAGGACTATCCTCATTGCTGCATAGAAGAATTACGTCCTGGAAGCACCGCTGGGTGCCAGGCCTGCTGCTGATGCAACTGACGACGTTAAGAATGTTTGGCAGAGCAAAGCTGATGACTACTCGATAGTTCAATGTGCCATGCTTTACTACTTAGAACCGGGACTTCAACGACGTTTTGAACGTCATGGAGCATATGAGATGTTCCAAGAGTTGAAGTTAATATTTCAAGCAAATGCCCAGATTGAGAGATATGAAGTCTCCAATAAATTCTACAGCTGCAAGATGGAGGAGAATAGTTCTGTCAGTGAGCATATACTCAAAATGTCTGGGTATAATAATCACTTGATTCAACTAGGAGTTAATCTTCCGGATGATAGCGTCATTGACAGAATTCTCCAATCACTGCCACCAAGCTACAAGAGCTTCGTGATGAACTATAACATGCAAGGGATGGATAAAACGATTCTCGAGCTCTTCGCAGTGCTAAAGGCTGCGGAGGTAGATATCAAAAATGAGCATCAAGTGTTGATGGTCAATAAGACCACCAGTTTCAAGAAAAAGGGCAAATGGAAGAAGAAGGGGAACTTCAAGAAGAACAGCAAGCAAGTTGCTCCTCAGGAGAAGAAACCCAAGTCTGGACCTAAGCCTGAGACTGAGTGCTTCTACTGCAAGCAGACTGGTCACTGGAAGCGGAACTGCCCCAAGCATTTGGCGGATAAGAAGGATGGCAAGGTGAACAAAGGTATATGTGATATACATGTTATTGATGTGTACCTTACTAATGCTCGCAGTAGCACCTGGGTATTTGATACGGGTTCTGTTGCTAATATTTGCAACTCAAAACAGGGGCTACGGATTAAGCGAAGATTGGCTCAGGACGAGGTGACGATGCGCGTGGGAAATGGTTCCAAAGTCGATGTGATCGCGGTCGGCACGCTACCTCTACATCTACCTTCGGGATTAGTATTAGACCTAAATAATTGTTATTTGGTGCCAGCGTTGAGCATGAACATTATATTTGGATCTTGTTTGATGCGAGACGGTTATTCATTTAAATCAGAGAATAATGGTTGTTCTATTTATATGAGTAATATCTTTTATGGTCATGCACCCTTGAAGAGTGGTCTATTTTTGTTGAATCTCGATAGTAATGATACACATATTCATAATATTGAAGCCAAAAGATGCAGAGTTGATAATGATAGTGCAACTTATTTGTGGCACTGTCGTTTAGGTCATATCGGTGTAAAGCGCATGAAGAAAATCCATACTGATGGACTTTTGGAACCACTTGATTATGAATCACTTGGTACTTGCGAACCGTGCCTCATGGGCAAGATGACTAAAACGCCGTTCTCCGGAACTATGGAGAGAGCAACAGATTTGTTGGAAATCATACATACAGATGTATGTGGTCCGATGAATGTTGAGGCTCGTGGCGGATATCGTTATTTTCTCACCTTCACAGATGATTTAAGCAGATATGGGTATAACTACTTAATGAAACATAAGTCTGAAACGTTTGAAAAGTTCAAAGAATTTCAGAGTGAAGTTGAAAATCATCGTAACAAGAAAATAAAGTTTCTACGATCTGATCGTGGAGGAGAATATTTGAGTTATGAGTTTGGTCTTCATTTGAAACAATGCGGAATAGTTTCGCAACTTACGCCACGCGAAACACCACAGCGAAATGGTGTGTCTGAACGTCATAATCGTACTTTACTAGATATGGTACGATCTATGATGTCTCTTACTGATTTACCGCTATCGTTTTAGGGTTATGCTTTAGAGACGGCCGCATTCACGTTAAATAGGGCACCATCAAAATCCGTTGAGACGACGCCTTATGAACTGTGGTTTGGCAAGAAACCAAATTTGTCGTTTCTGAAAGTTTGGGGTTGCGATGCTTATGTGAAAAAACTTCAACCTGATAAGCTCGAACCCAAATCGGAGAAATGTGTCTTCATAGGATACCCAAAGGAGACTGTTGGGTACACCTTCTATCACATATCTGAAAGGCAAGACTTTTGTTGCTAAATTCGGAATCTTTCTGGAGAAGAAGTTTCTCTTGAAAGAAGTGAGTGGGAGGAAAGTAGAACTTGATGAGGTAACTATACCTGCTCCCCTATTGGAAAGTAGTTCATCGCAGAAACCGGTTTCTGCGACACCTACACCAATTAGTGAGGAAGTTAATGATGATGATCATGGAACTTCAGATCAAGTTGTTACTTAACCTCGTAGGTCAACCAGAGTAAGATCTGCACCAGAGTGGTACGGAAATCCTATTATGGAAGTTATGTTACTAGACCATGACGAACCTACAAACTATGAAGAAGCGATGATGAGCCCAGATTCTGCGAAATGGCTTGAGGCCATGAAATCTGAGATGGGATCCATGTATGAGAACAAAGTGTGGACTTTGGTTGACTTGCCCGATGATTGGCAAGCAATTGAGAATAAATGGATCTTCAAGAAGAAGACTGACGCTGACGGTAATGTTACTATCTATAAAGCTCGACTTGTTGCGAAAGGTTTTCGACAAGTTCAAGGGATTGACTACGATGAGACCTTCTCACCCGTAGCGATGCTTACGTCTATCCGAATCATGTTAGCAATTGCCGCATTTTATGATTATGAAATTTGGCAAATGGATGTTAAAACTGCATTCCTGAATGGATTTCTGGAAGAAGAGTTGTATATGATGCAACCGGAAGGTTTTGTCGATCCAAAGGAAGCTAACAAAGTGTGCAAGCTCCAGCGATCCATTTATGGACTGGTGCAAGCCTCTCGGAGTTGGAATAAACGCTTTGATAGTGTAATCAAAGCATTTGGTTTCGTACAGACTTTTGGAGAAGTCTGTATTTACAAGAAAGTGAGTTGGAGCTCTGTAGCATTTCTGATATTATATGTGGATGACATATTGTTGATTAGAAATGATATAGAATTTCTGGATAGCATAAAAGGATACTTGAATAAGAGTTTTTCAATGAAAGATCTCGGTGAAGCTGCTTATATATTGGGCATCAAGATCTATAGAGATAGATCAAGACGCTTAATTGGACTTTCACAAAGCACATACCTTGACAAAGTTTTGAAGAAGTTCAAAATGGATCAAGCAAAGAAAGGGTTCTTGCCTGTGTTACAAGGTGTGAAGTTGAGTAAGACTCAATGCCCGACCACTGCAGAAGATAGAGAGAAAATGAAAGATGTTCTCTATGCTTCAGCCATAGGCTGTATCATGTATGCAATGCTGTGTACCAGACCTGATGTGTGCCTTGCTATAAGTCTAGCAGGGAGGTACCAAAGTAATCCAGGAGTGGATCACTGGACAACGGTCAAGAACATCCTGAAATACCTGAAAAGGACTAAGGATATGTTTCTCGTTTATGGAGGTGACAAAGAGCTCATCGTAAACGGTTACGTTGATGCAAGCTTTGACACTGATACAGACGATTCTAAATCGCAAAACGGATACGTGTTTACATTGAACGGTGGAGCTGTCAGTTGGTGCAGTTCTAAACAAAGCGTCGTGGCGGGATCTACGTGTGAAGCGGAGTACATAGCTGCTTCGGAAGCAGAAAATGAAGGAGTCTGGATGAATGAGTTCATATCCGATCTAGGTGTCATACCTAGTGCATTGGGTCCAATGAAAATCTTTTGTGACAATACTGGTGCAATTGCCTTGGCGAAGGAATCCAGATTTCACAAGAGCACCAAGCACATCAAGAGATGCTTCAATTCCATCCGGGATTTAGTCCAGGTGGGAGACATAGAAATTTGCAAGATACATACGGATCTGAATGTTGCAGACCCGTTGACTAAGCCTCTTCCACGAGCAAAACATGATCAGCACCAAGGCTCCATGGGTGTTAGAATCATTACTGTGTAATCTAGATTATTGACTCTAGTGCAAGTGGGAGACTGAAGGAAATATGCCCTAGAGGCAATAATAAAGTTATTATTTATTTCCTTATATCATGATAAATGTTTATTATTCATGCTAGAATTGTATTAACCGAAAACATAATACATGTGTGAATACATAGACAAACAGAGTGTCACTAGTATGCCTCTACTTGACTAGCTCGTTAATCAAAGATGGTTAAGTTTCCTAGCCATTGACATGAGTTGTCATTTGATTAACGGGATCACATCATTAGATGAATGATGTGATTGACTTGACCCATTTCGTTAGCTTAGCACTCGATCGTTTAGTATGTTGCTATTGCTTTCTTCATGACTTATACATGTTCCTATAACTATGAGATTATGCAACTCCCGTTTACTGGAGGAACACTTTGTGTGCTACCAAACGTCACAACGTAACTGGGTGATTATAAAGGTGCTCTACAGGTGTCTCCAAAGGTACTTGTTGGGTTGGTGTATTTCGAGATTAGGATTTGTCACTCCGATTGTCGGAGAGGTATCTCTGGGCCCTCTCGGTAATGCACATCACGTAAAGCCTTGCAAGCATTGCAACTAATGAGTTAGTTGCGGGATGACGTATTACGGAACGAGTAAAGAGACTTGCCGGTAACGAGATTGAACTAGGTATTGAGATACCGACGATCGAATCTCGGGCAAGTAACATAACGATGACAAAGGGAACAACGTATGTTGTTATGCGGTCTGACCGATAAAGATCTTCGTAGAATATGTGGGAGCCAATATGAGCATCGAGGTTCTGCTATTGGTTATTGACCAGAGACATGTCTCGGTCATGTCTACATAGTTCTCGAACCCATAGGGTCCGCACGCTTAACGTTTTGATGACAGTTATATTATGAGTTTATATGTTTTGATGTACCGAAGGTTGTTCGGAGTCCCGGATGTGATCACGGACATGACGAGGAGTCTCGAAATGGTCGAGACATTAAAATTGATATATTGGAAGCCTATGTTTGGATATCGGAAGTGTTCTGGGTGAAATCGGGATTTTACCGGAGTACCGGGAGGTTACCGGAACTCCCCGGGAGGTTAATGGGCCATAGTGGGCCTTAGTGGAAGAGAGGAGAGGCGGCCAGGGCAAGGGCCGTGCGCCCCTCCCCCCCTGTCCGAATAGGACAAGGAGAGGGGGGCGGCGCCCCCC
>LR880972.1:236107479-236126012 GCA_904067115.1 Aegilops sharonensis
CTCCACTCCTAGTCCAACTAGGAAAAGGGAGGGAGTCCTACTCCCGGTGGGAGTAGGACTCCTCCTGGCGCGCCCCCTCTAGGCCGGCCGCACCTCCCCCTTGCTCCTTTATATACGGGGGCAGGGGGGCACCCCAAAGACACAACAATTGATCGTTTGATCTTTTAGCCGTGTGTGGTGCCCCCCTCCATCATAGTCCACCTCGATAATACTGTAGCGGTGATTAGGCGAAGCCCTGCATCGGTAGAACATCATCATCGTCACCACGCCGTCGTGCTGACGAAACTCTCCCTCAACACTCGGCTGGATCGGAGTTCGAGGGACGTCATCGGGCTGAACGTGTGCTGAACTCAGAGGTGTCGTGCGTTCGGTACTTGACCGGTCGGATCGTGAAGACGTATGACTACATCAACCGCATTGTGCTAACGCTTCTGCTTTCGGTCTACGAGGGTACGTGGATAACACTCTCCCCTCTCGTTGCTATACATCACCATGATCTTGCGTGTGCGTAGGAATTTTTTTGAAATTACTACGTTCCCCAACAGTACCTTGACCTTATGACAACTAGAACCAGATACTTAATAAAACACACCCTTTCAAGTGCCAGATACAATCCGGTGATCGCTCTCTCACAGGGCGACGAGTAGAGGATCGCCGGGTAGGATTATGCTATGTGATGATAACTTGGTGAACTTACCATCTACTCTCTTCTACTTGATGCAAGATGGAGGCTGCGAGAAGCGTAGTCTTCGACAGGACTAGCTATCCCCCTCTTATTCTGGCATTCTGCAGTTCAGTCCACCGATATTGCCCCTTTACACAGATACCCATGCATATGTAGTATAGATCTTTGCTTGCGAGTACTTTGGATGAGTACTCACGGTTGCTTTGCTCCCTCTTTTCCCCCTTTTCCTCTTCTTCTCGGACGTCGCAACCAGATGTTGGAGCCCAGGAGCCAGACGCCACCGTCGATGACGACCCCTACTGCATCGAGGGTGCCTACTACTACGTGCAGGCCGCCGCCGCCGACCAGGAGTAGTTTAGGAGGATCCCAGGCAGGAGGCCTGCGCCTCTTTCGATCTGTATCCCAGTTTGTGCTAGCCATCTTATGGCACCTTGTCTAACTTTATGTCTGTACTCAGATATTGTTGCTTCTGCTGACTCGTCTATGATCGAGCACTTGTATTTGAGCCCTCGAGGCCCCTGGCTTGTATTATGATGCTTGTATGACTTATTTTTATTTCTAGAGTTGTGTTGTGATATCTTCCCATGAGTCCCTAATCTTGATCGTACACGTTTGCGTGTATGATTAGTGTACGATTGAATCGGGGGCGTCACAACTCTATAGAGTAAAATTTCGGGTTTACTCCTCTAACCAGCGCCTGAATATACTCGGCGTCCACGCTGCGGAGTAGAGACTTGCCCGCCTCTTTCTCCCGCCCTCACGGCAGCGTCATTCCCGTTGTCGCCACCCCACGAGCCGTCGTCACCACCAATGACCGCCGCAGTCGCCGGGATGGGTAGCCAAGAGCCTTACGCCACCCCCACCGACTTGTTGCCGCCATAAACCACCCCTGCGCCACCGCACCGAAAAAGAGGTTGGAGATGAAAAATCTCCACCGGCCACAAGCACCGGCTCCAACCGCGACCAAGGCCATCGGGGTTGCCACTGCCTCTCCGGCAACGGTCGGCCGCCCTCCCGCCGCTCCCGCCAACGGCAAGAGGGCTAGGCAATCGACGGCCGCGGCATCAGCCCTCGCTAAAGATGCTGTGAAGAAGAAGTTCACCCCGCAGCCGGCAAAAAGGGTCTCGGCCGCCAAGTGCTCGAGGAAGTGCCAACAAGGTAAAAAAACTACATCGAAGAGGCTTCGTGATGCCAAGAAAGCCGAAGATCGTGCTATCATGTTCATGAAACCAACCACAAATGGATGAAACCGCAAGAAAGTATTGGATGCGCACCCAAGGGAAGATCTTGACCCAAACGAAAGTCTCTCTTCGGAATGGTGGTGGTGGTGGCGACCGAGAGGATGTTGGTGGTGGTGGCCATGTGCACGATGGAGGCGGTGGTGATTTCTTCGCCGATGATGTTGTTTGAGTTCGTGCACCATTGGTTGGCCTCGGTCCACAACATAACACCATGTTTGTGATGATTTTGGATCAAACTTAATGTTTGAAGTGATGCCTTTTGGATGAACTATGCATGTTTTAATTTGAAAATCATGGTCGAGGGAACTATATGCTTGTTAACGGCTATGTTACGCATGTTTCAATTTGAATGTTTGATGATATATATTGTGAAGTGTTTGAAATTCATGCCGCTAGGACAAAAAACTTATGTAATTTTTTCTCCGCTAAGTTTAGTGGATCGGCTAGGCGCAGCCACCTATAGAGGAGTAAAAGTTTACTCCACTGACTTTACGCAGCCGGATACTCCTCTATTTTACTTTCCTATCGACACAATAGTCTAAAAATGATAGAAAAAATATATATAATCAAAAAATAAGAAAAAAAATGAATGAAAAATATTCAACCTCAAACTTTAATGAGGATTCTATGGTTAAAAAAACATGAAATTGCACATATGAAAAATATGGAGAAGTTCAAAAGGATTCCATGGCCTTATTCTACCCTTTTTACTTAAGATTTTGTCAGTAGCTTCTCTAGTGTATCCCATTTTTTGTTGTAAATTTCATGTTGTTTGCCCAATATTTGATGATATTTATTCTCTTTCCTTATTGTTCTTCTAAATTTTCATTTTAAAAACTTACATATTACATATACAATTTAAATGTAAGCACATTTTGTCATTTTCTAGATTTGCACTGCCCCAATTTTCTTTAAATTAGTTCAAGTTTGAAAATATATCATCAAATATTTGATATATTTGATCACCAAATATTTGTTTTTTCTCTCCTGTTTTCCTGTTTTTTTTTTCAACTCTTTGTGCCCACTATACAGCCAGTGTGCAAAATTGCCACCTATTCATCATTTAAAACGGTTTTAATGGAGTAAGAGACCAAACATAGACGGTTTCTACACGGGATCAAGAATATCTGCTATAGAGTTGAGAGTCAAATATTGAATTCGATACTAATTGAGAGATGGAAAATGGACTTTCCTGCACAGTTCATGGGGAATTTACAGGAACTAGTAAAATACATGAGAAATTTATGTACTCCCTCCGTTCACAAATATAAGATGTTTTGGATATTTCAATATAGACAACCTTATATTTGTGAACCGGGAAGCATGTGCATGCGAAAGGGGTTCAATGAACCCAAATAAGCTCACATATGGGATTGACAAGTAGAGTCGTTTCCGCAAAAAAAGACAAGTAGAGTCTATTACTATCATGTTGTCAGCCAAGCAAGCCCTAAAATTATTATCAGGAATAAGCAACGACAGGAGATACAAGTTGCTCACAGAGAAACACATATAGGCACAACGATCATATTCCAAACCGACGCTACCCGAAAAATCATGTTCTGTCCAATAACCTGTTTAACAGTACAATGTGATTGTATTCCCAAATTGTGGTGATAGCACAATCCCGGTAAATGTAAAAGCAAAAGTACAATAACAGTGGAACGTTGTTACACGGAAATGACGTTTTAGATTTCCGCCAGCCTGTTTCTAAAAGGCAGCTGCGCTCCGCCTGATGCTATTCACAGCAAAAGGAATGAGGTTATTACATAGAAATTATTCCCTAGAAAACAAGGTTGTTACATCATGCCTACAGTGAAGATATAGTTCCTGTGGTTGGATCAGTTGTTATGGCTGCTATGAGTTAGAGGTTCCGCAGAAACCAGTGCCAACAATGATAAATGTTATAGCCTGCAGATATATGTAGATGAAATAGAAGTCGCTTCCATACACCAAATTGTAGGTCGCACAAACGAAAAGGAACACAGCAAACAGAAGTTCTGACACGGTCCATCTGCAAGAGCATGAAAATGATAACATTTCAGAATTTTGGATGCCAGTTCAACATAACCTTGATCATATCAGAATTTCAGAAAGGCAGGGATCCAGTGGAAAAAGAAAATATCATATGGTTAGGTGGCCAGTGGTGTGCACACCCAAGAAGAAAGGTGGGCTGGGTATTCATAATTTGGAAAGATCTAATGTCAGCTTACTATGTAAGTGGCGGTGGAATCTTGAATCCAGAGAAGGGATGTGGCAGAAGATAGTGAGAAAAAAAATAAGATTGATGGAGGGATATATCAACTTCATAGTACAGTGAATCATTTACCATGTTGGGCTGATCTGATCAAAAGCAAAGACTTGTATCTCAAAGGGAGAAAGATGATGGTTGGCAATGGAAAACAAACTGACTTTTGGGGACACAAATGGTGCAGTGACAAGCCTCTTCTATCTACCTTTCCTGATCTGTTCCAACTATGTAATGAGCAGAAGAAGACAGTTAAGCAAATGGCTAGCACTGGTTGGAATATGACACTTAGAAGATGGCTGAATAATGAACAAAGCAGGCAGTTGCATGAGCTGTGTAAGGAAAATGACACCCCTAGTTAATCACCTTTCTGCTGGTCCTGATAGATCATTTAGACATCTCTGGAAAGCAAAACTGCCTTTGAAAGTTAAATTTTGGTTCTGGCTTATATGGCACAATGCCATTGCCACGAAAGACAACATGAACTATTAGTGCTGGGGATAGTCCTGGGTGCTTATCCCAGTACTTTTGCTGGATTCCACATTATCTGCCTTATAGTAGAAACCTGCAAATTGTTGGCTTGGATGCCTTGTGCTGGGCACTTTGGAAGCTCAGAAATAGAGCTTGTTTTGAATTTAAGCTAGTTAGATCACCTGCTGAATTCATTTGTTATGGTTTGTCCTTTATAAACTATACTGTTGGGCAGCTCTCCAGAATGATGGTGGTCGTTCAATGCTGGATCAAGGTGCTGCTGCTCTTCAAAGGATGACGCTGGAGCATCAGGATGATGGAAGAAGGGAGCGCGGAAAGGCTGCTCTGATGATTGCTGGAGGAACTGGTGATAACGATGAGGAAGATGCAAGAAATGTGACCCAAGCAATGGATGAGGACTAAAAACTTGGAGACCCAGCTTCTCGGATGCTATGAATGGGGTGTGCACCTGCGTGTGCTGATGTTTGGGGTATAGTTTCTCCCTTGTAAGATAAAATTCTCTCTTCTGCTGGGTTGGTTTTACTTTTCATTACCAGTTTTGTCTCTTAGTTTCCCCTGCTAGCGGTGCATGCGGCAGGAGGGGGTATTGCTCTCATGAGCTGATATGAACCCTACTTTCTAGTTTCTTTTATTGCGCCACGATGCTGTTTTATGTTTGTTCCGTTATCTTTTGATAGTGGAGCTCGATCCATTCTTGGATTGTACGGATAGAAAATATCTATGATACTTGGAGGTACACAGGTTCAGTTATCTTTTACCTGTCCCAAAACCTGCAGCGAGGCCTTTCGAGTATCTGAGGCATGGACTTTGTATTGCTTGCACTGCCAAGCTTCTCCGTGACCACCCACTCGTTTACGCTTCCCAACTCCAGCAAACCGATGAACGTTGCCTTTGTTCGGTGAAAAGACATGACATTCTCAAAGAGGATCCAGAATGGTATGAAGTGGATAGAACTGCGAAACAGCGAGTTAGGAACCAACATTTCCTATCTGGTATGGACACATTCATGCTAATTAACAAGCTTCTCTGAAAACATCAAACCTTGGATTTCGGACGGCGTATAGAACGGTTATTGCTGTAGGAATATAAACCACCCCCCAAGCAGGAATTTTGATCTCAGGAATTAGCACCGAAAATGGGATCACTACACAGTAGAGCACGAAAGGTACCACATGAGCAACAACCTTCCTCACCAAGAAGAAGCTGTATAGCAAATAAAGCTTCCACCAAAGTGACACCTCCTGCTCAGGATCTAGATGATGTCAGATAAACACCGAAAAGGAAACATAAGAGTAATGATTTAATCAGATGTTCAGATTATGCACAAAAATGAGGGTATGAAACGTCCACAAAAATAAATCTGAAGCTCATGCATATTTTTTTATTACATAAAGGCACCCCTGGCTCGATGCTCATGCATATGAGACCAAAATATATCACCTATCATGAAGCATAACATCACTAGATTTGTTTCATGCAAACACTACTTGATTGTGCGTACTAACATAACAAGAAGGATTACCTTAGTAAGCAATATCTCTGCTCCCATCTTTCGGAATAAATTTGCTGCCCCACATGTCCAACGATGTTGTTGACGTCGATATGCCTTCAGATTGCTTGGCAGTTCACTTTTTACCTGTGTTCCAGTAAAAATCGAGTTACATCACATGTAAAAATATTGTAAAGATGGTTGTCAACCCAGGTTGGTTGGCCATTAGATAAAAAAAATTCAAATCACCTTGCTTCTCTCAAGATTACATCTTATTTACTATTTTAGAATTGTTAATTATTTTTCAAATGTAAAAACGTATAAACAACATAGTTTGGCATAAAGATTGAGTCCATATGAGTACGTTAGTACCATAACTAACCTACCTTGACATCGCCAACATAGACAAATTTCCATCCTTTCAAGCCTGCTCTGACTGCCAAATCCATGTCTTCAACTGTGGTTCGATCATCCCAGCCCCCAGCTTCCTTGATGGCAGAAATTCTCCATACCCCAGCAGTTCCTGAATTTTTTAAAACAGGCAGTTCCTGGAGTTAAATAATCAATCCTACAGGGTTTGCAAAGGGTTGAATTCATAATAGGAAAGCTGGCTGTTATACCATTAAAACCAAAGAAGGCAAATGTAGATGAACCTGCCTCCTGCTCTACTTTAAAGTGATAATCTAGTGTCATCTTTTGTATCCTTGTCATCAGGCATTCATTGGGATTAACTGCAAAATCGTCCCAAAATGCCAGTCAGCAAGTTTCCTGTCAATTGGAACAAGAGATGCATCAGGCAGATAAATCCTACTCGGTTAACGTAACTTATTGTGCACCATAAAAGGTCTATTATTATATTTCCTTTACAAAATGTAGTCAGATTTTATCCTTTTTTCTCCAGTTTGGCGGTTCTTATTGTCAGCCTTACTTAACATGGACATGCAGTGGTGGTTTTTGCTCATCTCCTTCATAACATAAGATTGGTTCCATGTTACTTACTACAGCAAGGTGGATTACAGATTTGCTAGTAGCAATGTCAGACAATAGTAATGCTAACCAGATGAACTCATAATCAAGGTACACCCTTTGTTTTTATTTACTCCACATATTAGCTTTGTCTCAAGTCAAACTTTGTAAACTTTGATCAAGTTTATACACAAAATTATTAACATCCACAGTACAAAATCAATATCATTAGAATCATCATTGAATATATTTTTCACATCATATATACTCCTATTTGTTATTGTGAAAGTTTATATTACTTTCTATAAATCTGGTCAGCCTTTATAAAGTTTGACTTAGGTCAAAGCTAATATGTGGAGTAAATAAAAATGGAGGGAGTAAATTTGACTGTTTTCCAGGCTTACCGAACTCCCAGCGTGCTTGAACAAGAGCAATTTGTGGATTACGCGCGAGATATGGGATGGTTCTCATGAGGAAGTCAGGTTCCGGTTGGAAATCAGCATCAAATACAGCGAGGAAATCACACTGTTGGACATAAGCATGCAGCATCCCCTCTTTCAGTGCACCAGCCTTGTATCCTTCTCGATTGTTTCTGACCTCATATTTTACGTTCTTGCCTTTCTTAGCCCAAATTTTGCATTCCAGCTCCACCAGATCCTGTTGAAAGAACACCACATAAAGAAGAAGCCAACAGCAAAATCAGTACCATTACCGAATTAAATAACTCAAGTTAATACTATTATGGAAAGAAAAGCTGCCCTGTTTCTTAATCCAGTTTGCCGTACCGAAATATCTCAGTTGCATTCTACCACATTTTTTGATAGCCATGAATTGGAAAGGCCAAAAGTACAGCTACTTCCCAAATGTCGACAAGTACAGCGCTATAGTACTACTGGTTCAACGCGCAGTAGGCTTTTTTACCTTGATCGTTGGATCCGTGGAATCGTCTAGAACCTGTACGATGACCCTATCTGACGGCCACGACAGCCCACACGCTGCTCCAATCGAAAGCTTGTACACCTGCAACCAAAACAGAGGCAAATCGAGGTATAGTGCATTTTCTTTTTCAAAGGATGAAACGAAGTATGGTGTACAACGTACGTATACTGTATATGTACACGTACACCAACAGCTGACTTAAATACAGTATTAAATTACAGGAATACCCACGCGTACCTCCCTCTCGTTGTACATGGGGATTTGGACGAGCACCATGGGGTAGCCGAGGAGGCCGCGCTCCTCGTCCTCGCCGTCCTGGGCGCCGAGCGGGCCCGCGCTGTACCGCCGCTCGGGACGCCGCCGCACGAGGCTGGCAGCGGCCATGAACACGGCCTCCGCGAGCAGCATCGCCGACATGGCGAGGCACGCGCCCGACACCGCCGCGAGCGCCGGCGCCACGGCCCCGGCGCGCACCGCGTCCCAGCCCCCCAGCAGCTCGCCGCCGCCCGACGCGCGCCACCACCGCAGCAGCGGCAGGCCACCAGACCCGTCGAGCCACTCCGCCTTCGCCGCCGCAAAGGCGGCGGCCCCCTCGCCGTCGCCGGCCATGCGACTGCGTGCCTCTTTTTGGCTTTTCGAGGCTGCTTTTTCAGTTGTGCGCGTCGGCGCGCAAGGGGGGCGCGTTTTGCCCAAGCGTATACTAGGCGAGTGGAGTTCCCGAGGAGGCTCCGGCACGTTAGGTGGCCTGGGAAGATGACATGTGGGACCTGTGCCGCACTCGCGTTGCCGCGCCGGCGTGGACCCGCCTGTCACGCTCGTGAGTGGGCAAGCAGGGAGGTCGCGCTCGTGGGCGAGGGCCGGGAAGATGCCAAGACGAGGCGGGCGTGGGCGCCGAGGGAGTCGTACTCGTGATCGGCGTTTGATTTTCGGCTTTTGTGGCCGTTGTGGCTGATGAGCACCGGCACCGGCCACCCACCGGAACCGGCGCAAGCACACGGTTCGAGGGGTGGTTGCGCCAGCACGTGAAGGACGAGAGCTTTTCCACCTCCCGAATTGGATGCGCCCCGTCGTGTTGCTCGTGTTGCGCTACTGGACAAGCAAATTTGTTCACTGCCATCTGGCTCATGGTACAGGCAATGTTTCTGTTTCTTTTGAGTACTTCCTCTATTCCCTTATATAAAACCATAAACTCAAATTACAGGTAGTAAGGTAAAATCTAATGACTGCGTTGCAAGTCAACTATTCTTTTCGTTAACCGGGATCATTAATATATCCAAGGAAGGAATGAGAATGAAGTATCACAGTGTCATTATTACTACATGCATGCAAGTATTAAACAAGTTGTTACTATGAGGAAACATTATTAATTTTTAACTCGATTACTGTTAGTGGCCTTGTATAGATGCAAAATGTATTTTTCATAGTGGCCTTGTATAAGAGCATCTCTAACAGACCCCACAAATGGTGGTGACCCGCAAAATAACCGTTGAAATACGGGCCGGCGCAGAAAATTTTGCCTGAGCAGACCCCGCAAACGCGTCCGACCCGTAAAAGTTTTTGCGGGGTGCGGCAAAAGTTCGCCCCCAACCTTTAGATTCACGGGGTTGGAGATCGACTCGAGCTCGGACGAGGATCCCCTGACATGGGCTATCCACGACACTTATTTTGCATCAGAGGGAGTTCAAATTTGAGCTAAAACCACGACACTTATTTTGCATCGGAGGGAGTTCTTAACTAGCCTGATGTCCTGGAGATAGACAGATGCTACCATTGATTTTAGACATGTTATGGAGCTAGCTGAGTCTGAGTGAAATCCTATTTTGTATCTATTGTTCTTCTCGAATTCAGAACAAGCCGCTTCTTGAGGATAGTCTGCTCCTTGCTTCTTGTCTTACACTCCCACATTTCCCAGACAGTGGTTGATGATGATGGTTTTTGGCACCACAACAATGACTCGGCCTGGCTCTAGTTGAGTGTGCCGTCTGCTTGGGCAGTGTAGGATTCTCTGATTGATGTGGTTTTGACAGCAGTTGGGTTGTGCTTCGTTCTTATCCTGTTAAGTAGCTTGGTGGCTAAATACTTGCGGCTTGTTCCCCTTCAGCGTGAACCTGAGCGTATCCTTGTGTTTTCTGAAATGGAATAGTATTTCTTTGCTTGACACCTTTGACTGCATGTCCATATTTTCAGTAGGAACATGCTGGTATTCAAGAAGTTCATTTTCAACCATTCAATCCTATTGACAAGAGAACGACGTTGACATATGTTGATGGTGATGGCAAAATGCATTGTATTATTAAGGTTGCACCTGAGCAGGTACCATAGTAACGAACTGTTTCTGTATTGATATACTAGCGTTGCCTTATGGAAGGAAATATCATACTCATGATTGCTTTGAAACCAATGAATTGACTGCAGGTTCTTCACCTTTACAACACATCAGAGATAGACCGGAGGGTCCATGCTGTGATTGATAAAATTTGTGGCGCGCAGACTTTGATTGCTTGCTGTAGGATATCAGGTGAGAGAATAATATACTACTACCCCGTCCGGGTTTATTGGGCCGTTTAGCGACACGTCCGCTTCCTGTTCTATTAGGCTGTTTTCCTCGGTCGTTGTTTCGACCGATTAAGGGAAATCAATTCCCAGCCGCTGCATGCAAGCATTTGTGCAAGCATATGCAAGAGCGGGCCAATGCATGCCATCAGCAGAAAAGGTAGCAGGTGCATGCGGTAGTAAATAGCAGCACGAGTCGAGAAATTTGCATGCGTTGTTTGCTCTGCTTTAGTCCTGCTGATTTGGCCGACGGGACCAATATTCCCGGGTGGAGGTAGTGCTATGTACCCTCTATTCATAGTGCGGTCGCAATGAGAAAGATTTCATGAAAATTTGAGAATAAAGTTAGTAAGCTTTGTGCATGCAAATGGGAGGGTGCCTGACTTAAGCTAGTTTTCATTTTTATTGCACAATCTGAATTCAAGCACATTAATTTATTTTGCTGTTTACTTCATCAATGAAGGGGCTATATGCTTTTGACTTTAATAAATCTCAGCAGAAACCTGCACTGTCATGTGCACTGTTATATGCATGATATGTGTTGAAAATGAAATTTGTCTCCTACTTCTTGAGAAGGCTGTTCTGCCTATATGTGTTCTTCTCTAGGAAGTTGCTCCTTCGCCACTTCAGTTTGTGAAGTTGATGTTGGTAGTACTTTTGTGGCAAAGTTGTGCCAGCAGCTAGGTGCATAGTTGAGATGCATATTATCAGCAAGTCTCACTGCTAGGTGCACATTTATTTAGTTTGTGAAGTTGATTCTGGTAGTGCTTGAGTGAGTTCATTGTTGCATGGAAATGGCCTGTAAAAGCTATGCCACCTTTTGCTTTCTCATTTCTTTCATCTTGACACATATGCGTTCTTCTCTTATTAATAAAGCTGAATCGTTCATTCATTCCCTGCTATGTGTAGGATTGGTGATGGCGAACCTGGCATCCAAGTCTTGATGCTACCTACAGTTCAGAATGACTAGGTGTGTAAGTGATCGCCCGTGACTCCCGAGTGTTTTGCTCGGCCATTGTTTCAGCAATGGAGGTGAAACTTGTTTTGCTTGTGAGCCTCCATTGCTAAGACAAGAATGTGCTGCTGGCTGGCTAGCTCTTGTTAGTTTGTGGTGACTGAAGAAAGACGGACGATCACCTGCAGAAAAAGAAGAAGGACGGATGATTTGGTCGTGAAGCATGAAGCTAGCTAGCTCTTAGGGATCAAATCTTGGTATTGATGCTAGGAGGCAAAACACACATGTTGTATTTTTGCTCACACATGTATATATGTGATATCTTAGTTATAATACCATGCATAATTGTTATGATCCTCAATCTCTGGCTACCCAACGCGTTATGCTGCCGAAATTTATAGCCAAAATTCCCTTGACTTGTCAAAATCTTGGCCTTCTTTGTAAGGAAACAAAATACTTTAGGGTGTTTTCGAAGGACGCAACAACATTTAGGGTGGATTTCAAAAAATGTTCGTTAAATCATAATGATAAATGTTACAGCCTGCAGATATATGTAGATGAAATAGAAGTCGCCTCCTTACACCAAGTTGTAGGTCACACAAACGAAAAGGAACACAACAAACAGAAGTTCTGACACGGTCCATCTGCAAGAGCATGAAAATGATAACATTGATCATATCAGAATTTTAAAAAGGCAGGGATCCAGTAAAAAAAGAAACTATCATATGGTTAGGTGGCCAGTGGTGTGCACACCCAAGAAGAAAGTTGGGCTGGGTATTCGTAATTTGGAAAGATTTAATGCCAGCTAACTATGTGAATCTTAAATCTAGAGAAGGGATGTGGCAGAAGATAGTGAGAAAAAAAAAGATTGATGGAGGGATATATCAACTTCATAGTGCAGTGAATCATTCACCATGTTGGGCTGATCTGATCAAAATCAAAGACTTGTATCTCAAAGGGACAAAGATGATGGTTGGCAATGGAAAACAAACTGACTTTTGGGGACACAAATGGTGCAGTGACAAGCCTCTTCTATCTACCTTTCCTGATCTTTTCGAATGAGCAGAAGAAGACACTTAAGCAAATGGCTAACACTGGTTGGAATATGACATTTAGAAGATGGTTGAATAATGAACAAAGAAGACATTTGCATGAGCCAACATATAATCACCTTTCTGATGCTGATCCTGATAGATCATTTAGATATCTCTGGAAAACAAACTGCCCTTGAAAGTTAAATTTTGGTTGTGCCTTATATGGCACAATGCCATTGCCACCCCCCCCCCCCCTATATTAGGCAAATATATGATGTATTGTTCATTCAGTTACTCTCATATTTGCATCAAATCTTTGTTACATTATCTATTTTTAATTATATATTTTTGTACTTTGCTTTCATCTATATATTGATCTGTTCTCCCATATTTGCATCTTACTCTATTATTTCAATATATCTGATTTACGATCTTAATTTTCATTTCAAGCAGCACATCTCTTGCTTTGCAAGAATAGGAGTAGAAGGAAATCTTGGGCTTTACTTTGTTGATGACTCCATGGATGTCATATTGACAATGCAGCATGGATTTACAATCACGGTTAGCGTAAAACTTGGTAAAGATGGTCACTCCTATTTTGATGCGGACCTTTGGAGAAAAATGTCTAAGTGTTATGAACTGAAAGCTGGCAATAAAATTCTAGTGCGTGCACCACAGCCTGGCGCGTTCCTCCACTACTACAAGATGGTCCAAACGCGACACTACGATCAAAGACCCTTCGACGAAACTGTGTGCGATGCCATAATCACAAACGGTGGTGTAAAAAACCGTCAAAAAAGGTGCAAAACGTTTGCGATGACAGATGCATCAAACACGGTTCAGAATATAGTTGCGTGTGCGATGCAGGGCATACGGTTCAACTCAATTAACTGTTTGAGATGAGGAGGCACAAAAGAAACGGGCAGCCAGATGAAGGCGTGTGCGATATACAACATACGGTTCACTGGGATGAATTGTGTGTGATTAGGCAACACAATGGAAATGGTTCAACTGAACAAGATGTGTGTGATACGCGGCAAACATGTCCGTAATCTAAAATGTGTGCGAAGACCAATAATAACACAAACGATATCTGCTAATAAGCCATGTGAATTGCTCTGTCTACAGTAGAATGGCATGTATATATATAATTGAAATAAATATCCAATTACATAAGTGACTATATAGATCATTCTCACACACCTCAATAAACAATTGCATGCATTCTAAAGTAAGAGAAACGATAGTCTAGTCATCTACTCCTTGTGACGCTCCTGCCACTACTATGTGGCTCGATCCCTCGTCTGGGTCAGGAAGAAGACAGTTCCTCATGTCAACGATCCGCATGTACATCTCGTGGCTTGTGTACGCGTCCATGGCCGCGTACTTGACATATTGTTCATCCAGTCTCTTATGCCACACACTGTGCCAGGCGTTCTTGTCCTTATTACTCTCTTGCTTCATCTTCGCGTAGTAGGGGTAGATGATGGCCGAGGCGAGGTCAACCAGGGAGTTCAGTTTGCTTTTGTCGGTGCCCCAGACCTTGTAGTGGTGCTGGATATTGACAAGATTCAGGCATTTCAAGTCCGAAACCTTGAGCGCTTTTAGATTGTTGGTGGTGTCCACCGTAGCGAAACTGTAGTCGGAGCTCTTGATAAATCTGGAGAAACGCTCGCAAGGCCTTGTGGCAAGGTGGAAGTGGTAGACGAGGACGTCATGTCGCATGCACAACCGGGCGACGACAACCTTCTGATCGTGCCCGGCATGACCGATGGTGTACTCGAGGTCGAAGCAGACCACTCGGTACTTGTCCTTGGCAAGGAACTGCTCCATAGTTTGGATGGATCTCTCCACCGAGACCGGATCGTTCGTGTACACCACCGAGAGGGCCTTCCCCCTCACGTGGGTGTCCACTACGTGATGCATGGTGAACTGCCCGCTGTTGTCGTCGTCGGCCGCTGGGAGCGCCATTGGAGCCACGGGGAGCGCCATTGGAACCGCTGGATGTCCTCTCTATATGTGTCCTCGTGGGTGTGCTTATTGTGTCGTGTGAGACGAGAGATGAAGGTAAATGGCCGCACGAATAAAAGGGGGGCGGGCGGCGTGGATTCTCGGCGCGTCTGCATGGCAGTTTTTGCAGCGGGTAACTGCATCGTCGCGCCGCGCCCGGTGCAACCGCTTGCACACGAACGTGCGTGATCGTGCGCCAGCCCAAAACACTGGCAGCGCGCGTGGAGGGACGAGGGCAGAGCACCCGGAGGGACGCGAGAGCAGAGCGCGCGCGGCGGGACGCGAGCAGAGCGCGCCGCGGCCGCCTGAACCGCAAGCAACCACACGCATGGAGCAGTTGAACACGCAGAAAATGGTCGCCTACAAGCCGGCCGACAGTTGCGACGCTGCGTAGAGAGCGGCCGTGTGGTACCACCTCCGTCTAGTCTATAGTCTCCTTTATATTCCGTGCCATACTTTGCCCTCAAATTTAACCAACAAAATGTTAATGCATGTTTTAAAAATTATATAATTGGAAACTATATTCAAATATAAATCCAACTATACGACATGCATTCGTATTTTATTAGTTAAATCATACTTATAAACCAGGATGGTGGTATAGTAGGTAATTAAATCGCAAACGTTTTTTTATTAACCGTATGTGTACGTGGCCTTTCGTCCTCCTCTCGCACGTCTTGTCACCCCGCTGCCGCAGACGGCTTACAACGCAAGCTTGCGCAGTGATATGTCTCCAACGTATCTATAATTTTTTATTGTTCCATGCTATATTACATTATGTTTTGGATGTTAATGGGCTTTATTATACACTTTTATATTATTTTTGGGGACTAACCTATTAACCGGAGGCCCAGCCTAGATTTTTTGTTTTTTTGCTTATTTCAGTGTTTCGCAGAAAAAGAATATCAAACTGAGTCCAAACGGAATGAAACCTTCAGGAACGTGATTTTTGAAACAAACGTGATCTAGAGGACTTGGACCATACGTCAAGAAAGCAACCAGGAGGGCGCGAGGTAGGGGGCGCGCCTACCCCCTGGGCGCGCCCTCCACCCTCGTGGGGCCCATGTTGCCCCACCGACGTACTTCTTCCTCCTATATATACCTACGTACCCCCAAACTATCAGATACGGAGCCAAAAACCTAATTCCACCGCCGCAACCTTCTGTACCCGTGAGATCCCATCTTGGGGCCTTTTCCGGCGCTCCGCCGAAGGGGGCATTGATCACGGAGGGCTTCTACATCAACACCATAGCCTCTCCGATGATGTGTGAGTAGTTTACCTCAGACCTTCGGGTCCATAGTTATTAGCTAGATGGCTTCTTCTCTCTCTTTGGATCTCAATACAAAGTTCTCCACGATTCTCATGGAGATCTATTCGATGTAATCTTCTTTTGCGGTGTGTTTGTTGAGATCGATGAATTGTGGGTTTATGATCAAGTTTATCTATGAACAATATTTGAATCTCCTCTGAATTCTTTTATGTATGATTGGTTATCTTTGCAAGTCTCTTCGAATTATCAGTTTGGTTTGGCCTACTAGATTGATCTTTCTTGCAATGGGAGAAGTGCTTAGCTTTGGGTTCAATCTTGCGGTGTCCTTTCCCAGTGACAGTAGGGGCAGCAAGGCCCGTATTGTATTGTTGCCATCGAGGATAACAAGATGGGGTTTATATCATATTGCATGAGTTTATCCCTCTACATCATGTCATCTTGCTTAAAGCGTTGCTATGTTCTTATGAACTTAATACTCTAGATGCATGCTGGATAGCGGTCGATGTGTGGAGTAATAGTAGTAGATGCAGGCAGGAGTCGGTCTACTTGTCACGGACGTCATGCCTATATACATGATCATACCTAGATATTCTCATAACTATGCTGAATTCTATCAATTGCTCAACAGTAATTTGTTCACCCACCGTAATACTTATGCTCTTGAGAGAAGCCACTAGTGAAACCTATGGCCCCCGGGTCTATTTTCCATCATATTAATCTTCCAACACTTAGCTATTTTTATTTCCTTTTATTTTACTTTGCATCTTTATTATAAAAATACCAAAAATATTATATTATCATATCTATCAGATCTCACTTTCGTAAGTGACCGTGAAGGGATTGACAACCCCTTTATTGTGTTGGTTGCGAGGCTTTTATTTGTTTGTGTAGGTGCGAGGGACTCGTGTGTGGCCTCCTACTGGATTGATACCTTGGTTCTTAAAAAACTGAGGGAAATACTTACGCTACTTTGCTGCATCACCCTTTCCTCTTCAAGGGAAAACCAACGCAGTGCTCAAGAGGTAGCAAGAAGGATTTCTGGCGCCGTTGCCGGGGAGATCTACGCCAAGTCAAGTCAAGTCAAGACATACCAAGTACCCATCACAAACTCTTATCCCTCGCATTACATTATTTGCCATTTGCCTCTCGTTTTCCTCTCCCCCACTTCACCCTTGCCGCTTTATTCGCCCTCTCTTTCCGTTCGCCTATCTCGCTTGCTCCTTGCATTTTCTACCATTATGTCTGAAATTGGGGAAATTATTGTCGATATGGACAATAATAATAACATGCAAAATTCTGGTGCTCTTGCTGAAGAACCCCCTATCTTACATACAAAAAAGTTCCGTATCGGTAGTGGTAATATCATTGGAAAAGGGGTTATTCAAGATTTTTTTACTTGTGCCGGTGCTTTGCCTTCTATGGGTAGTTCTATTCTCCATAGAACTAGTAGTCTTGCGGACGCTGTCGCCATGCTTGTGGTTGAACTTGAAAGACAATTTATGCACATGCATCCTTGCATATAAAGGATCTTCTTAGAATTTTCTAATATTGAGCATTCTTCTGTTAAGCGTGTCGCTACTATTTTCTTGGCTCATGAATTCAGATTTATATTAAAAGAGGCCAAAGAAATCTTTGCACACTATAGGGTGGACGCTGGCCGTCCTCCCATAGAGGCAATCCTCTTTGATCAAGAGGAAATAATGCGTTTTCAATCTCTAGACTATGTTGCTTTTAATGAAAACCTTAGAAAAAGGGTTCCTACCAATGTTCTAGTTGATAGAATTTCTGAACTTAATAATGATTTTTCTATCCGAAATAATGAGCTAGGATATCCTCTCGAGTATAGGCTCACAAAGTTCTGTCAGAAGAATGCTTATAATGATGAATTGGTTGTGTAATACGAAGGGCCGAAGGAGGAACCTATACCTCCCAAAATTGATCTTGGGGACTCTTGTCCCATTAAATTTAGCCCTTTTGATTACTTTTGCTTGCCTCAAAGAAAACTTGCTGCTGAACATAGAGAATATGAAATGATTTTTCGTGATCTATCCTATTATTATGGCAATACCTAGATCTATCCTTACTTTTATGCCTAGCTAGGGGCGTTAAACGATAGCGCTTGTTGGGAGCCAACCCAATTTTATTTTTAGTTTTTTTGCTTTTTGTTTCTGTTTAGGAATAAATATTTGATCTAGCCTCTGGTTAGATTTGTTTTTTATGTTTTAATTAGTGTTTGTGCCAAGTTAAACCTATAGGAACTTCTTGGATGATAGTTATTTGATCTTGCTGAAAATTCCAGAAACTTTATGTTCACGAAAACAATTGTTAAAAATCACCAGAACGTGATAAAATATCGATTCCAATTGCAGCAGATCACTAAACAAATTTTCTAGGTCTTCATATTTTGGTAGATTTTTTTGGAGTTCCAGAAGTTTGCGTTAGTTACAGATTACTACAGACTGTTCTGTTTTTGACAGATTCTGTTTTTCGTGTGTTGTTTGCTTATTTTGATGAATCTACGGCTAGTAAAATAGTTTATAAACCATAGATAAGTTGGAATACAGTAGGTTTAACACCAATATAAATAAAGAATGAGTTCATTACAGTACCTTGAGGTGGTGTTTTGTTTTCTTTCGCTAACGGAGCTCACGAG
>LR880972.1:236149797-236162109 GCA_904067115.1 Aegilops sharonensis
GACGTGATGCCTATATACATGATCATGCCTAGATAATCTCATAACTATGCGCTTTTCTATCAATTGCTCGACAGTAATTTGTTCACCCACCGTGATACTTATGCTATCTTGAGAGAAGCCACTAGTGAAACCTATGGCCCCCGGGTCTATCTCTTATCCTATTTGCTTTCAATCTACTTTTATTTGCATCTTTACTTTTTTGCATCTATATTATAAAATACCAAAAATATATTTATCTTATCATACTATCTTTATTAGATCTCACTTTCGCAAGTGGTCGTGAAGGGATTGACAACCCCTTTATTGCGTTGGTTGCGAGTTGTCAGTTTGTTTGTGTAGGTGTGTGGGACTTTTGAGGAGCCTCCTACTGGATTGATACCTTGGTTCTCAAAAACTGAGGGAAATACTTATGCTACACTTGCTGCATCACCCTCTCCTCTTCGAGGAAAACCAACGCAAGCTCAAGACGTAGCAAGAAGGATTTCTGGCGCTGTTGCCGGGGAGGTCTTCGCTCAAGTCAAGACATACCAAGTACCCATCACAAACCTATCTCCCTTGCATTTACAGTATTTGCCATTTGCCTCTCGTTTTCCTCTCCCCCACTTCACCCTTGTCGTTTTATTCGCCCTCTCTTTCCCAATCTTCTCCTCTCCTCTCTCCGCTTGCCTTCTTTTGTGTGCTTGTTTGCTTGTTTGACCTTATGGCTGCGCCTATGGGTCCTGACCACCTTCTCAGAAGGATGGATGAGATTGAATCAAATATTAGAAGCTTTATGAATTTGCAATTTGAGCACAATAATTTATTTAGAAAAGAGCTTAAGGAACAAAAAAGTTTTTTGGGGTTTATGAACAAAGAGCTTGATGATATGAATAAAGAACTCTATGGTGTTAACGCTCAAATTGCCCGTCTTGAAAATGATGTAGCCAAAATTTCTGACAAGCAAGCCACTTTAGTCAATAAGATGGCCGCTAAACCAGAAAAATTACATGAAAATAATGATGAGGATCTTAAAGTTATTGATACGTCTCCGATTAGATCTATGTTTTGCAATATGAATTTTGATGATTATGGGACTGATGATGAATCAACTTTTCCTAGAAGGCGTCCCAAGAATTCGGAATCTTTAGATCTTAATGTTAAATTTGGTAAAAGTGAGATTGGAGAATCCTCAACTTCTAATAATGTTGAACCTAATATCTCGGATTTCAAGGAATTTAATTATGATAATTGCTCTATAAAAGGTTGTATTTCCTTGTTGCAAGCCGTTGTTAATTCTCCTCATGCTTATAGTCAAAACAAAGCTTTTACCAAGCATATCGTTGATGCATTTATGCAATCTTATGATGAAAAACTTAATTTGGAAGTTTCTATACCTAGAAAACTTAATGATGAGTGGGAACCTATTATAAATATTAGTGAGGGAGTCCTGGACTAGTGGGTGTCCGGATAGCCGGACTATCATCACGGCCGGACTCCAAGACTATAAAGATACAAGATTGAAGACTTCGTCCCTTGTCCAGATGGGACTTTCCTTGGCGTGGAAGGCAACCTTGGCGATACGGATATGTAGATCTCCTACCATTGTAACCGACTCTGTGTAACCCTAACCTATCCGGTGTCTATATAAACCGGAGGGTTTTAGTCCGTAGGACGAACAACAATCATACCATAGGCTAGCTTCTAGGGTTTAGCCTCCTTGATCTCGTGGTAGATCTACTCTTGTACTACCCATATCATCAATATTAATCAAGCAGGAGTAGGGTATTACCTCCATCGAGAGGGCCCGAACCTGGGTAAAAACATCGTGCCCCTTGCCTCCTGTTACCATCCACCTAGACACACAGTTCGGGACCCCCTACCCGAGATCCGCCGGTTTTGACACCAACATTTGTGCTTTCATTGAGAGTTCCTCTGTGTCGTCACCGATAGGCCCGATGGCTCCTTCGATCATCAACAATGACGCGGTCCAGGGTGAGACTTTTCTCCCCGGACAGATCTTCGTATTCGGCGGCTTTGCACTGCGGGCCAATTCGCTTGGCCATCGGGAGCAGATCGAAAGCTACGCCCCTGGCCATTAGGTCAGATTTGGAAGTTTGAACTATATGGTCGATATCCGCGGAGACTTGATCCTCGATGGATTCGAGCCGCAGCCAAGCGTGCCGCACTGTCTCGATGGGCATGATCTAGCTCTGCCGCCGAACAGTGTCCTGGAGGCCGCACCAGTGCCCGCTCCGACCCTTAATCCGGAGCCGGATTCCCCGATCGAGGACAAGTGGTTGGACACCGCCTCGGGGGCTACAATCTCAGCGGCGATTGAGCCGAACTCTATCCCTGTCCCTTGCGAAGACCGTGACTCCAAGGCGCCGGACTCCTCTCCGGACTCCGAACCCTCCGCGCCCCTACCAGTCGAATCTGATTGGGCGCCGGTCATGGAGTTCACTGCCGCGGACATCTTTTAGCACTCGCCCTTTGGCGACATCCTGAATTCACTAAAGTCTCTCTCTTTATTCGGAGAGCCCTGGCCGGACTACGGTCAGGAAGGTTGGGATGCGGACGACGAAGAAATTCAACGCCCACCCACCACCCACTTCGTAGCCACCGTCGAAAGCTTACACGACGTGCTCGATTTCGACTCCGAAGACATCGACGGTATGGACGACGATGTAGGAGACAACAATGAACCAGCACCTATAGGATGCTGGACAACCACCTCATCCCATGATGTATACATGGTGGATACACCTAAAGGAAATGAAGACGAGGAACAACGGGACGCTACGAAGGATAAATCCCTCGAAAAGCAGTCAAAACGGTAACGTAAACGCCGAACCAGGTCCCGCCTCAACAAAGACCCAGCCATAGAGCCGGGCGAACAGGTGGACGACGAACATGCTATCGAGCAACCGTCCGAACAAGACAACTTGGATAAACAACCAGTCCCCGGCGAAGACAACAGTCCAGACGATCTCACGCCGGACAAAATGCTGGAGCAAGATAACCTCCAGAAAAGGCTCGTCGCCACTGCGCGTAGCCTAAAAAAGCAGAAGCGGAAGCTCAAAACAGCGGAAGATGCACTCAGGATCAGATGGAGCAAAGTATTCAACACCGCAGACAAATACGGCGATAGTCGCCGAACAAAGAGCTACCCAAAAAGAAAGCTACTGCCCGAATTCGACGAAGAGGCCTTAGAGCCCCCACAATCAAAAAACAAGAAGATCACCCGGTCGGATGGACGACCCCACGGCAAAAAGAGAGCGGCAAATGGCGCCGCACACAAGCCGGTACGCGATCCGCATAAGGATTCACATCAACAGGATGGCCCAGCTAGGTCCATCTATGGGCCGAGAAAGCAAGCTCTTCAAAGCAATGCAACACGCCAAATATCCGAACATCACGGCACACCCAAATATAGGGGCGCTGCACATCCACTATGTTTCACCAATGAGGTGCTGGATCATGAATTTCCAGCGGGATTCAAACCCGTAAACATAGAGGCATACGACGGAACAACAAACCCTGGAGTCTGGATTGAGGATTACATCCTCCACATACACATGGCTCGAGGAGATGATCTCCACGCCATCAAATATTTATCCCTAAAACTCAAAGGGCCAGCTCGGCATTGGCTTAAAAGCCTCCCCAAAAATACCATTGGAAGCTGGGAAGAGCTCGAGGATGTGTTCCGGGCAAATTTTCAGGGGACCTATGTTCGCCCTCCGGATGCAGACGATCTAAGTCACATAACTCAACAGCCCGGAGAATCAGCCCGGAAATTCTGGAACAGGTTCCTTACTAAAAAGAACCAAATAGTCGACTGTCCGGACGCCGAAGCCTTAGCAGCCTTCAAACACAACGTCTGAGACGAATGGCTCGCCAGGCACCTCGGCCAAGAAAAGCCAAGAACAATGGCCGCATTAACAAGCCTCATGACCCGCTTTTGCACGGGAGAAGACAGCTGGCTAGCAAAATGCAGCACCAGCGACCCAAGTACATCCAAAATCAGGGATGGAAACGGGAAACCACGGTGCAACAAGGACCAGCGCCGGACTAAAGGGAACGGTCCAGATTCAGAAACTCACGACAGAACAACAAAAAAACTGCCACTTAAGGACAATAGCGATGAGCTATCCAACTTCAATAAAATCTTGGACAATATATGTCAAATCCACAGTACTCCCGGGAGGCCTGCAAACCATACCCACAGAAATTGTTGGGTCTTCAAACAGTCTGTCAGACTCAACGCCGAACACAAGGGGCTCGACACACCAAGTGAAGATGATGACGAGCACCACAAGCAGATCCCCAGAAAACAAAAGAATTTCCCACAAGAGGTTAAAACAGTAAACTCACTTCACGTGATCAAAGGGAAAAATAGAGCGGCGCCCACTGAGATGCGCGCCGCACACTGGTTGTCAAAACCAATCACCTTCGACCATCAGGACTATTCCGAAAGTATCCGGAACGCAGGATGGACTGCCCTGATATTGGATCCTATAATCGACGGATTCCAATTTACACAAGTCCTCATGGATGGCGGCTGTGACATAAACCTGATATATCAGGACACAATCCGCAGGATGGGGATAAACCCAACCAAAATTCGCCATAGCAACACCTCCTTTAAAGGGGTAATGCCAGGCCCATATGCCCATTGTACGGGCTCCCTACTACCGGAAGTCGTGTTTGGTTCATCCGACAACTTCCGTCGTGAAAAGTTAGTCTTCCATGTCGCCCCATTTAAAAGTAGCCATCAAGCACTATTGGGACGCGAAGCTTTCGCCCGCTTTAACGCAATACCGCATTATGCATCTCTAACACTTAAAATGCCCGGTCCACGCGGCATCATCTCATTAAAAGGGAGTATTAAGTGTTACTCGAGCACGGAGGAACGTGAGACTGCCTTGACAGCCCCACACCTATCCAGCTCCGCTAGTCAAAGAACCTGAATAGGTCATTCCAACTCCAGACACGGCTAGACGAGTCCGGCGCCCACTAGCGGCCTACCCCCATACAAGGGGCTGCATGCAAGAGACAATAAAGCTCAATTTTCTCCACTTCTTCAAATCGTACCCTGTTTATTTAATATAAAGTACATCTTTCGCACGATCCTTTTTCTTTTAAACTAAGTTCCTCTCTTTTTTACAGATGAACAACGTGCTACACCCGTCCAGGATACGGCACAACGGAGACACAAGCGCAGACGTGCAGTAGGGACCCGTTGCAAGGATTCTTTTCAGATTAAGACCCTGCGTAAACCTTTTTTACTGTCTCTTGTTGATATACGTCCCCCGGTTTCTTACTATAACCGAGGAGGAGGATGGCGTTTTGGCATTGGCCGCACCAGAATTTTTGCACGTACCTGGATACCAGGGGCTTAGGGCATTATTCTGCCCGTTTTTATAAATACCGAATACCTTAGGGAGTGTTCGGCGTCTCGAGTTAGGCCTTATATGCATCAGCTCCGAATCATGTCTTTGGTCAAATGTTCGGTTTGCCCGGCTCCTGTGTTTTGCTGCCTTACATTCCGTTTTATCGGCTAACGCGGCACCAGGAGAACTACTGCGGTTGTGCCCCGGTTCGGCCGGGCGAGCACCTCAGTAGGGAAAGCCGAAAACTGACTGTCATGATATAGCGAGAGACTGGTCAACCACTCGATGACTCACTGGAATGTTTAGGATTCCTCCGCATTAACGAAGGACCGGTTTTCGGTCAGGCACATACGCACCCCGAATTCGGGAGAGCGCGGTGCCACCAGGGGCTATATAGTAGCCCCACCCTCAAACTCCTATGGCTAAGTGAAAGTGATAAAGCATTATAGTCCGGTTGCCTAGTTTGCTACGCTACCACCTCCTTAACAGGACCAAGATGTTGGATTAAGTGTGAAAAAGCGCTTTCTTTGCAAACACCCCCGCACCATGTGCGTGGTGGCTGAAGCCAAGGACTGCCATCTTTCAGGTTATATATATATATATACATAAACGGCCGCACAGGGAGTAGTTTACTACTTGAACGCACAAGTATAAAAAGCTCTTATATCATATTGAAACATTGTTTTCACAAATCATACATGTCATTTAAACATAACATCCTTCGAGCACTGCGTCTCTATTAAACGAGCGCCCTGCAGGACTTCTTCAAAGTAGTGCTTGGCAGGAACTCGGCTTCTGTCCGAATCTTGGGATGCAACGTCGGTGGCCTTCATCTCTGCCCAGTATGTCTTGACACGGGCCAGGGCCATCCGCGCTCCCTCAATGCACACCGACCGCTTCATCACGTCAATACGCGGTACCGCACCAAGGAACTGCTGCACTAAACCAAAATAACTCTTCGGCTAGGGTCCGCCCGGCCACAAATGAGTCAAGACATGCTTCATGGCAAATCCGGATAATCGATTCAGCTCGGCCCATTCGGCCAACCGATCGGTCAACGGAAGAGGACGCTCCGGACTATGGAATTGCGACCAATATAGCTCTTCCCTTCTATGCCCCTTCTGGCCCCGGAAGTGCTCAACCGCGTCCGCAACGCTCGCTTCCAAGTCCAGATAAGCATCCTCCGAACTCCACAACTTGTCCAACTGAGCATACTTTGGATCCGTATATTTCCTCCCCAGCAGAAACGGTTTTCCAGCCGCAATTGCCCCGGCCTGACTCAGCTCCTCCTTGGCAGCTCTTAAAGTCGAATGGGCATTCTTGGATTCGGCGGCGGCCTTTTTCAGGCCCTCTTGCTCCGCTTGACGTTCTTTTTCAAGAACCTCGCAGCGATCGGTAGTATTCTTCAACTTTCTGGCCATATCGGCCATTTCCTCTTTGCTTCGGCAGTGAGCAGCCCGTTCGGCTTCTAGCTCTTCGGCCGCCTTTAAAGCGGCCACATTACTATTTCTGGCTTGCTCTTTCGCTCGGGCGAGTTCCGCCCGTAGCTCCTCCACAGCAGCGGCACCATCTGCATTAAGCATACAAATAGTGAGACATGGGCGTCAAGCTCCCTTACCAGGTGTCCGCATAGAAGTCGCATACTTTGTGACTCGTCAAACCGTTTATTGACCAGCGCGATGTCTGCATCCGCCTCGTCAAGTTGCCGCTTTAGTTCGGCATATTCATCAGTCCGGCTGGCCACCGGACGCCCCGCCACCTGTTTAGGAGCGGCGATATGTTATAACTGAGATTTTGATCCTCGGCACGCTGTCACTTTTGACAACATACCGAGTCTCAGGGGCTACTATCTATACAGGGTGCATTCTATATGCATAACTGTCAGAAGGTACATCATTTTTGCGTACCTCGAACCCCGTCAGTAAGCTTCTGACGGCTTTATGCAATCCGCTCTCCGCGGACGCAATTCTTTCAATCACCGTACCCATTAGAGCACGGTGCTCTTCTGAGATAGCCGCTCGCCCGAGCAGATCCTTCAGATGCTCCGACCGCACGCCAGTTGGCGCCGGACCCTCCGGCCCCACCGGACTTGGGGAAACCCTCCGCGACGACACCTCGGGGTCGTCCGCCTCGCACGAGGGTGCGACAGGTGGAGGCGTTTCGCTCTCCATCATCTCCGGAAGAAGATCCCCCGAAGACGAGCTCTGCTGAGAAGGGCTGAGATCCGAACTACAAGGTACAATTTCGGTTATCTTTAGAAATAAATACAGGGGTGTTTCTTATTTACAAAACTCCTTCCTTTTTACTTACGGCTCGCTGGAGGGCTGATCCCCTTGGGAAAACAGTGCGGCTGGGATACTTCCTAGTGCCGGACTCTCTGACGAAGATTTCTTTTCCCTCTTCGAGGCCTTGACCTCCAGATCTTCCGAAGCGGTCCTCTTCTCTCCTTGGAGGATGGGACTTTTGATCCCTCTCTCCTCAAAGGCCTCCTTCGTGGAGGCAGTTGCTTCCCCGCTCCCCTCGCCTTCTTTAAAAGGCGCGGCCTTCAACATCTTGGCCAGCATGGGATCCGGCGTGTTCTCTGGGAGGGGAGCCGGACACCTTATTAACTTTGCCTTGGCTATCCACTCCTGTTCAAGAAACGGCTCCTTTAAAGGGCATATATATATATGATGAATGAATGAACAGCTTGTCCGGTTACAGGACTACTTACCTGAGTATCTGAGCGATTGCAGCTTAGTCCAGCGTCCTCAGTCAGGTCCGGACACTTTTCTCGTGATCCGAAGAATAGTTTATACATCTCCACGGGCGTCGTGCCCATAAATTTTTGGAGAGCTCGTGGTCCCTCCGGATTAAATTCCCACAGGCGGAGGGGGCGACGTTTGCAGGGCAGAAGGCGCTGGATCAACATAACCTGCGTTACTGCAACCAAATTATCCCTCTTGCTTGGAGGTCTCGAATACGGCCCTGCAGCAAAGGAACGTCCTTGGACGGCCCCCAGTCGAGCCCCTTGTTGGCCCATGACGCCAGCCGCTGTGGTGGACCTGAGCGGAAGGCAGGGAGTGCCACCCATTTGGTGCCCCTGGGAGCGGTGATATAAAACCACTGCCGTTACCACAAACCAAGCTCCTCTTGGAATGAGCCCTCGGGCCACGGAGCATTAGCACGTTTGCTTATGGCCGCCCCTCCGCACTCTGCTTGCTACCCATCGATCATCTTTGGCTCCACCTTGAAGGTCTTGAGCCACAATCCAAAGTGAGGGGTAATATGGAGGAAGGCCTCACATATGACAATAAATGATGAGATATGGAGGATGGACTCCGGATTCAAGTCATGAAAATCAAGCCCATAATAAAACATGAGCCCCCGCACAAAGGGATCCGTCGGGAAGCCTAAACCCCGAAGGAAGTGGGACACGAACACCACGTTCTCGCCGGGCTCAGGAGTGGGAATGACCTGCCCTGGAGCAGGCAGCCTATGCGAGATCTCGCCGTTAGATACCTGGCGTCTCGCAGCTTTAGCACATCTTCTTCTGTGACGGAGGAAGACATCCATCAGCCGTGCTGGTCGGAGCCGAACATCGTCGAAAGTCCGAAGCGCCTAAATCTGAAGCTTTGGATGTTGGAACTCGAAGCGCGAGGCGAACTCGATGGAGGGTGTAAAAAGAAGAGGGCCTTGGTCTCATTATAAAGAGGTTGAATACCAAGAGCCCACCCCGTGGTCGATTAGGACTCGCCTTTGATAGAGGAGGCGTGCCAACGGGCACGGTTGGGTTACCCACGTCCGTATTGATGGGAATCCCGGAATAAGGGGGCATGATCTATGCTTTGATAAGACGTGCCAGGGAAACCGCCTCGCTAAACGCGCTAAGGTGGAACGGTAAAAAATGATTCGTATAAAGGCCTGGCCGTGGTGTGATGTCACACCGCGGAATACGTCAGCAGATCTGTGCAAAAGTTATTCTCTCTACGGTGGTATGTGGAACTTGTTTTGCAGAGCCGGACACTATCCTGGTGTTCAAAACCTTCTATGAAGTATTCGGAGGAGGAACCCGCCTTGCAATGCCGAAGACAATATGCGCGCCGGACTCGTCGTCATTGAAGCCTGGTTCAGGGGCTACTGAGGGAGTCCTGGACTAGGGGGTGTCCGGATAGCCGGACTATCATCACGGCCGGACTCCAAGACTATGAAGATACAAGATTGAAGACTTCGTCCCGTGTCTGGATGGGACTTTCCTTGGCGTGGAAGGCAAGCTTGGCGATATGGATATGTAGATCTCCTACCATTGTAACCGACTCTGTGTAACCCTAACCTATCCGGTGTCTATATAAACCGGAGGGTTTTAGTCCGTAGGACGAACAACAATCATACCATAGGCTAGCTTCTAGGGTTTAGCCTCCTTGATCTCGTGGTAGATCTACTCTTGTACTACCCATATCATCAATATTAATCAAGCAGGAGTAGGGTATTACCTCCATCGAGAGGGCCCGAACCTGGGTAAAAACATCGTGCCCCTTGCCTCCTGTTACCATCCGCCTAGACGCACAGTTCGGGACCCCCTACCCGAGATCCGCCGGTTTTGACACCGACAATTAGAATTAAAGATTATGAGTGTTTTGCCTTGTGTGTGATTTGGGTGCTAGTGTTTCCACAATTCCGAAAACTTTATGTGATATTCTAGCTTTCCATGATCTTGATGATTGCTCGTTAAATTTGCACCTTGCGGATTCCACCATTAAAAAGCCTATGGGAAGGATAAATGATGTCCTTATTGTTGCAAATAGAAATTTGGTGCCCGTAGATTTTATCGTTCTTGATATAGATTGCAATTTTTCTTGCCCTATTATTCTTGGTAGACCTTTCCTTAGAACGATTGGTGCGATTATTGATATGAAGGAAGGGAATATTAGATTCCAATTTCCATTAAAGAAAGGCATGGAGCACTTTCCAAGAAAGAAAGTTAAATTACCTTATGAATCTATCATGCGTGCTACTTATGAGTTTAGTGCCAAAGATGGCACTCGTTAGATCTATCTTCGCTTTTATGCCTAGCTAGGGGCGTTAAACGATAGCGCTAGTTGGGAGGCAACCCAATTTTCTTTATGTTTTTTGTTTTTTCTTCTGTTTAGGAATAAATAATCCATCTACCTTCTGTTTAGATGTGGTTTTATGTTTTAATTAGTGTTTGTGCCAAGTAGAACCTATAGGATCTTCATGGATGATAGTTATTTGATCTTGCTGTAATTTCCAGAAACTTTCGGCTCATGAAAATAATTTTTAAAAATCACCAGAACGTGATAAAATAGTAATTCCAATTGCTGCTGATCAATAAACAAATTGTATAGGTCCTCCTATTTTGGATGAATTTTTTGAGTTCCAGAAGATTGCGTTAGTTACAGATTACTACAGACTGTTCTGTTTTTGACAGATTCTGTTTTTCGTGTGTTGTTTGCTTATTTTGATGAATCTATGGCCAATAATATAGTTTATAATCCATAGAGAAGTTGGAATACAGTAGGTTTAAAACCAAATTAAATAAATAATGAGTTCATTGCAGTACCTTTTGTGGTGGTTTTGTTTTCTTTCACTAACGGAGCTTATAAGATTTCTTGTTGAGTTTTGTGTTGTGAAGTTTTCAAGTTTTGGGTAAAGCTTTTATGGACTATGGAATAAAGGGTGGAAAGAGCCTAAGCTTGGGGATGCCCAAGGCACCCCAAGACATTCAATAATAGCCAAAATCCTAAGCTTGGGGATGCCCCGGGAAGGCATCCCCTCTTTCGTCATCGTTCATTGGTAACTTTACTTGGGGCTATATTTTTATTCACCACATGATAAGTGTTTTGCTTGGAGCGTCGTGTATTATATTAGTCTTTGATTTTTAGTTTACCACAATCATCCTTGCTGTACACACCTTTTGGGAGAAGCCTATTTGATTAGAATTTGCTAGAATACTCTATGTGCTTCACTTATATCTTTAGAGCTTGATAGTTTTTGCTCCTAGTGCTTCACTTATATCTTTTAGAGCACGGCGGTGTCTTAATTTTGAAGAAATTTCTAGTCTCTCATGCTTCACTTATATTATTTTGAGAGTCTTTTAGAACATCATGGTATTTTCTATGGTCATAAAATTGGTCCTAGAATGGTAGGCATCCAAGTTGGGTATAATAAAAACTATCATAGGAAGTGAATTGGATGCTATGATCAATTTGATACTTGATAATTGTTTTGAGATATGGAGGTAGTGATATTAAAGTCATGCTAGTTGGGTGATTATGAATTTAAATAATGCTTGTGTTGAAAGTTAGCAAATCCCATAGCATGCACGTATGGTTAAAGTTGTGTAACAAATTTGAAACATGAAGTGTACCTGGCTTGTGCATCCTTATGAGTGGCGGTCGGGGACGAGAGATGGTCTTTTCCTACCAATCTATCCCCCTAGGAGCATGCGCGTAGTACTTGATTTTTGATGACTTCTAAATTTTTGCAATAAGTATATGAGTTCTTTTGACTAATGTTGAGTCCATGGATTATACGCACTTTTACCTTTCCGCCTTTGCTAGCCTCTTCGGTACCGTGCATTGCCCTTCCTCACCTTGAGAGTTGGTGCAAACTTCGCCGGTGCATCCAAACCCCGTGATACGATATGCTCTATCACACATAAACCTCCTTATATCTTCCTCAAAACAGCCACAATACCTACCTATTATGGCATTTCCATAGCCATTCCGAGATATATTGCCATGCAACTTTCCACCGTTCCGTTCATCATCATGACATACTTTACTTTTGTCGTATTGCCATTGCATGATCATGTAGTTGACATCGTATTTGTGGCAAAGCCACCATGCATTATTTTTCATACATGTCACTCTTGATTCATTGCACCATCCCGGTACATCGCCGGAGGCATTCATATAGAGTCATATCTTGTTCTAGTTTCGAG
>LR880972.1:236203043-236213067 GCA_904067115.1 Aegilops sharonensis
CAACTTAGCACAAGTCAAGCAATCAACCTACACATGCAATTCTAAGAGTATAGCAGCGGAATGTAAAACAATTGCATATGAAGGTAAAGGGAGGAGTTTGAGGGAGCAAACGCAATGTTGACACGAAGATTTTTTATCCGTGGTTCCGATAGGTGGTGCTATCGTACATCCAGGTTGATGGAGACTTCAACCCACAAAGGGTAACAGTTGCGCGAGTCCACGAAGGGCTCCACCCACGAAGGGTCCACGAAGAAGCAACCTTGTCTATCCCACCATGGCCTTTGCCCACGAAGGACTTGCCTCACTAGGGTAGATCTTCACGAAGTAGGCGATCTCCTTGCCCTTACAAACTCCTTGGTTCAACTCCACAATATTGACGGAGGCTCCCAAGTGACACCTAGCAAATCTAGGAGACACCACTCTCCAAGAAGTAACAAATGGTGTGTTGATGATGAACTCCTTGCTCTTGTGCTTCAAATGATAGTCTCCCCAACACTCAACTCTCTCTCATAGGATTGGATTTGGTGGAAAGAAGATTTGAGTGGAAAGCAACTTGGGGAAGGCTAGAGATCAAGATTTATGTGGTTGGAATGGGATATCTTGACCTCAACACAAGTGTAGGTGGTTCTCTCTCAGAAAATATGTGTTGGAAGTGTAGGCATGTTCTGATGGCTCTCTCCATGAATGAAGAGTGGGTGGAGGGGTATATATAGCCTCCACACAAAATTTAACCGTTGCACACAAATCACCAAACTCGGTGGGACCGATTCAAAGAACTCGGTCAGACCGATTTGGTTCATAATGTGACCGTTAGGCATTTCGGTGGGACCGATACGTCAACTCGGTGAGACCGATATCATTAGGGTTAGGGCATAACGTAATCTCGGTGAGACCGATTACACAAACTCGGTGGGACCGATTTTGGTAATAGACAAACAGAGAGTTGGTCAGGCAAACTCGGTGGGACCGATTCGCTCATCTCGGTTGGATCGAAACGTTACGAAAAGGAAACAGAGTGTTTGCATTGCAATCTCGGTGGGACCGATCGCTCATCTCGGTTTGACCAAAACGTTACGAAGGGAAACACAGAGATTACAATCCCATCTCGGTGAGACTGAGATCCCTATCGGCGAGACCGAGATCCCTATCGGCGAGACCGAAAAGACCAGGGTTTTTGGCAGTGGCTATGTCAATTGAACTGGTGGCTCCGGATAGAAAGAATCGGTGGGGCCGAGTTTGACTTTTTGGTTTGGGACATATGTGGATGTGTGAAAGTAGTTGAGGGTTTTGGAGCATATCATTAAGCACTTTGAGCAAGAACCTCATTAAGCAACACCTCATCCCTTCTTAATAGTATTGGCTTTTCCTATAGACTCAATGTGATCTTGGATCACTAAAATAGAAAATGTAGAGTCTTGTGCTTTGAGCTTGAGCCAATCTTTTGAGCCAGTCTTTTGTCCTTAGCATTTTGAAGGGTCCACTTTCTAATCCATGCCATGCCAATCAATGAGATTTCCTGAAATATTTATCTTGAAATAGTATTAGCTCAATGAGCTATATGTTGTTAGGAATTACCAAAACCACCCAGGGATAGTTGCACTTTCAATCTCCCCCTTTTTGGTAATTGATGACAACATATAGATCAAAGCTTCGACAAATGATAATAAGACTGAAAAAAATATCGTCGCTTTGAGAAGTATGTGATAAGAAGGATCTCCCCCTAAATTTGTGCATTATTTAAAGTTTGCTTTTGAATGCAAATGCACAATCGATTAGGATCATGGGTTACTCTTCCATGTCACATACATCTTGGTGGAGCGCTCAAAATGATAGAAATTAAAGCATGCACTCATCACCAAAACAAGTGAATGATCATCTAAGGATATAAGAGATAATATCATCCAACAAGCATTAAGGGTAGCATATGATCAAACACATGATCAAACAAGTATCTCATAAGGATATAAAGTATCTCACACAAGCACACAGTAAAGTTTCAACCAAAATAGCAAGAGAGAAAAAAAGCAACACTCTCTCTCGAAGCCTATGATCTATACATTTTTCTCCCCCTTTGGCAACAAGTTACCAAAAAGTTCAAAAATGCATGGTGCTAAAAAACTCTCAGGCTTGATCTTCGGTAGGAGGTGTTAAGATGACTCTAAGGATGAAGGCTTCAGATGAAGTAGCTGGAGCTGGTGGAGTAGCTGTTGGAGGTGGAACTAGAGCTATAGCTGCTGGTGCTGATGCTGTAGCTCTAGTGTCTGTCACTGGCACTACAGCAGATCTCTGTCCTCTGGGCACTCTAGCAAAAGCATCTATGGTAGACTTGCCCTTCTTCTCCTCTGCTTCCTCCTGAAGTTGCTCAACAGCAGTTTGGATCTCTATTACCTTGACATCAAGGTCATAGAATTTCTGCTCAATGATCCTCTCCAAACTCTCCTGGTTCTTGGTCAGGGTGGCCAAGCCCTTCTCAATCCTCAGGGTGGACTGGATCAGATATCCAAGCTGGTCTTGCTTGCTCTTCAAGAATACCTGAGATGCCTCTTCTACAGTTGGCATCTTTGCAGCTTTCTCAGCTTTAGCCTTCTCTCTCTTCTCATGTGCTTGATCTGAAGATGGTTCATTCTCATTCATCACCACTATGTTGTCTTCAAATTCAGGGTAGATGCGCAGGTGCTCCTTATCCAAAATGTATTTGCCTATGCCCATCTTTGAGTTGATGAGCTCCTGAATGTGTGGAGCATACCCACAACTTCTCTTCTGATCAGCTGCTGTCCTCTTGATTGTTTCCACAATCAGGCTCATGACTTTAAATTTTTGAGGGACGTCAAATATATGCAGCAAGTTGATGGCATGTCCTCTGATCATCTTGTGATCACCTGACTTGGGTAGCAGTGTGTGCCTTAAGATCCAGTTGATAGTTGGCAGACCAGACAACAAGTAGTGAACAGATCCAAATTTATGTTTATCCAAAGCAGCATCTGGGATCTCTTTGTACATGTTGGCCATTGTGTTGTGGTCTTTCTTCTTCTCTACATAAATGTCCAAATCATCCTCATGTTCCTCAGGAGCATTGATAAGCTTGGCCCACTCATCAACTGTAGACTAGTACCTAGTACCCTCAGACATCCATACTATCCTTCCATCTGGATAGAAGTGGGCAGTGGAGTAAAACTGCATGATGAGCTCATCATTCCACTTAGTGAGCTTCTGGGCAACAAAAGTGTCAACTCCACATGCCTTGAAGCTATCAAGTACACCAGGGAAGTGATCCTCATTCTCCTTGATGAACTCCCAGTCAACCCATCTCATGTCACAAACAATGGGCTTCTTGTCAAGCAGAATTGTCTCATAGAAGTCCCGCTATTCCTTAGTGTGAAACCTGTAGTCCACAACAGTTCTTCTCCTGATAACATATGGATCAGACTACCTCCATAGTCTCAATCCTGCATCCTTCCTGATTTTCATGTTCTCTGCAACTGGGTGTGCATTAGTGTGGTCAGGGATCTTGGGTTTCAGCTTCCTCAACACAACTGAGTCATCATCTTCTTCTTCAGCAGCTTCAGGAACTGGGCCTTGTTCTTCTCCTCAGCAGGGATGTTTCTAGTGCTTCTCTTGGGTTTAGGCTTTGGAGCTAGAGCAGCAGCCTTGGGAGCAGATTTGGGCTTAGTTGGAGCAGCCCCTGATCTGATTGCATCTCCCATGAGCTTCTGTGCTTTAGGTGCTGGTGCAGCATCCTCTTGCTCTTCTTCTTCAGAATCAATCCTCATTGAGGGCTTGCCAAGAACTTTGGCATTAGTAGTTCTGGCCCTCTTCTTCTTATCCTCACCAGCTGCTTCTTCTTCAGATTCAATGGTGAACTTCATGGTTTCACCTGTGGCAACTTTTCTTGGCTTAGACATGGGCTGTCTTCTTGCTGGAGCCTTTGTTTTCAGTCCAGGCTTTGTTGCTGCAGTTGTGCCATACTCCTTGTTCAGCACCTTTTTCTTTGAAGTGGCTTCATATTCAACAACCACATAGTCTTCATCCTCTGAATCAGAAGTTCTCTTCTTCCTTGTCCTGGTAGCAGCCTTTGGCAGGTTGCTTGGTGTGCTCCTGCTGCCCTCATCATAGCTGCTAGAGGGATCAGAACCCTCACTCATCTGCACATGCTGTTGAGACTTGTTCTGGCTGTCACTCTGGTCAGACATCTTGCAGGCAAGCAGTTAGCAGACCCTGTGAATAGATTATAGATGAGGTAGAGAAGATGATTGTCGGTGTCAAAACCGGCGGATCTCGGGTAGGGGGTCCCGAACTGTGCGTCTAGGCGGATGGTAACATGAGACAAGGGACACGATGTTTTTACCCAGGTTCGGCCCCTCTCAATGGAGGTAAAACCCTACTCCTGCTTGATTAATATTGATGATATGGGTAGTACAAGAGTAGATCTACCACGAGATCAGAGAGGCTAAACCCTAAAAGCTAGCCTATGGTATGATTGTTGTTCGTCCTACGGACTAAAACCCTCCGGTTTATATAGACACCGGAGAGGGCTAGGGTTACACAGAGTCGGTTACAATGGGAGGAGATCTACATATCCGTATCGCCAAGTTTGCCTTCCACGCCAAGGAAAGTCCCATCCAGACACGGGACGAAGTCTTCAATCTTGTATCTTCATAGTCCAAGAGTCCGGCCAAAGGTTATAGTCCGGCTATCCGGACACCTCCTAATCCAGGACTCCCTCAGTAGCCCCCGAACCAGGCTTCAATGACGACGAGTCCGGCGCGCATATATCTTGGGCATTGCAAGGCGGGTTCTTCTCCAAATTCCGTGTACCTGTTGAATAGTGTCCGGCTTCTCATGAATATTGCGCTCCTTAGCTTCCACGCCCAATAATGGCCATCTTCCACGTGCCAGACGAATGCGGAAAGCCAGGGTGTTTTTACATTTACCCCCCTAGTCGTGTAAATGAGCTGCCTTTTAAAGAGACGAGGATTTAGATCCAAATCACACCATCTTCCCTTCGCGAGCATTCATCGGAGCGCATCCGACAGAGATCCATTCCATCATGGCCAGTCAACACAGCCCCTCCTCTCGCCCTCCCAGCCCCCAGCCTGGAGATTGGAAGAGATGTTCCGTCCCGCACAGCGAGCTAGTGATGCTTCAGACCAAGGGATTTCTCCCTCCAGCCTTCATGGTCCCAGTTCGAGCCGGGCTCGCCACCTATAATGGCGGAGAGCAAGCGGAGAGCGTCCCCAATCCCTCCAAGGGAGAGCGGGTATGCCTTGTCCCTTATTTGATAAGAGGGCTTGGATTTCCAATTCATCCGTTTCTCCGGGGGCTCCTGGAGTTCTACGGCCTCCAGTTGCAAAACCTTACGCCTGCCTCCATATTGCATATTGCGGGCTTCGTAGCCCTTTGTGAGCTGTTTTTGGGCTGCGAGGCTCATTTCGCGTTGTGGAAGAAACTGTTCTGCCTTGTGCCCCGTTCTCAGAAGGGGTCAATATATCAAGTGGGCGGAGCCGAAGTATGGCGCATCGCCGGGACCGGATATCTATCCGGAACCCCAAAGAAGGCGTCCGAAGACTGGCCTTCTGAATGGTTTTATATAGAAGATGTCCCCCTGCCGGATCCTGTTAGGATCGGCCTCCCTGAGTTTGATAATGCTCCCTTGAAGAAGCGCCTGAGCTGGCGTCCACGAAGCCCTCAGAAGGAAAATTACAAGGACGTTCTTTATCTGATGAGCCGGATAAGGCTGTTAGCTCATTCCGGACTGACCATGATCGAGGTCATGGCCATATGCATTATGCGGGGTGTGCAGCCACTTCAGTATAGAGGCCACCCCATGTGGGATTTCAATGGGGAGGATGACGCCACCCGCTGCGGCCGTAAGGGGCCGGACTCGATTGCCGCTCTAATGAAGATCTTGCCCACTTTGTACAAGGGAGAAGAGGAGGAGTTCCTCCGCGTCAATTCTCAGGGCGGATTTTCTATGTACAATCCTCCAAGCTGGGTAAGCGGACACTTCTTTTTTGCCCATCCGTTCCATATTCCCATAGTCAAGTACCTTATCTTGTGATTTCGACGCAGGAATTGCGCCGGGCTGTAAAGGATATAAACAGCCCTCCTCCACAACCCGAGGATCCGAAACGGTCCCTCGATCCGGCCTCCCAAGAGGATCCGGACATATCCATGGAGCTGATCGATGGGGTATTTTACCAACTGAGCATCGACAATGCCTTGGTGGCTATTACAGCCGATTATCCTGGACTGCTCCCCGCCTCACAAGTAATCGAGACCGAAGTCTTAATACTTCGAAGATGATCCGTCCGTGCTTTTTTTGATCACCGTATACCAATGGTGTTTCGCAGGGGAGGATCTCGAGGCGGAATGCCGAGCCTGCGGCGACTAGCCAACAAGGGACCGCGAGGGCGGGCAGGCTAAAGAGACACGCAGTCCGGGTCGAGGCACCGGCGCAGCAGTAAGGCGTGCCGCCTTATTCCAAGGTATTATTCTTACGATGCATGCTAACGCCCGTGCTCTCTCTTTTTTTAGGAAAAAGAGGGCTCGCTGGACTATATCTGGAGAGATTGCCAATCTCGCCTCCACCAGCCAGGCTCCAAAGCCAGGTCCAGAAGTAGAGGCGAACACGAGGCGTGCGTCAGACGCTCCTCCGACAGAGGATGCGGACAGACTGTCCGCCACCGATTCCGAGGTGGAGAGTGCCATGAATCACAGGCGCCGCCGGACAGTTCTTCGCAACGCTTGTTTCTCCCAAGAGGCATTGGACGCCTTCAACTCGGGAGATGCGTACCTCTGTGCCGCTCAAAATGGTCTAACCAGGGCTATGGAGCAGTATGTAAAAGACATACGGGTGAGAAAATTTGATGATTATATATATATCAGTAGCCCCCGAGACTTGAAACAGTTAGAATAACTGATTTAAGGATCATTTATTATGCAAGTTCTTACAGAAAAGAATACCCAACTGTCCCAGGAGCTGGAAGAGTGCAAAGCCCAACTTGAGGCCGCACTAGCCGCGGCAGGGGAGGCCAAGGAGACCCCCTCTGGTAATATATGCTTCGAAAGATAAGTATGTTGTGAAGTGCGGCGTGTGTGCAAATCTGACAATAACATTGCAGATGGCGCCAGAGTAGATCCGGACAAGCAACAACTCTTGCGCCGGTTAAAGGCCGGCGAGAGCGTGCTTACGAAGGTGAGGCAGGAGAAGAATAATCTCCAAGATGCCAACACCCAGCTGGGCGAGGAACTAAAGTATGTTCGTGCCCAGCTGTCAGACTCCGTGAAGGAGAATCGACGGCTTCGACGCAGCATTTTTAGTAAGTGCTTGAACGAACTTTGAAAAAGAGTTCGGCGAGGAAGTTGACTAATAGAGTTATGTCTGTAGGTATGTTCACATGTCGTCCTGCAGAGGAAATGCCCGGTTCTGCGGGTGACCTTCTTCCCGAGCTGTTACAACTGCACTAACGAGTTCGGCAGGTGATGAAAGGCGTCGCCCAGGCCTTGTGGCCATCTATCTCCATGCCCAAAGGTCTTGGAGAGCTTGCTGAGAGGCTTAAGGGAGCACGGTGGCTTTTCATATTATGGAAGATATCGACCTGCCGTCAAGGCGCCAGGGAGGCCTGTGCCATGGTGAAGACGCGGTACACGAAGGCTGACCCAAACCACATGGCCGAGGTCGGACCTGTGGGGCCCGATGGGAAGGAGATCCCTGTGAGCTTAGTGTACGGCCAGGTAGAGTTGGCCGCCAAATATTCCCAACAGGACTGTAAACTAGACAGCCTGTTGGATGGTATTGAAGAGGAATATACCCAGTCAAATTGACTATGTAATTTAAGATGACATGTAAAATGCCTTCTAGCCGGATTATAGATCGTTTGTCATGGCGGACCTTTTTGCTTCAACCTCGGGACCCGATAGTCCTGAGTGTGTCCGAATACCCTCTCGGTTATGTAAGAACCGGGGCATGCGTGGAGACCAGGCGTAGGGGTCATTAGTGCTTGAACAGACAAGTGCCCAACTAGTTATGTTATATTACATGGTTAGTAAGAAACGTCTTCCAGGGAGAATAGTTCTGTTAGGGGTTCCTTTCCCTGGGAGGCATGCCCTAAAGTGCATGTCCGGACTGCGAAAAAAGCAGAAAAGCATCTGGGGGCGGGTAAATAAACAAGTGAGAAATCATCTTTAGTTCACCGACCGAATATTCCCTTAAGAACGCTAGCTTTTGGCTTCACCCAGTCTGAGGTACAAATCTGGCTGACCCGGCAGTAACAATCGCAGAGGTGCTCCCTTTACCGCCTAGCCGAACAATCGGGAACGTAGGGGTAAGCACAAGAGCCAGGCAACCCAGCTTGGCCAAAACTTAAGTCATATCGATGCATATAATGGTGAATAAAAGGTACATGCGGAAGTGTGACACATGTGTTGGGCATGAAGCTCATATAAATAAGCTTCTATTAAAGAAGCCCCCAGGTATAATGAGCGCGGATCGCGCGTCAGTTGTGTGCGAACAAGGCGCGAACAAGCCCTTAAAGGCTGTAAGAGAAAGGGAGGGAGAAGGAGAGGAATATAAGACAACTAATGTGTAAAAAATAGACAGAGGAAGGAGACGAACACAGAGTCCGGCGCTAGGCGTAGAATCTTTGGAGACGGGCTGCTTTCCATGTGTTCGGCTCGAGTCGGTTATCCGATGCATCTCGCAGATGGTACGCTCCGCCGGTCAGGACTTGGTCGATGATGAAGGGACCCTCCCATTTGGGCTTGAGTTTGTCCTTTTTCTTGTCCGGCAGGCGTAGAACTAGTTCGCCAACATTGTAAGCTTTGGCCCGTACTTCCCTGCTTTGATATCTTCGAGCCTGCTGTTGATAGAATGCGGAACGAGCTTTTGCCACGTCACGCTCCTCCTCCAAGGCGTCCAAGCTGTCCTGCCGATCGAGCTCGGCTTCTCTTTCTTCGTACATGCGCACGCGAGGTGAGTGATGAATTATGTCGCAGGGCAAAACTGCCTCTGCGCCGTATACCATAAAAAATGGTGTGAATCCGGTAGTGCGATTCGCCGTGGTCCGCAGCCCCAAGAGTACGGAGTCGAGCTCCTCTACCCAGTGTGTGTTAGATTCCTTGAGGGACCGCACTAGTCTGGGTTTAATGCCGCTCATGATTAGACCGTTTGCTCGCTCGACTTGACCGTTAGTTTGGGGGTGATAGACTGAAGCATAGTCGAGCTTGATGCCCATGTTTTTGCACCAGAGTTTGACCTCGTCGGCCGTGAAGTTCGTGCCGTTATCAGTGATGATGCTATGGGGGAAGCCGTAACGGTGTACTACCCCTGATATGAAGTCTATCACCGGTCCGGATTCTGTCGTCTTTACAGGCTTGGCCTCTATCCATTTGGTGAATTTATCCACCATGACCAATAGGTATTTTTGCTTGTGGGTTCCTCCTTTAAGTGGTCCAACCATGTCAAGCCCCCAGACCGCGAAGGGCCAGGTGATGGGTATAGTTTTGAGGGCGGTGTGTGGCATGTGGCTTTGATTAGCAAAGAGCTGGCAACCGACGCATCGTTGGACTAAGTCCTGAGCATCTGCCCGGGCCGTCGGCCAATAAAATCCTGTACGGAAGGCCTTGCCTACAAGGGCCCGGGCCGCGGCATGTTGCCCACCGAGTCAGGCATGAATTTCAACCAGGAGATCCCGCCCTTCCTCTTCGGAGATACACCTTTGAAGGACTCCGGTTGTGCTTTTCTTATAAAGCTCTCCCTCATGGACTTTATAGGCTTTAGACCGCCACACTATGCAGCGGGCCTCGTTTTGGTCCTCGGGAAGTTCCTGCCTAGTTAGGTAGGCTAGGAATGGTTCTGTCCACGGGGCGATGACTGCCATTATTGCGTGGGCTGACGGTGTTATTTCGTTGGCAGAGCCTCCCGTTGTGTCAGAATGTTCGGTGTCGGGCAGTGCGGTTGGGTCCGGGCTGTTATTTCCGGATTCCCCTTCCCATAATACGGATGGCTTGAATAGCCTCTCCAAGA
>LR880972.1:236251687-236277601 GCA_904067115.1 Aegilops sharonensis
GAGATTGGAATAGCAACTGGCGAGATGGGCGAACTGCCCCTGTTTCCCCTGCTTATAAAGAGGGAGGGGGTAGACGTTCCGTCTTTCCGAATAAAGAAACCACCCACGATCTCTCCCACGACGCCGCATTCGACGCGTGCCATTTGGGGAGGGCGCGGTGGATACGGAGCGAGATACGGCGTAACCCGGGCCGCGCGTGCCCGTGCCCTGTTTTGGGCCTGACCCAACAGCGCTCGGCGCCGTGTGTGGCCCAGGCCCGGGGGCTCCTGTCGGTGTACTAGAGTAGGGGTACCCTAGTATCCCGAACTTGTGCACGGGCAGTTGCAGCACCCCGCGGCAAGGCTTGCCGGGCGACCGCCAAGGTCCTCCGTGGTTCCTTTGGAGCCATTCAAGAACAAAGTATTCAAGCCAAGGAGACGAGGCCCCGGCAAGAGGAGCTTGCCGGGAAGGCCAACCAAGGCATCTCAAGGAACTTGCCGCGACGCGCCACGCGTCCCGGCGAGGCCCTGTGAGCGACAAGCTTCCGGACGCGACAAGACAACGACCGCGGCAAGGCGCTTGCCGCGGCAAGCGACCACTCTGTACCCGCGCTCCAGCACATCCACCAACGTGTCGCCCTGGGACCTTTCCAGGCGCGTGTGGTAAGAGGCTGTGCGGCCAACGGTGCGCGGTGGCAAGCGACGCTGACAAGATTGCCATCGTGGCAAGCGGTGGCGTCCCTGACGGTCCCTTTTTGCACTGTTTGGGCGACGTAGATGGGCATTTAATGCCTTTGTCCCCTGCCGTCAGGGTTAGGTATGGTACACTGTACAGGTAGTTGTACCAACCGCAATTCCTTTTCCATTTTTACCCTTGTCTACGTTGCCACCTGTCGGAGACCCCTTTAGCATATAAAAGGAGGCCCATGCGCAACGTAGAGGGGGGTTCGAAGGCAGAAAACACTCACGCTAGGTCTCGTTAGCAGCGGGTGTGTACTGTAGCACTCAGCGCTCCCAAGCAAGAACTCAATACACTCAGACATGCAGCAGTAGGAGTGTTATCTCTCCGGAGAGATCCGAAGCTGGGTAAACTGCTCGTGTGCTTCGCCTCGATCTGCTCTTCGTGCGATCTCCGCCCCCCGCCGAACCGAAAGGGGCTCGGTCCGCCGGTCCCATAGGTGTTCGTGGATCAGTTTCCCCGACACTGTGAGATCATTGGATGAAAAAGATGAGGAGGAGAGCGAAGAACAAAAGGAGGAAGAGCGGATTAGCTACCCGTGCCCACCTTCTAATGAGAGTAACTCTTCAACTCATACATTGTTTAATTTCCCTTCGTTCTTACCGAAGGATGATTGTTATGATCCCATTGATTCTCTTGAAATATCCCTTTTTGATGATGCTTGCTATGCTTGTGGCCAAGATGCCAATATGAATTATGCTTATGGAGATGAACTTGCTATAGTTCCTTATGTTAAACATGAAATTGTTGCTATTGCACCCACGCATGATAGTCCTATTATCTTTTTGAATTCTCCCGACTACACTATATCGGAGAAGTTTGCACTTATTAAGGATTATATTGATGGGTTGCCTTTTACTGTTACACATGATAATTTTGATAGATATAATATTGTCAGAGTAATGGACCACGGGTAGGCAAACCCGAGCCCCCGGACCTTTCAAGACATCGGGGCAGGCTGCACCCTCAAAACCCCAAGGCGAAAAACCGCTTTCTGGGAGTCGGCGGCAAGGCCGCCGACAGCCCCTCACGGCCGAGTCCCAAGGACGACTTCGAGATAAGCCGGCTCCTAACTGGCGGCTTCCAGAGAAGCCGGCTATGGGGAGTCGGCCCGTGACTCCAACCACCTCCTGCCTTCGCAACTATGGGCGGGACGGGGTGCGGCCACCGCGTGGCCCGTCCCTGCCCCGTTCGCAAAGGGCAGGCATGGCCACAGTGCACCATACCAACGGAGATTTCCGTCCGGCGCGGCACTGTTGCCATGCCGGCCCTGACATCAGCCCCGTGGGCGGCGCCCTGTGCCCACGACGGCCTGTCTGTACGACCCAGAGACGGTGGGACCTGCCTGTCGGCGGGGGTGCAGAAGACGGCGAGAGCGCCACAAGACGGACCCGCTGGGAGTCTGCCCCCAGGAGTCGGCCGGGCCCTCCCACGGGCCCCGCACGCCATTAACCAGACAAGACGGGGAATGGCTACAGTGATCGCCCGTTAGGGGGCGGCACTATTGCCATGACCCCATGACCAAGCCAGCGTCATTAGAGGCACGGCTACAGTAATCCGCAGCCGGCAAGACCCGCCCGCGGCGGACAAGGCCTGTCAGCTCCATGCTGGGCCCGTCGGCGAGGCCCACCAGTCAGCGGAGAAGACGGCGACCTGAGAGACAGACGGCTGGGACCCGCGCCGAGCCGAATTACCGTTGTATCCCCGGGGGGTAGGCCTATATAAACCCCCCAGGGCACTCATGCAACGGTTGGACCCTGATAGCTTTAGACACACATAGAGGGAAGAGAAGAGCTAGCCGTGCCCTTCTCCTTCTTCACCCCGAACAGCTCAAGGAGCAACCTTGTACCCACTTTGCCATAGTGATCATGCGGAGACCCCGCAGAGCAACAGTAGGGGTATTATCTCCACGGAGAGCCCTGAAGCTGGGTAAGATCCGCCGGCGTGCATGCCTTCGCCTCATCCCGTTTCCAGGCATCGGCGACGTTCTACTCGCCCCCACCATGATAAGCCATCCTTTGGCATATGTCGCACCCAACCCCCAACATTTGGCGCCCACCGTGGGGCTAGGTGCATCGTCGTCCGGAGACCTGCTCTGGACGGGAACCCTTTTCCTCCCTGGCGAGCGCAGCCAGCCCAGCACACCAGACGGAGTCTGCGCCGACGCGCTGCATGGCGCTGAGATTGCCTGCGCAGCCAGCTGCCTCGCCGAACTTGTCGGCAAGGTTCTCCTCTCCGACGACCCTGCATCCGACGCAGGCATGGGCGGCCCCGAGAGCCTCCTCGCGGGCCTCCTTGACCAACTCCACGTCGCCAGTGAGCCTGCCATGGACTTGGAGTCTGTAGGATCCACCGACCCGATGCTGGTCGACTTCGACACCGCGTCGCTCGACGCATTACCCACCAACGTGGTGGTCTACGATGAGCCGCTCCCTCGCGTGGAGAGCGGCGGAAGCACCGTCACAGAGGTGCTCGTCATCGGTCATGGCGAGCATTCCGGCGAAGGAGCCCATGACCCTCTCGACGCGGCTCTGCAAGACCTGACCGCGCCTATTCCGGAAGACGCTGATGCCGAGATGCTGAGGCACGCCGCCTTCAGCTCGTCGAAGGCGCAAAGAAGCTGGCAAGCATGAGACGCTTGTCAGAAGCATACCAGCGTGAGATGGATCGCGCTGTGGGCGGCTTGCCGGCCCCAACTGGGCCTAGCCGCCTAGGCGCGGTCCAACAGCGCGGCGTGGCCATCGCCAACTTGTTCGGGGTCTATCGCCCTATGTACGCCACGCCTGCGGAGAACATCCGCGCCGCCCAGGCGGCGGCGGACGAGCTGGACAACTTCGAGGGTGAAGAGCGCCGCCTGATGACGGAGCGAGTCCAGCAGCTCCTCGACGCGGCTGCCGCACAGAACGAGGCCGACTGCTGCACAGAGGCGCCACAATGACAAAACGACGACCTGCCTCCCCGCCGAGATCAAGGCGCGACGTCTCGGACGCCGACTGGCGGTGTCCGCGGAAGAAAAAATAAGGATCCGTCTGTCAGCCACAGTCGGACTCACATCTCCATCGAGCGACCAAGACGGCCGCCCAAGAGCAGTGGAACAGCGGGACGACTATCTGCCTCCTCCTCCTCGCAAAGAAAGGCGAGTCTTCCCGCCACCCGTCGAGCATCCGACTCTCAACGACCGCCTTGGCTGCCGAGAGGGAGTCGGAGAAAACGACGCCCGCCACCGGATCGACCGACTCCACCGATCCCTGGCGCTGGAAGAAGAAGACGAGTTGGGTCTGCCCTGTTTCAGACCTCGTATCCGAGACGAGCCCTTTCCCAGAGGGTTCACGCTCCCCCGGGATACGCCCAAGTACACCGGCTCCGTAAAGCCGGAAGACTGGCTGGTTGACTACTCCACGGCCATCAACATAGCGAACAGCAACAAGCGTGTTTCCATAAAGTATGTTCCACTCATGCTCCAGGGCACGACCCGGACATGGTTGAACAGCCTGAAGCCCCGCAGCATCAACAGCTGGGTCGACTTCACCGAAGCCTTCGCCCGCAACTTCACAAGCACGTACAAGCGACCTCCCAAGCCTCGCCAGCTTTCCTTGTGCGTGCAAGGCCCCAACGAGTCAACTTGCGACTACCTCACGCGCTGGGCCGAGCTTCGGAACTCCTGCGAGGGCGTGCGCGAGGTGCAAGCTATCGAGTACTTCACCGCCGGGTGCAGAGAAGGCACCCTCCTCAAGCACAAGCTCCTCTGCGACGAGCCGGAGACCCTCGACGAGCTGCTGATCATAGCAGATAAGTACGCCACAGCCGATTCCTCCATGAAGGCGGAGATTGAAGTTAGTGCGACCAGCAAAGTGGCTCCTCAGGCTCCCAGAACCCCGGCTGGAGACACCAGTCGGCGACAACAACAGAACGATCAAAAGCGCAAGGCCCCACAGCCGGCTTCCAGCAGCCGGCAGGTTGCGACAGTCGAAGACCAGCAGCCGGAGGGGCAGCCTCCGGCCAAGCGACAGAAAGGCGGCAAGTCCAACTGGTTGCCGGCCTTCTCTTACGAGCAGACTCTAGATGGTCCCTGCAAGTTCCACAGCGGCGCGAAGCCGTCAAACCACACCACCCGGAAGTGCCACTGGCTCACCAGGATCGCTAAGGGAGACGGCCTCCTGCCTCCCCCGCCTGCTGGGCCGCCGCCTCCGCCGCCGCCCCAGCAGCCGGCTGTCAGGCTAGTCGGCGCAGTACAAGATGAGTACCCAGAAGAGCACGGAGCCTATGTGGTGTTCACTAGTGTGGCCGACGATCGACGCAGCAGGCGGCAGCAGCAGCAAGAGGTGAATGCAGTATCATCAGATACTCCAGAATTCATGCACTGGTCCGAGAGGCCTATCAGTTGGAGCAGAGCTGATCACCCAGAGGTGATGCCGAGTCCGGGCTCCTACGCCCTGGTCTTGGGAGCCACCCTTGCCACAGATAGGCGGGCCGCTCGCTTCTCGCGAGTGCTGATAGACGGAGGCAGTAGCATCAACATCCTGTACAAGGACACCATGAAGAAGTTAGGAATCAAGCAAAGACAGCTTCAAAGCAGCCGGACTGTGTTCCACGGCATTGTACCTGGCCTTTCCTGCTCACAGATCGGCAAGATCCTGATAGATGTCCTCTTTGGGGACAAAGATCATTTCCGCCGAGAGCCAGTTTGGTTCGAAGTGGTGGACCTCGAAAGTCCGTACCACGCTCTGCTTGGCCGACCCGCTTTGGCCAAGTTCATGGCGGTCCCCCACTACGCTTACCTCTAGATGAAGATGCCGAGTTCCAAGGGGATTCTGACCGTAGCCGGCGACTACAGAAAGTCGTCCGCTTGTGCGGCTGAAAGCAGTCGACTAGCCGAGTCCCTGGTGGTCGCAGCTGAGAAGCGGCTTCTTGATCGGGTTGTGGCGATGGCCGACAAGCAGCCCGAGATATCGCCCAACCCCAAGGATTCGGAAGCTGAGGGCTCGTTCAAGCCGGCCAAAGAAACGAAGAAGATACCCTTGGACCCGGAGCAACCAGAGAGGTACGCTGTCATAGGTGCAAACCTTGACAGCAAATAGGAAGGCAAGCTCGTCGATTTCCTCCGTGAGAATCGGGACATCTTCGCATGGTCCCCTAAAGACATGCCAGGTGTACCGGCGGAATTCACCGAGCACAAATTACATGTCCGATCTGATGTGAAGCCCGCCAAGCAGCCCTTGCGCCGCCTGTCAGAAGAGAAGAGAAGAGTTGTTGGAGAAGAGATAGCCCGGCTCCTAGCAGCCGACTTCATTATGGAAGTGTTTTTTCCAGAATGGTTAGCCAACCCGGTCCTGGTACTGAAGAAAAACAAGCAGTGGCGGATGTGTATTGACTACACAAGCCTCAACAAAGCTTGCCCCAAGGACCCGTTCGCTCTGCCGAGGATTGATCAGGTGATAGACTCCACAGCCGGATGCGAGCTGTTGAGCTTCTTAGATGCATATTCAGGATATCATCAGATCAAGCTGAACCCGGCTGACAGACTGAAGACCGCCTTCATCACGACGTTTGGAGCCTTCTGCTACCTGACCATGATGTTCGGCTTAAGGAATGCCGACGCCACCTTTCAGCGTTGCATGCAGAAGTGCCTCCTCAAGCAACTCGGCAGAAATGCCCACGTCTACGTGGACGATGTAGTGGTGAAGACGGAAAAGCGTGGAACACCGCTGGAAGACCTTAAGGAAACTTTTGAGAACTTGCGCCGATTCCAGATTAAGCTCAATCCTGAGAAGTGCATCTTCGGAGAGCCAGCCGACCAACTCCTTGGCTTCCTGGTCTCTGAACGCGGCATAGAGTGCAACCCTGTAAAGATCAAGGCCATAGAGAGGATGGAAGTACCCCGCTGACTGCTAGATGTGCAAAAATTCACCTGCTGCTTGGCGTCCATCAGCCGATTCATCAGTCGGCTGGGCGAGAAAGCTCTCCCTTTATACCAGCTCATGAAGAAGACCACCATGTTCGAATGGAACCACAAGGCGGACGAAGATTTTCTCCAGTTGAAGAAAATGCTGACTACTCCCCCTGTGCTGGCGGCCCCGACTCCTAAAGAGCCCATGCTCCTATACATTGCCGCCACCAGCCGGGTAGTCAGCACAGTCATTGTAGTTGAACGCAAGGAGGAAGGCAAGGCGCTACCTGTCCAGAGACCGGTATATTACCTGAGCGAAGTACTGTCGACCTCCAAGCAGAACTACCCCCACTATGAGAAGATGTGCTACGGCGTGCACATTGCCGCCAAGAAGTTGAAGCCTTACTTTCAAGAGCATCCAATCACTGTAGTTTGCACAGCCCCACTAGCCGAGATCATCGGAAGTCGAGATGCTTCTGGCCGAGTGGCCAAATGGGCCATAGAGCTGGCCCCCTACACCATCTATTACCAGCCCCGCACCACCATCAAGTCGCAAGCATTGGCCGACTTCCTCGTCGACTGGGCCGAGACCCAGTACCTGCCGCCAGCGCCCGACTCCACCCATTGGCGGATGCATTTTGATGGCTCCAAGATGCGCACCGGCTTGGGAGCCGGCGTTGTCCTCACTTCCCCCAAAGGCGACAAGCTCAAATATGCGCTGCAGATCCATTTCGCCGCCTCCAACAACGTCGCCAAATACGAGGCGCTCATTCACGGGCTCTGGCTTGCCAAAGAACTTGGCATTCGCCGGATCCTGTGTTATGGCGACTCTGATTTGGTGGTCCAACGGTCATCTGGCGATTGGGACGCCAAAGATGCAAACATGGCGAGCTACCGTTTCCTTGTACAGCAACTCAGTGGATATTTCGAGGGGTGCGAGTTCCTTCACATGCCAAGAAATGACAACGACCAAGAAGACACCGTGACACGAATCGGCTCCACCCGCCAGGCAATACCATCTGGCATCGCCCTTCAACGCCTCCTCATGCCATCTAACAAGCCTTCACCAAAATCAGACTCCATTTTTGTGTCGGCTCCCCCTGAAGAAGTCGGGTCCGACTCAAGAGCCCCAGCAGACGGCACGAGAATTCTTACAGATGGCCCCAAGAATACCGCAGTCGAAGCCGGCCCGGGGACTTCAGAACCTGGCTCGGGGACTGCGGCGACCATTGCGAAGACTCCAGAGCTCGGCCCGGGGACTGCACCAGTCGACCCGGGGACTTCATCAATCCAGCAAGCGGCCGCGGACTCCAGCCCACCGCCTCCCAGCCCAGCCGCCCTCGTCCAAGTAGCAGTACTGGCAGTTGAAGAAATAGCAGCACCCTCATGGGCCCAGCCCATCCTGAAGTTCCTAGTAAGCAGAGAGCTACCAACCGATGAAATCTTGGCTCGGCAAGTACAACGCCGAGCGGCAGCCTACACCATAGTCAACAGAGAGCTGGTCAGGCGCAGCGTCACTGGTGTCTACCAGCGTTGCGTCGAGCCAGAGCAAGGCCAAGCGATTCTCGAAGACATCCATCAAGGCGAGTGCGGCCACCATGCGGCCTCAAGATCACTCGTCGCCAAAGCCTTCCGACACGGTTTCTTCTGGCCAACTGCCCTAGAAGAGGCCAAGGAATTAGTGCAAAAATGCAAGGGGTGCCAGATGTTCCGCTCCAAGCCGTATCAGCCGGCTTCCGCACTCAAGACTATCCCCATCGCCTGGCCCTTTGCTGTTTGGGGCCTAGACATGGTGTGACCATTCAAAGCAGCACGAGGTGGCCTAACTCACTTACTTGTCGTGGTGGACAAGTTCACCAAGTGGATAGAAGTAAAGCCCATCAAGAAGTTGAATGGTCCAACTGCAGTGACTTTCATCGCCGACATCACGACTCGGTACGGCATACCACACAGCATCATCACCGACAATGGCACAAATTTTGCCAAAGGCGCCCTGGCCCGTTTCTGTGCGACACAAGGCATCCGTCTGGACTTAGCGTCCGTTGCCCATCCGCAGTCAAACGGCCAGGTGGAGCGAGCAAACGGCCTCATCCTGTCTGGCGTCAAGCCTCGACTGGTCGAACCACTGGAGCGTTAGGCCAGCTGTTGGCTTGATGAGTTGCCAGCCGTCCTTTGGAGTCTGCGCACGACTCCAAACAAGTCAACCGGCTTCACACCCTTCTTCCTCGTCTACGGTGCTGAAGCCGTCATCCCAACGGACATAGAGTTCGACTCCCCGCGAGTCACCATGTACACCGAGGAGGAAGCAGAAGAAGCACGTCAAGACGGCGTCGATCTGCTGGAAGAGGGCCGGCTGTTGGCACTCAGTCGGCCCAGCATTTACCAGCAGAGCCTGCGCCGATACTACAACAGGAAGGTCAGGCCGAGATCTTTCCAAGAGGGTGACCTTGTGCTCCGACTGATCGAGCGAACAGCCGGCCAGCACAAGCTGTCGGCGCCTTGGGAAGGCCCCTTCATTATTAGCAAAGTGCTGGGCAACGACTCCTACTACCTGATCGACGCTCAGAAGCCCCGAGCACGCAAGAGGGATGACTCCGGCAAAGAGACAGAACGGCCATGGAATGCAAATCTTCTCCGAAGATTTTACAGTTGATACAGTATGTACCACGCTACCTTTTGTGTTAAAGTACCAAGACTTCGGGCCCCCCGAGACGAGCTTGGGGACTGCCCTTTTTTGTTATCTGTATGATAAGAATTATGCCTTCGAGTATGTTACTCTTTGTTATGCCGCTTGGCACCGGTTTCAACTAGTCGGCCCGGGGACTCGCCGCCTTGGGCTATGAAATGCTTCCTGCAGTCGGACAAGTAGTGTGTGGTGCCTAAGCCGTCTCCTGTCAGAAGCCGCAGCTTGCAGAGCGACTGTTTGGTGGGCAGGAGTAAGGAAGAATGGGCGCCCACATGAAAAATGGCTAAGGACCCAATGCATAAACATAGCTTAAGCCGGCTTCCAGCCCCTCTTCGCAAAGCCGACTCTTGAGTGGTCGGCTTGCCGCTTTCTATCCAACTTGTTAAAAAGACTCTAAAAAATGGCCAAGTACTTGCCTTCCCAAGAGTAGCCAAGCATTTGATCCAAATGGCAGTCCGCAGAGCGGTTGTCCGACTGGCAAGGCGGGGACTAAGGGAAGGCGGCAAAGGAAAAAGCCATAGGAGCAATGAGCAAGGAAAGATAGAATTAGGATAAATATTTACATAACATAGGCCCTTGGCCGAATCTTCAAGCAGAAGTTCAAAATACACCCCGCGGGTGGAATTGTGCGAATTAACAAGTTCTTCAAAGATTACTAAAGAAGATAAAATAAAAGCAAGACGGCAGCCTAGGAAGCGGCAGACGGGTTCGGAGGGCCGGAAGAGATGACGGTGTCAGGGGCCGGGGCGGCCGGCTGGGCAGTCTCGCCTTGATCATCTCCGGCGGCAGCCGGCCCAGTCGGGCGCGGCTCGTTGCTGGAGGCGTGGTCAAGCTGAGGCTGGTCGCCTGCTCTGTCTTCTGGAGCCTCCGTCTCACCTCCATCCTCCGCATCGCCTTCCTCCTCGGCGCTAGAGCCGATCACCTCCGCCGAGTCCTCGTCATCCCAAACCACTCCGGCGGCGCCTCCCCGCCGTCCTCAGCCCGCTCAGGGACGAAGACGCTGGTGTCTGTGTAGTCGGCGATCGCCGCCGCACGCTCGATGAGGGCGTTTTCCGCAGCCAGCAGCTCCGCCTGGGCCTCTGACCGGAACGCGGCCAGCCGGTCCAGATCCAGCCCTGGATACCACGCCTTGACGAATTCCAAGGCCCGGCGCGCTCCAGCCCAGGCCGCGGAACCCTTCCAGGCCTCAAGACGGCCAGCCGCGACCTCCAGCCAGTCGGCAGTCCGACTGGGAGTGCGCAGAACCGGCATGTCTGGCCATAGGGCAGCGATCGCCTGGGCGCCGACACGTTGAAGCCGGTGCAGCATCCGGTGGGCCGGCCGCAGACGAGCCTCGATGCTCAGAAGCTGCTCATCAAGGGTCCGGGGGGCGTTGGTGGCAATCTCCGCACCATTTGCCCTCCGCGCCTCGCGATTAGCCTCGATGGCTCGAGTGGCCAGGGAAGAAGTCTGCCAAGACGAAAAAGAAGCAAGTCAAAAAATCAGTAGTCAGCCCGACCTATAGTCAGCGGCTCAAAGAAAGAAAGGAAAGAAACTCACCGTCGACGATGTCCTCGATTTCATGGAAGCCGGAGGTCAGCTGTGCCTCCTTGTCGGTCCAGGAGGAGCGCTCGCTTTCGAACTCGGCCAGGAGAGCAGCCTCTTTCTTCTCCGCCTCGTCCTGCGCCTTCTTAAGCAGCTCCCTTTGCTCCGCCAGCTGCGTAGCCAGCAGGTCGCGCTCTGCGGCGAGCTTGCTGCACTCCTCCCCCTTGGCCCGCAAGGCGGTGTCGGCCTCGCCCAGCTGCCGTCGGAGAGTGGCGTTGGCCTCTGAAGAATAAAAAGAAAAAAAGGCGTTAAGTCATCAACTAAGAAGGTCGCGGGAAGATCCGGCCCGACTGCTCAGCAGTCGGCCCGAATCTCGGGGACTACATCCCGCGGGTGTGCCAGCGCGCCCCCGCTAAGAAGAAAGAAGACTCACTCCGGCTCTCCGACAAGTCGGCGGTCCGCTTGCCCAGCTCCTCAACATTGCGGTTGAAGGCAGTGACGCGGAGGTTGTGATACTCTTGTGATAAGCATTTCAGACTAAGGTAAATATTCGGAACTCACCAGATGGAGTTCCGAGCCGCCTGCTAAGCAGCCGACCCGAAACTCGGGGACTACACCTAGTGGGTGCGCTGGCGCCCCCCCACATAGAAGAACAAGAAAAACAAACTCAAAGAAGAAAGCATACCCGAACGGCCGCTCGCGAAGCCAGATGCGCCTTGGTGCAGTTCTGGATGGCGTCGCCCTCGGCTCGCAGCTTCGCCTGAACATCCAGAAGCGCCTGGTTCAGCGGGCCTGTGCCGCCTCCTCACACCCACCCAACGGGCGCGGCGCTTGTCGCCTCGGCATCTGGGATGGCCGAGCTGGCGGCGCCGGTCTCCAAGGGGCGTGGCGCCGAAATTGCCTTCTCAAGACGGCGGCGCACAGGCGAGGCGACTTGAAAGAGCAACTTCGCCACGGCCTCGTCTTCAGTCGGCGGCACCGGCGGGTCCGCCAGCTGTTTACCTCGCACGCTCCCAGACGGCGGCGGAGGCGGCGGTGGCGGCACGGCCGTGCCGACATGGAGGCCTCGCCGCCTTCCCTTTCCATGATGGGGTGCTCGCCGCCGGCTCCCTCAGTCTGCCCCGTGAACTCCGGGGGCGGCGGCGCGGAGCTCAGCGGGATGACAAGCAACGCCGATTGGAGGCGCGCGGCCTCCTCGGCTCGCCGCTTTGCCGCGACGGCGGCTTCGGCCTCATCCAGCTTCCTCTGGGCGGAGGCCGCTGCCTTCTCGGCCTCCGCCTTCTCCAGGCGGGCGGCTTCTTCCTCGTCTCGCTTCTCCTGCACGTTCCGCTCCGTCGCTTCCCGGAGGTCGGCGGTGGGGTCAATCCGCCGAGTAGTGGTGGACGTCTCTACCGACCCCATGACGGAGGCGGCGGCGACCCTCTCTAATGTAAGGGGAGACCTTATGCGAGGAAGACGTGTAAAAAATTTGGACAATATTGACCGGAAGAAAACAAGACAAAAAGCGGAAGCACTTACGCGGAGACCAGTGTCGGCTTTTTCACTTCCTTGCGGAAGCGGTTGGCCTTTGCGGCCGCCTCTTCCCGTTTGGTCGCGGCAGCCGCCCCCTTGAACTTCTTCGACCGGCCGCCAAGCAAGCTCGGCCCGGCCCGGCGCTTCTTCGCGCCGCCTTGACCACCCAAGCCGGTGGAGGAACTCGCACTCGGCTGGCCGACCTTTGGTTGGTGGCGTGGGGTGACTTCCCCCTCGGCGTCGTCTTCAGGCCAGTCGGCAAAGGTTGCCGAGGGCCTGAAGTCGCCAGCTCCTCCTCCTCCTCCTTCGGCGTCGGGCTCCATCGCCGCCGCCCCCAAGTCAGGGTCGTCGACGTCGCTCTCCGCCCGGTCGGGGACGAACTCACGGGCCGGCCCCGCGGTGCCGGCTGAAGGCTGGATGAGGGGGTTCTGACTCGAAATTACCAAAAAAGATCAGAGGTCGGATTCGGCTAAAAAAGAAAGCAGAAGAAGAAGACAGATGACTTACGACAGGCGGGGGGTTGGCGCGTGAGTACGGCTCCTTACCGAACTGCCAATCCGCCGCGAGATTGCAGTTTGCAATGTAATTCACCGTGTCCGCCACCTCCGCGTGAGGCATGTCCTTGGAGCACAGCCGACTTGGGTCCCGGTGGCCGCTCATCTGACAGATCAGATGAGGTCGGCCTTGGAGCGGAAGGACTCGGCGCGCCACGAAGGCGGCCAACAGGTCGGCCCCGGTCAAGCCCTCCGACTGCGTCAGCACTCGGAGTCGCGCGACGGCGGCGGCACCAGCGGGAGTCAGCGTCCTGGCCCGGTGGGACCAGCTGGGGATCTTCCCCGCCAGTGCGCCGGCTTCGTAGGGCGGCAGGTTGACCCAGTCACCTTCTGGGGCGATGTTCTTCACGTAGAAATAGGATCGCTGCCACATCTTCACCGACTTGATCAACGGAATGGTGGGAAATGGGTTGTCGGCCACCGATCTCCGCATCGCGATGAAGGTGCCGCACAGAGCCGGCACGCCGGCGACGTGCGTGCTGAGCTTGGACTGGAAGAACTCCCCCCACAGCTCGATGGTGGGGAGAACGCCGAGGAAGCCTTCGCACAAGGTGGCGAAGGTAGCTAGCAGCACCACCGTGTTCGGAGTAAGGTGGTGCGGCTGGAGCCCGTGGAACTCCAAGAAGGCGTGGAAGAAACCGCTCGCCGGCAGCCCTAGGCCGCGCATGAGGTGCGAGCGGAATATGACCCGCTCGCCCTCCTCCGGCGCCGGCAATATTTCTCCCGCCGGCGCGGCGCGGGCCCGCACTAGGCTCTTGCCGGGGAGATGACGCGTCTGGCGGAGGAACTCGATGTGGTCGTCATCCACCTCGGAGCCGTCCCACACGCCGGAGCGCGCAGCAGGAGGTGCAGCGGCGGAGGAAGAGCTCATCGCCGCGGCGTGGCGTGGTTCGGCGCGGCGGCGACAAGAGGAAAAAGAAGGAAGAGGAAGCAGGGGGAGCAGGGAGATGGGCGCGCGTGCTTCGCCGCCCCCTCCTCTCGCCTACTTATAGGCTCATGGGCTGAGAAGCCGATGGGGCGGGCGTGGGATTAACTGCGCCCAGGACCCCACGCCCCCACGATTTACCCCACGAAGTTACTGCGCGCAGTTACGACGTGGGAACCCCAACCGTCCGCACGGCCGCAACAGATCTGTTCGCGTGCCGAGGCACGGTAGTGGCGGGTCCCGCCTGACGGCCTGTCTCGTCACGCGCGTGGGTTGGCAGACTGACCCTGCCGCGTGGCGCCACGCGACGGGTCCGCAACGGTCCGCAGCCTGGAAGCTTATCAGGCACGCTGCCTGGTTCCTGCTGCGACTTTCAAACTCTCTAAGGGGCAAGACGGCCTTCTGCGAGTCCGGCTCCGGCTAGTCGGCCGAGAGGAAGACGGCGAGCAAGGCCCAGAATCCACCACCAGAAGGATGAAACTGTTGAGGCTTCTCGACATGTTGCCCTCGGCGCCTCACCAGCTTCGGGGACTACTGTCAGAGTAATGGGCCACGGGTTGGCAAACCCGAGCCCCCGGACCTTTCAAGACATCGGGGCAGGCTGCGCCCTCAAAACCCCAAGGCGAAAAACCGCTTTCTGGGAGTCGGCGGCAAGGCCGCCGACAGCCCCTCACGGCCGAGTCCCAAGGACGACTTCGAGATAAGTCGGCTCCTAACTGGCGGCTTCCAGAGAAGCCGGCTATGGGGAGTCGGCCCGCGACTCCAACCACCTCCTGACTTCGCAACTATGGGCGGGACGGGGTGCGGCCACTGCGTGGCCCGTCCCTGCCCCGTTCGCAAAGGGCAGGCATGGCCACAGTGCGCCGTACCAACGGAGATTTCCGTCCGGCGTGGCACTGTTGCCATGCCGGCCCTGACATCAGCCCCGTGGGCGGCGCCCTGTGCCCACGACGGCCTGTCTGTACGACCCAGAGACGGCGGGACCCGCCTGTCGGCGGGGGTGCAGAAGACGGCGAGAGCACCACAAGACGGACCCGCTGGGAGTCGGGCCCCAGGAGTCGGCCGGCCCCACCCACGGGCCCCGCACGCCATTAACCAGACAAGACGGGGAATGGATACAGTGATCGCCCGTCAGGCGGCGGCACTGTTGCCATGACCCCATGACCAAGCCAACGTCATTAGAGGCGCGACTATAGTAATCCGCAGCCGGCAAGACCCGCCTGCGGCAGACAAGGCCTGTCGGCCCCATTGCCGGGCCCGTCGGCAGGGCCCACCAGTCGGCGGGCCCCAGCAGTCGGCGGAGAAGACGGCGACCTGAGAGACAGACGGCTGGGACCCGCGCCCAGCCGAATTACTGTTGTATCCCCGATGGGTAGGCCTATATAAACCCCCCAGGACATCCATGCAACGGGTTGGACCCTGATAGCTTTAGACACACATAGAGGGAAGAGAAGAGCTAGCCGTGCCCTTCTCCTTCTTCACCCCGAACAGCTCAAGGAGCAACCTTGTACCCACTTTGCCATAGTGATCATGCGGAGACCCCGCAGAGCAGCAGTAGGGGTATTATATCCACGGAGAGCCTTGAAGCTGGGTAAGATCCGCCGGCGTGCATGCCTTCGCCTCATCCCGTTTCCAGGCACCGGCGACGTTCTACTCGCCCCCAACATGATAAGCCATCCTTTGGTATATGTCGCACCCAACCCCCGACAAATATGCATGTGCTTGCTGCTCCTACTTGCAATTATTATGAGAGAGGAACTATATCTCCACCTCTCTATGTTTCCCACACGATAAAATTGCAAGAAACGGTTTATACTATGCATTGGCCTTTACTATGTGTGCATGAATTGTTCTTTTATTACATGCCGATGCATAGGAAGAGAGTTAGACTTCGTCATTACATGATATATGTTACTTTGTGCTCACTACTAAATTACAAATCATTGCTAATTAAAATTGGCTTTGATATACCTTGGGATCCGGGTGGATTCACTACTTGAGCACTATATGCCTAGCTTAATGGCTTTAAAGAAAGCGTTGCCAGGGAGACAACCCGGAAGTTTTAGAGAGTCATTTATTTCTGTTGAGTGCTTTCATATAGTTTAGAAACAACAAAGATAAAGAGGGGAACCCAAAACTTTTCAAAAAGGAGAAAAGAAAGTGAGAAAGACAAGCATTGTTGAAGTGGGAGAGCTCCTTGAACTTTGTACATGCTCATGGCAACTTTGTGAATCTTGATTACAGAAACTTTTCAACAAAAAGAATTATCCCCTTGTACAATTCCATTATATTATAAAAATAATGTGCCAAGGTTTGCCTTTAGGATGTTTACAATGCTTGTTGGTTTGTACAGTGCAGGACATAAACTTTGGCTGTAGTGCGCGATTTTTTATTTTTTACTCGAACGTCAAATGGTTCTGATTCTTTTTGCACTGTCTTTCTATAATTTTTTTATTCTTTCTAATTTTTGCAGAATTTTTCAAGTATCAGAAGTATGGTGAATGTTCAGATTATTACAGACTGTTCTGTTTTAGACAGATTCTGTTTTTGATGCATAGTTTGCTTGTTTTGATGAAACTATCAATTTATATCAGTGGATTAAGCCATGAAAAAGTTATATTACAGTAGACACAATGCAAAAACAAAATATGAATTGGTTTGCAACAGTACTTAGAGTAGTGATTTACTTTATTATACTAACGGATCTTACCGAGTTTTCTGTTGAAGTTTTGTGTGGATGAAGTGTTCGATGATCGAGAAGGTTTCGATGTTAGAAGAAGGAAGAGAGGCAAGAGCTCAAGCTTGGGGATGCCCGAGGCACCCCAAGTAAATATTCAAGGAGACTCAAGCATCTAAGCTTGGGGATGCCCCGGAAGGCATCCCCTCTTTCTTGGACAAGTATCAGTATGTTTTCGGATTCGTTTCATTCATGTGATATGTGCAAATCTTGGAGCGTCTTTTGCATTTAGTTTTCACTTTTCTTTTATGCACCATGCTGGCATGAGATAGTCCTTGGTTTATTTATAGAATGCTCATTGCACTTCACTTATATCTTTTGAGTATGGCTTTATAGAATGCTTCATGTGCTTCACTTATATCATTTGAAGCTTGGATTGCCTGTTTCTCTTTACATAGACAACCGCCATTTGTAGAATGCTCTTTTGCTTTACTTATACTTGTTAGAGCGTGGGCATATCTTTTTTAGAAAGAATTAAACTCTCTTGCTTCACTTATATCTATTTAGAGAGATGACAGGAACTGGTCATTCACATGGTTAGTCATAAAATCCTACATAAAACTTGTAGATCACTGAATATGATATGTTTGATTCCTTGCAATACTTTTGCGATATGAAGATGGTGATGTTAGAGTCATGCTAGTGGGTAGTTGTGGATTGTAGAAATACTTGTGTTGAGGTTTGTGATTCCCGTAGCATGCACGTATGGTGAACCGTTATGTAACGAAGTCGGAGCATGAGGTATTTGTAGATTGTCTTCCTTATGAGTGGCGGTCGGGGATGATCGATGGTCTTTTCCTACCAATCTATCCCCCTAGGGGCATGCGTAGTAGTACTTTGCTTCGAGGGCTAATAAACTTTTGCAATAAGTATATGAGTTCTCTATGACTAATGTGAGTCCATGGATTATACGCACTCTCCCCCTTCCATCATTGCTAGCCTCTTCGGTACCGTGCATCCCTTTCTCACCTCGAGAGTTGGTGCAAACTTCGCCGGTGCATTCCAACCCCGTGATATGATACGCTCTGTCACACATAAGCCTCATTATATCTTCCTCAAAACAGCCACCATACCTACCTATCATGGCATTTCCATAGCCATTCCGAGATATATTGCCATGCAACTTCCATCATCATCATATACATGACTTGAGCATTTATTGTCATATTGCTTTGCATGATCGTAAGATAGCTCGCATGATGTTTTCATGGCTTGTTCGTTTTTTGATGTCATTGCTACGCTAGATCATTGCACATCCCGGTACACCACCGGAGGCATTTATATAGAGTCATATCTTTCTAGTATCGAGTTGTAATATTGAGTTGTAAGTAAATAAAAGTGTGATGATCATCATTATTAGAGCATTGCCCCCAAAAAAAGGAGAGGCCAAAGAAGCCTAAATAAAAAAAGGGGGCCAAAGAAGCCCGCAAAAAAAGGGAAAAAAAGAAAAAGGGGCAATGTTACTATCCTTTTACCACACTTGTGCTTCAGAGTAGTACCATGTTCTTCATATATAGAGAGTCTCTTGAGTTATCACTTTCATATACTAGTGGGAGTTTTCATTATAGAACTTGGCTTGTATATTCCAACGATGGGCTTCCTCAAATGCCCTAGGTCTTCATGAGCAAGCAAGTTGGATGCACACCCACTTAGTTTCAGTTTGAGCTTTCATATACTTATAGCTCTAGTGCATCCGTTGCATGGCAATCCCTACTCCTCACATTGACATCAATTGATGGGCATCTCCATAGCCCGTTGATTAGCCGCGTCGATGTGAGATTTTCTCCTTTTTTGTCTTCTCCACATAACCCCCATCATCATATTCTATTCCACCCATAGTGCTATATCCATGGCTTGCGCTCATGTATTGCGTGAGGGTTGAAAATGCTGAACCCCGTTAAAAAGTATGAACCAATTGCTCGGCTTGTCATCGGGGTTGTGCATGTATTTTGTGTGGTGAAGATGGAGCATAGCCAGACTATATGATTTTGTAGGGATAACTTTCTTTGGCCTTGTTATTTTGAAAAGACATGATTGCTTTATTAGTAGGCTTGAAGTATTGTTGTTTTTATGTCAAATGATAGACTATTGCTTTGAATCACTCGTGTCTTAATATTCATGCCATGATTAGACATATGATCAACATTATGCTAGGTAGCATTCCACATCAAAAATTATCTTTTTATCATTTACCTACTCGAGGACGAGCAGGAATTAAGCTTGGGGATGCTGATACGTCTCCGTCATATCTATAATTTTTGATTGTTCCATGCCAATGTTCTACAACTTCCATATACGTTTTGGCAATTTTTATACTATTTTTGGGACTAACATATTGATCCAGTTCCCAGTGTCAGTTCCTGTCTATTGCATGTTTTTGGTTTCGCAGAATATCCATATCAAACGGAATCCAGACGGGATAAAAACGGACGGAGAATTATTTTGGAATATTTGTGATTTTTGGGAAGAAAATCAACGCGAGAAGGTGCCCGAGGTGGCCACGAGGGTGGGCCCACGACCACTACAGGCAGGCGCGCCCCCCACCCTCGTGGGCCACCCGTAAGGTGGTTGATGCTCAAAATTGGCCGCAAGAAAGCTAATTTTTGGGAAAAGATCTGGGCGAAGGTTTCAATCCAATCGGAGTTACAGATCTCCGGATATAAAAGAAACGGTGAAAGGGCAGCACACGAGAACGCAGAAACAGAGAGAGACAGAGAGACATATCCAATTCCGGAGTGGCTCTCGCCTGTTGGATTTCGGGTTCCGACAGACCCTTGAGGTTCGAACACTGGGGTGCGCGCGGAGATCCAACCCTCCACCGTCTCGCACCTCGCCAAATCGCTGGGACCTAAACTACTAAACAGAACAGCACAAGAGACACGGGATTTATACTGGTTCAGGACACCATTGTGGTGTAATACCCTACTCCAGTGTGTGGTGTGGTGGATTGCCTCTTGGGCTGACGAGGAACAATACAAGGAAGAACAGCCTCGTGAGGGTCTGTTCTTGGCGGGTGCGATGAACTGCTAGGTGGTGTTCAGTCGCTCTAGCTACTGGTTTCTTGATGAGGATTCAGATCTTGGTCCAGCTGCAGCTGCCCTGTGGGTGGCTAGTCCTATTTATAGGCGAAGGCCCTGGGCCTCTTCTCAAATATTGAGCGGGAAGGGCGCCAACAATTGGCCATTTTGAAGGGAAACAGCGGGTACACTTATCCTGACTAAAGTTGGTCCTCGCCTGCCAAAGGCTCTGGTGATGACGCCTGCTTGGGCTCCACGATGACTCCCTTCCAGCCGTTGGGGCTGGTCTTGGTCTTGTTGCACCGAAACGGATGCCTTTGCCTGATGCTCTCGCCTGCGCTTGCTCCCTTTGCACCAAAGAGGAAAGGAGGACGCTGCGCGGGCTGGCACCCGACTGGCGCCCTTGGTCATCATGGCTTGCGTCACGGGCACCTCGCGAGGTACCCTGCCATGAACTCTCCGCCCCCTCATGAGCCAGCCTGACGAGGCCGAGCCTGAGGAAGCTCTTGTCGTCCACCCCGCGAGGCTTGGCCCCTCGCGAGGGTTTTGAGCTTGTGTTGATGAAGATGGGCTGTCCTGGGCCTCCTTCGAGCCATGCCGCAGGCCGCAGGCAGGCAAGTCTGGGGACCCCCGTTCCTAGAACGCCGACAGTAGCCCCTGGGCCCACGGGGCGCCCGAACTTGGCCGAGCAGAGAGGCGAAAGGGCAAGTGCGAAGCGTTGTGGGCCCTAACAGCCTGCGGCCTTGGGCGCCGCGTGGCGGTTGATTGGACGTGGGCGGCACTGCTCCCCCACGACGCGTTGGTAACCACCCGGATTCGACAAATCCTTGCATGCAGGGTTGGTCATAATGATCGGTGATCGTGGAGGCCGACGGTTGGCCTCCGCCGGCTATAAGTACGAAACAGCGTGCGCCCTTCCAGTCTATCCTTCTGCTTCTCCTCTTCTCCATGGCCCCACCAAGGAAGTTCTCGGCTGCAGAGAAGGGGAAGGGCCGCCAGGTTGAATCTTCCTCTCCTCCGCCTAAGCGTGGTCGAGGTCGCCCTCGCAAGCACCCCGTGGCCTCCACGGCGGTCTCCCGTGGTCGTGGGGGAGGCTCTCAGCATGGTGACGAGCGGCTGGCCATGGTCGAAGGGCGTGCCCCGGCCGCACGTCCCCCGAGGCCGCGCCTCCATGCTGCTGAAGTGCTGCCGGAGTTCATGGTGAGGGCGGAGGAGCCGTCCAGCGTCCGGCTTCAGCTCCCGTGCTTCCTCCTGGGTGAGCTCCCAAATGGCGCCCTGAGTGGCCTCTGGCTCCAGGCAGATGGCTGTTGCAGCCGGGCTTCGTGGGCTTCTCTGGAGGTCTCTGCTGCAGGGAACCTATTCCTGGCCCGCGGCTGGCAGACGTTCGCGCGCGCGCGTGGTCTCCGCCGCCGGTGCTCCCTGCACTTCAAGTATGATGGCGACGCTACCCTCTACGTGAGGGTGTTCGGGGAAGACGGCCGCCGCATGGGGTGCTGCCCTGAGGACGACGATCGCGGCCGAGGACTCACCCCCGGCGCGGGCGGAGAGGGCAGCGCGTGGGCGGCTGGCGATGCCCGCGACTCCTCACGCTTCACCAGCTCTTGTTCGGGTGGCGATTCTTCCAGCAGCGACCACAGCCAGCCCCCGCGCGGCCGCGCTTGCTTGGGGGGTGGCAGCGGGTCCGCTCGCTGCCACGCCCCGGTGAAGCACGAGATGGAGTCCGACTGAGCTCCGGTGGCGGCCGGGGCCTCCCAAGAGAGCCGGCATGGGTCGTGCTTCACCTGCTTTTGTCCTTTTCCTTCCTTTTCTCCTGCGTAAAAAGGGAACAATGTGTGGCCCCGTGGGGGCGTGTTTAGGGCAACACCGTTAATTATTGTACTGCTTTTGTTATCCTGATACTGTTCCCTTCCGTCGTGCGCCCATTCGCAAGTGAACCTCGGTCGTGGCCGCGGGGGCGACCGACCCTGGCCCCGTGTTCGCGTTGTGCTGCCCGTGAGGCATGGTCAGGAGGGGTGCTCCAGCTATGGACCAAGGCCGTGAAAACTTGAGCGATAGGTGTAGGAACACCCGCGGGGGCTCCCGAGGCTTCTCCCTCGCGAGTCCCCGCGCAAGAGAAATCGAGGCAGGAGGGCCAAAAAGATCGAAGAACCACAGACCAAAAAAGGGCGATAGTTTCGATAAAAACTTCAAATGGGAATAACCAGTCAACTGCAGAAAGCAAATGAAAAATCCACGTCCGGCACCTAGTCTAGTCTTGGACGTCTTCTCACCAGCGCGGAGCTAAGTGCTGCTACTGGGCGTAGGAGGGAGCCCCAGGGCCTGAGGCCGGCACCCCTGAGACTCCGGGGCGTGTACAGCCCCACTCATTATTACGTGAGAGTGTCACGGGGCGGCGAGCTTCACAGGCACTGGGCCTTCTTCACAGGCTCCGGGCCTTTCTTCTGGTAAGCAAGCTTCACGGGCGTTTTCCCTCTTCACCAGCTCCGGGCCTTTCCAGAACGCGACAGCTTCACAGGCGTTCGCCTTCTTCACAGGCTCTGGGCCTTCTCCCAAGAGGTGAGCTTCACAGGCATTCGCCTTCTTCACAGGCTCCGGGCCTTTTCCAAAAAGATGAACTTCACATGCATTCGCCTTTTTCACAGGCTCAGGGCCTTTTCGAAAAAGATGAACTTCACAGGCATTCGCCTTCTTCACAGGCTCATGGCCTTTTCCAAAAAGATGAACTTCACAGGCGTTCGCCTTCTTCACAGGCTCAGGGCCTTTTCCAAAAAGATGAACTTCACAGGCGTTCGCCTTCTTCACAGGCTCAGGGCCTTTTAGGGGTAAAACCTCCGGAGGTGCTGGATGTTCCACGCGTTCTGTATAGGCACCCTCTCTTGAGTCTCCAAGCGCACGGAGCTAGGCCTGGAAACATGAACAACCTTGAAGGGGCCCTCCCACATGGGAGAGAGCTTATGCAGTCCCTCCCTGGAGAGGACCCGTCGGAGCACGAGGTCCCCTACCTCGAGAGTTCTGGGGCGGATGTTGCGGCAGTGGTATCGCCGGAGTGCCTGCTGGTACCTCGCCGCTCGCAGCGCAGCTTCTCGACGGCGCTCCTCCCCCAGCACGAGGGCCGTCCCCCACATGGCGTCCTGCAGCGTTTCATCGAACGCCAGGACCCGCGCGGATCGACGCTTGACCTCGTGAGGGAGGACCGCTTCGGCTCCGTAGACCAGGAAGAAGGGGGTCTCCCCAGTTGGCTTGGTTGCGGTTGTGCGGATGGACCACAACACAGACGGAAGCTCGTCATACCAGCCTCTGCCGCAGGCTTCCAGTTTCTTCTTGAACGTCCTGGTCTTGAGGCCTCTCAAGACCTCTGCATTGGCCCGCTCGGCCTGTCGGTTGCTGCGGGGGTGCGCCACCGAAGCGTAGCATATCTGCGTCCCAAGGTTAGCGCAGTACGTTTTAAAAAGGTTACTGGTGAACTGCGAACCATTGTCGGTGATGATGCGGTTCGGCACTCCGAACCGGCTCATGATGCCCTTGATGAACTTGACCGCAGAACCAGCAGGGATGGCGCGGATGGCCTCGACTTTGGCCCACTTGGTGAATTTGTCCACGGCGACGTAGAGGTAGCGATAGCCCCTGGCGCCCGAGGGAAAGGGCCCAGAATGTCCAGCCCCCAGACCGCGAATGGCCAAGTGAGGGGAATGGTTTGCAGGCCTCCTGCTGGCTGGTGGATCTGCTTGGCATGGAATTGGCAAGCCTCGCAAGCCTTCACGAGGTCGATGGCATCATTGAGTGCGGTGGGCCAATAGAAACCGTTGCGGAACGCCTTCCCGACAAGGGTCCGTGACAATGAATGCTGCCCACAATCTCCACCATGTATATCTGCCAGCAATTCCTTCCCCTGTTCCCTGGTGATGCAGCGTAGGGATACGTCGTTTGGTTGTCTCGGGTAGAACTCTCCATCCATGATGTTGTATGTCGTGGCTTGCCGCGCCACACGCTCTGCCTCCTCCTCCTTCTCTGGCAAAGTCCCACGCGTTAAGTAACTCTTGAGCTCCGTGATCCAGCACTCCTCTTGAGGTTCCATCGTTAGGAGCAGGCGTGCTCCCGAGGCCGGGCCACAGGCTGGGGCTCCTGAGGCTGGTGGCTGAGGGAGCTCCTCCCGAGGCTGTGCCGTGCTTGATAACGGCGGCAGGGCTGAGGGCTTGAAGAGCCATTCCTCAAAGACACCCGGCTCCTGGGGTAACCTCCTGGAGGCTCGTTTGGCGATGTCATCGGCCTCTTGATTGGTGCCGCGGGGCACGTGCTGCAGCTCCAACCCCCAGAACTGTTTCTCCATCCTGCGGACCTCCGCAAGGTAGGCCTCCATGTGTTCATCCCTTGGCTCGTACACCTTGTTGGAGAAATTGACGAGGAGCTGCGAATCGCCCTTGATGATAAGGCGCTTCACCCCCAGGGCAGCGGCAGCCTTCAGACCCGCTATCAGCCCCTCGTATTCTGCTATATTGTTGGAGACCTTCTCACCATGCTGGAAACAGAGCTGCACGGCATAGTAGAGCTTGTCCTGAGAGGGGGATATGAGTACTGCCCCAGCCCCAGCGCCCTGTCTGGAGAACGCTCCGTCGAAGTACATGACCCAACCTTCTGGCGCTTCGCTCCCTGGGGAGAGGGACTGATCCTCCCCGGCCCTGAGGCCCGGTGCTTCTGTCCATTCGGCCACGAAATCTGCCAGCACGGCCCCCTTGATGACTCTGGTCGTACTGAACTCGAGCTGGAATGCTTGCAGCTCAATGTTCCACTCGGCGACCCTTCCTGCCGAGTTGGGGCTCCTGAGCACCCTCTCCAGGGGGTATGCCGAGACAACCTTGATTGGATGACCCTGGAAGTAGTGCTGCAGCTTGCGCGAAGCCACTATCAGTGCCAGGAGGAGCTTCTGCGGCATGGGGTACCATGCCCTCGCATCCCGTAGCACGGTACTGACGAAGTACACCGGGTGTTCGACGAGGTTAGGGGCGTTGGCGGTGGTGGCGTCCTCTGGAATCTGTGGTGCCTCCTGAGGCGTCGGCGCCTCCGGAAGCTGGGTGCTTGGACGGGAGGCCTCCCCCGCCCTTGGTGCGCTCTGCTGTGATGGCTGATCTTCCTCCATTGCGGTGCTGGCTTCTGCTAGTTCCTTCTGATTCGGTCTTGCCTTAGCTCGGGTGGCCGCCGTGGTCTTGGCCTGACGCTCCTCCCTAACCGCCACTAGAGCAGCGCTAGCGGAGTAGGGAGTGGCGGCGAGGTAGAGTACCAAGGGCTCCTGAGGGCGCGGGGCCACCATCACTGGAGGGCTGGTCAGGTACCTCTTGAGGTCTTGAAACGCTTGGTCGGCCTCTTCAGTCCACTCGAAGGGCCCCTTTTTCTTCATCAGCTGGAAGAAAGGCAGCGCCCGCTCCCCCAATCGGGAGATGAAACGGCCCAGCGCCGTTACGCACCCTGTGAGCTTCTGCATCTCCCTGAGGGTCTTCGGTGGGCTCATGTCTTCCACTGACTTAACCTTTTCTGGGTTGGCCTCGATGCCTCGGTGGGACACGAGAAAACCAAGGAGCTTGCCTGAGGGAACTCCAAACACACACTTCTCTGGGTTGAATTGCAGGCTCATTGCGTTGAGGCTCGCGAAGGTTTCTTCCAGGTCTTGTATCAAGGTCTTGGCCTCGCGAGACTTCACCACGATGTCGTCGACGTATGCCTCCACATTCTTCCCGAGCTGTGGGCCCAAGGTGATGTGCATGAGCCGCTGGAAGGTTGCCCCTGCGTTGCGTAACCCGAATGGCATGCAGGTATAGCAGTATACTCCACACGGGGTTAGGAAGGCCGTCTTCTCCACGTCTTCCACCGCCATCTTGATTTGGTGATACCCGGAAAAGGCGTCCAAGAAGCACAACAGGTCACACTCGGCGGTGGAATCGACGATCTGGTCGATGCGAGGGAGCGGAAATGGATCCTGCGGGCATGCTTTGTTGAGGTTGGTGAAGTCGACACACATGCGCTCCTTTCCTCCCTTCTTCGGCACCACCACGGGGTTGGCCAACCAATCTGGGTATCGGACCTCGCAGATAACCCCCGCGGCTTCTAGCTTGCGGGTCTCTTGGACGATGAAGGCCTACTTTTCAGTGGACTGTGTCAGGACCCCGATTCCAAGTCACATCGACCTAGCTGGTAACACCTCATATCACTTTGCGGCCTCACGCACGGTATTCCCACGGGTGTCGCCTTACCATGGCCCGGGACCGTTTGCGCCTTTTGGCTCACGTATATGATAGTGTCGCTAGCATCCACATGACAAAGAACCCGGGCCGACATGGCTAGTCGTGAACCCAAAGCGGCACTA
>LR880972.1:236307100-236326811 GCA_904067115.1 Aegilops sharonensis
ACGCCGGCGGCGAACTTGGCGGCCGCCGGAGCTCGGGCACGCTCGGGGTTGGCGCTAGGGGGCACCGCAGGCCGAAAGGGTGGGTGCTACGGATTCCTACGGGTACGGTGAAGACGACGGCGTGCTCGGAACCGAGCCATCGTGGCTGTGGCCACGCCGGCGACGTGCAGTGGCGGCGGCGAGTTTCGGTCACGGGGGGGAAGTGGTAGCTAGAGGGGGAGAGTGAGCCGGAGAAGAGGGGGGATCGACTCGGGAGCTCACCGTGGTTGCGAGGAGGCCGTCGGTGAGCTCGGGTGGGCACCGGAGCCGGTGAATTTGGCGACGGCGACCGACGGGTCCGAGAAGGGGGAAGAACGGCGGGGCGGCGCCTCGGGGCCTCTCCGGTTGAGTGGGACGGCGGGGAGGGCGAGAGCGGCGCTGCGGAGCTCGGGGGCGCGTTGGAGAGGAGAGGGGGTGGCGGTGGCCGTGACTACGGCGAGCGGTGGCGACGAGGCCGCTCGGTCCGTGAGGGAGAGAGAGCAGAGGAAGGGGGAGGGTTCGGGAGAGAGTGAGAGAGGGTCGAGGGGGCGGCGTGGTACGCGTGGAGGCGACCAGGCGGTCGAGGGGGCACGTAGGCAGGGAGGAGCCGGCGTGGCTCGCCTGCGCATCGGCACGCAGCTGCTTCTCCTCCTGGCAGGAGGAAGAAGACAGCGATGCCCCTGGTGGGCCGGGCTGGCTTTCGCCAGTGGCCACTGCAGTGGTGGGCTGCACGGTGGGGAGGTAAGCCCAGGTAAGGCTTTTACCTATTTTGTTTCCTTTTCTATTTTTCTGACATTTGTTTTGATTTATTTAAAATACCAAACTAATTTATTTAATTATGCCAATTTTTGCAGGAGCTCACTATATTATTCCAGAGCTCCCCAACAAAAGGGCACAATTTTGGACAATATTTTATATATATAGTAATATATATCCAAGGCAANGGTCAGCGGAGAGGTCCGGGGCGACGAGGCGGAGCTCTTGGGCACGCCGGCGAGGCAAGGGAAGGGCGGTGGCCGTGACTACGGCGAGCGGTGGCGACGAGGCCGCTCGGTCCGTGAGGGAGAGAGAGCAGAGGAAGGGGGAGGGTTCGGGAGAGAGTGAGAGAGGGTCGAGGGGGCGGCGTGGTACGCGTGGAGGCGACCAGGCGGTCGAGGGGGCACGTAGGCAGGGAGGAGCCGGCGTGGCTCGCCTGCGCATCGGCACGCAGCTGCTTCTCCTCCTGGCAGGAGGAAGAAGACAGCGATGCCCCTGGTGGGCCGGGCTGGCTTTCGCCAGTGGCCACTGCAGTGGTGGGCTGCACGGTGGGGAGGTAAGCCCAGGTAAGGACTTTACTTATTTTGTTTCCTTTTCTATTTTTCTGACATTTGTTTTGATTTAAATAAAATACTAAATCAATTTATTTAATCATGCCAATTTTTGCAGGAGCTAACTATATTATTCCAGAGCTCCTCAACAAAAGGCACAATTTTTGGACAATATTTTATATATATAGTAATATATATCCAAGGCAAATATTTACCGTATTAATTCCAAATGCCCAAAATAAATACTTATGAGATCCTAAAAATATTGGTTAGGTTGTTATCTCTGCCCAATATTTTCAGAGGGCCACATGAGCATTTTCTTGGACCCTTTTGGAGCGATTTTTATTTAGGTCATTTCCAAAATGATTCTGAGGGTTTCACAAATCCCCATTTCAATTTTCATGGAAATTAACATGATGACATGAATGCCTTAATGCAACTAATGTCAAGCAATTCTAGGGATGTGACACTTCATCTCCCGTTTGGGAGAAAAGGCTCTGCCCCTCTACCGCCTCCTCCGGCGCACCGAACATTTCGAATGGACGGATGCTGCCACAGCCGGACTCGAAGAAATAAAGGCCATACTGGCAACAAATCCGGTTCTGGCTGCGCCCAACCTGGGTGAACCTATGTTATTATATATCGCAGCAACACATCAAGTTGTCAGCGCGGTACTCGTCGTTGAACGAGAAACAGAAGGGCACAAATTCCCACTTCAAAAACCAGTGTACTACGTATCCACTGTTCTAACTCCATGCAAAGCCCGGTACCCACATTATCAAAAGATAGCGTATGCGGTGTTCATGGCATCCCGGAAGCTGCGACACTACTTTCAAGAGTGTTCAATAACGGTGGCTCCGAAGTACCTCTCAACAATATTATAAACAATCGCGACGCAACGGGCAGGATTGCAAAATGGGCTATCAAGCTCTTACCATTTGACATAACCTACAAACCACGGCGAGCTATAAAGTCGCAGGTTCTGGCTGACTTCGTCGCCGAATGGACCGAAGCTGAACTCCCTAAAGAGTACGGCGCGTACTCCAACTGGATCATGCATTTTGGCGGATCCAAAATGTTGGCTGGCTTGGGGGCTGGCATCGTCCTGACGTCCCCAACTGGAGACACAATAAAATACGTACTTCAAATAATGTACATGGACTCCAACAACGCAGCCGAATACGAGGCCCTTCTACATGGCCTCCGGATGGCAATCTCCATGGGCATCCAACGCCTAGAGGTGCGCGGGGATTCAAACCTCGCAATATCCCAAGTAATGGAGACTTTGACGCCAAAGATCCAAAAATGGCAGCTTACCGCAACGCCGTCCTAAAAATGTCAGCTCGGTTCGAAGGACTAGAATTCCACCATGTAGCCCGGGATAATAACCAGGCAACAGACGTGTTAGCACGGATCGGCGCGAAATGAGACGCCGTCCCTCCAAACATCTTCCTGGAACGGCTCTTTAAGCCATCCGTATTATGGGAAGAGGAGTCCGGAAATAACAATCTGGAGCCAGCTGCATCACCTAACTCAGACCATTCTGACACAATCGGCGGCTCAGCCAATGAAATAACACCTTCAGCTCACGAAATAATGGCAGTAATTGCCCCGTGGACAGAACCATTCCTAGCCTACTTAATGCGGCAGGAACTTCCCGAAGACCAAAATGAGGCCCGCTGCATAGTTCGGCGATCTAAAGCCTACAAGGTCCATGAGGGAGAACTTTATAAGAAAAGCACAACCGGAGTCCTTCAAAGGTGTATCTCCGAAGAGGAAGGGCGAAATCTCCTGGCTGAAATTCACGCCAGACTCGGCTGGCACCACGCTGCAGCCCGGGCCCTTGTAGGCAAGGCCTTCCGTACATGATTTTATTGGCCGACAGCCCGGGCAGATGCTCAGGACTTAGTCCAACGATGCGTCGGTTGCCAGCTCTTTGCTAATCAGAGCCACATGCCACCCACCGCCCTCAAAACTATGCCCATTACCTGGCCGTTCGCGGTCTGGGGGCTTGACATGGTTGGACCCCTTAAAGGGGGAACCCACAAGCACAAATACTTATTGGTCATGGTGGACAAATTCACCAAATGGATTGAGGCCAAGCCGGTTAAAACGGCAGAATCCGGACCGGTGATAGACTTCATATCCGGGGTAGTACACCGTTTTGGCGTCCCCCATAGCATCATCACTGATAACGGCATGAACTTCACAGCCGACGAGGTTAAACTCTGGTGCAAAAACATGGGCATTAAGCTCGATTACACTTCAGTCTATCACCCCCAAACTAACAGTCAAGTCGAGCGAGCAAATGGTCTAATTATGAGCGGCATCAAACCCAGACTAGTGCGGTCCCTAAAGGAATCTAACACGCACTGGGTAGAGGAGCTCGACTCCGTACTCTGGGGGCTGCGGACCACACCAAACCGAACTACTGGATTCACACCATTTTTCATGGTTTACGGCGCAGAGGCAGTTCTGCCCTGCGATATAATTCATGACTCACCTCGTGTGCGCATGTACGAAGAAAGAGAAGCCGAGTTGGATCGGTAGGACAGTTTGGACGCCTTAGAGGAGGAGCCGGACGTGGCAAAGGCTCGTTCCGCATTTTATCAGCAGCAGGCTCGAAGATATCAAAGCAGAGAAGTATGGGCCAAAACTTACAATGTTGGCGAACTTGTTCTACGCCTGCCGAACAAGAAAAAGGACAAACTTAAGCCCAAGTGGGTAGGTCCCTTCATCATCGAGCAAGTCCTTACCGGCGGAGCATACCGTCTACGTAACGCATCTGACAACCGACTCGAGCCGAACCCATGGAACGCAGCCCGTCTCCGAAGATTCTACGCCTAACGCCGGACTCCGGGTTCGTCTCACTCCCCCGTCCACCCTTTATATATTTTTTACTGTCTCTTGTCCTCCTCCTTCTTCCCACCTTTTTTTTCAATACCTTTTATGGGCTGATTTGCGCTTTGTTTGCACACACTTGATGTGCTCCTGGCACTCATTATACCTGGGGGCTTCTTTAACAGAAGCTTATTCATACGGGCTTCATGCCCAACACATGTGTCATACTTCTGCATGTACCTTTTATTCACCATTATATGCATCGATATGACTTAAGTTTTGGCCAAGCTGGGTTGCCTGGCTCCTGTGCTTACCCCTACGTTCCCGATTGTTCGGCTAGGAGGTAAAGGGAGCACCTCTGCGATTGTTACTGCCGAGTCAGTCGGATGTGTACCTTAGACTGGGTGAAGCCGAAAGCTAGCGTTCTTAAGAGAATATTCGGTCGGTGACTTGAAAGATGATTTTTTACTTACTTATTTATCTGCCCCCAGATGCTTTTTCTGCTATTTTCGAAGTCCGGCATTGCACTTTAGGGCATGCCTCCTAGGGAAAGGAACCCTTAACGGAACTATTCTCCCTGGAAGATGTTTCTTACTAACCATGTAATACAACATACCTAGTTGGGCACTTGTCTGATAAAGCAATTATGACCCCGGCGCCTTGTCTCCATGCATGCCCCGGTTCTTTTATAACCATAAGGGTATTCGGACACACTCCGGACCGTTGGGTCCCGAGGTTGAAGCGAAACGGTCGGCAAAGACAAACGATCTACAATCCAGCTAGAAGGCATTTTACTTGTCATTTCAAATTACATCGTCAAACCGACTGATTGTACTCCTCCTCAATCCCATCTAACAGGCTGTCTAATTTATAGTCCTGTTGGGAATATTTCACGACCAGTTCTACTTGGCCGTACATCAAGCTCACAGGGATCTCCTTTCCATCAGGTCCCGCAGGTCCGACCTCGGCCATGTGGTTTGGGTCAGCCTTCGGGTAACGTGTCTTCACCATGGCCCAGGCCTCCGTGGTGCCCTGACGGCAGGCCGATATCTTCCACAAATGGAGGCGTCGCCGTGCTCCCTGAAGCTTCTCAGCAAGCTCACCAAGGCCCTCGGGTAGGGAGACGGATGGCCATAACGCATGAACGACGCCACTCATCACCTGCCGAACACGTTCGAGCAATTGCACTAGCTCGGGAAGTTGGTCACCCATTGACTCAGGCATTTCCTCCGCAGGGCGACCTGTGAGCACACCTAAAGACATATTTCTGTCAATCGACTTCCTCGCCGAATTCTTCTTTTCAAACGAATTTGTTCAAGCACTTACTATAAATGCCGCGATGAAGCCGCTGATTCTCCTTCACGGAGCCAGACAGCTGGGCCCGAACACCTTTCAACTCTTCTCCTTGCTGGGTGTGGGCATCTTGGAGCTTGTTTCTCTCCTGCTGCACCTTCATAAGCACCCTCTCGCCGGCCTTTAGCTGACGCAGTAGCTGTTTCTTGTCCGGATCTAGTCCGGCGCCCTCTGCAATATTATTGTCAGATTCACGCCGCACTTTGCTAAATAATTATCTTTTCAAAGTACGTCTTACCAACGGGGGTCTCTGTGGCTCCCCCTGTGGCGGCCAGTGCGGCCTCAAGTTGGGCCTTGCACTCTTGGAGCTCCTGGGACAGATGGGTATTCTTCTCCGTAAGATCCTGCATAATAATTGATCCTTAAATCAGTTATTTCAACTATTTTAAGTCTCGGGGGCTACTGGCATATATAACTATTAAAATTACTTACCCGCATGTCTTTCACATACTGCTCCGTGGCTCTGGTGAACCCATCTTGAGCGGCACGGAGGTGCGCGTTCCCCGCCTCAAAGGCATTTAACGCCTCCGGGGAGAAACACGCGTCACGAAGAACTGTCCGGCGACGCCTGTGATTCATGGCGCTCTCCACCTCAGACCGGGTGGCGGACAGCCTGTCGGCATCCTCCCTCGGAGGAGCGTCCGACTCATGCCTTGTATTCGCCTCCCTTCCCGGACCATGCATTGGAGCATGGCTGGCGGAGGTTTGATTGGCATCCTCTCCGGACACTGTCCGGCGAGCGCTCTTTCTGGAAAAGTTATGAGCATTAATATACCTCCTGGGGATCCTTCCCTTAAAAATGACGGTGCTCCGTACCATTGCGGCGACGTTTCGGTTCGCGTCGCACTCCTCTTCCGCCTGCTGTGCCGGACTGACCCTTGTTGGTCGGCCGCCGCGGGTTCGGCTTCCCGCCTTAAAGGCACCTCCTGCGATGCACCATCAGTATGGGATGGTCAGAATTGAGCACGGATCAAATGATGGTGTCAAGACCTCGGTCGTAGTCACCTGGGAGGCCGAAAACAAACCGGGGTAGTCAGCCGTAATGGCGACTAGGGCATTGTCTATGCTACGTTGGTGGAACACCCCGTCAATCAGCTCCACCTTTATGTCCGGATCCTCCTCGGAGGTCGGATCAAGGGATCGTTCCGGATCCTCGGGCTGTGGAGTTAGGCTTCATATGCCCTCCACGTCCCGGCGCAGCTCCTGCGTCAAAATCATAGAGTAAGATACTTGACTTTAAAAAAGTATGGATCAGGTAGATGAACATCCGCTTACCCAGCTCCGAGGGTTATTCATAGAAAATCCATTCAACGGATTCTTGCGGAGGAAGTCCTCCTCCTCTCCCTTGTACAAGCCGGACAGGATCTTTGCCAGATCGGCTGCCGAGCCTGGCCCTTTGCAGCCATGACGGGTGGCGTCATCTTCCCCGTTGAAATCCCACATAGGGTGGCCCCTATATTGGAGAGGTTGCACCCCTCGCATAATGCACGTGGCCATGACTCCAATCATGGTAAATCCAGAGTGGGCCAGTAACCTAATCCGGCCCATCAGATAATGGACGCTCCTATCATCTTCCCGTTGAGGGCTCCGCGGACGCCAACTCAGGCGTTTCTTCAAGGGAGCATTGTTGAACTCCGGGAGGCCGATCCGGACTGGATCCGGCAGAGGGGCGTCCTCCATGTAGAACCATTCCGAAGGCCAGTCTTCGAGCGCCTTCTTCGGGGTGCCAGATAGATATCGGTCCCGGCAATGCGCCATATTTCGGCTCCGCCCACTTGATATATCGACCCCTCATGAGAACGGGGTACGAGACAAAACAATCTCTTCCACAGGGCAAAATGGGGCTCGATGCCCAAGAACAGCTCGCAAAAAGCTACGAAGCCCGCGATGTGCAAATTGGAGGCGGGCGTGAGGTGGTGAAGTTGGAGTCCGTAGAACTCTAGGAGCCCCCGGAGAAACGGATGTATGGGAAATCCGAGTCCCCTTATTAGATAGGGGACAAAGCATACCCGCTCCCCTTTGGAAGGGTTGGGGACGCTCTCCGCCTGCTTTCCACCCTTGTAGGTGGCTAGTCCGGCTCGAACCGGAACCATGAAAGCTGGGGGAAGATATCCCTCGGTTTGAAGTACCACTAGCTCGCTGTGTGGAACTGAGCATCTCCCCCAATCTCCTGGCTTAGGGCTGGGAGCACGAGAGGAGGAGCCGCGTCGGCTATCCATGATAGAATGGATTTTTGTCAGAGGCGCTTCGATGAGAACTTGCGGATGGAGGATGGTGTGAGCTAGATCTAGATCCCCGCCTCTCTTATAGGTGGCTCGTTCGCGTGGCTAGGGGGTAAAATGTAAAAATACCCAGCCTTTCGCATTCGTACGACACATGGAAGAAGGCCATTATTGGGCGTAGAAGCCAAGGAGCGCAACATTTATAAAGAAGCCGGACACTATTCGACGGGAACATGAAGATTGAAGGAGAACCCGCCTTGCAACGCCGAAGACTATATACGCGCCGGACTCGTCGTCGCTGAAGCCCGGTTCGGGGGCTACTAAGGGAGTTCCGGACTAGGGGGTGTCCGGGGTGCCGAACTATCATCATCGGTCGGACTCCAAGACTATGAAGATACAAGATTGAAGACTTCGTCCCGTGTCCGGATGGGACTTTCCTTGGCGTGGAAGGCAAGCTTGGCGATACGGATATGTAGATCTCCTACCTTTGTAACCGACTTTGTGTAACCCTAGCCCTCTCCGGTGTCTATATAAACCGGATGGCTTTAGTCCATAGGACGAACAACAATCATACCATAGGCTAGCTTCTAGGGTTTAGCCTCTTTGATCACGTGGTAGATCCACTCTTGTAACACACTTCATCAATATTAATAAAGCAGGACGTAGGGTTTTACCTCCATCAAGAGGGCCCGAACCTGGGTAAAACATCGTGTCCCTTGTCTCCTGTTACCATCCGCCTAGACGCACAGTTCGGGACCCCCTACCCGAGATCCGCCGGTTTTGACACCGACAGGATCCTCAACTATGGTGGCTAGCTCTACTTATATAGACGAAGGCCCTGGGCCTCTTCCCAAATATTGAGCGGGAAGGGCGGCAACAATTGGCCATTTTGAAGGGGAACCGCGGGTACACTTATCCTGACTAAAGTTGGTCCTCGCCTGCCAAAGGCTCTGGTGATGACGCCTGCTTGGGCTCCACGATGACTGCATTCCAGCCGTTGGGGCTGGTCTTGGTCTTGTTGCACTGAAACGGATGCCTTTGCCTGATGCTCTAGCCTGCGCTTGCTCCCTTTGCACCAGAGAGGAAAGGAGGACGCTGCGCGGGCTGGCGCCCGACTGGCGCCCTTGGTCGTCATGGCTTGCGTCATGGGCGCCTCGCGAGGTACCCTGCCTTGAACTCTCCGCCCCCTCATGAGCCAGCCTGACAAGGCCGAGCCTGAGGAAGCTTTTGGTCGTCCGCCCCGCGAGGCTTGGCCCCTCGCGAGGGTCTTGAGCTTGTGTTGATGAAGATGGGCTGTCCTGGGCCTCCTTCGAGCCACGCAGCAGGCCGCAGGCAGGCAAGTCTGGGGACCCCCGTTCCCAGAACACCGACAGACAAGACCAGAGGGTGAGGGCCGGAGAGCCGGTAGGAGCCCTGAGTCGCGATGCTCAGGCACCCCCCTTTTAACGCGCAAGCTGGGTTAGATGACAAAACTCTACGTCCTCGGGTCCCGGCTCTCGGGCTGGTCTCAGCCGTCGCTGGCAAGCCAGGTCGCGATGCCATGGGCAAGACCAGAGGGTGAGGGCCGGAGAGACGGTAGGAGCCCTGAGTCGCGATGCTTAGGCACCCCCCTTTAACGTGCAAGATTCTGTCACCCAGGAAAAGGCACCAAATAACAAGCATGGTGGAGCGAGAGCATAATCCTAAGGAAAACTTAAGAAGGATACATGCCGCTGGGACAGGCCCGAGCGGCTTGGGGATGATGCAGCCCGAGGGTCGCCCCCAACAGGATATGCTAATGACATGAAATAAAAGGGATACATGCCGCAGGGAAGGACCCACGCGGCCTGGGAATAATGCGGCCCTGAAGGTGCTCCCAGCCGGAAATAAAACTTAAAACTGTCACCTGGTGATGTTGGGGACGAAGAGGTGTTGGTGTAGCAGACTCGGTGGGCTGCAGGAGCCGACCCTCACGAGCCCCCAGGCCCGGGGGCCTCGGGAGGATCCGGAGGCGCTGGCGGCTCCTCGGGGGCCATCTCCATCTCCGCCAGGGCTGCGGCGTGCCCGGCCTCTCGAGCCTCCAGGACGGCCCTCATGAGATGTTGGTGCGCAGCAGCCGCGTTTGGCAGGCCGTGAGGCATGCACACGTAGCTGTGGGGCGGGCCCTCGCAACGTCCTACTCGCGAGGGCCAGAGGCGCTCTTGAGACGCGGCTCGGTTGAGCCCTGGTATGTCTATGCAGACGCGCAACCCACCATCCTCGCCTAGATGGGGGGCCACAGCGGGTAGGCGGCGGCTGCCCCTCATGACCCTTGACTCCTGTAGCTCCTGAATGGCCTTGCTGACGAACTCCTGAGGGTTCGGCCCTCCTTGCCTTGCTCCTGCTTGCGGGAAACGTGCTTCGAAGCACGCCTCCACGTGGTGCCCAAGCGCCTACCTCGTGACCTTGACGAGGTCGGCGGCCCTCCAGGGGAGAGCCCCCGAGCCCGGCCTGATGAGGGCGCCGGGCGCGCTTTCCTATGCGATGGAAGGAGGCTCCCCCTAGGCGGGCGCGGGCCCTGAGGGGCCTGCCTCTTGAGGAGCCGGGCCGGTTGATGTCTTCTTCTTCTTGGGTGCGGCCTCGGGAGGCCTCCTGCTGCTGTGGTCTGGGTCTTCTAGCGATGCGGCCTGAAAGGCTCGCTCCAGGGAGCACACCGCGTCTCTCTCTTCACAGGGCACAGTGATGACCCCGCTGCTTCTTGGCATCTTGAGGACGTTGTAGTCGTGGTGGGTCACGGCCATGAATTTGGCCAGCGCCGGGTACCCGAGGATGGCGTTGTACGGCAGGCGAATGTGGGCGACGTTGAAGTCGATGAGCTCGGTGTGGTAGTTGTCGCGAGCCCCGAAGGTGACAGGAAGGCGGACCTGCCCGATCGGGACCGTGGAGCCATCGGTGACTCCGAAGAAAGGCTTGGTTGGCTGAAGCTGACTGTAAGGCACTTGAAGATTGTCGAATGTTTCCACGGACAGGACGTTGAGTCCTGCCCCGCCGTCGATGAGGGTCTTGGTGACCAGCACGTTGCTGATGATTGGGGAACAAAGCATCGGCAGAACTCCGGCTGTGGCCGCGCACTTGAGATGATCCGCTGAGCTGAACGTGATGGCGCACGCCGACCAACTGAGAGGGCGCGTGGCCTCGAGCTTGGGGAGGACTGCATTCACTTCACGGGCGAACTGCTTGAAGATGCGCTGAGAGGCTGGGGCTTGAGCTCCGCCCATGATGCAGGCGATCGCACGCGGTTCCTGGAAGCCCCCAACCCCCTCGTCCTGATGACGGTCCTCATTTCTCCTTGGCTGCGGCGGCAGCGGGGGGAGGCCTGCGTTCCCTTGCGGGCGGTCCTCGCGAGGCTGATCCCTCCAGCCTCCCTCGCGAGGCGGGTCTTGACAACGGTCCTAGCGAGGTTGGTCGCGCCACCCTTGGCACGGGCCGCGGTCTTCCCAGCGTCCTGCATTCCTTCCTCCTCCTCGGCCGTAGCTCCGGTCGCTGCGCTCGGGGCGTGTGCCGACCCTTCCTTCGCGTACGGCTCGGAGCTCTTGGCATGAATTGGTGTTGTGGGTGTGGAGCTCTGCCTCGCTTGGTGTCTGGTTCGGCCGCGAGTACGGCAGCCCCCTTGTGCTTCACGTCCTTGGCCTTGGGCTTCTTTTCTTCGGGATCCACGGCAGGCAGCTCGAGGAGGGAGAGGCGCCCCTCCTCAGCCCTGGCGCACTTGGTCGCCAAGTTGAACAGCTCCAAGGAGGTGCACAGATCTTCATGCATCGCCAGCTCCTCCTTCATCTTGACGTCGCGCACGCCGTCAGAGAAGGCAGAGATGATGGCCTCCTCCGTTACCCTGGGGATCTTGAGGCGCGCGTTGTTGAAGCGCTGGATGTACTTTTGCAGGGTTTCCCCTGGCTGCTGCTTGATTCGGCGCATGTCGCTCACGGCGGGTGGCCGGTCACGAGTACCCTAGAAGTTGGCGATGAAGCGGGTGCGCATCTCGGCCCAGGAAGAGATCGTGCCTGGGGCCAGATTCAGGAGCCAGGTGCGGGCTCCGTCCTTGAGCGCCATGGGAAACCAGTTCGCCATGACCTTTTCATCCCCGTTGGCAGCCTCGACGCCCAGCTCGTAGAGCTGGAGGAACTCCGTAGGGTCAGCTGTGCCGTCGTAGCGAGGAGGCAGGTCTGGCTTGAACTTGGCGGGCCACGCGACGCTGTGCAGCTCGGAGGTGAAGGCGCGGCAGCCCGCCGTGGCCGCGGGGGGCCTCGGACGATAGATAGCTTGGTCTTGCGGGCCTCCCTGCGCCGCGGCTGGGGGCAGCGCAGGGTCCTGACGTGCTGGAGCGGGGAGCGCTCGGGCAGCTTCTCGTGGGCGAGGAACTTCTTGACAGCTCTGCTCTTGCCGCGCCGGCGCCTGGCGGAGCGGGTTCCGCCCAGGGGCCGCGCGCCTTGGGGCCAGGGCGCCTTCTTGAGGAGGAGGCGGCTGAGGCGCCCCGGGAGCTTCATCGCCCGCGCGGGGCGGGGTGCGGTGCAGCGAGACGGAAGGTGAGGGGGCGCCTCCTGCAGCGCGGACGAGCTCGGCGACTCGGTCGAGCCATTCTTCGTAGACGTCGTCGACGGGGCGGTAGCGCAGGAGCTCGTTTGCCGCGATGAGTGCAGCTCGGGCCTCCATGGCCGCGCGGGGCGCGCGTGACGAAGAACCAGCGGGGGTGAGCAAAGGTGTGGCGGTGCGGCCGTCCCGCCTCATGGACGGGTGCTGGGACGATGCTTGCTGCTCGTTCCCTGCCGGGCCGGTGGCGGCGTTGATGGCAGGTGACGGGGAACGACGAGAGCGCCCGCCGACGGGAGCTGTCTGGGCGACATGGGAGGCGAGGGCGACCCGGCGCTCGGCGCGGGCCCGACGGGCGTCAGACATGGTTGCGGTGGTCGGGGAAGAACGAGGCGATGAAAGGCAGATTCCGACGCACCCCTACCTGGCACGCCAAATGTCAGATTCGGGTTCCGGAGACCCTTGAGGTTCGAACACTGGGGTGCGCGCGGAGATCCAACCCTCCACCGTCTCGCACCTCGCCGAATCGCTGGGACCTAAACTACTAAACAGAACAGCACAAGAGACACGGGATTTATACTGGTTCAGGCCACCATTTTGGTGTAATACCCTACTCCAGTGTGTGGTGTGGTGGATTGCCTCTTGGGCTGACGAGGAACAATACAAGGAAGAACAGCCTCGTGAGGGTCTGTTCTTGGCGGGTGCGATGAACTGCTAGGTGGTGTTCAGTCGCTCTAGCTACTGGTTTCTTGATGAGGATTCGGATCTCGGTCCAGCTGTAGCTGCCCTGTGGGTGGCTAGTCCTATTTATAGGCGAAGGCCCTGGGCCTCTTCCCAAATATTGAGCGGGAAGGGCGCCAACAATTGGCCATTTTGAAGGGGAACAGCGGGTACACTTATCCTGACTAAATTTGGTCCTCGCCTGCCAAAGGCTCTAGTTATGACGCCTGCTTGGGCTCCACAATGACTCCCTTCTAGCCGTTGGGCTGGTCTTGGTCTTGTTGCACCGAAATGGATGCCTTTGCCTGATGCTCTCGCCTGCGCTTGCTCCCTTTGCACCAAAGAGGAAAGGAGGACACTGCGCGGGCTGGCGCCCGACTGGCGCCCTTGGTCGTCATGGCTTGCGTCATGGGCACCTCGCGAGGTACCCTGCCTTGAACTCTCCGCCTCCTCATGAGCCAGCCTGACGAGGCCGTGCCTGAGGAAGCTCCTTGTCGTCCGCCCCGCGAGGCTTGGCCCCTCGCGAGGGTCTTGAGCTTGCGTTGATGAAGATGGGCCGTGCTGGGCCTCCTTCGAGCCACGCCGCAGGCCGCAGGCAGGCAAGTCTGGGGACCCCCGTTCCCAGAACGCCGACATCGCCCCTCCCACGCCATGGAGGCCAAGGACCAGAGGGGAAACCCTTCTCCCATCTAGGGAGGAGGTCAAGGAAGAAGAAGACGAAGGGGACCCCCTCTCCCCTTCTCTTCCGGTGGTGCCGGAACGCCGCCGTGGCCATCATCATCACCGCAATCTTCACCAACAACTTCACCGCCATCATCACCAACTCTTCCCTCCTCTATGGAGCGGTGTAACCACTCTGTTACCCGCTGTAATCTCTACTTAAACATGGTGCTCAACGCTATATATTATTTCCCAATGATGTATGGCTATCCTATGATGTTTGAGTAGATCTGTTTTGTCCTATGGGCTATTTGATGATCAAGATAGGTTTGAGTTGCATGTTTTATTATTGGTGCTGTCCTATGGTGCTCTCAGTGTCGCGCAAGCGTGAGGGATTCCCACTATAGGGTTTGCAATATGTTCATGATTTGCTTATGGTGGGTGGCGTGAGTGAACAGAAGCACATACCCGAGTAAGTAGGTTGTTTGCGTATGGGATAAAGGGGACTTGATGCTTTAATGCTATGGTTGGGTTTTACCTTAATGATCTTTAGTAGTTGCGGATGCTTGCTAGAGTTCCAATCATAAGTGCATATGATCCAAGTAGAGAAAGTATGTTAGCTTATGCCTCTCCCTCAAATAAAATTGCAATAATGATTACCGGTCTAGTTATCGATTGCCTAGGGACAAATAACTTTCTCGTAACAAAAAGCTCTTTACTAAAACTAATTTAGTTGTGTCTTTATCTAAACAGCCCCTAGCTTTTATTTACTCGCTCTTTACTTTCTTGCAAGCCTATCCAACAACACCTACAAAGTACTTCTAGTTTCATACTTGTTCTAGGTAAAGCGAACGTTAAGCGTGCGTATAGTTGTATTGGTGGTCGATAGAACTTGAGGGAATATTTGTTCTACCTGTAGCTCCTCATTGGGTTCGACACTCTTACTTATCGAAAGAGGCTACAATTGATCCCTTATACGTGTGGGTTATCAAGAGCAAGATATGGAAGTTGTTTGCACGTGTCCTTGCCAAAATGATAAGAGTGAGGTATGTTGGCGGAGTCACCCTCTAGAACTCTCTAGTTCTTCTTGTTCTGGATCCACACCATCTTGATGGGAATCCTTGGAGTTGTAGTTGTACTTGATGAAGTAGAACTTGATGTAGTCTTGGGAACCCACTTGACCAAGGCCTTAGGTGCTTCTTCAAATGCATCAATTTCCTCTTGAAGCTTGTCCTTGCCTTTTTGCTTGTGGTCTTGTGGTGGAAGATCATCTTGAGCTTGTGTCCCTTTGAAAGAAGTAGGATCATACTTCTCTTGTTGAGTAACAAACTTCGTCTTGGGGTATTGATCTTCTTCCCACTCAACTCCATTGGCATTGAACTTTCATTCAAGACCACCACCTTGATTCTTCCGGTGTCTTCCTTTCTTGCGTACAATTTCCTAAAATTGCTTACTTTCGGCAAGGCTCTTGTAAACACATTTCTCTATAATTCCCTTCAATAAGCTATTTTCTTGCTCAAGTGTAACTTGGCAAAGAGAATCATTAGTGGAATCAAGAGAACTACTAGAAGCAACAACATTGGATTTAGCATGATTGTTGTTACTACTAGATGAAGCATCTTTCTTGTTCTTATTGTTAGATTTAACTTGTGGCATGTAAGTATACAAGAGTAAACGCGTGGCAATGTAAGAAGAACTTTTCTTGCGAAGATCATTATTGATTGCCTTTAAAAACTCATGCTCTTTCTCAAGGTTGAGCTTTTCAAAGCGTAGCTTCTCATGAGTCTTTAAAAGTTCTCGATGATCTTCCAAGGTAGTTTCATGAGCTAACTTAAGAGTGTTTAGTTCTTTAGTTAGATGCTCAATATCCTTCTTATCATCATCATTCGTTTTATCTTGATTAACATGATTAATTGACGTTTCATCATAGTCTTCATCACTAGAGTTGTCAACAAGTAAATCATCATCACCTAGCAAATCATCTTCATCACTATTGAAATCAACATACTCGGGATGTGTTACCTTTGGACCTTTGGCCATGAAGCATCTCCCAATTCCTTCATTTGGTGAGTCAAATATGTTGTAGGAGTTGGTTGACACAAGTGCTAGACCAGCAACACCTTCATCTTGAGTATATTCGGAGTCGGAGTGATGGTCGGAGTCGGAGCCGGATACCCATTCACCAACATGAGCTTGATGTCTTCTTTTTGTGTAGCTCCTTGATGACTTATCCTTCCTTTCCGAGTCCTTGCTTCTCCGAGAGGATCTTCGTTCATAACAATCATCTCTACTCCTTCTTTCTCTTGGTGGTGATTCTTCTCTTCTACTTCTTCTTTTGGGAGAATCTTCTCTTCTTTTGTAGGGATCCGTACACTCATTGGAGTAGTGTCCGGGTCTTCCTTAATTGTAGCAATTACGCTCACGACTAGAAGATCTTTTGTCATTGTAGGACCTTGACTTGGAACCTCTTTCTTTGCTTCTACTCTTGTAGAACTTGTTGAAGTTCTTTACCATTAGGCTCAATTCTTCATTGAAGGTTTGTTTCTCACTTGATGATGTGGGAGCATCACACGCGGCTTTGTAGGCACCACTTGACTTGTTGTGAAGCTCTTCCTTATCCTTGAGTGACACCTCATGAGCAACAATTATTCCAATGACTTCCGTTGGCTTGAGATCTTTGTAATTGGGCATCATTTGGATCAATGTGCACACGGTATCATATTTTCCTTCCAAGGCTCTTAGGATCTTCTTGATGATGAATTTGTCGGTCATCTCTTCACTTCCAAAGCCGGCAATCTCATTTGTGATGAGAGCAAGCCTAGTGTATTTCAGCGACACCTTCACCATCCTTCATTTTGAACTTGTCAAGTTGGCTTTGAAGTACATCCAATTTGGATTCCTTGACGGAGTCGGTACCTTCGTGCATATCAATCAAAGTATCCCAAATTTCCTTTGCATTCTCAAGACGGCTGATTTTGTTGAATTCTTCGGGGCACAATCAGTTGAAGAGAATGTCACAAGCTTGAGCATTATATTGTAGCATCTTCAACTCTTCCGTGGAAGCTTCACGGTTAGGTTCTTTCCCATTGAAGAATTCACCTTGCAAGCCAATAAACACAATAGCCAAACGGCGGGGTTATGTCCAAGAATATGCATTTTCATCTTATATGCTTCCAACTAGCAAAATTTGTACTATCAAAGTAAGGACCTCTATGGTGGTAATTTCCCTCACTAGACGCTATACTCTCCTAGGTTGTGAAACCAAGGCTATGACCACCAAAAGCTATGGAAATCAACGCAAATGGAGACCAAAGCTCTGATACCACTTGTAGGATCGAAAGTATGTCTAGAGGGGGGGTGATTAGACTACTTGACCAAATAAAAATCTAGCCTTTTCCCAATTTTAGTCCTTGGCAGATTTTAGCAACTTAGCACAAGTCAAGCAATCAACCTACACATGCAATTCTAAGAGTATAGCAGCGGAATGTAAAACAATTGCATATGAAGGTAAAGGGAGGAGTTTGAGGGAGCAAACGCAATGTTGACACAGAGATTTTTTATCCGTGGTTCCGATAGGTGGTGCTATCGTACATCCACGTTGATGGAGACTTCAACCCATGAAGGGTAACGGCTGCGCGAGTCCATAGAGGGCTCCACCCACGAAGGGTCCATGAAGAAGCAACCTTGTCTATCCCACCATGGCCGTCGCCCACGAAGGACTTGCCTCACTAGGGTAGATCTTCACAAAGTAGGCGATCTCCTTGCCCTTACAAACTCCTTGGTTCAACTCCACAATCTTGACGGAGGCTCCCAAGTGACACCTAGCCAATCTAGGAGACACCACTCTCCAAGAAGTAACAAATGGTGTGTTGATGATGACTCCTTGCTCTTGTTCTTCAAATGATAGTCTCCCCAACACTCAACTCTCTCTCATAGGATTGGATTTGGTGAAAAGAAGATTTGTGTGGAAAGCAACTTGGGGAAGGCTAGAGATCAAGATTTATGTGGTTGGAATGGGATATCTTAACCTCAACACAAGTGTAGGTGGTTCTCCATCAGAAAATATGTGTTGGAAGTGTAGGCATGTTCTGATGGATCTCTCCACGAATGAAGAGTGGGTGGAGGGGTATATATAGCCTCCACACAAAATCTAACCATTACACACAAATCACCAAACTCGGTGGGACCAATTCAAAGAAATCGGTCAGACCGATTTGGTTCATAATGTGACCGTTAGGCATTTCGGTGGGACCGATACGTCAACTCAGTGAGACCTATATCATTAGGGTTAGGGCATAACCTAATCTCGGTGAGAACGATTACAAAAACTTGGTGGGACCGATTTTGGTAATAGACAAACGGAGAGTTGGTCAGGCAAACTCGGTGGGACCGATTCAGTCATCTCGGTTGGACCGAAACGTTACGAAAAGGAAACAGAGTGTTCGCATTGCAATCTCGGTGGGACCAATCGCTCATCTCGGTTTGACCGAAACATTACGAAGGGAAACAGAGAGATTACAATCCCATCTCGGTGAGACCGAGATCCCTATTGGTGAGACCGAAAAGACTAGGGTTTTTGGCAGTGGCTATGTCAATTGAACTCGGTGGCTCCGGATAGAAATAATTGGTGGGGCCGAGTTTGTCTTTTTGGTTTGGGACATATGTGGATGTGAAAAACTAGTTGAGGGTTTTGGAGCATATCACTAAGCACTTTGAGCAATAACCTCATTAAGCAACACCTCATCCCATCTTAATAGTATTGGCTTTTCCTATAGACTCAATGTGATCTTGTATCACTAAAATAGAAAATGTAGAGTCTTGTACTTTGAGGCTGAGCCAATCTTTTGTCCTTAGCATTTTGAAGTGTCCACTTTCTAATCCATGCCATGCCAATCATTGAGCTTTCCTGAAATATTTATCTTGAAATAGTATTAGCTCAATGAGCTATATGTTAGGAATTACGAAAACCATCCAGGGATAGTTGCAGTTTCAAGATGCCAGGAAGCGGCGGGATCATCACAGTCCCCTGCGAAGAAAAATATGCGGTGTGCTCCCTCGAGCGCGCCTTCCTGAGGCCATCCCCAAGAAGAAGAAGCAACTGCTCCGCATAGGGCCTCAGGGGAGCGGCGCCTCTAGCGGTGCCACATCAGGATCGGCGCCCGCACCTGTCGGCGTTCTGGGAACGGGGGTCCCCAGACTTGCCTACCTGCGGCCTGCGGCGTGGCTCAAAGGGGGGCCCAACGCGGCCCATCTTCATCAACACAAGCTCAAGACCCTCGCGAGGGGCCAAGCCTCACGGGGCGGACGACAGTGAGCTTCCTCAGGCACGGCCTTGTTAGGCTGGCTCGCGAGGAGGCGGAGAGATCAAGGCGGGGTACCTCACGAGGTGCCCATGACGCAAGCCATGACGACCAAGGGCGCTAGGCGGGCGCCAGCCCGCGCAGTGTCCTCCTTTCCTCTTTGGTGCAAAGGGAGCAAGCGCAGGCGAGAGCATCAAGCAAAGGCGTCCATTTCGGTGCAACAAGACCAAGACCAGTCCAACGGCAGGAAGGAAGTCATTGTGGAGCCCAAGATGGCGTCACCACCAGAGCCTTTGACATGCGAGGACCAACTTTAGTCAGGATAAGTGTACTAGATGTTCCCCTTCAAAATGGCCAATTATTGGCGCCCTTCCCGCGCAATATTTGGGAAGAGGCCCAGGGCCACTGCCTATATAAGTAGAGCTAGCCACCATAGTAGAGACATCTGATCAGTAGCTGGATGCACCTTGGACAGAGAAAGAGAGAGAGAGAGAGAGAGAGAGAGAGAGAGAGAGAGAGAGAGAGAGAGAGAGAGAGAGAGAGAGAGAAGGCGAATGAACTCCCCCTAGCAGTTCATCGCACCGGCCAAGAACAGACCCTCGCGAAGCTATTCTCCCTTGTATTGTTCATCGCCATCAGCCCAAGAGGCAATCCACCACACCACAAACTAGAGTAGGGTATTACACCACAATGGTGGCCCGAACTAGTATAAACCCTGTGTCTCTTGTGCTGTTCCTTTCGTAGCTTA
>LR880972.1:236360009-236379192 GCA_904067115.1 Aegilops sharonensis
CCCCCCTCCTTGTCCAATTCGGACTAGAGGGGGAGGGGGCGCGCGGCCTGCCCTGGCCGCCCCTCCTCTTCTCCACTAAGGCCCATCTTGGCCCATTAACCCCCCCCCCCCCCGGGGGGGGGGTCTGGTAACCCCCGGTACTCCGGTAAAATCCCGATTTCACCCGGAACAGTCCCGATATCCAAATATAGGCTTCCAATATATCAATCTTTATGTCTCGACCATTTTGAGACTCCTCGTCATGTCCGTGATCACATCCGGAACTCCGAACTATCTTCGGTACATCAAAACACATAAACTCATAATATAACCGTCATCGAACTTTAAGCGTGCGGACCCTACGGGTTCGAGAACTATGTAGACATGACCGAGACACGTCTCTAGTCAATAACCAATAGTGGAACTTGGATGCTCATATTGGCTCCTATATATTCTACAAAGATCTTTATCAGTCAAACCGCATAACAACAAACGTTGTTCCCTTTTTCATCGGTATGTTACTTGCCCGAGATTCGATCGTCGGTATCTTAATACGTAGTTCAATCTCGTTACCAGCAAGTCTCTTTACTCGTTCCGAAATACATCATACCGCAACTAACTCATTATTTGCAATGCTTGCAAGGCTTATAGTGATGTGCATTACCGAGTGGGCCCAGAGATACCTCTCCGACAATCAGAGTGACAAATCGTAATCTCGAAATACGCCAAACTGTCGGTGTACTAGAGTAGGGGTACCCTAGTATCCCGAACTCGTGCACGGGCAGTCGCAGCACCCCGCGGCAGGGCTTGCCTGGTGACCGCCAAGGTCCTCCTCGGCTCCATTGGAGCCATTCAAGAACAAAGTATTTAAGCCAAAGAGACAAGACCCCGGCAAGAGGAGCTTGCCGGGAAGGCCAACCAAGGCATTTAGAAGACAAGGCCCCTGCAAGAGGAGCTTGCCGGGAAGGCCCGGTGAGCGACAAGCTTCCGGGCGCGACAAGGCAACGACCGCGGCAAGGCGCTTTCCGCGGCAGACTACCACTCCGTTCCTCCGCTCCAGCTCATCCACCAACGTGTCGCCATGGGACCATTCCAGGCGCGCGTGGCAAGAGGCTGTGCGGCCAGCGGAGCGCGGTGGTAAGCGGCGCTGACAAGATCGCCATCGTGGCGAGCGGTGGCGCCCCTGACGGTCCTTTTCTGCACTGTTTAGTCAACTTAGACGGGCATTAAATGCCTTTGTCCCCTGCCGTCAGGGTTAGGTATGATACACTGTACAAGTAGCTGTACCAACCACGAGTCCTTTTACGTTTCTGCCCTTGTCTACGTTGCCACCTGTTGGAGACCCCTTGAGCATATAAAAGGAGGCCCATGCGCAACGTAGAAAGGGGGTCGGTTCATTCGAAACCAGAGAACTCCCACGCTAGGTCTTGTAGCTCTCAGTGCTCCCTAGAAAGAACACAATACAATCAGACAAGCAGCAGTAGGAGTATTATCTCTCCGGAGAGCTCCGAAGCTGGGTAAACTGCTCGTGTGCTTCGCCTCGATCTGCTCTTCGTGCGACCTCCGCCCCCCACCGAACCGAAAGGGGCTCGGTCCGCCGGTCCCATAGGTGTTCGTGGGTCCGATCAGCTTCCCCGACATCTTTGGCGCGCCAGGTAGGGGGCGTCGAGGCTGTGTGAACCTGATCCGGCGTTCACACGAGCTACATCTTCATAATCTTCATCGACATGCCACCGAATAAGAAGGCTTCGGCGGCAGCGGAGCCGTCCACGTCGATCCCACCACCACCGGAGCAAATGGGTGGTGGGGTAGACGCCGGAGGAAGGACGGGCGTCGACGAGGGAGCCCACGACGCGGCCAAGTCCAAGGACAAGGCTGCGTAGACCTCGGCGTCCGTACATGCACCGCGTCCATCTCAGGAGGCGCGGGACCGACAGCGTCATGGTATTCACAGTACCATACGCTCGTTGGATCAAGGTCGAGCTGGTGGATCCCGGGACCCTCAATACTAGTGCCCACGCCAACACGCTGGCGCGGGCGAGGCACGGTCGCCTGGACGGGATACTGCTCCTTCTAACATAGTTAGAAGCCCGAGCATATCCTGCTCCTCGCACCGTTCGCCACTTCCACCCACCACTCCAGCAGAAGCTTTGGCGAGAGCTCAACTGCTCCTAGATTACCCTCCAACGGCCGACAAGGTCGATGAATGGAGGGCCACCATCCAGAGTCTCATCAGCTTTGCCAATGGCGACACTCCGCGACAACCGACTACATCGATGCCGCGGCAAGGTGACAAGGCACGAGCCGGTGGCGACGAAACCTGTGGGGGTGCAACCACCAGGCACTCTCCACCCCGAAGGCCAAGATCGCCGACTCGCCGGATCCACCACGACAGTGACTCCACCGCGTCATCGGATCCACGAGCTCGTCGCGATCAACGCCAAGTTCTTCACGAACGACAGCAAGAAGACGCTCGAACTCGCATCGAGCGCCGAAGAGAAGCGCGGCGTCAATCCGACCAGCGCGCTGGGCCCTCTGTCGACATGCATGCACCAGGGGAACCAGGCGACTTGCCGTATGTTGTAGGTTGCCCTGCGTTCACTCGTGAGCTGCGGCAAGTCCAGTGGCCCAGCAAGAAGAATTTCAAGCCAGATGTACCGGAGAAGTACGATGGCAAGACGCATCCGTCGGAGTTCCTCAGCATCTACACCATTGCGGTGCAAGCTGCCGGGGGGCGAGACGACAAGATTCTGGCCAACTACTTCCCGCTGGTACTCAAATCCAATGTCAGATCTTGGCTCATGCACTTGCCGGACAACTCCATATCCTCTTGGGAAGATCTGTGCCATCAGTTTGTCGGCGCCTTCACAGGCGGTCACAAGCCCCATGGCCAAGAGAGCGATCTTCATCTGTTAGCCCAGAAGGAAGGAGAACCCCTGCGCAAGTACATTCAGAGATTCAGCCGTGTACAACACAACATCCCAGATGTCCACCCTGCCGCGGTGATCAGCGCGTTCCATCAGAACATGCGAAACCGCAGGATGCGGGAGGAGATGGCGATGTGCAAGATCAGAGATGTCAGTGAGCTATATGCCCTGGCCGACAAGTGTGCACGTGCTGAGGAAGGGAGGAGACTCCCCGGAGAGAATACAGAAGCTGCGGGATCTGATAGCGAAGGGTCCACCCCGGCAAAGAAAAGCCGGCGGCGGAATAACAGGAAAAAGAAAGGCAAAGATGTGCTAGTTGTCGAGCAGTCCGGCAACGGGGGTGGCGCCAAGAAGGCCAAGATTGGTAGCTCCGGCAAGGAGGTTGTCGCGGGCGCCAACTGCCAAGCTGTGGCGGTCGCCGACAAGCAGGACGGCTCCAACAAGCAGTACTGCAAGATCCACCGCACCAAGGGCCATGACCTCCAGAGCTGCAAGAAGGTCGAGCAGCTTGTTGAGCAGCAGAAGGCTGAATACGAGCGGCGCGACAAGGAGAAGGCTCAAGAAGGTGCTGGAGGACCTAGCAAGAAATGCCCCGGCCGAGGAGGACGCCGCGGCAAGGCCAAGCAGCGGCAAGGAGACAGACCTCCTCGCGGCCGTGACAAGGATGAAGATGACGACGACGATGAAGACATGGAAGATGATGAGACCGATGAGCAGGAGTTCCAGAAAGCCACAGAGGTCTTGTGCGTTGACGGCGGTGCTTCTCTGCATACTTCGCACCGCCAACTCAAACAGTGGATGCGGGAAGTCAATGCGGCAGAACCATCCGTCGAGTCACGCAAGCCTCTGAAATGGTCCAGCACGCCTATCATCTTTGATATTGAGGACCACCCTGATCGCATCACTGCGGTCGGGTGCTTGCCGATGTTGGTTTCACCGATTATCCGCAACCTCAAGGTCACTAAGATGCTAGTTGACGGCGGGGCCGGCTTGAACCTGATCTCCTCCGCGGTACTTCAGAAGCTTCAGATCCCTGATGGCGAGCTCGAAGAGACCGGCACATTCCAAGGAATCAATCCGGGAAGGAGCAAGCCAAAGGGAAAAATCACATTGCCCGTGACATTTGGCAGCGAGTTGAACTTCAGGATTGACGTTGATGATTTTCCATTGCCTTATAATGGGATACTTGGCCGTCCAGCACTCGCTAAGTTCATGGCAGCCTCTCATTATGCATACAACTTGCTCAAGATGCCAGGCCTGATAAGTGTCATCTCTGTCCCCGGCGACAAGAAAGATGCTCTTATCTGCGCCGACAAGATCTACCGGGAAGCAGCAGCTGCAATAGATAGCAAGTCACTTGCCGCTGAAGCTCCCGGGGGGAAGAAGAAGACCAAGTCCGGCAAGAGCTCTGATGCCCACTCCGGCAAGCACACCTCTTCGGAGTGCTGCGCTACCGTCGAGGACGCACCATCGAGCTCCACCGGCAAGTGTAAGAAGACGATGGCAGCTCCACCAAAGACCAAGAAGGTGTCCGCCAAGGAGGACGGCACTGGTGGTACCTTCACCATCAGTGCCACTCTCGACCCTAAATAGGAAGGCGCGCTCGTTGTTTTCCTGTGGGCGAACGTCGATGTGTTTGCATGGCAACCGTCTGACATCCCTGGTGTTCCCAGGAAAGTAATTGAGCACCATCTTTCCGTCTGTCCTCACGCGCGGCCCGTCAAGCAGAAAGTTAGAAAGCAAGCAGTGGAGCGCCAAGAGTTCATCGCAGAAGAGATCAAGAAATTGGAAGCAACAGGCCTTGTCAGAGGAGTGCTCCATCCTACGTGGTTGGCCAATCCTGTAGTCGTGCGTAAGGCAAACGGAAAATGGAGGCTTTGTATCAACTTTACCGATGTTTATAAAGCTTGTCCCAAAGACCCATTTCCCTTGCCACGTATCGATCAGATTGTTGACTCCATGGCCGGATGTGATTTGCTTTCATTTCTTGATGCGTACTCAGGATATCATCAGATCTTCATGGCAGAAGAGGATGAGGAGAAAACTGCATTCATCACCCCATGTGGCACATACTGTTTTGTACGGATGCCTTTCGGCTTAAAGAATGCTGGTTCAACATTTGCAAGAGTAGTCCATGACGCTTTTGAGCCGCAAATGCATAGAAATGTAGAAGCCTACATGGATGACATAGTGGTCAAGAGCAAGGACAAGGCAACTCTGGTTCAAGATTTAGATGAAACCTTTGCAAATCTACGCAAGATCAACCTCAAGCTCAACCCCGAGAAGTGTGTGTTTGGAGTCCCTTCCGGCAAGCTTCTCGGGTTCTTCGTATCTCAGCGGGGAATTGAAGCCAATCCCGACAAGATCAAGGCCATTGAGCAGATTGAAGCACCAAAGCGCGTCAAGGATGTACGAAGACTTGCTGGTTGCGTAGCTGCTCTCAGCAGGTTTATCTCTAGGTCTGCTGAACGCGCCCTACCATTTTTCAAAATTTTGAAAAAGGCAGGTCCAATGAAATGGACTCCCGAAGCGGAGGCTGCGCTGCAGGACTTAAAGAGATACATGTCCTCCACTCCAATACTTGTAGCACCTAGGCCACAAGAGAAGTTGCTGCTATATATAGCGGCAACCAATCAAGTGGTTAGTGCTGCGTTAGTAGCGGAGAGGGAGGCGGATGATGAGCTAGCAACCACGGCAAAGGCATCCAGCGACAAGCAGGGGGCTTCATCGGCAAGCTCTAGTCCCGACAAGGATGAATCCGCGCAGGAGTATGAGAAGAACACAGAAAAGGATGGTGCAGCGCCCAGTTTACTTTGTCAGTTCCCTTCTGCAGGGGGCTAGGTCAAGGTACTCTGGTGTGCAGAAATTGCTTTTCGGCCTTCTCATGGCCTCGAGAAAGCTACGCCATTACTTTCAAGCACATGAGATCACAGTCGTCACTCGCTTTCCGCTGAAGAGGATACTGCAAAATCCAGAGGCAACAGGCAGGATTGTCGAGTGGGCACTAGAACTGTCAAGCTTTGGCCTTAAGTTTGAGAGCACTTCAACTATCCAAAGCAGAGCATTGGCAGAGTTCATAGCAGAATGGACGCCACCCCAGGACGAAGAGATTCCAGAAATGAGCATCCCCGTCAAGGAGGCAAGCAAAGAGTGGCTGATGTACTTTGATGGTGCCTTCTCGCTGCAAGGCGCCGGTGCTGGCGTGCTGCTTGTAGCACCCACCGGAGAGCACCTCAAGTACATAGTCCAAATGCACTTTCCCAAGGAGCAAGCAACAAACAATACTGCAGAGTATGAAGGTTTGCTTGCCGGTCTCAGGATCGCAGTAGACCTTGGGATCAAGAAGCTCATTGTCAGGGGTGACTCACAGCTTGTCGTCCGCCAAGTGAACAAGGATTATCAGAGTCCGTTGATGGAAGCCTATGTTGATGATGTGAGAAAGCTAGAAGAGCACTTTGACGGCCTGCAGATGGAACATGTTCCAAGAGCTCAGAACGATATTGCTGATGGTCTGTCAAAGTGCGCCGCACTCAAGTTGCCTGTGGAACCAGGGATTTTTGTGCTCAAGCTGACTCAACCGACTGTAACGCCATCAACTGGACAGAACAAGAAGAGAAAGTTGATTTCTGGTGACTATTTTCCGGCAGAGCTTCCCGAAGCCGCCGCCAACAAGGTCCCCAAGATCAACACCAAGACTGCTGAGGAGCAGTCTGCTCCAACAAACCCAACGGTTTGTTTCGTTGAAGCAGACGCTCCCGACAAATTTTGCTCCGGCAAGCTTGCCGGGGAACGTCAAGCTCCGACCGAGCCGCAGGTTCTCGCCGTAGAAGCTGATGTTCCCGCAGCAGCAGATGTGCCTTTAGTCCTTGTTGTCGAGCCGCAGGCTCCAGCATGGGCGCAGCAGATTGTCCATTTCCTTCAGACATGAGAACTTCCTGAAGAGCAAGAAGAAGCGGAAAGAGTAGCCCGGCAGTCAAGTATGTACCAGTTTGTCGACAGCACACTGTACAGAAGAAGACTCAACGGTGTGAAATTGAAGTGTATTCACCGGGAAGATGGACAGAAGCTGTTGGCAGAGATACATGGAGGCATATGTGGTCACCACATTGGCGCAAGAGCACTTGCCGGCAAAGCTTTCCGGCAAGGTTTCTTTTGGCCGACAGCCCTCCAGGATGCAACTGCACAAGTAACCAAGTGTGAAGCGTGCCAGTTCCATTCCAAGCAGATACACCAGCCAGCTCAAGCTCTCCAGACGATCCCTTTATCCTGGCCATTTTCGGTTTGGGGGCTCGATATCCTCGGCCCCTTCCCCAGAGCTGTCGGGGGCTTTGAGTACTTGTACGTTGCAATCGACAAGTTCACAAAGTGGCCGGAAGTGGAAGCAGTGAGGAAGGTGACAGCACAGTCAGCAGTCAAGTTCTTCAGGTCCTTCAGGTCGATTGTTTGTCGTTTCGGAATCCCTAACAGGATCATCACCAACAACGGCACACAATTCACGAGTCGCACCTTCATGCAATACGTCCAAGATCTTGGCGCCAAGGTCTGCTTTGCTTCTGTTGCTCATCCGAGAAGTAACGGTCAAGCGGAGAGGGCAAATGCTGAAGTGCTGCGCGGGCTCAAGACCAGGACTTTCGACAGGCTGCACAAGTGCGGAAGAAACTGGATTGAGGAGCTGCCGGTGGTTCTTTGGTCGATCAGGACGACGCCAAATCGAGCCACTGGCCAGACACCTTTCGCTCTAGTCTATGGAGCAGAGGCAGTTCTCCCCACGGAACTCGTATTCGGGTCACCTCGAGTGCATGCTTATGGTGAGCTTGAGCAAGAGCAGCTGCGACAAGATGACGCGCTGCTCCTTGAGGAGGACCGTCTTCAGGCTGCTGTACGAGCTGCTCGATATCAGCAAGCTTTGCGCTGCTACCATAGCCGCAAAGTAAATGCCAGAAGTCTCGAGGAAGGCGACCTTGTTCTTCGGCGTGTTCAGTCTGCCAAGAATTCCAACAAGTTGACGCCGAAGTGGGAAGGCCCTTATCGGGTGAAACGATGCACTAGGCCTGGCGCTGTCCGCCTTGAGACCGAAGATGGCATTCCGGTGAGCAACTCCTGGAACATCGAGCATCTTCGTAAGTTTTACCCGTAGGGCGCGGTTGCCGGAACCTATTTCGGCAACCACCTTTTGTACAAGTCTTGCCGATGTTGCATGTAATCCTTTGTACAAAGCCGGGTGCAGATCCCGCGCATAAGTAAAGCTCATGTGTTCCGCACAACTTGTCAATTTCATGCTTTCATCATTTTATTGCATGTGTTATCTGACACTTTGTGCAGCACCTACACCCGGTAAGCAATAACGAGCCGCGAGGCTCCATAACTTTATTTTCTCTTCTTTCCTTTTCTCAAAGAAAGGAAGGTTCCCTCGCCCACAAGTTAGCCGGGGAGGAAGGAGAAGATAATGGTGTGGGCCGCCAAGCGTCATTCGAAGAAGTTTCGCCTTACCGGGAAGCAAACGACAGAAAAGCTAAGTTGTCAAAATTTGAGCAACCAGCTTTTAAATTTTTAAGTTATCTTCCTCGAACGACCGTACTTTGTATGGAAAACCTGTGCGCGAAGGAACCAACTCGTAGCTAGTTGCGCCCTTACTTTGTTTCGAGTCCGCTCAACAACTTAAGTGAGCTGCAACTAGTTGCGACAAGGTTGCTTGTTGGAAGCGGCACCGCCAGCAGGCTGCTGACGTTCCGCACTCAGCGCTCGCGGCAAAGGTGCCCACGCCGGCAAGTTCCCTAAAAAGCGTAGGGCAAAAACATACAAGCCCGAGATAGTTATATTACAAGATAGCTTGCCGCAGCTCTAATAGATTGTTCTCCTAACATGACCTGCAGCGACAAGGAAAAGATAAAATTGGCGGCCTAATCTACGCGGTCGCCATCAATCCTCTTGATCTTGCCCACCTTGTCCACAATGGGTGCGACAAGGGCCTTGAGCGCTTCTACATCAGCATCCGGCGGCAAGGACTTGAGGACGCCGGTGAGGTTGAGGCCTGGATTCCGTCCAGCGTCTGCATCAAGGTGGTCAGCTTCAGCTCAAGATCGGCTTTGGAGTCCTTGGCGGCGCTGAGCTCCTTGCTCCTTTCGGCGAGACGGCCTTGCAGCTCGCCAAGAGTGTAGGCGTCCTTCTCGCGCTCGTGCTTGAGTGCAGCAAGCTCCTCGCCGCTCTTCTGGAGATTGGCCTCCAGCTGCATCACTTTCGTCTCCAGCTCCTTCTTGGCGGCCTCGGCAGCTGCGGCAGCGTCCTTTGCTTCCTTGAGGGCCCCGCCAAATGTCTGCTCGCACGCGGCAAGCTCCTCCTCATGGCTGTCAAGATTGATCTTCCACTGCGCCAGCTCGCCCTCCTGCGCAGACAGCTTCTCGGCAGCAAGCCGCTGCCGCTCCTCAACCTCAGCTTTCTCGAGGATGAAGGCTGTGCGCTCCTCGACGAGTCGCTCCCGCTCCTCTGCCAAGGACCGGAGAGCTTCTTGGTTGGTGCCGCGGAGCTCCTCTGCGCGCTTCTCTATATCTGCTCCCGCCTTCGCGACAAGCGCTTCCCGGGATTCTAGCTTGGCTTGTCGGGCGCGGTAGAGCGACAACAGCTTCCTCAACAGCTGCTCCTCCTCAGACTCGCCGCTGTTGCTGTTTGGCGCGTCGACCAGCGTCAGCCCAGCGGAGGCGAGCAGCTCCTCGTCAAAGGTCTCCCCTTCAACCGGAGCCCTGGAGCTCGACGCCCAGGGGAGCTTGATGAAGACGCCATCGCCGGCCTTCAGATAGGCGCCGGGCTGGGGCTCTTCGGAGCCTGGCGCTGCAGCAGCAGCGGAGGGATCGGCGGTCGGTGTAGCGCCTGACGCTCCTGCGGCCTCAGGGCCGTCAGTGCGATCGCCAGACCCCTCGCCAGCTTCTGCGGCGGCAGCCTTGGCGGCCTCTTCGCCGGCGGGGTCATCAGCGCCGGCTTCTTCCTCGGCAACGACGGCGTCGTCAGTGTTGCCGCGCGTTTCCTCCTCGCCGGCGACCTCAGTCTCCATCGGCTCTGCGGCGGATGGATCTGACGACCAGAAAATGAATAAAAGTCAAGCAGATATTCAAAAAGAAGATCAGAAGAAAAAGAACCCAAGGGAAGTTTTCAGGCAAGAGGATTACCTGTGATGGTATCTGCAGCCGTGATCTCAACCACCGGAGGATCGTTGGCGCTATCCCTTGCTGGAGAACTGCCCCTTGACGGAGAAGCCTCCTTTGCCGGAGAACGCTCCCTTGCCGGGGGATCCTCCCTTGGCGGTGTAGTCGATGCAGATGGCACGTCGGGAGCGGCTTCCGGGCACTCCTGGTGGGGCTGCTCTGCTCCTACACAAACCAACAGTCAGATATCAGCAAAGAAAGAGCACCCATGTGCTGGGGACTGCTTTGAGGAAGAGTTGCCGCGTCCTGCAAGGTGGTCTCAGACACGCCTCCTGCTGCCGTGGGGGGATCGTCCTCGATGACAACCACCGGAGTCTTGGCTCTCTTCGACGCTCTCTGGGCCAGCGTCCTCAAAAGGAAAGAGTTCAGATTGAACCAAATCAGATACAAGACAAAGCAACAAAATTGAAGATATACAAGTACAACACAGAAGCTTACTCTTCTTCTTCCTCGTCGGAGCTAAGCGCGGAGAGGTCGAATTCCGGTTCGCCTCCGGTGCGACGAGCTGGAAGAGTAGGTTCCCTTGGCCGCTTGGCGGGTGCAGGAGCTGTGGTCCCAGAAGGCCTCGCTCCAGTTGCTGCAACGGCGTGAGTTGCTCCCGCGGCAACAGTGCTTGCCGCGGTGGAGCGCGTCGCGCAGCGCGACGGCTGTTGGCCCGTCTGCCGCCCCGCTACTTCCCCGGCCTTGCGGAGACGCCTTCTTGGAGCTGGGAGCTCTGCTCGCGGCAAGCTGTCTGAAGGTGGGGAGGAGGCGCCCTCGGCGGGTCCGCTCGGCTCAACTTCGGACTCGGCATGCTCTTCCTCGCCGGCAAGCTCCTCTCGATCGACAACGCTTGCCGCCTCTGCTGCCTCTGCCTCCTCCACGGTGAATCCAAACTCGCCTGCGGCAGCAGCTGCTGCCGCCTCTTCCAGCCTGGTGGCGATGCGCTGCATCTCGTCGTCATAGTGTCGCGGGTGGGGCCCTTCTGCTCATCGGGGCGGATCGGCACTTCTTCCAAGCTGTCGAAGAACACCCGCACGACGTCATCTGCAGGCTCTTTCCAGGTTGGAGCAATTCCATGCGAGTCGCACAACGGCATCATTGCACGGATGCGGTCGAGTGAGGAATTGTTGCACAATGGAACGACTCCACTCGGCAACCTGAACCATTCGGGATGATCAGGGTCATGCTTGAACAGCTCCAGGAGCATCGCATCCAACTCCAAGACGGTGAAGTTGAAGTTGAGGCCCGAGCGCAGCCTCATGATATCCGCCGCATTCTGGAACTCCCAAGCAGGTCTCCTCCTCTCCTGCAAGGGGGCGATGCGGCGGCGAAGGAAATCTGCGCCAACGGCGCCTACAGTTAGTCCGGCAAGCATGAGGCGCAGGATCCGGGTGAAGGCAATCTTCAATCTAGCATCTTCCGGCGCCAAGTTGCTCCAATCGTTGCCGCGCACTATTAGGGTTTGGCGCTGGGCGGTAAAGGGCTGCGGGTTCTCCTCTACAATCCAACACCAATCTGCCCTCCACTCTTCCCACTTGCTGCGGAGCTCTCCTTCCAGATAGGCTTCTTTCTTGCCGATTCTTGAGATCCAAGCGATTCCTCCGGCAAGGGGCTCTCCTCTCTCAACTCGAGGCATGAAGAAGTGACGGAAGAGGGCTACGTTTGGGTGGACTCCGACAAAGTTTTCGCAAAGATGTGCGAAAACTGCCATGGTCAGGACAGCATTGGGGGTGAAGTCAAGGAGGCGGAACCCGTAGGTGTTCATGATGTCGCAGAAGAATTCAGAGAAAGGCGGGCAGAGCCCGCAATAGAAAAAGAGCGCGAAGAAGGGATACCGGCTCGGAGCCAATTCAGATGCGACGGCTGAGAGTACCTTCGTGCGTGGATGCGCTCGCGTCTCCGTCGACCAGAAGAGGTAGTAGTACTCCCTCAGCTCCTTCGCGGCGCGCTGGGGGGGCGGGGGGGCGGGCGGGGCGGGGAAGGGGGAGAGGGGCGGGGGGGGGGAGCCGGCGGGCGCGAGCGGGGGGGCGGGGGGGCGGGCGGGGCGGGGAAGGGGGAGAGGGGCGGGGGGGGGGAGCCGGCGGGCGCGAGCGGGGGGGCGGGGGGGCGGGCGGGGCGGGGAAGGGGGAGAGGGGCGGGGGGGGGGAGCCGGCGGGCGCGAGCGGGGGGGCGGGGGGGCGGGCGGGGCGGGGAAGGGGGAGAGGGGCGGGGGGGGGGAGCCGGCGGGCGCGAGCGGGGGGGCGGGGGGGCGGGCGGGGCGGGGAAGGGGGAGAGGGGCGGGGGGGGGGAGCCGGCGGGCGCGAGCGGGGGGGCGGGGGGGCGGGCGGGGCGGGGAAGGGGGAGAGGGGCGGGGGGGGGGAGCCGGCGGGCGCGAGCGGGGGGGCGGGGGGGCGGGCGGGGCGGGGAAGGGGGAGAGGGGCGGGGGGGGGGAGCCGGCGGGCGCGAGCGGGGGGGCGGGGGGGCGGGCGGGGCGGGGAAGGGGGAGAGGGGCGGGGGGGGGGAGCCGGCGGGCGCGAGCGGGGGGGCGGGGGGGCGGGCGGGGCGGGGAAGGGGGAGAGGGGCGGGGGGGGGGAGCCGGCGGGCGCGAGCGGGGGGGCGGGGGGGCGGGCGGGGCGGGGAAGGGGGAGAGGGGCGGGGGGGGGGGGGCGGGGACCATGGCCCGCTCCTTGCGTAGCGCCGCGAGCCGCTGCGCCTCGGCCGACTTCACGCCCTTCCCCTTGTCGGCTTTCGGAGCCATGGCAGAGGTAGTGGGGGAGATCGACGGCGTTGGTGGCGGCGTTCGTGGTGCTGATGGCGGTGGGGGGGCGGAGCGCTGCTCTCTTTTCGGCCTTGGGAAGAAAGGGGGGAGCAGCGGTGGTTTTCGAGAATAGACAGCAAATGGCGAGGTGGGCGAGCTGCCCCTGTTTCCCCTGTTTATAAGGAGGGAGAGGGGGCGGACGTTCCGCTTTTCCGAATAAAGAAACCCCCCACGATCTCTACCACGACGCCGCGTTCGACGCGTGCTGTTCGTGGGGGACGTGGTGGGTCCGGAGCAAGTTACGGCGTAACCAAGGCCGCGCGTGCCCGTCCACTGTTTTGGGCCTGGCCCAACAGCGCTCGGCACCGTGTGTGGCCCAGGCCCGGGGGCTCCTGTCGGTGTACTAGAGTAGGGATACCCTAGTATCCCGAACTCGTGCATGGGCAGTCGCAGCACCCCGCGGCAGGGCTTGCCTGGTGACCGCCAAGGTCCTCCTCGGCTCCATTGGAGCCATTCAAGAACATAGTATTTAAGCCAAAGAGACAAGACCCCGGCAAGAGGAGCTTGCCGGGAAGGCCAACCAAGGCATTTAGAAGACAAGGCCCCGGCAAGAGGAGCTTGCCGGGAAGGCCCGGTGAGCGACAAGCTTCCGGGCGTGACAAGGCAACGACCGTGGCAAGGCGCTTGCCGCGGCAAACTACCACTCCGTTCCTCCGCTCCAGCTCATCCACCAACGTGTCGCCATGGGACCATTCCAGGCGCGCGTGGCAAGAGGCTGTGCGGCCAGCGGAGCGCGGTGGTAAGCGGCGCTGACAAGATCGCCATCGTGGCGAGCGGTGGCGCCCCTGACGGTCCTTTTTTGCACTGTTTAGTCGACTTAGACGGGCATTAAATGCCTTTGTCCCCTGCCGTCAGGGTTAGGTATGATACACTGTACAAGTAGTTGTACCAACCACGAGTCCTTTTATGTTTCTGCCCTTGTCTACGTTGCCACCTGTTGGAGACCCCTTGAGCATATAAAAGGAGGCCCATGCGCAACGTAGAAAGGGGGTCGGTTCATTCGAAACCAGAGAACTCCCACGCTAGGTCTTGTAGCTCTCAGTGCTCCCTAGCAAGAACACAATACAATCAGACAAGCAGCAGTAGGAGTATTATCTCTCCGAAGAGCTCCAAAGCTGGGTAAACTGCTCGTGTGCTTCGCCTCGATCTGCTCTTCGTGCGACCTCCGCCCCCCACCGAACCGAAGGGGCTCGGTCCGCCGGTCCCATAGGTGTTCGTGGGTCCGATCAGCTTCCCCGACACAAACCAACAAGTACCTTCCGAGAAACCTGTAGAGCACCTTTATAATCACCCAGGTATGTTGTGACGTTTGGTAGCACACAAAGTGTTCCTCCGGTAAACGGGAGTTGCATAATCTCATAGTCATAGGAACATGTATAAGTCATGAAGAAAGCAATAGCAACATACTAAACGATCGATTGCTAAGCTAACGAAATGGGTCAAGTCAATCACATCATTCATCTAATGATGTGATCCCGTTAATAAAATGACAACTCATGTCAATGGCTAGGAAACATAACCATCTTTTATTAACGAGCTAGTCAAGTAGAGGCATACTAGTGACACTCTGTTTGTCTATGTATTCACACAAGTATTATGTTTCCGGTTAATACAATTCTAGCATGAATAATAAACATTTATCATGATATAAGGAAATAAATAATAACTTAATTATTGCCTCTAGGGCATATTTCCTTCACCCTTAACGGGCGTGGTAAAACTGGCCCGTAATGAACAGTGTATCACTTTATACCCATTAACGGCCCATTATTCCGTTGGGCCATTTCCATCCCATGTTATCTTTTGGCCTTCTCAGGTCCCATTTATTCTTGGGCTCATTTCCAGCATTCGGTTACTTACGGCCCGTTACTGTCTTTTTCTGCTTGTGGGCCAAATTCAGCCTGTGGTTACAGTCGGCCCGTTTGTGGCCCGTTAATACGTTGGGCCGTTTTCATGCTAAAAAAACCCGTTGGGCTGTTTTCATAGAGTTATCAAATACGGCCTATTAATGGCCCATATTGTCCACGAATAGTACGGCCCATGACTGGCGAAATTATGATACGCCCCGTAGAAGGCCCATGGATCCTACGACCCGTAAAAGGCCCATGGACTGTATGGCCCATAGAAGGCCCATGGATCGTACGGCCCGTATAAAAGTCCAATGGATCCTACAGCCCGTAAAAGGCCCATGGATCATACGACCCACAGGAGGCCCATGGTTACAACAGCCCGTGTGTTGCCCTGATTATTTTGGCCTAGTTTCCAAAAATAGGTTATTGTGGCCACTAGAAAAACACAGAAAAAGAACTGCAGTGACTACAAGCAAACAACTAAACAAGACAATAAGGAAATAAATAAGCAAGCAATTAACACTAGCCTATTACCGCTATTACACATATTACATCCACTGGGCATCAAAGTTCGCCACCAGTGCAAATATAGGGAACAAAGCAGCATATTACATACACTGGCCATCAAAATTGGCCACCATTGCAAATAAACGCGGCAGCAAAACAAGAGCATAACCGAAACAACTTCAGAAGAGTTCAAGAAACGTGGTATCCACCATGCTGGCAATAAGCTTAGCAAGCTTATTAGCTTTGTCCTATTTGGCGCTAAAATCCTCCAACGCTTGCTGTTGCACCAGAAAGTATGCATCTGAATGCTCCAGGGACTTCCGCAGTCCTTCCGCTTCTTTTCGCATCACAGCTGATCGATGTCTTTCAGCTTGTAGTTGAGACTCAAGAAATCAAACTGATTCAGAAAGTGAGTTTGAATAGCTTGTGCAAGCAGTAGTGGCTAGTAACTCGAACACTAAACCAAGACAGGACTTTGGGGTTGTCTCACTGTCTTCGAGATAGTCTTCCTTAGCTATTTTATCAGCTTTGTTGGAGACCAACAAGGATTTGTCACTATCATGAACCTTATCTGCATTACTTCCTTTACCATTGCTTAATAAGTCACTCTTCCCCAATATTCTGTCAGCATTCTAAAAGAAGAAACAAGCAGACACATAACAGGTTTAGCATGTACTAGTATATGAAACTCATTTCGGTGAACCAATTCATTAGTAAGGTGGACAGGATTAAACTACCAAGTCTTCTATTGCCAAGTACTAGTACATAATAAAAGCATCAAACAAACATATATCTATGTCCTATGGTCACTGCATTGTCTTGCCAAGTCAAAATAGAGACACGGTTCAAATCATATCAGTTCAAGACAAAGCAACAATGAAAGAATACAAAGCATGGGAAACTACACGGCACAACAAGATTTCAGATGGGTACCACGGGTCTACATGTACAACAACACTATTGGCTCTGTTATGATGCTAGTAATGTGCATTATATGAGAAGTCAACTGTATACACAATTGAAATTGAAATCAACAGAGCTATTGATAAGAGCAAGCCTGTTAAAGAAACATGCGTGAACATACCTGCTGTACCATTGGAGTTTCGATTGGATCCTTCAATTTAAAAATAAGTTTGTATGAGTAAATGCAGTGATACAAGGCGGTGGCAAAACGCACAATTAACGCCTAGCGCTTTTTTGAACTATGATAGCAATGGAATCTTAAATTAGAACAGTTGTTCTTCAGGTTTAGGCCCTTGTTCTACATGAACAGAGTACAGTAAGACGCAAGAATATAGTACTTAAAAATAGAAAATGAGCTCATAGACCTTACCACATTCTTGGTTCGGACCAGTACAGAACAAGGCGTTCCCATTCATCGTCCAGTAAATGTGTATCAGGAGAACGTAAGGGAATTGGACGAGTTTCTTTGCCGGTGAAGTACATTTTCTTCAGGTAATTCCGATACTGCCACCAAGCATTCTTGAAGATAGCAGAGATATTAGCACAGGTTACCTCATCCCGAGTTTCCAAATCGGTCCTTCTCTATAGAGAAAAATGGGAAAATTTGCTGTATTATAACCATCATGGAGGTAGGATGTATGGGACAAAGCAAAGTAATTGCCATGAATAACATTACTTACACATAACTCCTGGACAAACACCTGCAACTGGCATTTTCCTTTATCTTCAGTATAATATTTCCAAGATGGGAAGATACGCACATTGATGTCTACTACGCAACCTTCTTCTTGTAGACGTTGTTGGGCCTCCAAGTGCAGAGATTTGTAGGACAGTAGCAAATTTCCCTCAAGTGGATGACCTAAGGTTTATCAATCCGTGGGAGGCGTACGTTGAAGATGGTCTCTCTCAAACAACCCTGCAACCAAATAACAAAGAGTCTCATGTGTCCCCAACACACCCAATACAATGGTAAATTGTATAGGTGCACTAGTTCGGCGAAGAGATGGTCATACAAGTGCAATATGGATGGTAGATATAGGTTTTTGTAATCTGAAAAATATAAAAACAGCAAGGTAGCAAGTGGTAAAAGTGAGCGTAAACGGTATTGCAATGCGTTGAAACAAGGCCTAGGGTTCATACTTTCACTAGTGCAAGTTCTCTCAACAATAATAACATAATTGGATCATATAACTATCCCTCAACATGCAACAAAGAGTCACTCCAAAGTCACTAATAGCGGAGAACAAATGAAGAGATTATGGTAGGGTACGAAACCACCTCAAAGTTATCCTTCCTGATCGATCTATTCAAGAGTTCGTAGTAAAATAACACGTCGCTATTATTTCCGTTCGATCTATCATAGAGTTCATACTAGAATAAAACCTTAAGACACAAATCAACCAAAACCCTAATGTCACCTAGATACTCCAATGTCACCTCAAATATCCGTGGGTATGATTATACGTTATGCATCACACAATCTCAGATTCATCTATTCAAACCAACACAAAGTACTTCAAAGAGTGCCCCAAAGTTTCTACCGGAGAGTCAAGACGAAAACGTGTGCCAACCCCTATGCATAGGTTCATGGGAGGAACCCGCAAGTTGATCACCAAAACGTACATCAAGTGGATCACGTGATATCCCATTGTCACCACAGACTCGCATGGCAAGACATACATCAAGTGTTCTCAAATCCTTAAAGACTCAATCCGATAAGATAAGTTCAAAGGGAAAACTCAATCCATTACAAGAGAGTAGAGGGGGAGAAGCATCATAAGATCCAACTATAATAGCAAAGCTCGCGATACATCAAGATCGTATCACCTCAAGAACACGAGAGAGAGAGAGAGAGAGAGAGAGAGAGAGAGAGAGAGAGAGATCAAACACATAGCCACTGGTACATACCCTCAGCCCCGAGGGTGAACTACTCCCTCCTCGTCATGAAGAGCGCCGGGATGATGAAGATGGCCTCGGTGAGGGTTCCCCCCTTTGGCAGGGTACCAGAACAGGGTCCCGATTGGTTTTTGGTGGCTACAGAGGCTTGCGGCGGCGGAACTCCCGATCTATTCTGCTCCCCGATGTTTTTAGGGTATATGGATATATATAGGCAAAAGAAGTCGGTCAGGGGAGCCACGAGGGGCCCACGAGGGTGGGGGCGCGCCCAGGGGGGCAGGCGCGCCTCCCTGCCTCGTGGCTACCTCGAAGCTTCCCTGACGTCTACTCCAAGTCTCCTGGATTGCTTCGGTTCCAAAAATAACTCTCCCGAAGGTTTCATTCTGTTTGGACTCCGTTTGATATTCCTTTTCTGTGAAACACTGAAATAGGCAAGAAACAACGATTTGGGCTGGGCCTCCTGTTAATAGGTTAGTCCCAAAAATAATATAAAAGTGCATAATAAAGCCCATAAACATTCAAAATAGATAATATAATAGCATGAATACTTCATAAATTATAGATATATTGGAGACGTATCAGCATCCCCAAGCTTAATCCAGCTCGTCCTCGAGTAGGTAAACGATAAAAGAAATAATTTATAAAGTGTGAATGCTAGCAGGTGCACAAGTTTGATCAATGATAATTTCAATCTCCTTTTCTAGCATCATTATATATCATAACAATATCTCATCTCATAAAGCTTCTCATGATCAAGTAACAAGCTATTCACATGTTATAGTATAGATCATAAACTTTCTTGAAAACATACGAACCGTGTTATTAGTCATCAAACAATTACAATTCATCTTATTTTCAAGAAGAGTCTATGTCAGAGCTTTGATTTAGCAAACTCCACATACTCAACTATCATTTAGTCTTTCACAATTGCTAACATTCACGCGATATTTATGGGTTCAAAGTTTTAATCAGACACAGAGAAAGATAGGGGCTTATAGATTCGCCTCCCAACCTTTTACCTCAAGGGTAATGTCAACAATAATAGCTCATGATGCCTTACATCCAATTGGATATATATATATATAT
>LR880972.1:236379708-236398299 GCA_904067115.1 Aegilops sharonensis
AGGGAAGCAGAGGTTGCAATGCACTTTTATAGTTGGATGCACAAAATCTTAATGCAAGGGAACGTCACTTTATATTGCCATTTGTGATAGGGACCTTTATTATGAAGTCCGTCGCTTTTATTGCTTCCATATCACAAGATCGTATAAAGCTTATTTTCTGCACACTAAAACATCATACATATTTAGAGAGCAATTTTTATTGCATGCACCGATGACAACTTACTTGAAGGATCTTACTCAATCCATAGGTAGGTATGGTGGACTCTCATGGCAATACTGGTTTAAGGGATGTTTGGAAGCACAAGTACTATCTCTACTTGGTGCAAAGGATTTGGCTAGCATGAGGGGGAAAGGCAAGCTCAACGTGTTGGGCGATCCATGACAATATACTTTATTTTAGATATAAGAAAACATAACCCATTGCGTTGTCTTCCTTGTCGAACATCAACCTTTTAGCAAGTCATATTTTAATGAGTGCTCACAATTACAAAAGATGTCCAAGACAGTATATTTATATGTGAAATCTCTCTTCCCTCAATATTCTTTCATGAATTGTTCAAGTGACCAATACAATGTTTGCTAACCTTCAATAAATTTACCACCTCTACTTCTTATATGTAAAGTCATTACTCCCCATGGGATAAGCATATCAAACATATATAATTTCAGATTTAAGATATTCAAAGATGTCAGATTTCGGGTTCCGGCAGACCCTTGAGGTTCGAACACTGGGGTGCGCGCGGAGATCCAACCCCCCACGTCTCGTACCTCGCCGAATCGCAGGGACCTAAACTACTAAACAGAACAGCACAAGAGACACAAGATTTATACTAGTTCGAGCCACCGTTGTGGTGTAATACCCTACTCTAGTTTGTGGCATGGTGGATTGCCTCTTGGGCTGATGAGGAACAGTACAGGGAAGAACAGCCTCGCGAGGGTCTGTTCTTGGTGGGTGTGATGAACTGCTAGGTGGTGTTCCGTTGCTCTAGCTTGAGGATTGGGTCTCTGTCTTTCTCTGGATGCCGATCGTTTTCTCCATCCCTCTACTCTGAGCGTGGATACTCCTATTTATAGGCGAAGGCCCTGGGCCTCTTCCCAAATATTGAGCGGGAAGGACGCCAACAATTGGCCATTTTGAAGGGGAACAGCGGGTACACTTATCCTGACTAAAGTTGGTCCTCGCCTGCCAAAGGCTCTGGTGATGACGCCTGCTTGGGCTCCACGATGACTCCCTTCCAGCCGTTGGGGCTGGTCTTGGTCTTGTTGCACCGAAACAGATGCCTTTGCTTGATGCTCTCGCCTGCGCTTGCTCCCTTTGCACCAAATAGGAAAGGAGGACGCTGTGCGGGCTGGCGCCCGACTGGCGCCTTGGTCGTCATGGCTTGCATCATGGGCACCTCGCGAGGTACCCTGCCTTGAACTCTCCGCCTCCTCATGAGCCAACCTGACGAGGCCGTGCCTGAGGAAGCTCCTGGTCGTTCGCCCCGCGAGGCTTGGCCCCTCGCGAGGGTATTGAGTCTTGCGTTGATGAAGATGGGTTGTCCTGGGCCTCCTTCGAGCCACGCCGCAGGCCGCAGGCAGGCAAGTCTGGGGACCCCCCGTTCCCAGAACGCCGAAAAAAGCATTACTATTTACTCATAGGATATAAGTGAAGCACACGAGTAAATGACAAACTACTCCAAAAAGATATAAGTGAAGATCAATGAATAGTTAAATAATTATGTAGCTATGTGAAGACTCTCTCCCATTTAAGAATTTCAGATCTTGAGATATTATTCAAATAGCAAGCAAAACAAAATAAAACGACATTTCAAGGATAGCACTCATCATGTGAAGAAGCAAAAACTTAGGCTCAACCGATACTAACCGATAATTGTTGAAGAAGAAAGGTGGGATGCCAACAGGGGCATCCCCAAGCTTAGACGCTTGAGACTTCTTTAAATATTATCTTGGGATGCCTTGGGCATCCCCAAGCTTGAGCTTTTGTGTCTCCTTAATTCCTCTCATATCACGGTCTCCCTAAATCTCAAAAGCTTCATCCACACAAAACTCAACAAGGACTCATGAGATAAGTTAGTATAAACCAATGCAAAAACCATATCATACTATACTGTAGAAAATCACTAAAACTATTATTCAATATTGCATACTAAATTCCTCTGCATATTTAATAGTCCTATCCTCAAATAGAATCATTAAACAAGCAAACATATGCAAACAATGCAAACATAACAGCAATCTGCCTAAACAGGACAGTCTGTAAAGAATGCAGCATGATCCATACTTCCCTAGCTCAAAAAATTATGAAAGAAAATTCGAACTGTAGTAAATTTATCAGAGCTTATTATGCAAAAGGTTTCAACATTTTATCACATTCTGACTTTTCTAGGGAATTTTTGCAACAGCGGTAAACTTTCTGTTTTTAAACAGCAACATGTATACTTGCGAAATAAGCATGGTAAAAGCTATATTTGACATTTTTTATTGAAAATAGAGATGCAAAACATTGTTCTAAATAACAGCAAGTAAATCTATACCTACTAATAAAGCAAGGTGCGTTTCACCAATTTTTTAATCCGTTCACCTATATTATTATTGTTGATGTTATAACCAAGGTGGTACTAAATTTTTCATTGCAAACATTATTCGGCTGCGCTATGTTCATTATTGGGCTCCTGTAATATCTATTGGGCCAGGCCATGTTTAGTACGTTTTTTTGCCTCTTGTGAACGGACCATTGTTGGGCCTTAAAAAAAGAAAGCACAGCCGGCTCGATCTCTTTCTTCTTCTCTGGCTCGATCTGCTCTTTCTTCTTCTCTGTGTGTTCGACGTCGCCGCCGCCGCCGCAGCCTTCCCAGCCCGCCGTTCCCAACTTCGTCGAGCTCCCCACACATCTCGAACTCAGACTCGGAGAAGAGTCCATGTTGCTGCGTCTTGGAGTTGTGTCCGAGGAGGAGATGTTCAGGAGCACGGAGCCGTCCGGTACACCGAAATTGATGATATAAGAAGGAACCTCTCGACCAGGATTAGATCGCATCGAAAGTTTCTTGCCCGACATCGTTGTGTTACAAGTTTCGACAACGCCGTTCCCATACGCCGTCGATTTCGCCTGAGATCCGTCTGCACGTGCTCCACCGCCCGCCGGAATTTCTCCCGGTCTGAGGGACATACTATAGTATCTCATTAGTTTATACATCTACCATGAACGGCGATGATTACATGCCTCAAGAAGTCAATTCTGCCTGACCTAATGTACACATGTGAGGTTGCTGGCGCCTATGAATATAGGGTAGCCTGTAGTTCCTGCCAAGTCACAGAGTAACATTGAGGTGAGGAGGCGGCGGCCAGCACAAGCCCCAGGAGCCGTAGTGGGGCTACGAGAACGGCGACAACAATGACTAGCGGCAGCCAGGTCTTGGTGGCATGACATCCTCCTTGCCCATCATAACGTACTTCTCCACCGCCCAGTGTGGGTGACGACGCGGCAGCGGTCGGCCAGCACTCGTGGTGACGCTTGCCCATCTGACGCGATGGCGGATTGGCGGCTCGGGCACTCGGCAATCGGCAGAGCGACGTTCACAATGTCTCTCTCTGGACAGGGAGGAGCTCGTGCATCCGGCGTGGCTGATGCATCTGCGCAGCACTACGGATCGCTGTGGGCACGACGACCTGATGCGCGTGCCATGCGACAGCGGTCAGCGGTGCGGCACTATAGTTGTCTCTGGAAAGCTGATGGGCGAGACATCGACCGGGGTTGACTGGATGATGAGGTGACTACTGGATGACCAGGTGCTTACGGAGGACTCAGTGAATCATGGAGCAAATCGAGGAGTTCACTGACGCCCATGTATGACGGCTTTTCAAATTTCAGAGGTATGACGCACGGGCTGCAATGCTTTACTAAACTGAATCTTCTATGCTTCTAACGGTTGCTTCTCTAGACTTTATGGGGAATGTAAAATCGATTATTCTTGTATGACACTCAAAACAAATTTTCTGAACCTTTTGTCCGATCAATGTTAAGACCAGATTAGTTCATGTAACTTTTCTCATACAGCCTTCACCAGTTTCAGAGGTTGCAGTACGAGCATGTGGAAAGGATGCACTCTATGGTGTTCTTCCTGATAGATGTACTAATGGACATGATTTCTCTCTATCTAAATACTAAGATCGAGTTCACACGCGCAGATGATGCAAAGGCTAATCTTCTTTCACATGTTTTTGTCGTCTTTACCACTGAAAATTTGTTTCCAATTTGTTCAGTTCCAGCTATACCAATTTGTTTATGCAATTAACTGTAAATTGTCGGGTATTGAGGGTCCCCTAACTGTTTATGTCCTAGCCAGTCCACAAGATTACAATCGCGGTCGTGTGATATTTGTGATGTTCTTTACAGTGATGTGTGTTCTTGTCCTTTTGAATTTCTTTTATCTCAGGTTCGATATTCTTCTTATTGAACAAATCAAAATGACACTTGGATGGAAGGATCTGTGATTCAGCAATAAACGTTTTATTTTGTAGAAATACATATTTAGATTTGGTTAGTTTATCCACAAACCCACGTGCGTAGAACTAAAGCATGTTCTTTTCTTCATGTAATTGTGTTTAAGAACAGGGAGGGCAGAGATTTTGTCTGCCGATGGTTGCAGAACACAATATGATTACTTTGTTGCTTCAGTATTATTGACATTCCTCCTCTCTGATGTTGTCCTGTCTAAGTTGAGTTAGGTCAGTAGGTTAGAAACTTAGAATCTTATTTGCACACCCGTATGAAATATAATATATATATATATAGGACAAATGTTTCCTACAAGCAGTGGTAGTTACCACCAAACATCCATTCTCACAAAGAGCATGTCAATATGCCAGCATGCATATGGCTAACATCGCAAGTAGGGGAGTTCAAAAGAATCGTAGATCTTACACTGGGGAGCTCAGGCTACACCCCAGAACAACCAGACCCAGTCGAGCACCAAAAGACAACAATTCACCAACGACAACCTAAGTTCCTAAATATTGTAATCATATAGAGCTGGAAGCATATCAAAGTAATTTGTAGGTAGTTTTGTTCCTAGATTCAGAACTGTCTTTATAGGAATATATTACTCACGGATTAAATCAACTACAAAAATCGCCGGACAATACTTACTGAGATGAATATAAGGGCGAGGTGGATTAGGGAGGCAATATATTGGAGCAATAGCACACCCACGACGTAGCTGAGGGACCAATCGGAATTTATATGATGTCTTGACTGTAGGGCAGCAGATATAGAATGGAGGCAGTGTACTATGTGCGAGCGGCATGAGGATTCTCACGGAATATGCTTAACTCAATCAGTGTTGAACCACCGGAATATTTATGCACTCGATGGTTACGCACAGGTAGAACAAACAATCTGTAGGCAAGTATGTTTGCTATAATGAGCCCCCTACAAGTATCTTATTTGCTGTTTCGTGTAGCACAAAGAAGCTTATTGATAATAGAAGGCTTGTTATTTAACAGTATAACATAGACTTTTATCCAATGTCACTTTTGTTGTTTGGGTTCTCATCCGTTCTTATCTTGCATACATTCATTATCATTTTTCTCTTGTTGTGCAATTTTTGTACAATGTCGCACTTTAACGAGTAACTATGACTATTCTTTTCATACAGACATGTGTCGAGATAAATTGTGCTACTTGGCTGTTGAATTGGATTATTATGGTGGTTACAGTTTCTAACTCAAACATGTAGAAGGAATTCAAGAATGAGTTTTCTGATGAGTAGATATATTTTGGAAAATCATTAGGTGTTGTCCTATCTATAACTAAATATAAGACATTTTTATAGTTCAATTTAAACTGCAAAAATGCCTTATATTTGGTTACAGACGTATCTATATCTATATCTATATCTATACCTACTAATAAAGGAAATAGGTATTCTTAGTCCGTCTTGATTTTTTTAAAAGACCCCTTCTTTTTCTAGAAATAAACCTGCAATACATTAATAAAAATGTTTCATGCCATGGCCCCACTGTACAATCCCCTGCGTTGGTCCAGCTGAGCTAGCTCATGCTTCTATTAAAACTAATTCGCTCAGGTATGTAACTTGTGACTTTCCCCGCAAAAAAATGTAACTTGTGATTTGATGTGAGCCAAGCGACACATTGAAAGGCAGCAACCAACTAGAAATTGACTATTATTTTAAATAGTACCACATCATTTCTTTAAACCGATTTGTACCATGTTATATACATTAGCTGGCCTCCTATACCAAGTCGCCCAAGAAGAGAACTTGTTAGAGCAGACAAGAGGCAGGCTTTCTTGGATATTTAAATCAATGGAAGGATGGACGTGCATGTGGGTGACGACCGAAGATGACATGGTGATTGTATCGAGGAGGTGCGGCGGTGGTGCCAAGGCCGTACGGGGCTATGATCCGACAGAGCCGCAGGTGTGAAAGACCTCTTAGGGCAAATACATCGGTGGGTCGGCTGATGTGTGATGCGGCCGGTCCAATGAGGTCTAGCTGGCGGCTAGGTTTAGCCAAGAATTGTGTGCCGACATGAAACAACACGGTGACAGTGGGAAATCCCTGAAGAAGAACATTGTCTCGAGCTGAAGCCTCAAGGAGTTGAAATCATGTGGTGGTGTTGTGAGCAGATGTGGAGTGGAGTGCGCGCCGGTGTGTCCTTTGGGTGGGCATTAGTTTGATCGATCGGCTAGCAACCTGCATGCATGAGCTTTGTCTAGGTGTAAAAAAAAGTTTCGTACCTCACCATCTTTGAACATTGCTGTAATGGGCTGCAGATGAAAATAAAAAATAAAGATACCCAAATTTCAGCGGATCTTATTAAACGGGATTCTGCATGCAACATTGGATGGATCAGTTGGCAATATTTATAGTGGTGCATACATATTGTTTTTATTTCACAGTGTATTTATTAGGATTCATTTTTTCTCTCTAAAATATCGATCTAGCATCTTTAATCCAGGGTCCCCGATGCGGCAAGTGCAACATTGCAATCTCAACTGATATGCATTTCTTTCATGCTTCGGCGTGCTCATCCTTGCCGTTGCCACCAGGCGGCACCGCCTGAGTGCTATCGAGCCACACCGGTGGATGTTTTGGCATATGCAACATTTTTTGTCCTCCCGTTGCAACGCACGGGCATTTTTGCTAGTCCTAACAAAACAAAATGACGCTCCAAGCAAAACACATATCATGTGGTGAATAAAAATATAGCTCCAAATAAAGTTACCGATGAACGAAGACGAAAGAGGGGATGCCTTCCGGGGCATCCCCAAGATTAGGCTCTTGGTTGTCCTTGAATATTACCTTGGGGTGCCTTGGGCATCCCCAAGCTTAGGATCTTGCCACTCCTTATTCCATAATCCATCAAATCTTTACCCAAAACTTGAAAACTTCACAACACAAAACTTAACAGAAAATCTCGTGAGCTCCGTTAGCCAAAGAAAACAAAACACCAGTTCAAGGTACTATAATGAACTCATTATTTATTTATATTGGTGTTAAACTCACTATATTCAAACTTCTCTATGGTTTATAAACTATTTTACTAGCCATAGATTCATTAAAATAAGCAAATAACACACCAAAAACAGAATGTGTCAAAAACAGAACAATCTGTAGTAATCTGTAACTAACGCAAACTTCTGGAACTCCAAAAGTTCTACCAAAACAGGAAGACCTAGGAAATTTGTTTAATGATCTTCTGAAATTGGAATCAATATTTTATCACGTTCTGGTGGTTTTTAACAATTGTTTTCGTGAACAGAATGTTTCTGGAATTTTCAGCAAGATCAAATAACTATCATCCAAGAAGATCCTATAAGTTTAACTTGGCAGAAACACTAATTAAAACATAAAACCACATCTAACCAGAAGCTAGATAAATTACTTATTCCGAAACAGAACCAAAAAGCAAGAAACTAAAATAAAATTGGGTTGCCTCCCAACAAGTGCTATCGTTTAACGCCCCTAGCTAGGCATGATGATTTCAATGATGCTCACATAAAACATAAGAATTGAAACATAAAGAGAGCATCATGAAGAATATGACTAGAACATTTAAGTCTAACTAACTTCCTATGCATAGGGATTTTTTGAGCAAACAACTTATGGGAACAATAATCAACTAGCATAGGAAGGCAAAACAAGCATAACTTCAAAACTTTAAGCACATAGAGAGGAAACTTGATATTATTGCAATTCCTACAAGCATATATTCCTCCCTTATAATAGTTTTCAGTAGCATCATGAATGAATTCAACAATATAACCAGAAGCTAAAGCATTCTTTTCATGATCTACAAGCATAGAAGTTTTACTACTCTCCACATAAGCAAATTTCTTCTCATTCGGAATAGTGGGAGTATCATAAGAGACTTGAATACTATAAATTGTTTCCACATTAAAAGAGTAATGTTCAGAAAAAGGGTAATAATAATCATGAAAAGTTTTATAAATATAATCATCACTACTTTTTATAGCATAAGTTTCATCACAATAATCATCATAAGTAGCAACTTTGTTCTCATCACAATCGATTGAAACCTCTTCCAAGATAATGGACTCATCACTAAGTAAAGTCACGACCACTCCAAATCCACTTTCATAAATATTATAAGATTCAACATCCTCCACAATAGTGGGATCATTACTTCCTAAAGTTGACACTCTTCCAAACCCACTTTCATCAATATAATCATCATAGGTAGAAGGCATGCTATCATCATAACAACTTTGCATATCAAAACTTGGGAGGCTAAAAATATCATCTTCATTAAACGTAGCATCCCCAAGCATGGGACAAACATTAATTTCAGCAAATATATTCTCAAATATGTCATCCTCATCAAACATAGCATCCCCAAGCTTGGGCCTTTTCAGATCATAAGCATAATCACTCTCATCATTAATAGTATGGATAGCACCAATAGTATAGCAATTATCATCATCACAATGAGTAGTAGGAGCAACATCATTTGGGAGGGTACCTTTTTACCTTTGCTTCTCCATTTTTTCTTTTTTTCTTCACATCATGTGCGGGTTTATCCCTCTTTTTTGAGCTCCTTATTGATGAGATTGGTTGAATAGAAAGCTCCTCCTCGTTACCCGATTCATCATAAAAAATAATAGGAGGATATTGGGAAGTCTCTTCCCTTTCATTAGTGTTCTCTTCATCTTCCATTTGCTTTCTTTTCTTTTATGTAATTGGCAATATAAGGATATTCAATGCAATTCACCACACAATACATATAAATCTTATCTAGATCAAAATCAAGAAATCTATCAAGATTAAATTTTGGCATACCCTCAGTTATACGTTTCATTTCTTCATACCCCAAAAGAAGACTAAGCTCTTTATGATGCTCAAGGGTAATCAAATTATCACAATTTTTGGACACGATTCGGTCATGAAACAATTTGCATTGGATATTTAAATGACCATGTTCATTGCAAAGTTCACAAGGATCGCGAAAAATATTGAATTTTTCAGCACAAACATCAAGACTTTCTTGCAACAATTTAGTTCCTAAATGCTTGTGCCTCTTGCAATATCTATCTTCCCTATTTGGAGTGTACTTGCAAACCCAATTCACTCCACAAAAATCGACAAGCTTATAAGAGATATTTTCATCATGACTAGTGCAATCATCATTAGTACTATGGGTATTCAAGGAATTCATATTAACAACATTGCAATCATGCTCATCATTCAAAGATTTAGTGCCAAACATTTTATAGAGTTCTTCTTCTAGCACTTGAGCACAATTTTCCTTTTCATCATACTTACGAAAGACATTAAAAAGGTGAAGCATATGAGACAAACTCAATTCCACTTTTTTGGTAGTTTTATTTTATAGACTAAACTAGTGATAAAACAATAAACTAAAAGATTCGATTGCAAGATCTAAAGATATACCTTCAAGCACTCACCTCCCCGGCAACGGCGCCAGAAAAGAGCTTGATGTCTACTATGCAACCTTCTTCTTGTAGACGTTGTTGGGCCTCCAAGTGCAGAGGTTTCTAGGACAGTAGCAAATTTCCCTCAAGTGGATGACCAAAGGTTTATCAATCCGTGAGAGGCGTAGGTTGAAGATGGTCTCTCTCAAACAACCCTGCAACCAAATGACAAAGAGTCTCTTGTGTCCCCAACACACCTAATACAATGGTAAATTGTATAGGTGCACTAGTTCGGTGAAGAGATGGTAATACAAGTGCAATATGGATGGTAGATATAGGTTTTGTAAATCTGAAAATATAAAAACAGCAAGGTAGCAAGTGGTAAAAGTGAGCGTAAACGGTATTGTAATGCATTGAAACAAAGCCTAGGGTTCATACTTTCACTAGTTCAAGTTCTCTCAACAATAATAACATAATCGGATCATATAACTATCCCTCAACATGCAACAAAGAGTCACTACAAAGTCACTAATAGCGGAGAACAAACGAAGAGATTATGGTAGGGTACGAAATCACCTCCAAGTTATCCTTTCTGATCGATCTATTCAAGAGTCCGTAGTAAAATAACACGTCACTATTCTTTCCGTTCGATCTATATAGAGTTCATACTAGAATAACACCTTAAGACACAAATCAACCAAAACCCTAATGTCACCTAGATACTCCAATGTCACCTCAAGTATCCGTGGGTATGATTATACGATATGCATCCCACAATCTCAGATTCATCTATTCAAACCAACACAAAGTACTTCAAAGAGTGCCCAAAGTTTCTACTGGAGAGTCAAGACGAAAACCTGTGCCAAACCCTATGCATAGGTTCATGGGCGGAACCCGCAAGTTGATCACCAAAACATACATCAAGTGGATCACGTGATATCCCATTGTCACCACAGATACGCACGGCAAGACATACATCAAGCGTTCTCAAATCCTTAAAGACTCAATCCGATAAGATAACTTCAATGGGAAAAATCAATCCATTACAAGAGAGTAGAGGGGGAGAAGCATCATAAGATCCAACTATAATAGCAAAGCTCGCGATACATCAAGATCGTATCACCTCAAGAACACGAGAGAGAGATCAAACACATAGCTACTGGTGCATACCCTCAGCCCCGAGGGTGAACTACTCCCTCCTCGTCATGGAGAGCGCCGGGATGATGAAGATGGCCACCGGTGAGGGTTCCCCCTGCCGGCAGGGTGCCGGAACAGGGTCCCGATTGGTTTTTGGTGGCTACAGAGGCTTGCGGCGGCGGAACTCCCGATCTATTCTGCTCCCCGATGTTGGCAAAAGAAGTCGGCCAGGGGAGCCACGAGGGGCCCACGAGGGTGGGGGCGCGCCCAGGGGGGGGGGGGCAGGCGCGCCTCCCTGCCTCGTGGCCACCTCGAAGCTTCCCTGATGTCTACTCCAAGTCCCCTGGATTGCTTCCGTTCCAAAATTAACTCTCCCGAAGGTTTCATTCCGTTTGGACTCCGTTTGATATTCCTTTTCTGTGAAACACTGAAATAGGCAAAAAACAACAATTTGGGCTGGGCCTCCGGTTAATAGGTTAGTCCCCAAAAATAATATAAAAGTTCATAGTAAAGCCCATAAACATCCAAAACCGATAATATAATAGCATGAATACTTCATAAATTATAGATACATTGGAAACGTATCACACATACGATTTAACAACATCAAATGCGATAGATGCTAAACTACGACTAGCTGGTTGTGATTCCTCCACAGGAATAGGCGTACTAACTGGTGGAGTTGGGGTTCGCCGTGGTAGTACTGGCCCTTTGGGCACTGGAGCTGCCTTACTGACTGCTCTTGTTTGGGAGCTCTATGGTGGAGATGGTGCTGTGTCAACAGGAACTGGGTTACTATCTGTTGGGGTTGGGGGTTAGATTAGGTGTAGCTGGTTCTCTGTTCATCGCAGTAGGGGTACAATCTGTGAGAGTTTGGGTTATGTATGGTAGGGCTGGTTCTCGTGCATGTACAACCGGGGTGCTATCTCCACCAAGAGGTAGCACTGTTTTATTTGAAGACCGTGTTTTTAGTCCGCTAGATGCTGGCATCACCCGCTCCAGTTCAAATGGCTGATAAATAGGAAACATAGTTGAATGTACAGACATTGTATGAGAGACATGTGCAATAGATAGTGTGGAAAAAAGAGGGCATGAAATAGTTGACATGTATATTGTTTAACTTAAACAGATAGTATGACATAATTTCACATATATGATGTCTATCTAAACTGGATAGCATAGCACAACATAATTCAAAGATATGATGAATAACTAAACATGATCGCATGACATAATTCACCTACATGTTATCTAAGTAATCAGGATCACATCATTTAATTCACATATGTGATTTATATGCTAAACAGAGGGCATTAGATATGATGTCTGAACTAAGACCATGGTGTTGAATATTGTGTATATGATGTCTAAACTATGCAATGCAAGACACCATATGCATGATATGAGTAGTATAACCGTGCCAAGTTAGAGCATACACCTCAGTGGGGGAATAGGACTGGTCATCTGTCTCTGAATCCATCTCTGAAGAGCTATCGGGACCCAACAAGAGATCTGCTTTGACACGTAGCACTGTCTGCTCTGAAGGCCTTGTTTTCACTCCAGATTTTTCAATCTCCCACTCAAATGGCTGATTCACAGGAAGAGTAGTTTAATGTACAAACATTGTCAACAAATGGAAATGTAATGAAGAAAAGGATGGGCAAGATATCATTCAAATATATGATGCCTGGTTAAACATGATGACATTGCACATTTCACATATATTATGGCTGGCTAAAAGACATGAGACTGCATAATTCCCATATATGATATAGAAACTAAACAGGTGGTATTACAGAACATGTCTAAACTAAGCAGTTGACATATATGATGTCAAAAGTAGGCACTGCAAGGCAACATATGCATGATATGACTAACATCATCATGCCAAGGTAGAGCAAACACCTTGGGGGGTAAATAGGAATGGTCAGCGGCGTCTGAATCCGCCTCAAAACATATATCTTCCTCTGGATTACAATCTGGAGAGGGGTGGGGAGGGTTTGCCTTTGAACCCACCATGCAGCGATGTTTGCATGACATTGTATTGCCGCGCAAAACTCTTCTCTTTTTCTCTACATGTTCAGCATGACTGTGTACAATATCTAACATGCATACAAAAAAAATATGGTGAGATTATGTAAGGAGAGTGTTGGGGATATAACTATTTGTGTAAGCCACCCAGGAAGGGCCGGGTTACACAAGGAAGATTCACCAGAAAGAAGCCCAAGACCAAGCATGAAGATGGCAGTTCAATAAAGGGCCTAAGGCCCACAGGCAACTTAAGGCCCGTTGTAGTAAACCACCATAATGGCATGACTTGTATCATAAGGTAGATTTCACTAGTCACCGAGCCGGACATTGTTTATAAGCCGGCCCGGACTCTGTAGGCCACATGGCGTCAACCCGTGTATATAAGGGGACGACCTGCTGGCGGCTTAGGGCAAGAAAACAACCCATCGAGAGCCGGGTATAGCGTATTCCGCTCCCTGGTCATCGAAACATCAAGCAATACCAACCCAACTAGACGTAGGCTTTCCTTCTCCGCAAGGGGCCAAACTAGTATAAAACCTCTCGTGTCCTTTGTCCCGATTAGCCCCTTTAAGCTTCCTAGTTGCGATGGCTCCACGACTAAGTCCTTGCACGAGGACATCTGCCGTGACAATTCCACGACAGTTGGCGCCCACCGTGGGGCCAGCGCACGGTGGATTTGAGTTCTTGAAGGGCAGCTTCGAAGGGCTCAAGGGATATACAGTGGGCCGGATGACCAAAAGTCGTCGCGGCAAGATCTACATCGACAACGAAGGCTGGGGCCCCGAGGCCGACTCAATCGAGTACGGGTACCGGGTCCCCTTTGGCGGAATCCACGTCTTCATCGGCCGGATCGGTGAACCGGGCCCTGAGCCGGACAACTGCACCGACCTCGTCGAGACGGCTCAGCGTGCGAGACCCGCCCGAGTTCAACCCGTCATGAAGCGTTCCTTCGTGGGCTGTGTCCATGGAGAAGAACTTCCTAAAGGATGTAAAGATGGCGAAGAGACGGCCGTCCCATCGGATGATGATTCGTCCGCCGGTTCAATAGATTCTTTGTATTAGGTCCAAGAGGGCATGCTTGGGGGCTGTTCTACCGACTCTAGCATTCCAGACCACTATGAGCCGCCGAGCTGGGCAGGGGTCTTCATGGCTGGTACTCAACCCGGTCAACACTCGACGACTGCAACAGCAATAACGTCCAGGTCAGGAGCTGCCGGGGCAAGAGGCCCTGTGCGCCCACCGGCTCAAGTGCTGATGGATCTCATGGATAAGTTGACGGCCCTGCTAACCACCACGGTTGTTGCTGCAAATCAAGATGAGCATAACGCGGAGGTGGCAAAGGTGCGTGAGGAGATAGCCCTAGCCAAGGAGGTTTTGGCAGCTGAGGACACCAGGTTAGCTACAGAGCGGGCGGCTTTGGACGCACGGGCGCAGCGACTCCAGTCAGAGGCTTTCCAGCTTAATATGAGTCTGAACGCATCCAATGAGGTCATGAGAAGGAGACATCAGAAAGCCTAGTCCCGTCTGCCTCCGGTTTACGATCCTCGAAATCTTTTCACGACACCCGGAGCTGGTCCTAGCAACCCGCCCGAAGCCAATCAGTTTATGACACCCGGAGCTGGAGGACCGGTACAGCCCCGAGAGATGGCACCACCTCACGGGAGTATGGCCCCGCCCCGATACATACCAATACCACCGGGTCACTTCTCCAACCCCATGGAGAACTTGATAGCAGTGTCGGCTCGTCTGGCGGCTCTTCCAGTGGACGGTGATGACCCGACGGCGGTTGAAACCCGGAGAGTCAGAGATCTTATTCAGACGGCCTTGGCGCAGCAGGAGACCTATTCTTACAGCAGGGACATGATTCATTCAACTCCTCAGCCTTGGCTCGCACCTCGTCAAAACTGGAGCCAGAGTTACAGCAGGCACATGGAGTCAGAAGCTTTATCAAGCAACGCCCAGCGTCATAACCAGCCCGGTGGCTATAACCCGGTCCAGGACCGAATGCGTCAGGAGGACGAACGGGCGGGTCATTTAGCGGCTCAGCAGACGGCATATGAAGGTCTCCTAGAGTATCCGACGACTTCCGTTGGAGCAGGAGTGGCCACTAGAACCGGTGATGTCCCTTGTTTGGTGCCGGCTCTGCGGGATGTACGTCTGCCCAGGGATTTTAAGGGACCTCGAAAGGTGCCGAATTATACGGCCGACTTACAACCTGGGGCATGAATCGAAAGTTACGAGATGGCCATGGAGCTATTGGAGGTCAGCGACGCAGCAATGGCTAAGTATTTCACCATGATGTTAGATGGAACGGCCCGGTCTTGGTTGAAAAGTTTGCCTCCCAATTCCATCAGTTCATGGGCAGAGCTAAAGGCCCGGTTTATCCAGAACTTCAAGGACACTTGCAAGCAGTCTATGTCAATTGTGGACTTGACCAATTGTAAGCAGGAGGAGGGTGAGTCCACAACTCATTGGGTGCGCCGGGTCAAGGAAATAATACGCTCATCTGATAAGATGGATGCCGGCTCTGCGGTACTTATGCTCCATCAGAATTGTCGCTTTGAGCCGCTGAGGCAGAAACTGGGGCGCCTTAAGCGTGATTGCAATGATATGGGTACGCTGATGGCAGCCTTAGTCAAATACGCCGATTCTGATACTACCAATGATCCCGCGTGTGATGAGGAAAAGACAAGGAAGGGAAAGAAGAACGGCAATGGAAAGGGTCAGCAGCATAACCCGGTAAGTCAAGGAGGCAACAAGCGTAAGGCGGAGGGTAACCCGGAGTTTGTGGCCAATGCTAATGCACAAGGTAACAACCAGAAACGTAAGGGGAGACCACCCCCACGATCTGGTGGCTCAGGCCCATCTCTTGAGCAGCTTCTGAATGAGCCTTGCCCGAGACACGGTACTCGGGAGCGTCCTGCCACCCACTTATGGAAAGACTGCGCGATCATGAAGGCTTTCAATAATTCCAACATGTTTGATGGAAATCATGGATCAGGCGGCGGCTCAGGGGCCGGTGGCTTTCATGGCCCGGGTGGCGGTTCAAGTTCCGGCTTTCAGGGAGGTCAAGGTGGCTATAATCAGCAGCAGCCCGGTCAAGGGGGGCAGCAGCAGCAGCAGTCAGGTTATCAGAGCCATCCAAAGCAGCTGAATGGTGGGCAATACCATGTGTTCACCACTAACTTGTGCAAACGTGACCAGAAGGTTCATAAGAGGGCTGTGATTTCTGTTGAGCCGGCGGTTCCCCGTTACTTGAGGTGGTCAGAGCAGCCCATCATATGGAGCAGGGAAGATCACCCCCTCCGGGTTGATAACCCGGGTCAGTTGGCCTTGGTGGTGGCCCCTCAGGTTGGTGGATATAAATTCACTAAGGTACTCATGGACGGAGGAAGCAGAATCAATATTCTCTATTATAAGACCTTTCTCCACATGGGGTTGACTGATAAGGACTTGAGGACGTCCAACACTGTCTTTCATGGGGTGGTACCTGGTAAATCGGCATATCCAGTTGGTAAGATCGAGCTGGAAGTAGCCTTTGGAGATGAATGTGATTCCAGGGCTGAGAAACTGACGTTTGAGGTAGTCAAAATCAGGAGCCCGTATCGCGCTCTGTTTGGACGGCCGGCTTATGACAAGTTCATGGCACGACCATGTTATGTTTATCTGCAGCTCAAGATGCCGGGTTACAAGGGCACCATCACTGTGCATGGGAGTCGAAAGGTAGCCTTGGAATGCGAAGAAGGCGATGCGGCTTATGCTGAATCTGTTTGTGCAGAAGAGGAGCTGAAGTTTTATCAAACTAATGTTGACCTGGCGGATATGACCTCTTTGAAGAAGCCAACCACAGAGCAAGACTCGGCGTTGAAATTTAAGTCGGCCGCCAAGACAAAACTGGTCGACTTCACTCCAGGTGACTCTTCCAAGCAGTTCAGCATCAGTACCAATTTGGATCCCAAATAGGAAGGTGCGCTCATCGAGTTTATCCGTGAGAACCCGGATATCTTTGCATGGAAACCTTCTGACATGCCGGGTGTCCCGAGAGAACTCGCTGAGCACACTCTTAATATTGATCCAAAGTATAAGCCGGCCAGGAAATTTCTCCGACGGTTCAATGAGGAAAGACGGAAAGCTATCGGGGAAGAGGTCGCTCGGCTCTTAGCGGCCGGGTTCATCGTGGAAGTTTTTCACCCGGAGTGGTTGGCTAACCTGGTGCTTGTGCTCAAGAAGAACGGCACCTGGCGGATGTGTGTAGATTACACGGACTTAAATAAAGCTTGTCCGGCTGATCCCTTTTCTCTACCCCGTATTGATCAAATCATTGATGCTACAGCGGGTTGCGAGCGTTTGAGTTTTTTGGATGCTTACTCTGGTTATCATCAGATCAAAATGGCAGTTAAGGACCAGGAGAAGACAACTTTCATTACTCCGTTTGGAGCCTTCTGCTATGTATCTATGCCATTTGGGCTCAAGAGTGCCCAGGCGACTTATCAGCGGTGTGTACAGAATTGTCTCCACAATCAGATTGGGTGCAATATTCATGCTTATGTAGATGACATTGTGGTGAAGTCCAGAGAGAAGGAAACCTTGATATCTGATTTAAAGGAAACCTTTGATAATCTCCGGGTCTATAAGATGATGTTTAACCCGGACAATTGTGTATTTCGTGTACCTGCAGGCAAACTTTTGGGATTCCTGGTCTCGAACAGGGGCATTGAAGCTAACCCGGAGAAGATGAAGGCGATTACCTCTCTGGCTAAACCGGCGTGCATCAATGATGTTCAGTGACTGGCGGGTCGCGTTGCTGCTTTAAGCCGATTCATAAGCCGGTTAGGTGAGAAGGCTCTACCACTGTATCAGATGATGAAGAAAACAGACACTTTTGTCTGGAGTGAGGCTGCTGATGCTGCCTTTGAAGATTTAAAGAGACAATTGTCCGAGCCGCCGGTTCTCGCGGCTCCCATTGATAAAGAGCCGTTGCTGTTGTATGTTGCTGCTAACTCACGAGCTGTTAGTGTTGCCATCGTGGTGGAGCGTAAGGAGGCTGGCAAGGAGCATCCGGTTCAACGACCGGTTTATTACATCAGTGAGGTGCTCATAGAGTCCAAGCAAAGATATCCACATTGGCAGAAACTTGTTTATGGGGTGTTCATGGCAAGCCGGAAGCTAAAGCAGTATTTCCAAGGCCATCCTATAACTGTGGTAAGTTCTGCCCCCTTGGGGGACATCATCCAGAATAGGGAAGCCACAGGACGAGTCGCCAAGTGGGCCATTGAGCTTGGGCCTCACGGTTTGAAGTATATGCCACGTACAACTATCAAGTCTCAAGCCTTGGTGGACTTTATCAATGATTGGACGGAGTTGCAGGCACCTGAGGAGAAACCAGATAACACTTATTGGACTATTCACTTCGATGGGTCCAGGCAGTTGGAAGGCTCGGGGGCTGGAGTCTTTTTAACTTCCCCCCGAGGTGACAAATTTTGCTATGTGCTCCGGCTTATGTTTCC
>LR880972.1:236398889-236412253 GCA_904067115.1 Aegilops sharonensis
GGGTAAGGTGCTTGGGCGATTCAGACCTCGTCGCTCAACAGGTGTCAGGCACGTGGGATTCCAAGGATCCCCTTATGGCGGCTTATCGTCATGAAGTTGATGCGGTGGCCGGGCACTTCAAAGGTTATCAAGTAGAGCACATTGATCGAAGGAAGAATGAGGTGGTTGATGCTTTAATCCGGCTAGGGTCTCAGCGTAAGTCAGTGCCACCTAACACCTTTCTTGACGTTTTGCATAACCCTTCTGTCAGAGTGCCTACAGAGGAAGAGCTCGCAGTGCCAGACCCGGAGGCGCAACTGGTGGCGGCTCTCCACGCCATCCCAAATTGGACAGTCCCATATTTGGCCTATATGACCCGGGGAGAGTTGCCTGAGGACGAGACCTTGGCAAGGCAAATCATCAGGCGGTCCAAATCCATGACAATTGTTCATGGCGAGTTGCATCACCGCAGCGTCACTGGGGCGTTCCAACGTTGTGTATCGCCTGCGGAGGGTCAGGCGATACTTCGTGAGATTCATGAAGGAGATTGTGGTCATCATGCCAGTTCAAAATCTCTGGTGGCCAAGGCTTTTCATCATGGTTTCTATTGGCTGACGGCTCACGCTGATGTGGAGGATCTGGTCAGCAAATGTGACGGATGTCAAAAATTCTCACGACGAGCTCATGTGCCGGCTCAAGAATTGAGGATGATTCCAATTACTTGGCCGTTTGCGGTCTGGGGGCTTGACATGGTCGGACCTTTCAAAAGGTCTAAGGATAAGAAGACACACCTATCAGTGGCAGTGGATAAATTCACCAAGTGGGTTGAAGCAGAGCCGGTCAGTAAGTGTGATGCAGCCACGACGGTTCAGTTCATGAAAAAGGTGATCTTTTGTTTTGGATTTCCACACAACATTATAACTGATAATGGTACTAACCTCTCCAAAGGTGCCATGGAAGAGTTCTGTCAACGAGAGCACATCCGGCTTGATGTTTCGGTTGTTGCTCACCCTCAGTCTAATGGTCAAGCAGAAAGAGCTAATCAGGAGATCTCGAAAGGTATCAAACCCCGGCTCTTAGTTCCTTTGCAGCGAACTCCGGGTTGTTGGGTGGAGGAGTTACCCTCTGTGCTATGGAGCATCAACACAACGCCTAACAGATCTACAGGTTATACACCTTTCTTCATGGTGTACGGAGCAGAGGCGGTTCTGCCAAGTGATATCTGGCATGATTCACCCCGAGTGGCGGCTTACGTTGAGGCTGATAATGAAAAAGCTCGTCAGGATGCACTTGACTTGTTGGATGAGGAGCGAGACTTGGCCATAGCCCGCTCGGCGATTTACCAGCAAGATCTGCGCCGTTATCACAGCCGCCGGGTTAGAAGCAGAACTTTTCAGGAAGGCGATTTAGTGCTCCGGCTCATCCAGGATCAGTCTGATATGCACAAGCTATCCCCTCCCTGGGAAGGACCTTTTGTGGTCAGTAAGAATCTGAACAACGGGTCATATTACCTCATCGATGTTCGAGAGCACAAAGACTCACGTAAGTCGGAGGAAGAGACCCGCCGGCCGTGGAACATAGCTCATCTTCGGCCATACTATACTTGAGCCACCGGCTCTTAGAATATATTTGTTTTTTCTTTTTAGAAATGTATATATTATATAAAGCAATAAAGCGGAACCTCCTTTCTTTCCACCCTCCAAGGTTTATGTATCTTCTTTACCAGGTGGTGGAAACAACCAACAGGGAGCGAATCATATCTGAATCCAGCTTTCCCTTTGATCCGGCTTATGATTATATCTGAATCTAGCCATGGTCACTTGGGGGCTTCCTGTTCAAACATAGGTCGTATTCGAACCAAAGAGAACATAGCTGTCGATACCCAATTGATCGGCATACTGCCAAACCCACTTGGGGGCTTCTTGATCATATTTGAATCATAGCTTAACCCCATTCGGTCTGACGTGGATCGTATTCGAATCAGCGTCATTAAACAACTCTAATGGTCACTTGGGGGCTTCCTGTTCAAACATAGGTCGTATTCGAACCAAAGAGAACATAGCTGTCAATACCCATTTGATCGACATCGCCAAAGCCATTGGGGGCTATATGATCGTATCCGAATCTTAGCTTAACCCCTTTGGAACGGTTCTACTGATCGTATTCGAATCAGAGGCCTTTGAAAATCAAGTTTACTATTTATTTTACTCTGTAAGGGTAAATAATATTAAAGGCCAGGTAAACATTATATGTGCCAACTTTCAGAAGTTAAGTTTAACTCTCTGCTTTTTGGGATCACATAAGCCGGTAAGGTATGTTTAAAATAAGATAGCAGGTATATTATTATGGTCATAATCATAAACCGGCTTTTTTTATGATGTTTTGGTTCATACTCCGGGTTATCACTATTTATATGACTCCAGAAGTGATAAGACACCAAAGGAATTCCGTTTTTTGTTTTATACACAGGATAAAGCAAGAAAGTTTTGGACGTCAAGGAACAATTAATGTAAGCCAGAAGTATATAACGATAGCGGCTTATGACAATATTAAGCGCCACAAACATGCGCGAAGGCATGACAGAGTTGAGAGGTTTTTCTACCCTATTACAAGACTCCCCGAGTCTGAATAATGAAGCATCATTTTTTTCAAAGACATAGCACCAGGCGGGTTGATTCCAGGTTATCCTTCTCCGCCTCTTCATCTGCTGCTTTGTCCTGGAAGGTTGACGAGGTCCAGTAAATGCCGCTTAAGGCTTCAAATTCAGCTTCATCATCTATTAAACCGGCTGGGTCAACTTCAGGAGCAAATGTATGCTTATGAGTTGGAGGAATCAGGCTGACGTCATCATAATGAGGAGTTGGAATCCTCCGGTTCTTGTTGTCGTAACCCGGTTGATACTTGGGATCAATATCATTGCCAATAATGGTGGCCACAGGACGTACGACTCTCACACAGATGGTGAAGTATGATTCATCAAATACAGAGCCATCCTCCTTCAAGCTGGGATATCCAAGAGCAACGTCTGCTAGGTCTAACTCTGGAAGCAACGCCTTGGCTCGGCTTAAGGCGGCTATGGCCCCGGCTCTAGCAGATGCCCGCCTTAGTTCCTGAATCCGTTGGGGTAACATGGCAAGCCGTTTGAGCATATCCTGCAGGAGATAAGGAGCATCATTTGATAAAGCCACAACGGCCAAGGCACGTTGTGACCCGGTGTATAGCTGTTCCACCAAAGTGTACACCGCCTTAAGCTTGATCAGCATATTCTGCTTGAGGTTTGTGCTCCTGGGGCCTGCGTTTATACATATAAGGTAAGCCGGAGATAATAATTGAAATAGTCATCAAAGAAACCATGGTGATGTTCACGATTATACATAGTAACTTACCGAAGATTGCTGAGACCATTTGAGATATCTGGCGCTTTAAGCTGGACAGCTCGGCAGTTGCTTCGGCAAGAGTTGCTTCTGCTGTCTCGGCCCGGGTCACAAGTGAGGCCTTTTCATCGGCCCAGATTTTCTTCTCCGCATCAAAATTTTTCTTCAACTTCTCTTGTTCAGAGACGCTGAATGCAAATTTGGAGTTGGCCTTTTGAATTTCAAGTTCTTGGGCTGCCAGACGAGTCTTCAGGTCAGCAATCTCCGATTCAAATTGACTGGTGGAGGCCTGCGATTGATGCCGGATTATAATTAAAGTTATGGTAAGATATCATTAAGTCCCAAGCACTTTGCAAGCAAAGACACTTGACACTTGGGGGCTAATGTATGCTGAAGAAAATTTTAATTTATAATGCTGGATTAAGTATATTAAAGTCTCGAGCACTTTACAAGTAAAGATACTTGACACTTGGGGGCTAATGTGTATCACACGTTCTAAGTTATCATATTATGACCGGGTTAAATATCTTTTCTTTTAAACCGGATGAACTAACAGTAAGCAGGTATCTAAGTCTACATCATATTTATTCATAAGCAGTAGACTTGGGGGCTGGTACATTAAGTAAGATTCAGGAGAATAGTATAAGTTATACCTCAGATTTGTGTTGTATTTGTTTCACCATGTCAATTTCCAGGTCGCGGCTGTTATGCACTTGATTCAGATAGCCCGAGACTATATCACCAATGCTTAAGTGAGCATAATCAGCGATGTCCGGTTTGGTCTTCCGGCGTTCGACAAGTTCTTCCTTGGCAGTACATCTAGCAAGGACAGTAGGCCGCCCCGGTTCAACAAACTGGCTTTTCAAGATTTCAACCTCTGGGTCAGTCGTCTTGACCGGGCTAGGAATTTCCGGATTATCGGAGCTGTTAAAAGTATCTTCGGCAGGCGGGTCAAAAGATGGTGTTGGAATTTCATATGCCGGTTCAGGAGGCGGTTGATGAGTAGAAGCATCAGGGGCAGCTGTTTTGAGTTCCGGCTCAGTTGCTATCGGGTCTTCGGATGGCTTATTCTTTTTTGCCCTCTTACTGGGCTTCACCTGCACGCTGTGGACAAAACAGAAGGGTGAGTTCAAAATATGAGTAAAGCAAAGCATAAGGATAACAAAGGTATATTACCCAGGGGCAGTCTTGAAGGCCAGCATGTTGGATTGCATAGACTCGCCGGAGGAAGGAGAGGTATCCTGATAATTGGAGTCAGAAGAATTGAGAGGTTGACGAATTAAACCCGCCAAAGGATAGACAGAACGTAAATCGGAGATGACCTCAGTCCGACGCTTCCTGCTTACGTCGGGTAAGCCGGAAGAGAGCTCTGCATCCTTACTGGTCCGGGTCTGCCTCCGGCTTTCAAGCTGTTGTTGCTTCAAAAGAAATTGAGGATCTTGATAAGCTAGAGGATGTGAAAATCTTACTTTCCGGGTCACCCGTCGGATTTTGTGCTTTGGCAAAGGCTCTGAGTCGGAGGAGATTATAGTTACCTCTTCGCCAGGAGCTTGGTTGTTCCCAGTATCCTCCTGAAAGGCGGAAATGTCAATAAAATAATAACAAAGGAGTTAAGAGAGTAAGGGATTACCTCTTCCTCATCTGAAGAAGAGTCATCCAATTTGAGCAAATCGGAGGTGCTAGGTTTCTTCTTCTTTGAAGTTCCCGTCTTGGCGGCTTTCCTTTCGGTTTTCTTGGCTGCCCTGGCTTGTTTGGTAGCCTCGTGGTCATATTTGACCTTCCAGAAATTATCACCGGCCTGTGGAAAAAGATAAAGAATTATAAGTACAAAGGAGGTAAACATGTTAAGGAATATTTATTAAGATTGGTAACTTACTGCAGGGGCCGGGTTCTTTTTGCAGAAGGGAAGTAAACTGAAGGCATTGCTAATAGCAGTGCCCTCCTTCGGTAGTGACTGGGTTGTAGCATCCACCACATCATCTGGTAGGTCGTCAGGACTATGACGCATTGGGTCGTTCTTTTCGCCTGTATAAGTACACATTAAGCCGGAGCGGCGGCTTAATGGGAGTATTCGCCAAGTGACCCAGACCCGGACCGGATCAATGCCACTTAAACCATTTCCCAAAAGAGCTTTAGTCTTCTTGATGGCGGGATTAAGAGGCAGACGTTCAACAGCGGTCAGTTTATCCGCCAGCGGATGGTTGGACTCAAGGCGCAGGGCGCGAAAGCCGGGCAGAGGCTTCTCATCTGCCGGAGAAGTGTCCTGATAGTAGAACCATGTCTGGTTCCAATCTTTTGGGTGACTCGGCAACTCAGCATAAGGAAACAGGCAGTCTCTCCGTTGCTGGATCGAGATACCGCCAAGTTCAAGACTAGGCCCATTGGCACGTTCATTCTACCGGTTCAAGTAAAAAAGTTCTCTGAACAAAAGCAGACTTGGCTCCTCTCCCAGGTACACCTTGCAGAAGACTTGGAAATTGCAAAGATTGGACACGGAATTGGGTCCAATGTCTTGAGGTCTAAGATCAAAGAAATTCAAAACTTCTGAAGAACTTTGAGCCGGGAGGGGCAAATCACCGGCTCATGTGATCCGTGAAAACTATCACCTCCCCTTCTTTGGGTTGAGGCTTTTCTTCAGATGGGTCAGGAACACGATAAGACATGACCTCCTTTCTTGGCAGATGGCCAGACTTCACAAACTCAGCCAGTTTACTCTTAGTGACTGTGGATGGCACCCAGTTGCAGGTTACAGGAGCTTTGGTCGCCTTAGGTGCCATGACAATAGTTGGCCTATTACAAAATAAGAAGTTTCGGTTTAAATTTTAACCCGGGAGAAAATATCCAAATTACTGAAGGTAGCGGCTTACGAAGGGGCGTAATGTTATAAGGATAACTGGGCAACAATATTTAAGCCGCTACAAGCACTAAGAGCAGTTCAAAATTCTTAAAGATATGAGAAGTAGGCAAGGTTCACAGATTAGTGGTATGCATTTAAACCGGACACCTGGACATTTATGTTTAAGGGCAATTAACAGAAGAAGTTTTCTGGGTAATAAAAACAAGTTTCATAATCTTCTGCTAAAATTTGAGATCAAGGGTCTGTTCTGATAAGAAAGTTTTCTAGACCTAAAAACTGACGCAGATGTGTTCATAGGCTCGAATGAGGCTTTTATACAGAGAAAGGGATCTGCTTTTTATCCAAGGCAAGTGCGAAAACAACTACCGCGGCTATTTTCTATCATTCTCAGATCGGAAGAGGTATTTAGGAGGAAAACTAACAAGGATTTGGCTCCAATGGTGATGAACTCCGACAAACTCGAGGAAGCTCTAATGCGGATCTAAGTAAGGAAGGGAAGGGAACCTACGGATCTGGAGGGGCTGCGGAAGTTCGCCGTCGTTTTCTGATCCGATTCAGGTTGATGCAGCGGCCTGGGACGGTGAAGACAAGAAGCTTGACGGCGGCGGCGGTGGAGCTCAAGAGGAGGCAAGAGGAAGAAGATGACTGGAAGGGGCAGAATGGGAGACCTAGGTCGCGCCTATTTATAAGGAGAGGATAACTGGGACGGCGCAGGAAACGAGGAGATAAGAGTTATTATCCAGCGGCCCTGACGCCTCGGTTTTTGGAACAGTCAATAAAGACAGAGATCCGTTGGAGGATATGGTGGAATAAAAAAGGAATTTAAGAAAAGATGACGTCACGGCGGGTTAATACGGATCCAAAAAATGACGTCATGGCGGGTTAAAGAATGTCTTTTTGCACAGTCAGAAGACTGAAGATTTATGTTTTAAGGTATTTTAAGATTGACATGAACAGGTTCAAATCAATCTGGGGCCTAATGTTGGGGATATAACTATTTGTGTAAGCCACCCAGGAGGTGCCGGGTTACGCAAGGAAGATTCACCAGAAAGAAGCCCAAGACCAAGCATGAAGATGGCGGTTCAATAAAGGGCCTAAGGCCCACAGGAGACTTAAGGCCCGTTGTAGTACACCGCCATAATGGCATGACTTGTATCATAAGGTAGATTTAACTAGTCACCGAGCCGGACATTGTTTATAAGCCGGCCGGGAGTCTGTAGGCCACAGGGCATCAACCCGTGTATATAAGGGGACGACTTGCTGGCGGCTTAGGGCAAGAAAACAACCCATCGAGAGCCGGGTATAGCGTATTCCGCTCCCTGGTCATCGAAACATCAAGCAATACCAACCCAACTAGATGTAGGCTTTCCTTCTTCGCAAGGGGCCGAACTAGTATAAAACCTCTCGTGTCCTTTGTCCCGATTAACCCCTTTAAGCTTCCTAGTTGTGATGGCTCTACGACTAAGTCCTTGCACGAGGACATATGCCGTGACAATTCCACGACAGAGAGCATGCAGAAATTTAGAGTCATGGTAACAACCAGTGGATGGATCCAAAAATAATGATTTAGCAGGCTGATGATTGCTTTAATTTAATAAAAAAACAGATGATGATTTCTTTACTATTTGTTTCCCACCCAAGATGAACAACATAGGCATACCCTTGGTGAACCAGATATTAGACAAAGATACTATTCATTGCTTCCTCGATATGTGCCCCACAGCTAATTTAGAACTCAAGTTTGAACATTAATTTGGACCTGACTTGGAGTCAAAGAGGTGAACAGGATGGTAAAGTAGCAGGTAATTTTAAGCAATGCATAACATAAGCAGAAACAAAAGAGTGCGACCACTCTTGTGGACCTGTGTACTCCTCAGGTTCATCTGCTGAGTCGATGATGGTGATGCCGTTGCGGTGGGTGCCGGCGGCAGGGAAGGAGATCTGAGGCGGCGAAAGACGGTCAGGAGTCGTGATGTCTGGTTTGGTGGATGTTTCAGTCGATGGAGCAGCTCAGTTGAGTTGGACGACGTCGCGGCCGGAGCAAGACAAACCACACAAAGTTCCCTTCGACACCTACCTGTAACTGAAGTAATTCTGTAAGGGCTAATTTGGCTTGCATGATTCTAAAAACGCAGGGATAGGAAAAACACCGGAATAGGATAGGAATGCACATGGTAAACAGAGCATTTGTAAACACAGGATTTCTATCAACTTGAGTGTTTGGTTTACAGGAATTGGAAGAGCAGAGGAATGCAAAGAAACATGGCCAAAATAAAGTGAAACCATATGAAAGCGTGTACAGTTAGAATGTTATTCTGCCACTAATGTACTTGGTCTTGTTTTCATGCATAGGATTTTGAAAAGTAGGTCCAGGTGGATGTTTTGCTTCATTCCTTTCAACAAAATGCATGAGTAATTGAATAGTAGAGTGCCATTGGAAAATTCCCTATTGCTATTCTTTTCCGTTGAACCAAAATAGCCCTAATGGATTGAAATGAATGTATAGTAATAAGTGATGCAATAAGTGTACACCCTCTTTGCCGTAGCCGTGTCAACCTCAGCATCATTGGGTTAGTCGCTGAAGCAGTAAAGGCAGAGGTCGCTGTCGGAGGTGTGGAGGAAGATTTGAGGAATCTGTAGACGGTGTCCAGGGCACTGCTCTATTGTGATGGATTGTTCTGTCGTTGGAGCAGCCCCGGTGAGCCGTAAGATGTCAAGGCTGAAGCAGCACAAGACAGACATCGTCAATCTCAAGTGGGATTCTAATAGCATCTCCAATAGATGATGTAAAATAGATGTAAAATTTACATCACCAAAAACCACCTGACTACAACAGATGAGGTAAAAACTGTTGACTCTAAACTTAACTGTCGAAACTAAAATTTTATGTGGAATCTGAATGTTACTGTCGAAACTAAACACAATGGTAGCAGAGAGGCACTTGACATGTAGTTTGGGGAGGGCCTGCAGTTCATCTTCAACCTGCACCCCTTGAGCCGCTAGCCACCACCGGCCGAACTGCCGGCCCCAGCGCCGCCTCACCGCTCCGAAACAACTCCCCACCACCGGTCCGCCGCCGCCCCGGCCAGCCCTATAGGCTCCCCGCCGCTGCCGAAGGGGCCTCGCACTGGGGGAGAGCCGCCGTGGATATGTCGCTCGCGGCGCCGGCTTCAAGGTAGCCGCACCATGGGGGTGCGGGATGGAGCACCGTCGGCTCCAGGAGGTCGAGCTAAGGAGAAGGTGCGATGCGATGAGTGTACAACCTCTCTGGTGGTGCCGAGTAGGCCTCGGGTTCGTCCGAGGAGTCGGTGAGGATGCTGCGGTTCCGGTGGAGCAGGTTAAGGCGGCTGTGGGGATGGTGCATCCGCGACGGACGAGGTGATCGTCGGAGAATACTCCTTGGAGGTGGAGGACAGGGCGGGTGAACCGGCAGGACGACGAGATGGACGACGGATCCTCATCCGTGGAGGTGGACGAGGGACGTCAAGCTGTTGCGGTGGACGATGTCGTCAAGGAAGAGGCTCCGGCTGGGCAGCGGTGCGGTGGCGGACGGAGGAGGGTGGGGTTTCGCGGCTGGAGCGGAGAGGTTATGGCGGCCTGGGATTTCGAATGGCAAAAAGGAGGCGATGGGAGGGGGTGAACCATGACTTAGGGACGCGCTTGTCCAAAATGTAGGGTGTGTTACAAAAGTACCCCCACCGATTTGAACTAGCGGCCCTTTCGGCTCAGGGTTAGAAGGGGGGTTTCACGTGTCGGGATTTGGCAGCTGGAGGGAGTTTTCGCGCGCTTGTAATTTCGGGATAGCAAGGCGCGGGTTGTGAAGGCGCCAGTTTTGGGAGCACAATATCTGAATTTTCGGGATATAACAAGGCGCATGTTGAATTTTAGGGACAAGCCTAACATGTAATATTGTACTTGTACGTACCAAATCAATTCGCACTTCCCTCAACCAAAAAGAAAATGAAAAAAAATAAAACTATTGACACCACACAAAGAGAGAGTCTTGCCCCATTTTACTATAAAAGTGCTATTCAAAGCTACTCCCTCCTTCCATCTATATAGGGCCTAATGCGTTTTTCGATGCTAACTTTGACCAAATTTTAGAGCAATAATATATGACATGCAACTTACACAAAGCACACCGTTAAATTTGTCTGTGAAAGGTTCTTTCAATGATATAATTTTCACATTGTGCATGTCATGTACTATTAATCTTGTCAATAGTCAAAGGCGGTCTTAAGAAACGCATTACGCCCTATATAGATGGAAGGAGGGAGTATGAATCCATGTTATGTCCAATTTAATTTTTTCGCTTGCTATATAATGCATGTAACCTACTCATACCAAAATTTTAGTGCATTCCAAATGTCTATACTACCGCTGCAATTTGAACTGAATTTGAATTCGTTTCTCTATTTCAATAAGAATCTACAATCATGATCGTTACCAACTTCAACCATCATTCGTGTATTACCTTAATAACACACCACATGATTACTACAGAGATAGATATGAACTATATGTACTACATGAACTCGAATTGTATTGTTTGAATACACTTGATGTTGATTCCAAATAATAGTACATTTGATGTACGAACTATATATTCATAATCTAAACCATGTTCCATAGGTGTACACCGTGTTTATCACACATAGTATAGTGCCCCGCCCCCTACATTATGACAGGTATTTAGACCTGAGCTGCAAAGGCCACACATTAGCCCAAATTATGATCAATGTTTTATATATTATACGTAGTACTAGCAAGATGCCCATGTGTTCCACAGAACATCAACATGATCAAGGGGAGGCCTAATTTGCAAATATGGAGTGGGGTGTGGGTATCTTTTTTCAAAATTGCCATAGTTTCCTTCATATCCATCAAAAATAAATCGGACGGCCTATATTGCAGGATGGCAGGCACACCATCATCAACAACTCCGTTTTTATAAGAGTAGAGATAAAATATATTATATGTAGTATAACATGTTCATAACCACACCATGTGTATCACCATTATATATATTCACACATGCGTCGGTTTAAAACACTATGATAAATTCTTCAAATATCCGAATTCGCTTTTTATAATGAAGTATGATCTCTATTCGTCTTTTACACCCACACAATCCTCTTATCTTTGTAGCTAGCTAGCGCTAACTTTCTCTCATGCATGCACACGCCCGCATCCCTCTCACCCTCCCTCAGCATTCTCTAGATCCATCGCGCAAATTCGTCTTTTCACTTTAGGTCGTTCACCCATGGTGTGTGTAGGCCCCCCCAGCTCCTTCTTTACGGCACACATCGATCGATATGCCTCTCTAGCCAGGTGTGCCTGGCACAAACACAAGCTTCCCCTCTTCTCTTATCACCGTCCATGCCTCACTCCCACCACTCTTTTCATCGATCTCGTACTCGCACACTCCTTCCCCCTCGATATAGTATGACTCTCGCACCACCTCCTAGATGCATCCCTCTCTCTCTATCCTTCTCCCCGTGCCTGATTTGCTTCTAACACACACATGCATGTATACCGATCGATCTCCCAACATATACCTAGGTCGACTTTAACTATTCCCCCCCCATCGATGGACGTACCTCACAAGTTATGTCCTCCTTTCTCTGACAAAGGACGATTGATCTTCCTATGTAGTTATGTCTGCTTACCATAGCCATATCGTCCCCCCTCATCATTCATGCATGCCTCCTGACCCATCTCTCACACGCACGTGCACAGACAGGCATCCATCCCCTCTCTTATTGATATTGCAGGCGTTCCCTCCGGTTGTCGAGCAAGCCTATGCCACCATTTGTTAGAAGCAACTCCACTACCACCCCCTCCAACACTCTAGCTCTGTCTCTCTCCCAACCTTATTCCTCTCCTACACATATGCATGGATGCCGATCGATCTCCCTTAATACATGAGGTAGATCGATCTCCCTTAATACATGAGGTAGGCCTCTCTCCTCCTCCACACATATACCAGCCATTGTACCTCTATAGTTAATTAGGCCTCCATCACCCACCCCCACCACACACCGATAGTCGAGCGCTGTAGGTAGGTATCCATGCCACAGAGACAAAATTGCACCTGTCCCCTCTCTCGTTCTAGTAGGCCTGCCACTCTATATCTTTGACGTGGGCACACACAAATTCGATGGCACTCTTTATTGACCGCGCGTGCGCACACACACACATCATCCCTCTCTTTGATTCTATGGACACCTCAAGTCGATGATACCTCCACACTCTTCTCGTGGATCGCCCCCTCTCTATATATGATATATCCAGGACTCTATTTCACACACATTGCATATGTTACATTTTTTGATTGACTCCCCACCCAAAAAAAAACTCTCACGAACCAACACACTATATCTCTCTACGTTTGTATCTCTCTCACACAACCCCACACAGGTGGTGTACGTATACAAGAAGAGAATAGGTGCACCGTGCATGTACTCACGCTTCGTGCCCAGCCATACCCACGTGGGTACACGGTGGAGCTCATTTCTGTACGAAATGGCAGCCCACATGCTAATTTGAACGCGTGTAGCGGTGGTTTACCTACGGAGGTCGTATACCATGCGTGCATGAAACAAAGTTCTACTTGATGCGTTGGCGCGTTATTTTTAAATAAAGTTATATCGCTCAATGGCACGTACACAGAATATAAAACAATTTTTATGGAGAAAAAGGTAGTCCGCTCCACTATATACAATGGAGCCTCCCTGCCTGGTTTGTCTCTCTTCAGAGTATCTCACACAAGGCTGCGGTGGCCTCTCTCTCTCTCTCTCTCTCTCTCTCTCTCACTGTTGGTCACTTATCCGGCCGCATCCCGTCCGCCGGCGGAAAGGGAGGACGTGCATCGTTTCTCCGTTCGACGACGCTGAGGCAGCACGTCCCGATGATCGGTACACGCTGTTCTCTCTGACCAAGCTCCAGCGCGGTAGGGCCTACGCCACCTGCTCGCTGCCGCAGTATGGGCAGATTCCCCCCGCCGCCGCTCACCTAGTTACATCCCGACGACCTCCAGGTATCCCCTCCGGCCTTGCTCCACTGCCCGTCTTCCCACGTCGCTACATGTGGATCTTCCATTGTTCTTTGCACAAAACGTAGCTCGTCCGGCGTACTTTCCATATTGCAATCTC
>LR880972.1:236460096-236471656 GCA_904067115.1 Aegilops sharonensis
TATAGGCAGAGGCCCTGGGCCTCTTCCCAAATATTGAGCGGGAAGGGCGCCAACAATTGGCCATTTTGAAGGGGAACACCTAGTACACTTATCCTGACTAAAGTTGGTCCTCGCCTGTCAAAGGCTCTGGTGGTGACGCCGGCTTGGGCTCCACACTGACTTCCTTCCTGCCGTTGGACTGGTCTTGGTCTTGTTGCACCGAAATGGACGCCTTTGCTTGATGCTCTCGCCTGCGCTTGCTCCCTTTGCACCAAAGAGGAAAGGAGGACACTGCGCGGGCTGGCGCCCGCCTGGCGCCCTTGGTCGTCATGGCTTGCGTCATGGGCACCTCGTGAGGTACCCCACCTTGATCTCTCCGCCTCCTCGCGAGCCAGCCTGACGAGGCCATGCCTGAGGAAGCTCCCTGTCATCCACCCCGCGAGGCTTGGCTCCTCGCGAGGGTCTTGAGCTCGTGTTGATGAAGATGGGCCGTGTTGGGCCCCCCTTTGAGCCACACCGCAGGCAGGCAAGTCTGGGGACCCCCGTTCCCAGAACGCCGACAAAAAGGTCAAAACATGCTAGACAAAAGTGATGATATGTTGGGTGAAGAAATGGATCGCACTAAAACCTTGACTGAAAATCTTCAGAGAGTTCAGACCAGGTTTGACAACCTTCAAGGTCATCATAACACTCTCTTATCTGATCATGAGAAACTTTCCTATGAATTTCTTCAAAGAAAGCAAGAGCTTGAGAAGCTAAGAGTGAGTTATGAAGGTCTTCAAAAGGAGCGTGATTCTTTACTTGCTCAAAAAATCAGCGCTTCTCAGGAAGAATTTGTTCCTCCATGTTTGAAATGCATTGAACGTGAATCTGCTAATTCTTCACCTGAATGTTCAAATGCTTCTAATGTTACAAATTCTTCACCTGCCTCTGCTATCACTAATTCCTCATCTTAGGACATTTCTAGTATCACTAACGATGCAGGGTTGAAGGAATTGTACATGACAGGCATGTACAAAAGCCTCAAAGGGCATCAGACTCTTTGTGATGTGCTTAAAAGCAGATCCTCAGTAGGAACCCTAGGAAAGAGGGTATTGCCTTTGAGAGGAAACTCAATGCCGATGGTACATATTGGAAGCCTGAGCAGTACCCCAAAACCTCATGGGTTGCTGCAAAGGGACCTCCAGTTGATCCATCTAATTTATCTGGCTTTACATGTGAATCTTCTCATTCTTTTGATGAGTCATTTGACTCCAACTATAAACTGTTCAAAAATCAGAATGGTGAAGTATTTGCTAGATATGTTGGCACTAACTACAGGAACGGTTCCCCTATGAAGAAAATTTGGGTCCCCAAAAGGTGCCTTGAAAGTCTTCAGGTGAATGTCCTCATGACACCACCTGCGAAGAATAGGAACCCCAGATCAAATTCTTCATATGGACCAAATTCTTCATATGGATCCAAGTCCTCATATGGATCAAATTCCTCATATGATTATCATCGTGCTAACAACTCTGTTTCGCAGCGAAGAGCTAAGGGCTATGAATATGAGCATTATTCTTCTAATCATTATGTTCATAAGTCCTCGAAGAATTTCTCTGCTTATTCATATGCTTACCCTAACTCCTCTTATGTGAAACGAAATGGATTGGCTTCTCTGCCACCATTCTCATATGGAGCTCGCAGAGTGATGAACTCTTTGCCACCCCTTCAGATGTGGGTGGTGAAGAAAAAGAACTAATCTCTTCTGCAGGGTCAGGTCTCCAGACGTGCGTGAACGTCTGAAGAATTTGCTGGAGACCTGAAAACTGCCTAAAAGGACGTAGGCTAATCATGAAGAAATGAACTCTCATTTCTCACGTCCTCATACTACTATATCTGTCTTACTGCTTGATGAAATTGATCTGATGAATTGATGTCATATTCTTCACTGATGAAGTATATGAGTTCGTAAGCTTCACTAATTCATCTGCAGGATGATCAGCCCAAAGCCACTGAGTGGGTCCTCGATAGTGGATGTACAAATCACATGACCGGTGATAAGAATCTATTGATGGATGCTCGCTTATCACCATCGCATCTGAAGCATATCATCTTCACTGACAAAGGCAAAAGTATGGTATTAGGTCTAGGTAAGGTTGCGATCACAAAGGATCGACAGATGGACGAAGTCATGCTTGTCGAGTCCTTAGGATACAACCTTATGTCTGTCTCAATGCTTTGTGATCTTGATATGGTTGTTGTCTTTGGCAAGTATCGTTGTGTTGTGGTTATGGAAGCTGACAATTCCAAAGTCTTCGAAGGCTTTAGGAGAGGAGACTTGTATATTGTTGATTTCTCTACAGGTTCACAGCCAGCCGTGTGCCTACTTGCAAAAGCTTCAGAAGGCTGGCTATGGCAGCGACGACTTGGTCATGCAGGCATGAGGAATTTGCACATGCCTGCGAAGAAGAAGCATGTCATTGGCATTGAGAATTTCAAATTCCTCAAGGAACACTTGTGTGGAGCTTGTGAAGCTGGAAAGATGACCAAGGCCAAGCATCCAGCGAAGACTATCATGACCACCACTCGACCATTTGAATTGCTTCATATGGATCTCTTCGGTCCTAATCATTACTCAACAGTCACTAATGATGCATCTCTATATGGTCTTGTTATTGTTGAGGATTACTCTCGTTACACATGGGTACACCTTGTTACTTACAAACATGAAGTGCAGGAAGTCTTCAAACGATTTTCCTCGAGGGATTCAACCAACTTTGGTGTGAAGATCAAGCACATCAGAAGTGACAATGGAACTGAGTTCAAGAATTCTGGTCTCGATGACTATCTTGATGAACTTGGTATTACTCATGAGTTATCTGCTCCTTATACTCCTTAGCAAAATGGCGTCGTGGAGCGCAAGAACAGAACTCTTGTTGAGATGGCTCGCACTATGCTTGATGAGTACAACACGCCTCGTCACTTCTGGATTGAGGCAATTTATACTGCGTGCCACATCATCAACAGGGTATATTTTCACAAATTCTTCAAGAAGACTGCCTATGAACTCCTCACTGACAAGAAACCCAATGCGAGTTATTTCAAAGTCTTCAGTGCTAAATGCTGGATTGGAGATCCTCATCACAATGCTAAATTTGCACCAAAAGCACATGAAGGTTTTAAGCTTGGTTACGGAAAGGACTCGGACACCTACAAAGTCTTCAACAACGTTCTTCACAAGGTTGTTGAAAATGCAGATGTGCAGTTCGATGAAACTAACGGCTCGCAAAGAGAGCACCTACCTTCTGTGATAGATGAAGCAGCACCTGAGGATTCTATCAAGTTCAAGGCTACTGAGTATGTCATTCCTACCGAAGAATCTGTTGAAGAATTCATTCCAGAACGTGAAGAACGTTGAGCTGATGCACCTGAGGAAAATGATGAAGAAAATGGTGCTAAAGAAAATGATGATCAAATTCCTTAACAACAACTAGCTCATCCTCGCGTTGCAAAAGAAGTGCAAGTTGAAAAGATCATCGATGACATTGAAGCACTAGGTCCTCTCACACGCTCAAAAGCTTCACATTAATCTAACTTTTGTGGGCACTATGCTTTTGTCTCTATCACAGAGCCCACTAAGGTAGATGAAGCATTTCTGGAGCGTGAGTGGATTCAGGCCATCCAAGAGGAATTACATCAATTCGAGCTCAACAACGTCTGGGAACTGGTCAAACGTCCAGATCCTCGCAAGCACAATATCATTGGCACAAAGTGGATCTACCGCAACAAGCAAGATGAAAATGGCCTTGTGGTGAGGAATAAGGCATGGCTTGTAGCTCAAGGCTACACACAGGTTGAAGGGATTGATTTCGATGAAACTTTTGCACCTGTTGCTAGAGTTGAGGATATTCGCATATTACTTGCTTATGCTAACCATCATGACATCACTTTATATCAAATGGATGTGAAAAGTGCATTCCTGAGTGGTAAACTTGAGGAAGAAGTATATGTTGCTCAACCTCCAGGTTTTGAAGATCCAAAGCATCTTGACAAAGTCTTCAGACTTAATAAGTCCCTCTATGGCCTCAAGCATGCCCCTCGGGCATGGTATGATACTTTGAAGGATTTCCTCATGAAGAAAGGCTTCAAACCCGGTTCACTCGACCCTACTATTTTCACTAAATCTTATGATGGTGAACTGTTTGTGTGCCAAATATATGTTGATGATATTATCTTTGGCTGTACTGACCAACGTTATAGTGATGAATTAGCCTATATGATGAGTGAAGAATATCAAATGTCTATGATGGAAGAGTTGAAATTCTTCTTAGGTCTTCAAATTCGTCAAGAGCGCAATGGCATATTCATATCTCAGGAGAAATACCTCAAGGATGTACTAAGGAAATTCGGCATGCAAGATTGCAAAGGCGTCAAAATACCTATGCCCACAAATGACCATCTATGCACTGATGAAAATGGTATTGACTTCGATCAAAAGGTATACCGCTCCATGATTGGTTCTTTATTGTATTCGTGTGCATCTAGGCCAGATATAATGCTTAGTGTTTGCATGTGTGCCCGATTTCAAGCTACACCGTAGGAATCACACCATAAGGCTGTGAAACATATTCTTCGATATCTAGCTCACACACCAACACTTGGATTATGGTACCCCAAGGGCTCGTCTTTTGATCTCATTGGATATTCTAACTCTGACTATGCTGGTGATCGTGTGGACCGCAAGTCAACATCTGGTACATGTCATTTCCTTGGACGATTTTTGGTCTGTTGGTCCTCGAAGAAGAACTGCGTATCACTGTCTACTGCTGAAGCTGAGTACATTGCTGTTGGTTCTTGCTGTGCTAAATTGTTATGGATGAAGCAAACTCTCAAGGACTACGGCGTCAACGTGAAGAATGTGCCTCTCCTCTGTGACAATGAGAGTGCCATCAAGATTGCTCACAACCCAGTTTAGCACTCGAAGACAAAGCACATTCAGATTCGTCATCATTTTCTTCGCGATCATGTGTTGAAGGGCGATATTTCTTTTGAGCATGTGAAGACTGAAGACCAGCTAGCCGATATCTTCACAAAGCCCTTGGATGAGAAGAGATTTAGCAAGTTGCGGTGTGAGCTAAATATCTTAGAATCTTTGAATGTTCTTTGAAAAGGACACTCATCCTAACACTTATGCAAAATTGATGACTTAGATGTGCAATACATGAAGAAACGTTTTTCTTCAATCAATGAAGAATAACACTCTAAGTGTGAAGAAATTAATGAAGAATTTGATTCTCAGAACACTACGACAATTGTACGCGGTGTCTGAAATCATCATTCTTATACGGTGGGTCACGCCACCACTAAAGTTGAAAATCTTCAATTTGAGTTTTTCCTCAGTTGTGAAATTCCTCAGTTCTTCAAATTCTTCAACTTTGCAAAATCTTCACTGTTTCCATCGTTTTTCTTCATTTGACTATATATATGTGAGTTTATGTCCTCTACAGCATTCACTTATGGCTAATTCTTCAAGTTGTGTTTTCTGTTTAGTGAATGTGATCGGACCCTTCCCCCTCTATGCTATACTCAACCCAATCTATTCACAAATTCTTCATGTGCGTTCTATTTGAAACTCGTTCAAAATCTTCATGTGTCCTTGTCAGCTGAAGAATTTGCGAACGAAACTTTTAACTTATCTTATCCAAATTTTCGGCTTTGCCGCTCAAGCCGTTCCGCATCCCACGATATACTTATCTATTCACCCACGATCTAACACGATCTCCACTTCTCAGTACGTGGGTGACACATGTCATGCGAATGAGAAGGGTTAGGGGCAAGTTCGTCCAAAATCTTCGGGCAAACAGTTTTTCACCGTGGCTATAAATACCCCCTCTCCCCTTCCTCACTTCCTTTACTCCGCTCGACCTCTCTCCCGCTCGAGCTTCTCAAACCCTAGCGCCGCCGCTACTCCATCATCGCCGGTGAGGAAGAGCTTCACTGCCTCGACCTCGTCGCCGACGTACTCGCGCCGGCCGTGGAAATCTTCACTCCGCCGCCGCCGTAGCCGTCTTCCTCCGCGGAGTTAGGGCGTGGAAGATCTGCACAGCCGAACTTCACTTCTCCATCTCACTGTTCGTCGTGTTCTTCTGTAACGCCCCGGACACACCCGCCGGTGGTCGTTACTCCTGGCGGGATCTAGACTGGCCCCACAGATCAATACTAGTCTTTTCTGCGCACTTTGTCCTCACTCGTGCGCACCCGGGAGCAACTTCCCGGTCGGTCACCCATCCTGACACTACTCCAAGCTGAGCACGCTTAACTTTGGAGTTCTGTCCGAATGGGCTCCCGGAAAAGAAGGAATTCCTTATTGATATGAGTAGTCTATCATCCCTAATAAGCCAGGCTATCACATACACCCCCACTCAGAGGAACCGACGTCCTCGTCGGGCCACAGGAACGTTCCCTCTTGGCACAAACGTCTGTGCTTCCAGTCCGGTACATGTGCCATGTCGGGTGCCACGACGGGTCACAAACGTCATGAACAACATGACCATGCACCTGTCCGCAACCATCCGTGTAACCGCGAGGGTCGGCTCTGATACCAACTTGTAACGCCCCGGACACACCCGCCGGTGGTCGTTACTCCTGGCGGGATCTAGACTGGCCCCACAGATCAATACTAGTCTTTTCTGCGCACTTTGTCCTCACTCGTGCGCACCCGGGAGCAACTTCCCGGTCGGTCACCCATCCTGACACTACTCCAAGCTGAGCACGCTTAACTTTGGAGATCTGTCCGAATGGGCTCCCGGAAAAGAAGGAATTCCTTATTGATATGAGTAGTCTATCATCCCTAATAAGCCAGGCTATCACATCTTCGTTCAGGGTAATTAAAAGTTACTTTTATTGCCCTCTTCGATTCAAATGATTTCTTCAAAATCCTCAAAAGTGTTTTTCTTCATATCCTCACACACTAAACACCTCACATGTCATCTGTTCTTGATTCCTTTCTCTAAGCATCATTTTTCTTCAAGATTTCTCAATTGTGTGGATCTTCGATCTATACAACTCTGAAACGTAAGACAAAGAACGCTTAGTGAAATTATTCAAGACTCATCTGGTCAAATTCCTCAAACTTGTTCTTTTTGAAAAACCTTCTAAGAACGCATATGACCTCTCCAAATTCCTCGCAACTATACTCTGTTCACAGGTACTCATGTCCGCTGCTGAATCACTAGGTTCTCATCAACTTAACTCATTTGCAGCGTTCCTTGAAGAAAAGTTGCATACTTCTTCAGAGAATTCGATTGTTCAAATTCCTCAACTGAAGAAAATGGCTGACGGAAAGAAGCCACAGAAAGGAGGAAAGAGGCCTGAAATCGACACTGCCTTTGAGCTCCCTGATGATATATACAAAGACTATTGTACTCCTGATGAGGCCAAGCTTGGTAAGGAGAACAAAAATCAGCGCAAGGTGCGCATCCAGAGGATAGAAAGGAGATGGGCAAGAGAATGAAGGGAGTACAGGTATGTAACTCCAAAGTACATGAAGAAATTCGCACTCAACCCTCCATGCCCAAGACCTCCATTGGCACCTGGCCAAGAAGAAGATCCCACCAGCCTCAAGCGCGGTGAGGACTATCCTGATGTATGGGCCTAGCGCCAGGCCAAGTTGGCTAGACAAGCCAAAGAAGCAGTGAGGAAATTCAATGAAGACTCTGCTGCTGCTACTGCTGAGGCCTTTGTCAAGCCGAAGAAATCTATGACAAAGAAGCCTGCACGTAAGCCAAGTGCTTCACCTACAGTGCCCTCAAGGCCAAGTTCCTCAGCAATGCCCTCATGACCAGAATCTTCAAAGCCCTCAAGGCCAATTCCTCATGCTGCTCCTGCTCCACCAAAGTCCTCAGTTGCTCCGACAAAGTCCTCAACACCTGTGCATCTTGTCACGTGCCAAAGGACAACTGGCATCTCTATTGCCTCAGGAGCCTCTGCAAGTTCCTCAGCTGCACCAAATTCCTCAACATGACCATCTCTGCTGAAGACAAAGGTCACTACTGGACGAGGTCCTCGCCCTACTCCTCAGAAGAAGCAGGTCACCTTCCAAGTGCCGTCTGAAGAAGACGAAGCTGATGATGAATAACTTGCTGAGATCATCAGAGATAGGCAAGTCAGGGCCGCTAGATCCAAAGGCACAAATGTGCCACTTCTTTTGGATCCAAGGTTGATCCTCGACTATATTGATATCTGGCACAAGGACCCAAACACTCCTATGCCTGATTTCAATTTGACTCCTGGACAAAGTCACATGCCGACCCATTTCATCCAAGAAGAAAAATGGAAATATGAGAAGGCCAGGCAGATCAAGAAAGCACAATATAGGAAAGAGAAGTTTCTGAAGAACAACGTTGTCTCAATGACAACTGATGAACTTGTAAAAATACAGTCTGAAATCAAATCCCTCAGCGATGACTTCAATGCTTACTATGCTGATTGGCAAGGAGCCAAAGTCAGGTTTGTTAAACTGACTGAGAAGTTCACCTCAAATGTTGCAGCCCCATAGCAATAAGAAATTCCTCAGGCTGAAGCATCTGCCCAACCAACTGAAGAACATGCCAGCACCGCTGATGACTTTCAGGCTGCTGAAGAAAATGTGAGTTCCAGGGCTGATGACTGCATTCCAGCCGCTGAAGAAATTGCCAGGGCATCCACTAGTGGTGCGCCTGAAGAAAGTGAAGAAGTCAGGGCAACTGCATCAGTTGTGCCTGAAGAAAATCAACCAGATTCCTCTGCTCCTCCTGCGCCTACCCCAACTCCAATCCTTCCATCTGCATCAGATGTGAAGAAGACCAAGGCTGCAGAGCGTGCATCTGTGAAGAAAAGGAAAGCATCAGTCACTTCAGATTCTTCAGCTCCGAAGAAGATGAAGCCTTTGACCAGTTCGTTTGCAAATCCCATTGATGTTGTTCCGGTCTCAACCATGCCATCAAAGGAAATCGTACCTTTCAATGAAGAATATGTGATCCCTAGCGGATCTGATGAAGAAAATCCTTCTGCTGCTTTGACAGAGCAGATGGATGAACAAATTGAGGTGGATATGATCCCTTCAACACCAATCGTTTCCTCGCCTATGCCTCAGTTCACAGCTGAAGAGGCTGGCGTTGAAGAAATGGAAGATAAAGATGTGGACATTGGATGCACCACTCCAGTGATGAATGATGATTTTTTGGGAAAGTCAGCATCCCAACTCTCCACTCTTCACACCTTTACAGCAAATTCCTCAGTCCCCTGCACCAATCGTTCAAATGGGCTCTGAAGAAACTCACCCCACTTCGTCAGTACATGAAGAAATTCCAGCCACTAGTGCTGAAGAAACTGCTGCTGTTGAACATCTGAAGACGCGGACTGCCACTAAAGAGGAACCAGAAATTCCTCAGCCTGAAGAACCTGAGATTGCAATTCCTGAGGTTGTGATGCAACTCACTGACACTCCTCTGCCCAAGCCAAAGGATCCATTCTCAAGGAAGCAAAAATTCAAGGCTGAAGATTTCTTCAGCGAGCATGTATTCTTCATTGACTACAACCCCTATGACTCTGCTCGCATAATGAAGAGGTGTTTCTGGATGGCCAGCCAGGCTAATTTCTATTCCTCAGTGCTGTTCAACAAAGACAAAGTCTTCGATCATGCGCACATTCCTCACGTGGATATGGAATCTCTGCCGTGCTTCGAGCCAGTCCTCACGACGCTGGACTGCTAAATTTCTGCACTGACATCTTTGATTGGAATGAAGAACTCATTCTTCAAATTTATGCAACGCTGCACATCACCGGAGATTCTGAAGATGTGAATTCATGGGTGCTAGACTGGATGTCTAAAAACACGCACTATAAGGCACCAGCTACTGAATTGCTTCGTGCCTTACCACTCAGTCCTCCACTTGAAGCTGCTCGTTGCGTCTACAGTGAACCCGAGCTTACAAATCACTACATGCAAGTTCTGATGAAGCCTTTGAAGCCAGGTCAGGCCCCACGAACCAAATTCCTCATGAAGGAATTACTATATGTGCCTCGGACTGTCTATCGCATTTTGACGAAGACGTTGAGTCCAATCAAGGGCCACGAATCGAATGAAGAAGAAGTCGTTGGCATCATGAAGAATCTGCTTTTCAGTATCATTCATGGCGTTCCTGTCAACTTCCATGATTTCTTCATGAGGACTCTGTCCAATATCACTATGTCACCATTTGAGCTGAAGCCTTATGCACCTTGGATTATGAGATTCATCAGAACAAGGTCTTCACTCAACTATAAAGCTGATACACTGAACCATTGTAGCTATTTGCCTCCGATTGAAGTCCTCAAACGGACATATTCCTCAGCTGATGACAAGGGCAAGGCCGCTGCTGTTATAGATGAACGCGTTCGTCCATTGGATGGTCAATTTCGCAAGACTGCATCCTACTCAACCAATGATGACTCTGCCACCCATGACTCTGCCGCCAACACAGCCAAGCAAAATCCTCAAGGCACAGCACCCAGGGTGATGACTGATCGTGAGCTTCTCCTCAGTCTTCATCAGAAGGTTGATCGCAATCATAAATGGGTCAAGCGACAGTTTGGTTCAATTCTTCACAACATAACCTCAACCCACAATGCAGTGAAGAAAAACCACTACTACCTCCATGAAACCTTCAACCGTACCTGGGCTGTTTTGTCTCATGTCTATAGAGAAGAAGATCTGAAGAAAATGGGTCTCAAGGAAGACTTTGACTGGTCTGCACCTCCACCGAAGAAATACAAGAAGGTCAAGGTTCCTTACTTGGTGGCCAGCTCCTATTCTTCATCGCGCGACACCGATGAGCATGAATACTTGGACGACACTGCGGCAGGCCCAACATCAACAACCGACCCCAACAACACTGACGCTCCTTCATCAACTTGATATTCTTCAGGGGCGTTAGTCCTCAATTTCGATCCTTTTGGTCATTCGATGATAAAGGGGGAGAAATTTGAGTTAGTCTTCAAGCGGGTCTATTATATGGGCGTTTTTTTGCTAAGTTACAACCCTCGTTCTTCTGATGACTTTGCTGGATCGAGTTGTAAACTTAAACCCGATGGTGCTCTGATACTCTTGATGTGTTATTCTGCATGCTTATTCCTCGTTAATATTATTGCACACATGCTGAATTTCATCAGTCACCATATTTCATCATGCATTTCAAATTCTTCACATTATATGTCAAATGCGTGTATGAATTACAAGATATAGGGGGAGATCTCCATGATTCAACTCTTCATGTGTGCATTGCTTCAAAAGCAAATTCCTCACTATGCACATCTTCAGGGGGAGTTCTTCTATATCTTGCAATCAAATTCCTCAGTATCAGTATTTACACTTCATATGTTTATCCCCGTTGAAAACTTAACCTATATTGTCATCAATCACCAAAAAGGGGGATATTGTAAGTGCATCTAGTGCCCCTTAGTAATTTTGGTGTATTGAAGACTTATAGGTTAAGGGACTAATGTGTTTATGAGTGTACACAGGTCTATAAGTCTATGAGGAGTTTGATATTTACAGAGAAAGTCGACCCCTAAAAATGAA
>LR880972.1:236496672-236510202 GCA_904067115.1 Aegilops sharonensis
GTGAGTGTTAGCAATTGTGAAAGACTAAATGATAGTTGAGTATGTGGAGTTTGCTAAATCAAAGCTCTGGCATAGACTCTTCCTGAAAATAAGATGAATTGTAATTGTTTGATGACTGATAACACGGTTTGTTAGTTTTCAAGAAAGTTTATGATCTATACTTTAAACATGTGAATAGCTTGTTACTTGATCATGAGAAGCTTTATGAGATGAGCTACTGTTATGATATATAATCATGCTAGAAAAGGTGATTGAAATTATCATTGATCAAACTTGTACACATGCTAGCATACACACTTCATAAATTCTTTCTTTTATCATTTACCTACTCAAGGACGAGCAGGAATTAAGCTTGGGGATGCTGATATGTCTCCAACGTATCTATTATTTATGAAGTATTCATGCTATTATATTATCTGTTTGGGATGTTTATGGGCTTTATTAAATACTTTTATATTATTTTTGGGACTAACCTATTAACCCAGAGCCCGGTGCCAGTTCCTGTTTTTTTCCCTTGTTTTAGTGTTTCGCAGAAAAGGAATATCAAACGGAGTCCAAACAGAATGAAACCTTCGGGAGCGTGATTTTTGGAACGAACTTGATCCAGGAGACTTGGAGTTGAAGTCAAGGAAGCTTCGAGGTGGCCACGAGGTAGGGAGGCATGCCCCCCATCCTCGTGGGCCCCTCGTGGCTCCCCTGACCGACTTGTTTCGCCTATATATATCCATATAGCCTAAAAACATCGGAGAGCAGAATAGATCGGGAGTTCCGCCGCCGCAAGCCTTTGTAGCCACCAAAAACCAATCGGGACCCTGTACCATCACCCTGTCGGAGGGGGGAACCCTCACAGGTGCCCATCTTCATCATCCCGGCGCTCTCCATGACGAGGAGGGAGCACTACAAAAAAATACACTTCCGTGATGATACGTGTTTGTCACAGTAGGTCGCGTTTTTTGTCATGCATGTACATCCATGACAAATTTATGACAAAATCAAGATAGTCATACCTGTGCTGTCGTAGAAGTGTTCCATGACATTACCAAAATTATCATCACGGAAGTCTCCACTTCCATGACGATAAATCGCGCGTCACAGAAGTGCTTTCGTCAAGGGCATCCACCGTAACGGATTGCCGTTAAGCTATCGGGTCGGGTTTTGGATCCGATAACCCGTTAACAGCCCCGACCAATGGGGATTTTCCACGTGTAAAATCATCATTGGCTGGAGGAAACACGTGTCGACTCATCGTTGGGACAGATGTCATCCACTCATTGGACATAAGGCGCCTATGATACATCGACACGTGGCAGGCCCAACAGAGGCCCATTCCCGTGAAAAGGCCGACATGTTTGACTTGGTAAAAAGGTGGCGGGCCGGCCCATGGAAAGCCTGTTAACGGCCTGTTCGCATATAGCCCATTTACGACCCGCTAACCCAAGGCCCGTTACGCCCTATCCGAATTAGGCCTAGTAGCGTCATCTGGGCCATCCAATATGATTCCAGCCCGTTTTCACTTCTGGCCCATGTATGGACCATGACGTCTTTCGGCCCATATGAGGCCCTATGTAACTCTTGGCCTATTAACGGCCCGTGGTGAAATTGGCCCGCAATGAACAGTGTATCACTTTACACCCATTAACGGTCCGTGGTGAAACTGGCCCATAATGAACAGTGTATCACTTTATACCCATTAAGGGCTCGTTATTCAGTTGGGCCGTTTCCAGCAAATGTTATCTTTCAGCCTTCTCAGAGCCCATTTATTCTTGGGCTCATTTCCAGCATTCGTTTACTTATGGCCCGTTACTGTCATTTTCTGCTTGTGGGCCAAATTCAGCCCGTGGTTACATCGGCCCGTTTATGGTCCATTAATACATTGGGCCATTTTCATAGCGTCATCAAATACGGCCTATTAACGATGGCCCGTTATGGTCATACGGCCCGTATAAGGCCCATTGATGATACGGCCCGTAGAAGCACCATTGTTTCTACGGCCCATAGAAGGCCCATTGTTTTTACGGCCCGTAGAAGGCCCATTGTTTCTACGGCCCGTAGAAGGTCTACTGTTTCTACGGCCCGTAGAAGGCCCACTGTTTCTACGGCCCGTAGGAGGCCCAGTGTCACTATAGTCAATATTAGCCCATGGTAATTGTGGCCTAGTTTTAAAAAGAACTGCACTGACTACTAGCAAACAAATAAACAAGACAACAAGGAAATAAATAAGCAAGCAACTTATGCTAGGCTATCACGGCTGTTACACATATTACATCCACTGGGCATCAAAGTTCGCCACCAGTGCAAATATAGGGAACAAAGCAGCATATCATATACACTGGTTGTCAAAGTTGGTGACCAGCGCAAATAAACGCCGCAGCAAAACAAATCCAGAACTGAACCCACTTCAGAAGATCTCAATAAACAATCTCCTGGGTACCCATAATGCTGTCAAGATGCTTAGCAAGCTTATTAACTTTCTCTTGTTTGGCGCTTAAATCCTCCAGCGCTTGCTGTTGCACCAGAAAATATGCATCTGAATTCTGCAGGGGCTTCCTCAGTCCTTCAGCTTCTTGTCACAGCACATCTGATCGATGTCTTTCAACTTGAAGTTGAGACTCAAGAAGATGAACTGATTCAGGCAGCGAGTTCGAAGAGCTTGTGCCAGCAGTAGTGGCCAGTAACTCGAACACTACATCAAGACAGGACTTTTGGGTTCCCTCACTGTCGTCAAGATAGTTTTTATCAGCTTTCTTGGAGATCAACAGGGATGTCTCACTATCTTGAACCTTATCTACATTACTTCCTTTACCATTGGATAACGCGGTACTGTTCTCCAATATTTTGTCCACATTCTAAAAGAGAAACAAGCAGACACATCACATGTTTACCATGTTGTATATGAAACTCATTTTGGTAAATGAGTTTAGTAGTAAAGTGGAAAGGATAACAACATGAAACAAAGATATATCTATGTACCATGGTCACTTTATGGTCTATATCATTCTAGTCTTTGTTGCCAAATCAAGATAGAGACACAGTTCAAATAATACTTGTTCAAGACAAAGCAGAATAGACAGAATATAAGTGTGGGTAACTATAGAGCAATAACAACACTTGTAATGTGCATGACATGAGAACATAACTGTTTATTCAATTGAAACTAAAATCAACATAGAGCAGGTTACAACAGCAAACCAGTTAAAGACACAGGTTTAAAACATACCTGTTGCGCCATTGGAGTTTCAATTCCATCCTTCAAATTTCAAAATAGTTGGTATGAGTAAATACAGTAATGCAAGAGAAAAGGAGTATGAACCATAGCTACAGAACCTGACCTGAGAACAAATCTTCTTCTCCTTTAAGCGTTCTCTGTCCAAAAGGGATTCGGAGTGGTGGTCCTCGTGCTTTGGGCACTGCAGTTCCCTTACTAACCGCTCGTGTTTGGGTACTCTATGGTGGAGACGACGTTGTGTCAACTAGAACTGGGTTACTATCTGCCGGGGTTGGGGTTAGAAGGGGTGTAGCTGGTTCTCTGTCCAACTAGGTAGGGGTACAATCTGCGAGAGTCTAGGTTATGTGTGGTGGATCTGGTCCTTGGGCAAGTACAACCGTGGTTCTATCTGCATCAACTGGTAGCACTATCTTTTCTGAAGACCGTGTTGTTACTCCCTTAGATACTGCCATCACGCTCCCCAATTCAAATGGCTGATAAACAAGAAAAGTAATTGAAAGTATAGACATTGTATGATAGACAGGTGAAATGGATAGTAGGGAATAAAAGAGGGCATGAAATAATTCATATTTATGTTGTCTAACCAAACAGGATAGCATGACACAATTTCACTTATATGATGGCTAACTAAACAGGATAGCATGACACAATTTCACATTATGATGGCTAACTAAAAAAGATGGAAAGACATAGTTCAAAATATGAGACTATGTGTCGGGGAAGCTGATCGAGTCCCACGAACACCTATGGGACCTGGCGGACCGAGTCCCTTGTGGTTCGATGGGGGGCGGAGATTGCACAAAGAGTGGATCGAGGCGATGCACACGAGCAGTTTACCCAGCTTCGGAGCTCTCCGGAGAGATAATACTCCTACTGCTGCTTCGTTGATTATATTGTGTTCTTGCTAGGGAGCAATGGGAGCTACAAAACCTAGCCTGAGTGAGTGTGGTCTCGAATGAGTCGAACGAACCGAACGGAGCCGAACCCCTTCTACGTTGCGCATGGGCCTCCTTTATAGGCTCAAGGGGTCACCACAGGTGACAAGTAGACATGGGTAAAACAGGAAAAACAGCAGTTGGTACACCGCCTTGTACAGTGTACAATGAACTATACCTAACTCTGACGGCAAGGGACAAGATTAATAAATGCCCGTCCCTGTCGCCTAAACAGTGCAACAGGGACCGTCAAGTGCACCATCGTTTGCCACGATGGTAAGCTTGTCAGCGCCGCTTATCGCTGCTCCCCGCTGGCTGCACAGCTCTTTGACACACGTGCCTGGAGTAGCCCCACGGCGACACGTTGGCGGATGAGCTGGAGCGGAGATGAAGAGAGGTTGCCTGCCGCGGCAAGCGCCTTGCCGCGGCTGAATCCTTCTCGCGCTTGGGAGCTTGTCGCTCACCAAGCCTTCCCAGCAAGCTCCTCTTGCCGGGGTCTTGTTTCGTTCGTGCCTTGAGTGGCCTTCCCGGCAAGCTCCTCTTGCCGGGGCCTTGAATACTTTGTTCTTGAATGGCTCCAAAGGAGCCGCGGAGGACCTTGGCGGTCACTAGGCCAGCCCTGCCACGGGGTGCTGCGACTGCCCGTGCACGAGTTAGGGATACTAGGGTACCCCTACTCTAGTACACCGACAGGAGCCCCCGGGCCTGGGCCACACACGGCGCCGAGCTCTGTTGGGCCAGGCCCAAAACAGTGCACGGGCACGCGTGGCCTATATCGCGCAGTTATTCGCCTCGGACCCACCACGTCTCCCACGAATGGCACACCCCAGACGTGGCGTCGTGGGAGAGATCGTGGGGGCTTTCTTTAATGGGTAAAGCGGAACGCCCGCCCCCTCTCCCTCCTTATAAGCAGGGGAAACAGGGGCAGGACACCCACTTGCCATTGCTGTCACATCAAAAACCACCGCCGCTCCCCCCTTCTTCTCAAATCCGAAGAGAGCGACGCCCCGCCCCCCCCCATTTCCACCGGCGCCACCAACGCTGTCGGACTCCTCCACCACCTCCGCCATGGGCCCGAAGGCCGACAAGGGGAAAGGCGTGAAGTCGGCCGAGGCGCAGCGGCTCGCGGCGCTGCGGAAGGAGCGGGTCACCTTCGACCCGCTGCTCGACGCAAAGGAGCTGCGGGAGCTGTACTACCTCTTCTGGTCGACGGAGACGCGGGCGCACCCGCGTACGAGGGTGATCTCCGCCGCCACATCCGAGAAGGTTTCCGTCGGGTATCCCTTCTTCGCGCTTTTCTTCTACTGCGGGCTCTGCCCGCCTTTTTCCGAATTCTTTTGCGACATCATGAACACATACGGCCTCCGCCTCCTTGATTTCACCCCCAACGCCGTCCTCACCATGGCGGTTTTCGCACACCTCTGCGAGAACTTTATCGGAGTCCACCCAAATGTAGCCCTCTTCCGCCACTACTTCATGCCCCGTGTTGAGAGAGGAGAGCCGCTTGCCGGAGGGATTGCTTGGATCTCCAGGATCGGCAAGAAAGAAGCGTACCTAGAAGGAGAGCTTCGCAGCAAGTGGGAGGAGTGGAGAGCCGATTGGTGTTGGATTATAGAGGAGGACCCACAGCCTTTCACTGCCCTGCGCCAACATCCCATAGTGCGCGGCAACGATTGGAGCAACTTGGCGCCGGAGGATGCCAAGTTGAAGATTGCCGTGACCCGGATCTTGCGCCTTAGGCATGCCGGGCTTACTGTAGGTGCTGTTGGCGCGGATTTCCTTCGCCGCCGCATTGCGCCCTTGCAGGAGAGGGGAAGGCCTGCTTGGGAATTCCAAAACGCGACGGACATCATGAGGCTGCGTCCGGGCCTCAATTGGAACTTCACCGTCTTGGAGCTGGATGCGATGCTGCTGGAACTGTTCAAGCCTGACCCAGATTGGCCCGAGTGGTTCATGCTGCCGAGGGGGGTCGTGCCTTTGTGCAACAACTCGTCGCTTGACCGCATCCGTGCGATGATGCCGTTGTGCGATTCCCATGGAATCGTTCCAACTTGGCAGGAGCCCGCCGACGACATCGTGTTGCAGTTCTTCGACAACTTGGAAGAAGTGCCGATGCGCGCCGACGAGCAGAGGTGGCTCACCCGCGACACCACCGAGCAAGAGATGGTGCGCATCGCCACAAGGTTGGAGGAGGCGGCAGCAGCTGCTGCCGCTGGCGTGTTTGGGTTCACCGTGGAGGAGGCAGAGGCAGCCGAGGCGGCAAGCCTTGCCGATCGAGAGGAGTTTGCCGGCGAGGAGGAGCAGGCCGAGCCCGACGCTGAGCCGAACGAACCTGCCGGGGGCGGCCCCCTCCGCCTTCGGGTAGCTTGCCGCGGGAGGAGCCCGCGGCCCCGCCAAGAAGGCGCCTCCGCAAGACCGGAGAAGTGGCGGGGCGGCAGACGGGCCAACAGCCATCTCGCCGCGCGCCGCGCTCCACCGCGGCAAGCTCTGTTGCCGCGGGAGCGCCTCACGCCACCAGAGCAACTGGAGCGGGGCCATCGGGGACCACGGCTCCCGCACCCGCCAAGCGTCTGAGGGAGCCCACTCTTCCAGCTCGTCGCATCGGAGGTGGAGCGGAATTCGACTTTTCCGCTCTCAGCTCCGAGGAAGAAGAAGAAGAGTAAGATCTTGTCGCTATACTTATAATTCTTCAAATTGCTGTTTTGTCTTGTATCTGATTTGCTTCACCCTGAACTCTTTCCTTTTTCAGGACGCTGGCTCAGAGAGCGTCAAAGAGAGCCAAAACTCCGGTGGTTGCCATCGAAGACGATCCCCCCGCGGCGACAGGAGGCGCGTCTGAGACTCCCTTGCCGGACCCGGCAAATCTTCTTCAGAGTAGCCCCCAGCACAGCCCCCAGCGTAAGTAATTGGTTTATTTCTTACGGTTAGGTGTGCTTGGGTGCTCCTCCTTTACTGATATCTGGCTTGTTGAATTGTGCAGGAGCAGAGCAGCCTCATCAGGAGGCCCCGGAGGTCACTCCCGAAGTTCTGTCTTTTTCAACTACGCCGCCAAGGGAGAACTCTCCGCCAAGGGAGCACTCTCCGGCAGGGGAGGCCTCTCCGACAAGGGGCAGCGCCGACGACCCTCCAGTGGTGGAGACCGCGGCTACAAATCCCATTGCAGGTAATCTTCTTAAAAATTTCCCTTGGGTTCTTTTTCTTCTGTTCTTCTTTTTGAACATTTGCTTGACTTGTTCTTTCTTTTTCTGATCGTCAGATCCATCTGCCGGAGAGCCGATGGAGATTGAGGTTGCCGGCGAGGAGGACGCGCGCAGCAACAATGACGACGCCGCCAACATGGAGGAGGAGGCCAGCGCCGATGGGTCCGCCGGCGAGGAGGCCGCCAAGGCTGCTGGCGTAGAGGCTGGGGAGGGGTCTGGTGATCATACTGACGACCCAGAGGCCGCAGGAGCGCCAGGTGCTACGCCGACCGCCGATCCCTCCGCCACCGATGCAGCACCCAACTCCGAAGAGCCCCAGCCTGGCGCCTACCTGAAGGCCGGCGACGGTGTCTTCATCAAGCTTCCATGGGCGTCGAGCTCCAGGGCGCCGGTCGAGGGAGAGACCTTCGACGAGGAGCTGCTCGCCTCCGCTGGGCTGTACCTGGTTGACGCGCCAAGCAGCAGCAGTGGCGAGTCTGAGGAAGAGCAGCTGCTGAAGAGGCTGCTGTCGCTCTACCGCGCCCGACAAGCCAAGCTGGAGTCGCGGGAGGCACTTGTCGCGAGGGCGGGAGCTGACATGGAGAAGCGCGCAGAAGAGCTCCGACGCGCCAACAAGGAAACTCTCCGGGACGTAGCAGAAGCGCGGGAGCAACTTGCTGAGGAGTGCACGGCCTTCATCCTGGAGAAGGCCGAGGTCGAGGAGCAGCAAAGGCTTGCCGGCGAAAAGCTCTCTGCGCAAGAAGGTGAGCTGGCGCAGCGGAAGATCAACCTCGACAGCTATGAGGAAGATCTTGCCGCGCGCGAGCAATCAATTGGCGGAGCACTCAAGGAGGCAAAGGACGCCGCCGCAGCTGCCGAGGCCGCCAAGAAGGAATTGGAGACGAGGGTGGCGCAGCTGGAGGCCACCCTTCAGAAGAGCGGCGAGGAGGTCACCGGGCTGAAGCGCGAGCGCGAGAAGGACGCCTATACTCTTGGCGAGTTGCAGGGTCGTTTCGCTAAGAAGATCAAAGAGCTCGACGCCGCCAAGGACTCCAAAGCGGATCTTGAGCTGAAGCTGTCCACCCTGACGGAGACACTGGACGGCGCCAAGGAGCGGGAAGTGGGTTTGCTGGAGAAGATCAAGGCTAATGAGGAGCTGCTGGCGAATGCCACGAACGCCCACAGCACCTTCAAGGAGAACGTGATGCACTGGACAGAGGGCCTTGTGGATACTACCGCCGCCATTGACCAGGAGCTGATGGAGATGGGGATGGTGGATCTCGGGTACTCCACCGACGAGCATCTCCAGCCCAGCGCCAAGCTCAGCCTGTTCTTCAAGAGCGTGTTGACGGCTCTCCAGCGGCTCCGGGAGGAAATCCCAAAGTAGCTGGCCGACGAGTCGCGCCAAATCTGTGCAGGGGCTCTTCAGAAGGTGCTGATGAAGGTGGCCTTCCGTAATCCAGGCGTCAGCTTTGCCAACGTCCTCAAGTCCCTGCCGCCAACTGCTGATGTTGAAGCGCTCAAGGCCCTTGTCGCACCCATTGTGGACAGGGTGAGCGGAGTCAAGAGGGTTGATGGCGACCCCGTAGACTAGGCCGCCAAGTTTATCTTTCCCTTGTCGCTGCAGACCCTGTTCAGGAGAACAATTTATTAGATCTGCGACAAGTCATTTTGTAATATACTCTATCTTAGGCAAACGATCGCAATGTTATTTCCTTTACTCGATTCCTTCCTTTGTATGTTTGTGCCCTACGCTCTTAGGTAACTTGTCGGCGCGGGCACCTTTGCCGCGAGCGCTGAGTGCGGAACATCAGCAGCCTGCTGGCGATGCCGCCTCCGACAAGCAACCTTGTCGCAACTAGTTGCAGCGCACTTAAGTTATTGAGCGGACTCGAAACAAAGTAAGGGTGCGACTAGCTACGAGTTGGTTCCTCCGCGCACAGGTTTTCCATACAAAGTACTATCGTTCGAGGAAGATAACTTAAAAATTTAAAAACTGATTGCTTAAACTTAGCAACTTAGCTTTTCTATCGTTCGCTTCCCGGCAAGGCGATACTTCCTCGAGCGGCACTCGGTGGCCCCACACCATTATCTTACCCTTCCCCCCCGGCTAACTTGTGGGCGGATGAACCTTCCTTTCTTATGAGATGAAAGAAGAGAAAATAAAGTTATGGAGCCTAGTGGCTCGTTATCGCTTACCGGGTGCGGATGCTGTACAAAATGTCAGATAATACATGCAAAATAATGATGAAAGCATGAAATTGACAAGTTGCACGCAATCACACAAGCTTTACTGATGCACAGGGTCTGCGCCCGGCTTTGTACAAAGGATTACATGCAACATCGGCAAGACTTGTACAAAAGGGTGGTTGCCGGAACGGGTTCCTGCAACCGCGCCCTATGGGTAAAACTTACGAAGATGCTCTATATTCCAGGAATTGCTCACCGGAACGCCATCTTCGGTCTCAAGGCGGACAGCGCCAGGCCTAGTGACTCGTTTCACCCGATAAGGGCCTTCCCACTTCGGCGTCAACTTGTTGGAATTCTTGGAGGATTGAACACGCCGAAGAACAAGGTCGCCTTCCTCGAAACTTCTGGCATTAACTTTGCGGCTATGGTAGCGGCACAAAGCTTGCTGGTAACGAGCAGCTCGTACAGCAGCCTGAAGACGATCCTCCTCAAGGAGCAGTGCGTCATCTTGTCGCAGCTGCTCTTGCTCAAGCTCATCATAAGCAAGCACTCGAGGTGACCCGTATACGAGTTCCGTGGGGAGAACTGCCTCTGCTCCATAGACTAGAGCGAAAGGTGTCTGGCCAGTGGCTCGATTTGGCGTCGTCCTGATCGACCAAAGAACCACCGGCAGCTCCTCAATCCAGTTTCTTCCGCACTTGCGCAGCCTGTCGAAAGTTCTGGTCTTGAGTCCTCACAACACTTCAGCGTTTGCCCTCTCTGCTTGACCGTTGCTTCTCGGGTGAGCAACAGAAGTAAAGCAGACATTGGCGCCAAGATCTTGGACATACTGCATGAAGGTGCGACTCGTGAATTGGGTGCCGTTGTCGGTGATGATCCGGTTAGGAATCCCGAAACGGCAAACAATTGACCTGAAGAACTTGACTGCTGACTGTGCTGTCACCTTCCTCACTGCTTCCACTTCCGGCCACTTTGTGAACTTGTCGATTGCGACGTACAAGTACTCAAAGCCCCCGACAGCTCGGGGGAAGGGGCCGAGGACGTCGAGCCCCCAGACCGAAAATGGCCAGGATAAAGGGATCGTCTGGAGAGCCTGAGCTGGCTGGTGTATCTTCTTTGAATGGAACTGGCACGCTTCACTCTTGGTTACTTGTGCAGCTGCATCCTGGAGGGCTTCCGGCCAGAAGAAACCTTGCCGGAAAGCTTTGCCGGCAAGTGCTCTTGCGCCAATGTGGTGACCACATATGCCTCCGTGTATCTCTGCCAACAGCTTCTGTCCATCTTCCCGGCAAATACACTTCAATTTCACTCCGTTGAGTCTTCTTCTCTACAGGATGTTGTCAACAAACTGGTACATACTTGAGTGACGGGCTACTCTTTCCGCTTCTTCTTGCTCTTCGGGAAGTTCTCCTGTCTGAAGAAAATGGATGATCTGCTGCGCCCATGTTGGAGCTTGTGGCTCGACAACAAGGACTAAAGGCACATCTGCCGCTGCGGGAACATCAGCTTCCACTGCAAGAACCTGTGGTTCGGCCGGAGCTTGATGATCCCCGGCAAGCTTGCCGGAGCAAAACTTGTCGAGAGCGTCTGCTTCAACGAAGCAAACCCTAGGGCTTGTCGGAGCAGACTGCTCCTCAGCGATATCTGCGTTGATTTTGGGGACCTTTTTGGCGGCGGCTTCAGGAAGCTCTGCCGGAAAGTAGTCACCAGAAACCAACTTCCTCTTCTTGCTTTGTCCGGTTGATGGTGTTACAGTTGGTTGAGTCAGCTTGAGCACAAAAATTCCTGGTTCCACAGGTAACTTGAGTGCAGCACACTTTGACAGGCCATCAGCAATATTATTCTGAGCTCTTGGAACATGTTCCATTTGCAGGCCTTCAAAGTGCTCTTCTAGCTTTCTCACTTCGTCAACGTAGGCTTCCATCAATGGACTCTGATAATCTTTGTTTAGTTGGCGGACGACAAGCTGCGAGTCACCCCTGACGATAAGCTTCTTGATCCCAAGGTCCACTGCAATCCTGAGACCGGCAAGCAAACCTTCATACTCTGCAGTATTATTTGTTGCTTGCTCCTTGGGAAAGTGCATTTGGACTATGTATTTGAGGTGTTCTCCGGTGGGTGCGATAAGCAGCACGCCGGCACCGGCGCCTTGCAGCGAGAAGGCACCATCAAAATACATCAGCGATTCCTTACTTGCTTCCTTAACGGGGATGCTCGTCTCTGGAATTTCTTCATCTTGCGTTGGCGTCCATTCTGCTATAAACTCTGCAAATGCTCTGCTTTGGATAGTTGAAGTGCTTTCAAACTTGAGGCCAAAGCTTGACAGTTCCAGCGCCCACTCGACAATCCCGCCTGTTGCTTCTGGATTTTGCAGTATCCTCTTCAGCGGAAAGCGAGTGACAACTGTTATCTCATGTGCTTGGAAGTAATGGCGCAACTTTCTCGAGGCCATGAGGAGGCCGACAAGCAGTTTCTGCACACCAGAATACCTTGACCTAGCCCCCTGTAGAAGGGAACTGACAAAGTAGACTGGGCGCTGCACCATCCTTTTCTGCATCTTCTCGCAATCCTGCGCAGATCCGTCCTTGTCGGGACCAGAGCTCGACGGCGAAGCCCCCTGCTTGTCGCTGGATGTATCTGCCTCGGTTGCCGGCTCATCATCTGCCTCCCTTTCCGCTACTAACGCAACACTAACCACTTGATTGGTTGCCGCTATATAAAGTAGCAACTTCTCTTGTGGCCTAGGTGCGACAAGTATTGGAGTGGAGGACAGGTACCTCTTCAAGTCCTGCAGCGCAACCTCCGCTTCGGGAGTCCATTTCATTGGACCTGCCTTTTTCAAAATCTTGAAAAATGGCAGGGCGCGCTCAGCTGACCTAGAGATAAACCTGCTGAGAGCAGCCACGCAACCGGCAAGCCTTCTTACATCCTTGACGCGCTTTGGTGCTTCAATCTGTTCAATGGCCTTAATCTTGTCGGGGTTGGCCTCAATTCCCCTCTGAGACACGAAGAACCCGAGAAGCTTGCCGGAGGGAACTCCAAACACGCACTTCTCGGGGTTGAGCTTGAGGTTGATCTTGCGCAGATTTGCAAAGGTCTCATCCAAATCTTGAACCAGAGTTGCTTTGTCTTTGCTCTTGACCACTATGTCATCCATGTAGGCTTCTACATTTCTATGCATTTGCGGCTCAAAAGCGTCATGGACTACTCTTGCAAACGTTGAACCAGCATTCTTCAAACCGAAGGGCATCCGTATGAAGCAGTATGTACCACACGGTGTAATGAATGCGGTTTTCTCTTCATCCTCTTCTGCCATGAAGATCTGATGATATCCTGAATATGCATCAAGAAATGAAAGCAAATCACATCCAGCCGTGGAGTCAACAATCTGGTCGATACGTGGCAGGGGAAATGGGTCTTTGGGACAAGCTTTATTAACATCTGTGAGGTCAATACAAAGTCTCCATTTCCCATTTGCCTTGCGTACAACTACCGGATTGGCCAACCACGTGGGATGGAGCACTCCTCTGACAAGGCCTGCTGCTTCCAGTTTCTTGATCTCTTCTGCTATGAACTCTTGGCGCTCCACTGCCTGTTTCCTAACTTTTTGCTTGACGGGTCGCGCATGAGGACAGACAGCTAGGTGGTGCTCAATTACTTTCCTGGGAACGCCGGGGATGTCAGACGGTTGCCATGCAAACACATCGACATTCGCCTGCAGGAAAGCAACGAGCGCGCTTTCCTATTTAGGGTCAAGCGTGGCACTGATGGTGAAGGTACCACCAGTTCCGTCCTCCTTGACGGGCACCTTCTTGGTCTTCGGTGGAGCTGCCATCATTTTCTTGCACTTGCCGGTGGAGCTCGATGGTGCGTCCTCGACGGTAGCGCAGCACTCCGAAGAAGGGCGCTTGCCGGAGTGGGCATCAGAGCTCTTGCCAGACAAAGTGGTCTTCTTCTTCCCCCCGGGAGCTTCAGCGGCAAGTGATTTGCTATCTGTTGC
>LR880972.1:236510435-236521881 GCA_904067115.1 Aegilops sharonensis
TCAGACGGTTGCCATGCAAACACATCGACATTCGCCTGCAGGAAAGCAACGAGCGCGCTTTCCTATTTAGGGTCAAGCGTGGCACTGATGGTGAAGGTACCACCAGTTCCGTCCTCCTTGACGGGCACCTTCTTGGTCTTCGGTGGAGCTGCCATCATTTTCTTGCACTTGCCGGTGGAGCTCGATGGTGCGTCCTCGACGGTAGCGCAGCACTCCGAAGAAGGGCGCTTGCCGGAGTGGGCATCAGAGCTCTTTCCAGACAAAGTGGTCTTCTTCTTCCCCCCGGGAGCTTCAGCGGCAAGTGATTTGCTATCTGTTGCGGCTGCTGCATCCCGGTAAATCTTGTCGGCGCAGATAAGAGCATCTTTCTTGTCGCCATGAACAGAAATGACACTTATCGGGCCGGGCATCTTGAGCAGATTGTATGCATAATGAGAGGCTGCCATGAACTTCGCGAGTGCTGGACGGCCAAGTATCCCATTGTAGGGCAATGGGAAATCAGCAACGTCGAATGTGACCCTCTCAGTCCTAAAGTTTAGCTCACTGCCAAATGTCACCGGCAATGTGATCTTCCCTTTCGGCTTGCTCCTTCCTGGGTTGATTCCTTGGAAAGTGCCAGTCTCTTCGAGCTCGCTGTCAGGGATTTGAAGCTTCTGGAGCACTGCAGAGGAGATCAGGTTCAAGCCGGCTCCGCCGTCAACCAACATCTTAGTGACCTTGAGGTTGCGGATAGTTGGTGACACCAACATCGGCAAGCACCCGACCACAGTTATGCGATCAGGGTGGTCCTCAATATCAAAGATGATGGGCGTGCTGGACCACTTCAGAGGCCTGCGTGACTCTACGGATGGTTCTGCTGCATTAACCTCCCGCATCCATTGCTTGAGTTGGCGGTGTGAGGTATGCAGAGAAGCACCACCGTCAACGCAGAGAACCTCCGTGGCTTTCTTAAACTCCTGCTCATCAGCTTCATCATCTTCCATGTCTTCATCGTCATCATCGTCTTCATCCTTGTCGCGGCCGCGGGGAGGTCTGTCTCCTTGCCGCTGCTTGGCCTTGCCGCGGCGTCCTCCCCGGCCGGGTCGCTTCTTGCTAGCTGCCACAGCACCTTCCGGGGCCTTCTCCTTGTCTCGCCGCTCGTACTCAGCCTTAGTACTGTTTGTTGGAGCTATCCGGCTTGTCGGCGGCCGCCACAGCTTGGCGATCGGTGTCAGCGGCAACCTCCTTGCCGGAGCCACTAGCTTTGGCCTTCTTGGCGCCACCTCCGTTGCCGGACTTCTCGACAACTAGTACTTCTTTGCTCTTCTTCTTTCTGTTGTTCCGCCGCCGGCTCTTCTTTGCCGGGGCGGTTTCCTCACTATCAGATCCTTCTTCAACATTCTCTCCTGGGAGTCTTCTCCCTTCTTCAGCACGTGCACACTTGTCGGCCAAGGCATACAGTTCACTGACGTCCTTGACTTTGCACATCGCCATCTCCTCCCTCATCCTGCAGTTCCGCACGTTCTCATGAAACGCGCTGATCATCGCGGCAGGGTGGACATCTGGGATGTTGTAGTGCACACGGCTAAATCGCTGAATGAACTTGCGCAGGGACTCTCCTTCCTTCTGGGCGAGCAGGTGAAGGTCACTCTCTTGGCCATGAGGCTTGTGGCCGCCTGTGAAGGCGCCGACAAACTGATGGCACAGATCTGCCCAAGAAGATATGGAACTATCCGGCAAGTGCATGAGCCAAGATCTCACATTGGGCTTCAGTACCAGCGGGAAGTAGTTGGCGAGGATCTTGTCGTCTCGTCCCCCCGCAGCTTGCACCGCAATGGTGTAGATGCTGAGGAACTCCGATGGATGTGTCCTGCCATCATACTTCTCTGGCGCATCTGGCTTGAAGTTTTTCTTGTTGGGCCACTGGAATTGCCGCAGCTCACGGGTGAACGCAGGGCAACCTTCCGCGTACGGCAAGTCACCTGGTTCCCCTGGCGCATGCATGTCAACAGCGGGCCCGGCGCGCTGGTCGGATTGACGCCGCGCTTCTCTTCGGTGCTCGATGCGAGTTCGAGCGTCTTCTTGTTGCCGTTCTTGAAGAACTTGGCGCTGATCACGGCGAGCTCGTGGATCCGATGACGCGGTGGAGTCGCTGTCGAGGTGGATCCGAGGAGCTGGTGATCTTGGCCTTCGGGAAGGGGAGTGCATGGTGGTTGCGCCCCTGCAGGTTTCGTCGCCACCGGCTCGTGCCTTGTCGTCTTGCCGCGGCAAGGACGCAGTTGGTTGCCGCGGAACGTCGCCGTTGGCAAAGCCGATGAGACTCTGGATGGTGGCCCTCCATTCGTCGACCTTGTCGGCCGTTGGAGGGTAGTCTAGAAGCATTTGAGCTCTCGCCAAGGCTTCTGCTGGAGTGGTGGGTGGCAATGGCGTACGGTGCGAGGAACGGGATGTGCTCGGACTTCTAACCAAGTTAGGAGGAGCAGCATCCCATCCAAGCGATCGTACTCCGCTCATACCAGCATGCTGGCGTGCATGCTGGTCTCGAGGGCCTCGGGATCCTCCAACTTGGCCTTGATCCAACGAGCGTATGGTGCTGCGAGCATCATGACGCTGTCGGTCCCGTACCTCCTGAGATGGACGCGACACGTATTCGGATGCCGAAGCCTGCGCCGCCTTGTCCTTGGACCTGGCGGCGTCGTGGGCTCCCTCGACGACTCCCGTTCCTCCGCCAGCGTCTTCCCCACCACTCGTCAGCTCTGGTGGTGGTGGGTTTGACGCGGACGGCTCTGCTGCTGCCGAAGCCTTCTTCTTCGGTGGCATGTTGACAAAGATGATGAAGAAACTGCCGTGTGAACGCCGGATCAGGTTCACACAGCCTCGACGCCCCCTATCTGGCGCGCCAAAGATGTCGGGGAAGCTGATCGAGTCCCACTAACACCTATGGGACCTGGCGGACCGAGCCCCTTGTGGTTCGATGGGGGGCGGAGATTGCACAAAGAGCGGATCGAGGCGATGCACACGAGCAGTTTACCCAGCTTCGGAGCTCTCCGGAGAGATAATACTCCTACTGCTGCTTGGTTGATTATATTGTGTTCTTGCTAGGGAGCAATGGGAGCTACAAAACCTAGCCTGAGTGAGTGTGGTCTCGAATGAGTCGAACGAACCGAACGGAGCCGAACCCCTTCTACGTTGCGCATGGGCCTCCTTTTATAGGCTCAAGGGGTCACCACAGGTGGCAAGTAGACAGGGGTAAAACAGGAAAAACAGTAGTTGGTACACCGCCTTGTACAGTGTACAGTGAACTATACCTAACTCTGACGGCAAGGGACAAGATTAATAAATGGCTGTCCCTGTCGCCTAAACAGTGCAACAGGGACCGTCAAGTGCACCATCGTTTGCCATGATGGTAAGCTTGTCAGTGCCGCTTATCGCTGCTCCCCGCTGGCTGCACAGCCCTTTGACACGCGTGCCTGGAGTAGCCCCACGGCGACACGTTGGCGGATGAGCTGGAGCGGAGATGAAGAGAGGTTGCCTGCCGCGGCAAGCGCCTTGCCGCGGCTGAATCCTTGTCGCGCTCGGGAGCTTGTCGCTCGCCAAGCCTTCCCGGCAAGCTCCTCTTGCCGGGGTCTTGTTTCCTTCGTGCCTTGAGTGGCCTTCCCGGCAAGCTCCTCTTGCCGGGGCCTTGAATACTTTGTTCTTGAATGGCTCCAAAGGAGCCGCGGAGGACCTTGGCGGTCACTAGGCCAGCCCTGCCGCGGGGTGCTGCGACTGCCCGTGCACGAGTTAGGGATACTAGGGTACCCCTACTCTAGTACACCGACACTATGTAAACAGGATGACATGACATAACTATATAATGTGTTTATTAAATAGGTTGGCATGCCATAATTCACATACATTCATGGATAGAATGCCATAATTCTAAATATGATGACTGTAAACACTAAACAGGATGAGATGATATAACTATATGATGTCCTTATTAAATGGGTTTCCATGCCATAATTCAGATAGATGATGTGTATGTACTATGTAAACATGATGGCATGATATAATTCAAATATATGATTTATACAGTAAGCAAGTAAGAAGATGTGTCACACCCTGATTTTCATGCCACTACACTTAAGATAACAATCATGATAAAATGTGGTTTGACAAAAACTTTTGAGTGTTTTGGACTTTGCCTTGATTGGTTTGTGTGCTGTTTGCAAGTGCTCTAAAAATCAAATAAATCCTCCAACTCCTATACTTCATCTCCTTGCTCCAAACTCTTGAACCAATGATCATGCCATGTGTATAGGACATAAAAATAATTTCTTACAAAAATAATTGGGCCAAATAGTATTTAAAAAAAATAGTTTTCCAAAAACCCCTGAATTGAGGTTTGCACTACAAGTACTTAATTAAGGGCAGTAAAAATCTTTCCAAAAATATATTTGACTCCTATTAGATATAGGATACCCAGAAACCACAAAAATATAATTTTAAAAGTTATTTACCTATTTTATTTAAAGGCTTTTTCTTTAGGCCAGAAATGGTCTTTTATAGGTTAAAATTATTTTTATGCTTTAAAAATATTTTGTAAAACCTAGGGAAACTCAGTGGACATATATTGTCCATATATAAGAGTTTCAACACATGGTCATGTTCAAAATATTGGTTAAATCCCTCAAAAACCCTTTCTGGATATTTCAAGCTTTTGAAATATTTACAAAGGAAATTTTACAAAGGAAATATTCTCCAAAAATTCCAAGAAAATTCTAGCATGTCACATATGACATGTTTGATGATCTTGACAAGTATCATGTCATGGAGAAGAGTATAACCCCATTAAATCCCCTCAAAACCATTTCTGTCCATTTTGAAGTTTGAGCAACTTTACATTGCCAAACATGTCCAAATGTTCTCAAACCTTGTGAATATGCTCAAATGGTCTAATCATTCATCTAGACCAAATGGCACAAGTTGGAGGAAATTTTATATTGATCAAAGTGCCCCAAAACCCTTCCTGTCCAGAACCAAATTTGAACAACTCTACATTGCCAAGTGTGTCCTTTTGATCTGAATTTTTGTGGACATGTTCAAATCTCCAAGTGATGACACTACACCAAGTGGTGCATCAAGGAGAATGGTTTTGCATGACTAGATCTTGGAAAACACATTTCTGTTGATTTCTAGGGTTTACAAAAGTTGCACTGTCAACTTTGCCAAAATGAGCTTAAATTTGGTAGAACACACTATTTCTAAGTGCCATTCCATCCTGTTAATTATCGTGGCAAGTGGAATTAATTTTCTTGCCCAAACCAACAACAAACACCTTCTGCCATTTTTCCAAAATCATCATTTTGACCTCTTCCACTAATCTCCACGAGCCCAAGTTTTTACCACAGCTGAACCTGATCACCAGCAACCTCCAGTAGCTCCTCCTCTTCCAAAGCTCCATGATTGAGGGGTTAAATACCCCCATTTACATCCCTGGACAACCCCTCTCTCCCTCTTCTTCTACCTCTCTCTTCTCCTAGTGGTTCACCAGGGCATCCAAGGCCACCTCCCCTTTGTTTACTCACCCCACAAAGCACCAGACACTAGTGGAAACGCCCCTGCCAGATAAACAATGCCATGGCATGTAGAGCTCGCGCTCTGGAGCATGATACAGTGCTCTCCGGCACTGTAGCACACCCATTCCAAGGCCTCCCGTTGACCTTGGGCGCCGGAATCGTGTCCCCCAAGGCCGCCTCGGCGTCCACGACACGCAATGCTATCGGGCCCCTCCTCCCTTGCCCTCGTTCTGCCTCCTCGAGCTCACCCGAGCGCGGCCTGGACCGCGCCCATGGTGCACCGGTGCCCCCCCCCCTATATAGAGCCTCCCCCCGAGCACTCCTCGACTCTTCTAGATCCCTTTCTCTCCCGTGCACCTCCCAGACAACATCCCTCTACCCCTAGTGCTCTCCTGCCCTCTCCATGGATGGAGTGCCGCCTCTGACCGTCGCTCGGATTCGGGCACCACGGCCCCTCTCTCTTCTCCCTACCCACACCAGTACTCGCTCACCACCACCACGAAGCCCCCCATCGCCTCCATTCTTCCCGGGACGCCCCTGCGCTCGAAGCCGACAATGGCCGATGCCATCCTCCACTGCGGGCGAAGGCCCGCTCCCCTCCGAGGAAGCTGGCGCCCGTAGTGTGGCCCCCCGGATGCGGCACGTTTGCCCGAGCACTCCGGTGGCTGGATCACCGGAAATGGTGGCCGCTAGCGCCGGCAATTACCGTCGACGTTTCCCCTGCCTTGCCTCCTCTGCTTCGGGCGGGAGGTTGAGCACGACGCCGTGTCGCCCAGCGGGACCCGCCTGTCAACGGCTTGGCGCAGGGCCTGAGCCACTGACGGGTGGGCCTGCCACGTTTAAGTGGACACGGGTCCAGATCGGAGCCGCCTCCCGTGCGAGAAGGCGTAGTATCGGAGTACACCTTCGATGTCGCCTCCTACTCTCGCGTGGCCGAGCCAATGGGCCGGCCCAGTGCGTAGAGGCACTATATTGCGCTCAGCGCGCGCTTTAGGTATAACCTAATTCCTTTTCTTTCTTTTTTTCTGGTAGGATATTAAAATCCATAAACAATTCAAATCAAATCCAAATTTGATGATTCAAAATTTCTAGTAGTTGCTAAAATTATTACCTATCACATGGTTCTATTTTCACATTTTTTCAGAAGCATCTCCTTCACAAATATTTATGAAATCCCCCTTTTTCCATTTCTGTGATAAACTTTAGAAAATCACAAAAGCCCATTTTTTATCCAAATGTCATGATTCAAATTCCTATATACTTGTAAGTTCAAACCTTAGTTTTTGAACATTTTCCCAGTACTTTATCCGCCACATGAAATATTGGCCCATTTCTCCATATATTGCTAACTTTGCAAATTCATAGAAAAACCATTTGAACTCCAAATCCAGTAAAACCAACTCGTAGGTTCTTCTAAAATTATTACTTGTTAAATGGGTGTCTTTGATCATTTTTCAAAATAATATTTCTGTACACTTCTTGCAAATCCACAAATCCCTTGATTCCATCATATCGAAATGTTTAGAAATATCCATAGATCCACTTCCAATGAAATCACATTGGTCATTCCTCATATGACCAGAGGTATCCTAGAAAAGTCGAACTCACATTTTTTAGAGCACTTTTATTTTTGCCTTGTCGTGTTGCTTATTATGGTTGTTCTCGACGATAGTTCACGAAGTAGAAAAAATGCTCGGAGTTTGACCAGAGATATGTGAAGACCTCGAAGACTTTGCTAAAACAGGCAAGCAGCCCTTTGGCCATGTCTATGAAACCCTTTTTATGCACGTCATGTAGCACCATATTGTTGTTGCAACGGAATCATGATGAGGTGGTAACCACTTTGATGGTTTGCCACCGTACTTCCTCGTTGATACTTGCATTGTGCATGACCCTACCTTCTTATGAGGGTTATGCCGGTGGGGGTAGATAGGATGCTAAAGTAGTGCTACACAAAAAGGGATGGGAATATGCATGGTGATGGAGACAAACTATTTTCAAAAGACTTTTCGAAAACCCCATCGGGTGCCACTTATGCCCGGGGGAGATGATGAGTTGGGTAGCCACTTGATGTCGAAGTGCTGTACCGAGGCAAGTGTGTGTGTTGTTTTCAAAACGAATTGGTTTAAGTTGCGACTGTTATTCCAACCTTACATGCGCAACCACTCTACCCTTATATGGGAAAGGGCATTATTGATTACCTAGGCCGATACTAGCTTGGAGCCCGCATTACTAGTGACGGGGGAGAGTTGGTGCTCTCTCTCGGGACGGGGTCGTGCCAGGTAGGGCGGCCATGACTGTTTTCACAGGGCACCAGATACACCGTTGTGTCCCCTCGCGGATGTTACGATCTCGAGTGAGTCTCGTATGATGTACATCGTGAGGATACGGAACAACGAGTGGACTCTTTGTTAGTGTCGTCTAGGGAAACATAATGATCGGGTGCTTACCCCGGGTACTTGAGGTACCGCAGGCCGTGGATGACGCGGAAGTTCACCGGATCTTGTGGGTAAAGTGTGCAACCTCTGCAGAGTGTAAAACTATTCGAATAACCATGTCCACGCTCAAGGTCAGTTGGGTAACCACTCTTGGGCTACGTCCACATGTTTACAAACCAGTGTGTGTGTTTGGATAAGTGGGAAGATCTACTTGGGTCAAGTCAAAGGACTTGACATGATTGAGTTGGGTTGATGCCCACTCTATTTATGTTGATATCTGTAACATGTCCTGATGGTTATTTGAATTCTCCTGATGCACGTCTTACAAGTTGTTGAACATGTCATTGCAATCAAAACTAGCTTTCTGCAAAAATTTACCTATATCATGCATTATTGTATCTTGAACCGAAACATGGGTTTCTTGCGAGTACATTCAAAGTACTCATTGGCTTGCCACTGGTTATTTTATTGGCCAGGCATGAAAGAACAGGATATAATGAAGAGTACCTTGGTGACGAACATGCATGCTAGGACGCTTCCCAGTCAGAATGCCTGTAGGGTTAAGGCAGATGGCATGGGTCCAAGTTGTTATTGAAGATTTCCGCTTCGATGATACACTCAATACTTGACCATAATGGTCCTACTTGTGTAAAACGGTATGTATGGATGTAAGACTCTTGTTATTCAGCTTCTGTGTGTTCAGTGAGCATTGATCTCTGGGATCACTGTACACGTGCGTCGGTGATCTCCACTTATGAGTCGGGGTCCCCACAGAGCTGGTATCAGAGCCATCCTGACTGTAGGAACCCTTAGTTAGCATGGTCGTTAGTTAGGGTAAAACAATTTCCAAAACTACTACTAGTTTTTAAAACTATCTATACTTCTCTTCCCTTCTCAGTTTTTCAAAAACTAAGGTATACTTTCCTTATTGGTCGCTTCCCCTTCAAAACTTTTGGTCGCTAGAACCCTTATGCCCCTGACCACCGGAATCCTTGAAATCCTTGTGGATAGTCTAGAAGGAGGATGCCTTGTCAGACACTCACCCACCTCTTCAGAAGACAAGATTGGTGATGCCACAGCAAGATGATGCCAACAGAAGATATGCCCTCGAGGAATGAGGACATGAAGACCCAGAAGATGGTGACACCCTCGACACTGCCCCAGGATGATGCAACCTTGTCCTATGACGATCAGGGTGTAAGATATGCAAGAGCACGATATACATCATTGATAGAGCATCCATGTCCTTACCATTGTTGTAACGGCGACCACTGGTGGATGAGAACCTCGCCATTTGGTCTGCCTCACTGTAGTGAGCAGGAAAACAATTCTCTTCATCCCCCGCTCTTAGTGTCGATGTTGTCATCAACGTAACCGACATGTTGGACCTCTACTATGCCTTGTTAATGTCCTTACATAAAGGATTACAAACCTGGTACAATCGACCCCTTAGAAAGCAAAAGCGATCATCATGATTAAGAGGACAAGAGAAGACCAAGTCAGTGCCAGCTACGAGGAGCCACCTTCACCCCATCATCACATCGGGCGAGAAGTTGTTGAAGATTCTTCAGGCCAACCCGGATCATTTCATCAAACAACTACAAAAGACATAGCAACACTTGAGGAAAAATCCAGAAGACTGCACGAGACACGGAGCAAAGCATGACTACTGAGTCTGAGAACTCCTAGGTATCGGTGTTCTGGGAACGGGGGTCCCCAGACTTGCCTGCCTGTGGCCTGCGGCGTGGCTCAAAGGGGGGCCCAACACGGCCCGTCTTCATCAACACAAGCTCAAGACCCTCGCGAGGGGCCAAGCCTCGCGGGGCGGACGACAGGGAGCTTCCTCAGGCACGGCCTCGTCAGGCTGGCTCGCGAGGAGGCAGAGAGATCAAGGCGGGGTACCTCACGAGGTGCCCATGACGCAAGCCATGACGACCAAGGGCGCCAGGCGGGCGCCAGCCCGCGCAGTGTCCTCCTTTCCTCTTTGGTGCAAAGGGAGCAAGCGCATGCGAGAGCATCAAGCAAAGGCGTCCATTTCGGTGCAACAAGACCAAGACCAGTCCAACGGCAGGAAGGAAGTCATTGTGGAGCCCAAGCCGGCGTCACCACCAGAGCCTTTGACAGGCGAGGACCAACTTTAGTCAGGATAAGTGTACTAGGTGTTCCCCTTCAAAATGGCCAATTGTTGGCGCCCTTCCCGCTCAATATTTGGGAAGAGGCCCAGGGCCTCTGCCTATATAAGTAGAGCTAGCCACCATAGTAGAGACATCTGATCAGTAGCTGGATGCACCTTGGACAGAGAAAGAGAGAGAGAGAGAGAAGGTGACTAAACTCCCCCTAGCAGTTCATCGCACCGGCCAAGAACAGACCCTCGCGAGGCTGTTCTCCCTTGTATTGTTCATCACCATCAGCCCAAGAGGCAATCCACCACACCACAAACTAGAGTAGGGTATTACACCACAATGGTGGCCCGAACTAGTATAAACCCTGTGTCTCTTGTGCTATTCCTTTCGTAGCTTAGATCTTAGCGAGGCGGCGGGGTGCAGGTAGGTAGAGGGTGAGATTCCGCGTGCACCCCAGTGTTCAAACCTCAAGGGTTTGCCGGAACCCGAAATCTGACATTTGGCACGCCAGGTAGGGGTGCGCCGGGATCCACCTTCCGCCACTTCATGTCCCGTCGCATCGTCATCATCATGTCCGACGACCAGGCGGGCAACCCCGGTACCTGGGCGGCTTGGCCCGCCCATGCAGAGCCGCTCGCCTCGGGCGATCCCATGCCCCAGGCAGCTCGCGGTCCGCAGGGCGCTGCGGGCCGCGGGCGACGCGGACAGGCTTCGACAACCCACACGCCGCGACAGGCGCGGTAGGCAGCAAGGGCCTCCAACCACGCCGCGGCCGCGACGCCGTACACCCGCTGGGAGCAGGCGAACTCGAGGGCCGCGCTCACGGTGGCCCGGGAGCTACTATAGTGCAGGCTGCTGGAAGGCAGCCGCGACGTGCTGCTAGAGCGGGTGGCAGAGCTCCTGGGCTTTGCCGCCTCGGGGGCTCATTGATGAAGTCATGTACCTGGGTCGGGTCATAGACCTTCCCAAAGGTACCCTCCACAAGGACACTCACAAGAGAAGCAGCCTTCCAGTCGACCTGGTAGGCTTCCACTCGACAGATTCAAAGACACTCGACTACGAAGACCCACTCGACCACCAGGAGTCCCAGAGCCACTCGGTATCCAAACGGTCTGTAGTTAAATAGTCTTTATGACCTTAATGACACTTTATGTAAGGCGTTACCAGTAACGCCTAGCTTTAACGCACCTTAAACCCTCTACTACGTGGGCTGGCTGGGGTCCTGGCGCACTCTATATAAGCCACCCCCCTCCACAGGTAGAAGGGTTCGCACCCCTGTAACACATATGCATATAATCCAGTCGACCGCCTCCGGGCTCCGAGACGTAGGGCTATTACTTCCTCC
>LR880972.1:236533176-236546741 GCA_904067115.1 Aegilops sharonensis
CTGCGGAACGGGACTATGTCGAAGATTAACTCCTCGCTTCGGAAATTATCCGGGGATCCGAAGACCACTTCCAGTGTAATTGAGCCTGTACAATTGGCCTCGACACCTGGTATGACGCCTTTGAAGGTTGTCTTTGTAGGTTTAATCCTTGAAGGGTCTATGCCCATCTTGCGCACTGTATCCTGATAAAGCAGGTTCAGGCTACTGCCGCCGTCCATCAGGACTCTCGTGAGTTGAAATCCATCGACGATTGGGTCTAAAACCAATGCAGCGAATCCGCCATGGCAGATACTGGTCGGATGGTCTCTTCGATCGAAAGTGATCGGGCAAGAGGACCATGGGTTGAATTTTGGGGCGACTGGCTCCATCGCGTATACGTCCCTTAGTGCATGCTTCCGCTCCCTCTTGGGAATATGCGTTGCGTATATCATGTTTACCGTCCGAACTTGAGGGGGGAAACCGTTTTGTCCTCTGTTGTTCGGTGGTCGGGTCTCTTCCTCGTCATCGCTGTGTAGCTCCTTGTCACTGTTTTCGGCGATTAATTTGCCTGCCTGCTTGAATACCCAACAATCTCTGTTGGTGTGGTTAGCTGGCTTTTCGGGGGTTCCATGTATTTGACAGGAGCGGTCGAGTATTCGGTCCAAATTGGACGGTCCCGGAGTGGTTCTTTTGAATGGCTTCTACCGTTGACCGGGTTTGGAGCCTCGGAATCCGGCGTTGACTGCCGTATCCTCATTGCTGTCGCCGTTAATGCGGCGTTTGTTTTTGTTTCGACGCAACCTGCCATTGCGGTCCTTGGTATCCGGATTGCCAGCGTTTTTGCTGAGGTTGTTGCTGCGAGCTAGCCAGCTATCCTCTCCCGCACAGAAGCGGGTCATGAGTGATGTGAGGGCTGCCATGGATTTCGACTTCTCCTTTCCTAGGTGCCGGGCCAGCCACTCGTCGCGGATGTTATGTTTGAAGGCAGCGAGGGCCTCTGCATCCGGACAGTCGACGATTTGATTTTTCTTTGTTAAGAACCGTGTCTAGAATTGCCTGGCCGATTCGTCTGGCTGCTGGATTATGTGGCTTAGGTCATCTGCGTCCGGTGGTCGCACATACGTGCCCTGGAAGTTGTCGAGGAATGCGGCTTCCAGGTCTTCCCAGGATCCAATGGACTCTGCGGGCAGGCTGTTAAGCCAATGCCGAGCTGGTCCTTTAAGCTTGAGCGGGAGATATTTGATGGCGTGAAGATCGTCGCCGCGGGCCATATGTATATGGAGGAGATAATCCTCAATCCAAACCACGGGGTCTGTTGTGCCATCGTAGGATTCGATATTAACGGGTTTAAACCCTTCAGGGATTTGATGATCCATTACTTCGTCAGTGAAGCATAGTGGGTGTGCGGCGCCTCTGTATTGAGCAATATCGCTACGTAGCTCGAGAGAGCGTTGTCTGCTGTGCTCGGCCCGGCCGGAGTAGTTGTATCCGGCACGACGGTATTCGTCGTGGGTCTTGGGGCGCCCACGTGATCCATAGATAGATCTGGATTGTCTTTCCTTGTCCTCCAGTATATCTCGCAAATCCGGCGCGTTCCCCCATGGCTTCATGCTTTTTGAGCGATGCCGGGGTACGGTTTTGGTGGAGGGCTTGCACGCCTCTCTGTCGCGGCCACGAGGTGGTCGGTCTGCCGTATTGTGCGCTGGTGATGCAGGTTTGTACACTTCCTCCTCTAATGGGGGGAGCAACTTGCGTTTTGGGTAACTTTTGGAGGGGCGTTCGAGTTCATACTCTTCGGCCGCGAGGACCTCGGTCCATCTGTCGGCCAGTAGGTCTTGATCAGCTTGAAGTTGTTGCTTTTTTTTCTTTAGGCTGTTTGCTGTGGCCATTAGCCTGTGTCTGAAACGCTCTTGTTTGACGGGATCCTTAGGCATGACGAATTCGTCGTCGCCGAGGCTTGCCTCGTCTCCGGAGGGAGGTAAGTAATTGTCATCCTCGACCTCTTCGTCTGCCGCCCTCTCATGAGGGCTTGCTTCTGCCTCCTCCTGCGCTGGATCGTGCTGGAGGGAGTTGTCTTCAGCACTTTCTGGGGTGTTATTATCTCCTGTGCCGGAATCTCCATTCTTGCCGTGGCGGGATTTAGAGCGGCGCCGCTGACGTCGGCGCTTGGGCTATTTCTTTAAGGAATCGGCCTCCGCTGCTTCTTCGCCGTCCCCATCTTTTGGGGTGTCCACCATGTATATGTCGTATGACGAGGTGGTCGTCCAGTGTCCTGTAGGCGCTGGTTCTTGGTGGTCTCCGGCATCGTCGTCCATACCGTCGATGTCTTCGGAGTCGTAGTCGAGTATGTCGGTTAAATCTTCGACGGTGGCTACGAAGTGGGTGGTGGGTGGGCTCTGAATTTCTTCGTCGTCCGCGTCCCAACCATCCTGGCCGTAGTTCGGCCAGGGCTCTCCGGATAGCGAGAGATGCTTCAGCGAATTTATGATATCGCCGAAGGGCGAGTGCTGGAAGATGTCCGCAGCGGTGAATTCCATGATCGGCGCCCAGTCGGTTTCGACTGGCAGGGGCGCAGGAGGTTCGGAGTCCGGCAGGGAGTCCGGCACCTCGGAGTCATGAGCTTTATGCGGGACAAGGTAAGTGTTCGGCTCCATCGCCGTAGGAGTTGCGGCTCCCGAGGCGGTGTCCAGCTATCCGTCCTCGATCCGAGCGATCGGCTCCGGACTATGGGTCGGAGCGGACTCGTGTGCGGCCTCCAAGGTGCTGTCCGGCGGCAGAGTTAGGTCGTGCCCATCGTGACAGCGCGGCATGCTCGGCTGTGGCTCAGATCCATCGAAGATCAAGTCTCCGCGGATATCGGCCGTGAAGTTTAGGCTTCCAAACCTGACCTGACGGCCAGGGGCGTAGCTTTCGATCTGCTCCAGATGGCCAAGTGAGTTGGCCCGCAGCGCGAACCGCCGAATACGAAGATCTGTCCGGGGAGAAAGGTCTCACCCAGGACTGCGTCGTTGTTGATTGAAGAGGCCATCAAGCCTATCGGTGACGACACAGAGGAACTCTCAATGAAAGCACCAATGTCGGTGTCAAAACCGGCGGATCTCGGGTAGGGGGTCCCGAACTGTGCGTCTAGGCGGATGGTAACAGGAGACAAGGGACACGATGTTTTACCCAGGTTCGGGCCCTCTTGATGGAGGTAAAACCCTACGTCCTGCTTGATTGATATTGATATTGTGGATGTTTACAAGAGTGGATCTACCACGAGATCAAGGAGGCTAAACCCTAGAAGCTAGCCTATGGTATGATTGTAAGGGCTGTTGTTCTTCTGTCCTACGGACTAGAGCCATCCGGTTTATATAGACACCAGAGAGGGCTAGGGTTACATAGAGTCGGTTACAATGGTAGGAGATCTACATATCCGTATCGCCAAGCTTGCCTTCCACGCCAAGGAAAGTCCCATCCGGACACGGGGAGAAGTCTTCAATCTTGTATCTTCATAGTCTTGGAGTCCGGTCGATGATGATAGTCCGGCAAATGATAGTTCGGCTGATGATGGTAGTCCGGCTATCCGGACACCCCCTAATCCAGGACTCCCTCAGTCCCCAAGAAGGACAAGTCGTTGCGCATGTGCATCGATTTCAAGCATATCAATCGGGCCTGCCCGAAAGATCATTTCCCTCTTCCTCGCATCGATCAAATAGTCGATTCAACTGCGGGATGCGAGAGGTTGTCTTTTTAGACGCCTATTCCGGGTACCATCAGATCCGTCTGTATGGACCCGATGAGATTAAAACAGCGTTCATCACTCCATTCGGGTGCTTCTGTTATGTCACCATGCCATTCGGTCTCAAGAATGCCGGAGCCACATTTATGAGGATGATTCAGAAGTGTTTGCTCACTCAAATCAGTTGGAATGTGGAAGCATACATGGATGATATAGTGGTCAAGTCACGAAAGGGTTCTGACCTGTTGACTGACCTTGCTGAAACATTTGCCAATCTCAGGAGGTATGATATCAAGCTTAATCCATCAAAGTATACATTTGGAGTTCCTGGTGGAAAGTTACTCGGTTTTCTCGTTTCTGAGCGAGGAATCGATGCTAACCCAGAAAAGGTTGGCACCATACTCCGAATGAAGCGCCCTGTGCGTGTGCACAATGTCCAGAAACTTACTGGATGCTTGGCCGCTTTAAGTCGATTCATCTCTCGCCTCGGTGAAAAGGCATTGCCTCTTTACCGACTGATGAAGAAGTCAGACAAGTTCGAGTGGACTCTACAAGCTGATGCAGCGTTTGCAGAGCTCAAAGCTCTGCTCTCCACCCAGCTGGTGCTTGCTGCTCCAATCAGCAAGGAGCCTTTGCTGCTTTACATTGCAGCCACTGGACAAGTCGTCAGTACCGTACTTATGGTCGAGCGGGAAGAAGAAGGAAAAACCTTCAAAGTTCAGCGCCCAGTTTATTATCTTTCTGAAGTACTGACCCCATCAAAGCAAAGATACCCTCACTATCAGAAGCTTGTTTATGGGATCTATATGACCACGAAGAAGGTTGCTCATTATTTCTCTGATCATTCCATTACAGTCGTCAGCGATGCCCCTTTGTCGGAAATTTTTCATAACAGAGATGCAACTGGTCGAGTGGCAAAATGGGCGATTGAACTTCTTCCCCTTGATATCAAATTCGAGGCAAAGAAAGCCATCAAGTCCCAAGCAATAGCGGATTTCCTCGCCGAGTGGACTGAACAGCAACTTCCGACCCAATTTCACTCGGAACACTGGACTATGTTTCTCGATGGTTCCAAGATGCTGAACGGTTCTGGTGTAGGGGTTGTATTGGTTTCCCCCCGAGGAGATAGGCTCAAGTATGTTCTCCAGATTCACTTTGATTCTTCCAACAACGAAGCAGAATATGAAGCACTCCTGTATGGGTTACGCATGGCCATTTCACTCGGCGTCCGTCGCCTTATGGTCTATGGCGAGTCGGATCTGGTTGTTAATCAAGTGATGAAGGAGTGGGATGTCAGAAGCCTAGCTATGACAGGTTATTGTAATGCAGTGAGAAAGCTGGAGAAGAAATTCGAGGGGTTAGAGCTTCATCATATACCTCGACTGAAAAATCAAGTTGCGGATGATTTGGCAAAGATAGGGTCCAAGAGGGAAGCCATTCCCAGTGATGTATTTTTGGAACACATTCATGCTCCATCAGTGCAGGAGGATCCTTTCACAGAAGAAGCCCCGCAGCAAAAGAGTGCCAATGATCCGACTAAAGTTGAGGTCCCAGCCGTGGTCGACCTGATTATGGAAGTTGTGGTCGTCACTCCCGACTGGACAGTGCCGTACATCGCATATATCCTAAGGAAAGAGCTCCCAGAGAATGAAGAAGAGGCTCGACAGATCGTCCGTCGATACAAGGCCTTTACAGTGATCAAGGGACAATTGTATAGAGAAAGCGCGACTGGAGTCGGCCAGAAGTGTATCACGCCAGAAGAAGGTCAGATAATTCTTGAGGATATCCACTCGGGGACCTGTGGCCATCATGCGTCCTCTCGGACCATCGTGGCTAAAGCATACCGAGCGGGAATTTACTGGCCGAAAGCAAATGAAATGGCAAAAGAAATAGTCGACAAGTGTGAAGGATGTCAGTTCTATTCCAACATATCGCACAAGCTAGCCTCAGCCTTGAAGACCATTCCACTCGTTTGGCTCTTCGCTGTGTGGGGATTGGACATGATTGGACCGTTGAGAACTGGCAGAAGCGGTTTCACCCATTTGCTAGTAGCAGTCGACAAGTTCACCAAGTGGATCGAAGCCAAGCCCATCAAGAACCTCGATGCATGCACTGCTATCAGTTTCATCAGAGAATTGATATTCAGATATGGAGTTCCGCATAGCATCATCACCGACAATGGGTCAAACTTCGATAATGACAAGTTCAAAGCCTTCTGCGCCTCTCAAGGCACGCGGGTCGACTATGCTTCAGTGGCTCATCCTCAGTCGAATGGACATGCAGAACGTGCAAACAGCCTCATTCTCAAAGGGCTAAAACCTCGGCTGATGCGTGATCTCAAACACGCAGCAGGAGCTTGGGTCGACGAACTTCCATCAGTTCTCTGGGGATTGAGGACCACTCCTAATCGGTCGAATGGAAGAACTCCATTCTTCCTGGTCTATGGAGCTGAAGCAGTTCTGCCGAGTGACCTGCTTCACAATGCGCCTCGAGTCGAGCTATACTCTGAAGAAGAAGCGGAACAAGCCCGGCAAGATGCAGTCGACCTCTTGGAAGAGGAGAGAGAGATGGCCTTGATCCGCTGGACTATCTATCAGCAAGACTTGCGCCGATTCCATGCCAGAAATGTGAAGAGTCGAGCCTTCCAAGAGGGAGATTTGGTCCCCCGAGTGGATCAACAGAAACCACACAAGCTTGCTCCCACTTGGGAAGGTTCCTTTATCGTCACAAGAGTCCTCCACAACGGAACATATCATCTCTACAACGTTGATCGCCAGATCGACGAGCCTCGAGCTTGGAACAAGGAGCTGCTTCGCCCCTTTTACACTAAAAAACTCACTCGGTTGAGATGTAATAAAAGTGCTTTTGAAGTTTGTTTATCCAACACAAGAATGTTATAATTTTCCCAGTGATTGTTATTGCTTTTTGTTGAAATTTCCCCCAGTGGGTGGCATAGTCGTGAATCCGATTCGCCTAAGCTTGTAAAAAAAAATCCTTTCCGAGTACGAGCCAGTCTCTCACTCGGGGGCTTAGCTGTGAATCCGCTTCGCCTAAGTTTCCAAAATCCTACCGAGTGGCGAGCCAGGCTCCCACTCGGAGGCTTAGCTACAGTTCAAGTACTCGCCTAAGTATACAAAATCCTACCGAGTGGCGAGCCAGCCTCCCACTCGGAGGCTTAGCTGCAGTTCAAGTACTCGCCTAAGTATACAAAATCCTACCGAGTGGCGAGCCAGCCTCCCACCCGGAGGCTTAGCTGCAGTCCAAGTACTCGCCTAAGTATACAAAATCCTACCGAGTGGCGAGCCAGCCTCCCACTCGGAGGCTTAGCTGCAGTCGAAGTACTCGCCTAAGTATTCAAATCCTACCGGGTGGTGAGCCAGCCTCCCACTCGGGGACTTATAATAGCCCAAGGATTCGCCTTAAAACATCCAAAGTGATAAAAATCCTACCGAGTGGAGAGCAAACCTCCCACTCGGGGGCTTAGCTGCAGCCCAGTGCTCGCCTAAGTAATAGAAATCCTACCGAGTGGAGAGCAAACCTCCCACTCGGGGGCTTAGCTGCAGCCCAGTGCTCGCCTAAGTGATAAAAATCCTACCGAGTGGAGAGCAAACCTCCCACTCAGGGGCTTAGCTGCAGCCCAGTGCTCGCCTAAGTAATAAAAATCCTACCGAGTGGAGAGCAAGCCTCCCACTCGGGGGCTTAGCTGCAGCCCAGTGCTCGCTAAGTAATAAAAATCCTACCGAGTGGAGAGCAAGCCTCCCACTCGGGGGCTTAGCTGCAGCCCAGTGCTCGCTAAGTAATAAAAATCCTACCGAGTGGAGAGCAAGCCTCCCACTCGGGGGCTTAGCTGCAGCCCAGTGCTCGCTAAGTAATAAAAATCCTACCGAGTGGAGAGCAAGCCTCCCACTCGGGGGCTTAGCTGCAGCCCAGTGCTCGCTAAGTAATAAAAATCCTACCGAGTGGAGAGCAAGCCTCCCACTCGGGGGCTTAGCTGCAGCCCAGTGCTCGCTAAGTAATAAAAATCCTACCGAGTGGAGAGCAAGCCTCCCACTCGGGGGCTTAGCTGCAGCCCAGTGCTCGCTAAGTAATAAAAATCCTACCGAGTGGAGAGCAAGCCTCCCACTCGGGGGCTTAGCTGCAGCCCAGTGCTCGCTAAGTAATAAAAATCCTACCGAGTGGAGAGCAAGCCTCCCACTCGGGGGCTTAGCTGCAGCCCAGTGCTCGCTAAGTAATAAAAATCCTACCGAGTGGAGAGCAAGCCTCCCACTCGGGGGCTTAGCTGCAGCCCAGTGCTCGCCTAAGTAATAAAAATCCTACCGAGTGGAGAGCAAACCTCCCACTCGGGGGCTTAGCTGCAGCCCAGTGCTCGCTAAGTAATAAAAATCCTACCGAGTGGAGAGCAAACCTCCCACTCGGGGGCTTAGCTGCAGCCCAGTGCTCGCCTAAGTAATAAAAATCCTACCGAGTGGAGAGCAAACCTCCCACTCGGAGGCTTAGCTGTAGCCCAGTGCTCGCCTAAGTAAGGAATTCATCCCAATCCGCAAGGACGACGAGGTGCAGGTCGACTGCTACCTCCTCCTTCGGAGCTTCGCCACAAGTACAACGTGCGGTCCATCCCAATCCGCAAGGACGACAAGGTGCAGGTCGACTGCAACCTCCTCCTTCGGAGCTTCGCCACAAGTACAACGTGCGGTCCATCCCAATCCACAAGGACGACGAGGTGCAGGTCGACTGCAACCTCCTCCTTCGGAGCTTCGCCACAAGTACAACATGCGGTCCATCCCAATCCGCAAGGACGACGAGGTGGAGGTCGACTGCAACCTCCTCCTTCGGAGCTTCGCCACAAGCACAACATACGGTTCATCCCGATCCGTAAGGACGACAAGGTCAGTCGCAGTCTGTGATCCACCTCTACCTGCAGGATAGATGAAGCACAAGTCGATTGGAATTTCAACGGAATATCTTCCGAATGAGGAATAAAGTTCCCTTGAAGGCAAGCAAAGCATGTTAAAGGAAAAATCAAGTTCGGATAAATGTCCTACGGATCCAAAGGCGCTCAGGCGTTAAGCCTGTTAAAGTTTATCGGTTACAGAAACCACTCGGCATTCCGAGGCAAATTTAAAGTGGGACTTAGAAGTTTTTTACTCCTCCGGCGGAGGACTAGAAGGTGCAACAAACTGGTCGAGGTCGATTCCGTCAGCAATACGGGTAGCAGTAGCGATGAAAGTCTCCATGAAAGATCTGAAGTCGTGCTTCCTGGTATTGGCAACCTTGAGAGACACCAGCTTGTCCTATTGCGCTTCTTTGCAGTGGACACGAACCAGAGATAGAGCAACATCAGCACCACACCTGGCAGATGACTTTTTCCATTCTTGCACTCGACTTGGAATATCATTCAGTCGAGTCATCAAGGATTCAAGATCATTCTGGAGAGTCTGTTCTGGCCAGAGAGTCGAGTCGATCCGCGACACTGCAACTTTTAGCCGAGCAAGATAATCCACCACGCTAGCAACGCGAGACTCCAGTCGGAGCACATTCATAGCAGCTTCGTCCTTCACAGGAGAGTTGATGGGGTCCAAGCTGGTTTCCACTCGACTGGTTTCTTCTTCAAAGTTTTGGCAGAATTCCGAAAACACCACTCAGACTCAAAATAAAGATCATGTGATGAGCCGGTGAGAGCAAGACAGACGGATAAAAGAGATTACCTTCAAGCATGAGAAACAGCTTCTTGGCGAACCCTCCAAGATAAATCTCCAGGTCGTTTCGCTTCCCCGCCAGTTGGCCAACCTTGTCAGACAGAACATTCTTGTCGTTCTTCAGTCGACTGACTTCCTTGTTAGCCGCGTCAAGAGAGACTTTCAGCTTGGCATTTTCATCTTCGAGTTTGTCGACCGAGGCAAGCTTCTCTTCAGCGAGCTTTGTTTTCTCCAAAGCCTCCTTCTGTGCCTCTGCAAGGTCAAGGTCCTTCTTCTTCAAAGTCTCTTCTAGTTTATCGGCAAAGCAACAATGAGAACAGAGTTGAGAATGAGCAGAAAAACAGAGGCACTCGTCAAAAATTCTCACCGGCCATACCTTTTGCTTCATCCTTTGCCTTCTGCAAATTCTCCTGAGCAAGCTTCACATCGAGGTTGAGCTGAATCTGCTTTTTCTCTAACTCAGTATAGCGAGCCACAAGATCGCAAGATTTCTACAAAGAGTCAAGCAACGAAAGACATCAAAGACAGATCACTTCCAAGTGACTAAGGAAAAATAGTAGCATTTCTAAGACTACGGTCGAATAAAAACATTCGACAGTAGTCTCGGGGACTACACCCAGCGGGTGCACTCAGCGTGCCCCCACTGGTTTACCAATTTGGTTCGATCAGTCGACCAAAAGAGGCAAAAAGGTTATGATTCTAAAAACATGGCTAATTGTCAGCGGTCAGCCGCAGTAAAAAAACAGTTCTTTAGACTATAGTCGACTGCACGCAGTCGACCATAGTCTCGCGGACTACACCCAGTGGGTGCACTTAGCGTGCCCCCACCGGTTTTACAGTTCCATTCGACTTGGTCCGTCCAGTTCGAGTGAAGAAGATCACAGCATAAAGACTATAGCCGACTGCACGCAGTCGACCATAGTCTCGGGGACTACACCCAGTGGGTGCACTCAGCGTGCCCCCACAAAAGTTCAAACGACACACACACCCAGTGGGTGTACAGATATGGAAATCTCCAGAAGAAAGCAGTTTCAGATAGTATATCCTAACAAAGCAAGCGACGACTGACTTACTTGGACATTGCTCTGGAGAGCTGAACTGGCATCATAGGCCGCCTGACTAGCCTCTCGAGCCGCTTTCACCTGCACCGTCATGATCCCTGCCTGCGCGTATGGCCTCCTTAGCAGCACTTACTTGGTCTTCCGGGACGTGGTGGGTAGCGAAGAGAGATGGTGGATCAGCAGTCGACGAAGTGGGTTGAGCACTTGTCAGCGGTACAGCGAAAGACAGAGAAGTCCGAGTGGGGTTGCCTCCCTCGGAAATCAGCGTCTCAGGAATCGCCGCGACTTGAGAAGCCTTGCCAGCAAGCGCTTTCTTGTCCTTCCTCTTCCTTAATGGCGCTTCCTCGTCATCGTCGGGGAGATCAATGACGTGAGGCGGAACTACAAGAAAGATTCAGAAGTAAACATGGAAGTCCAATCGACTAAAAGCTCCAGTCGACTAAAAGCGAAACCTCAGAGATCTTACCAAGGTTGGAGGTGGCCGCATCCTCCATTTCCTGATCTTCCTGCTTGGCTGAAGTCTCGGAGGTAGCGGCGCTGTAGATTTCAAGAATCGGCTGATAAGTCATCAAGTCGACCAAAAGTTCACTCATGTTGAACAAGGAAATACAAGGTTCTGTTAGTTACCCGAAGATGGTGGGGATGACCATTCGCATCTTGGGCAGGGCCTTCGCCGGCTTTGATGAGGTCGCTCGAGGTTGCTTTGGCGGTTTCTTAGTCGGCGCGGGAGAAGTTGTCCTAGGTCACTTCGTCGACTGAACGGTGGGCACAACAGCTTTACCACGCCCGGCCGCCGGGTCGTGCTTCAACTTGGACCTTCCCTCTGAGCGAGGAGGATCGACGTATTCCTCCTCTTCCTCCTCCTCCTCTTCATCATCAGAGCCACCATCCTCCTCATCCTCCTCGCCGTTGGACTCCCATTCCTCCGGACTTTCACCTCCACTTCCTTCTTCTTCTTCGACTGTTTCCTGCGCCCCGTTGGGCATCGAGTACATCTCAGTGGTGACCTAGAAGACAACAAAACAAGGTGAAAGTCAGTCGACGAATTGGCATCAAAACAGAATGAATGCAGCAGAATCACAGTCGGAGATAAGTGGTTATACTTTGTCTGGTTGGTAACTCTGGTCGAGTGGTGGAATCCTCCTAGCTCCGCGAGGGTTGTCTTTGTTTCCTGTGATGGCAGTCATCCACTTCTCCAACGTGGCGTCTTCGACCTCCTCTGGATGGACCCGAGTGGTATCGTCCGTACCAGAGTACATCCACATCGAATGACCTCGGTATTGAAGTGGCTGAATACGCCGTCGGAGAAAAACCTCCAGGAGATCCATGCCGGTCACCCCATCGCGAATAAGCTGGACTACACGCTCCATCAGCAACTTTACTTGGGCCTTCTCTTCTGGTAACACCTTCAGGGAAGATGGCTTGTTCACTCGACTCATGGAGAAAGGAGGGAGCCCAGTCAACTGCCCCGGCATCGGCTGGTCTTGCCAGTAAAACCAGGTCGACTGCCACCCTCTAACCGAGTCGGGGAGAGTCATAGCTGGAAAGGCGCTCTTCCCGCTCATCTGGACCCCGAGTCCCCCACACATCTAGATTACTTGGGTCCTCTCGTCATTCGGGCTCGTTTTCTTCACCGTCTGAGAGCGACAGGTGAATATGTGCTTGAAGAGACCCCAATGCAGTCGACAACCCAAGAAATTCTCGCAGAGCGAAACGAAAGCAGCAAGATAGACAATGGAGTTTGGAGTGAAATGGTGGAGTTGTGCTCCAAAAAAGTTCAGAAACCCCCGGAAAAAAGGATTTGGCGGCAGAGAAAACCCCCTATCTATGTGGGTGGCCAGGAGGACGCACTCACCCTCTTTAGGCTGCGGTTGCCACTCCGTGCCCGGAATCCTCGCCGACCCATGGGGGATCAGTCCTTCATTGGCCAGATCGGTGAGATCTTTCTCGGTGATGGTCGACCGGATCCAGTCTCCTTGGACCCAGCCCTGCGGCAGCTTGGACCTCGAAGAGGAGCCGCCTCGACTGGGCGCTCTCCCCTTGGACTTTGCCGCCGCCATCTTCACCCGTTCCAGGGCTGCGGTCTTGTCCTTCACCATGGTCGCCGGCGAGAAAAGTACCGAGCTTCGGCGCTGGACAGACGAAGAGCGCGGCGAGAAGGTTTGGAGGCGGAGAGAGAAGTCTGAGGTCGCACTGTTCAAAATGCCCTGACCAGCGCTTTATATGGGGCCGCTTCTGAGTGGCTGACCGGTAGGCCCAGGCAATCCCGTCGCAATCCCGCAACAGGCGCGCGCACGATACGTGGCAAAAAAGGCGGCACGAAGATCGAGGCGTCATCGTCTTATCCCATCCGAGTGCCGCGGTTTTCTCCGCTTCGCGCGCTTCCCAAAATTCGGATCCCGCGAAATTCGCTAACCGCAGAGCAACTCGTCAGATAACAGATTTTCCTCCGATCGGTCGCTCGGAAATCGTCAGGTTCACAAAGTTCACTCGAAAAATGTGAAGTATGGATCAAGGCGACTGAAAGAGAAGTTGATTCCATCACTAAAAGGTCGTTGATCCAAAATAAGACGCACTCACAACACGAAGAACAGGTCGGAAAACGTGAAGAATGGATCAACTCCTTCCTCACTCAAACCTCGATCCATTCGGGGGCTAATGATGAAGTCATGTACCTGGGGTAGGGTCATAGACCTGCCCAAAGGTACCCTCCACAAGGACACTCACAAGAGAAGCAGCCTTCCAGTCGACCTGGTAGGCTTCCACTCGACAGATTCAAAGACACTCGACTACGAAGACCCACTCGACCACCAGGAGTCCCAGAGCCACTCGGTATCCAAACGGTCTGTAGTTAAATAGTCTTTATGACCTTAATGACACTTTATGTAAGGCGTTACCAGTAACGCCTAGCTTTAACGCACCTTAAACCCTCTACTACGTGGGCTGGCTGGGGTCCTGGCGCACTCTATATAAGCCACCCCCCTCCACAGGTAGAAGGGTTCGCACCCCTGTAACACATATGCATATAATCCAGTCGACCGCCTCCGGGCTCCGAGACGTAGGGCTGTTACTTCCTCCGAGAAGGGCCTGAACTCGTAAATCCCTTGC
>LR880972.1:236547098-236563241 GCA_904067115.1 Aegilops sharonensis
CCAGTCGACCTGATAGGTTTCCACTCGACAGATCCAAAGACACTCGACCATGAAGACCCACTCGACCACCAGGAGTCCAAGAGCCACTCGGTGTCCAAACGGTCTGTAGTTAAATAGTCTTTATGATCATAATGATACTTTATATAAACGCACCTTAAACCCTCTACTACGTGGGCTGGCTGGGGTCCTGGCGCACTCTATATAAGCCACCCCCCTCCACAGGTAGAAGGGTTCGCACCCCTGTAACACATATGCATATAATCCAGTCGACCGCCTCCGGGCTCCGAGACGTAGGGCTGTTACTTCCTCCGAGAAGGGCCTGAACTCGTAAATCCCTCGCGTATACAACTACTCCATAGCTAGGATCTTGCCTCTCCATACCTACCCCCCATTCTACTGTCAGACTTAGAACCACGACACCCATCCCTTCTGCACCCAGCTCCCACCTCAGGTCCAGGGCGGCCCGCGCGGGGGCTCCACACGCGGCCGCGGGCCCCAAGGCTACTCCAACGTCAGCGAAGCTATCAGCACCGGGCCAGCGGCAGCGCTGCCTCCGCTCCCGGCCAGCGAAGAAGGACTCGCCGCGACCCACGGCCCCAGCGGGCCGCCGCGCTACCACCCCCAGGTGGGCGCCTCAAGCAGAACCGCATGGCATGCGGAGCACTATGGCGCGGACTTCGGGATGACGGCCCCAGAAGAATACGTGCCCCACATGATGGACCAAGGGCACCAGCACGAAGGCGAACAAGGCTCGCTCCTCAGTCCAGGCTGGGGGGACGAGGCGGCAGAAGCTGAGCTCTTCCAAGAGCCTTGTGAAGGCCCCACCAGCCACGCTGGAAGCGACGATTATCGGGTACCGCTAATTCCTCAGGAGCAGGCATACATTAATCATGAATTGCATGAGGTGCAGGTCGCAGCAGCGAGTGGCTGCCCCGCCCCCGCAGTCTGCTACCCCTCAGGAGGAGGGCGTCGGGGGCTGCAGGAGAGGGGCCGAGATCTGGCATCACCACGGCGGCGTTCGGAGCAAGGCGTTCTCAGGAGGTAGGCCCTCTGCTGGGGAGGTGCCTCAGGGCCTGCCCCTGGCGGAGGACCCGTGGTCGTCGGGGGAACCGTTGGCGACCGCTCTACCCCATCGGCGGCGTCCTGGTTTCCGGTCATCGATGATGGCACTAGAGTGTGGTGCAAGGCGGGGCCCTCGTCTGGCGATATGAAGCAAGGCTGGTACCTGTGAAGAAGGCCCAGTGCCTGTGAAGCTCGCCGCCCCGTGACACTCTCACGTAATAATGAGTGGGGCTGTACACGCCCCAGAGTTTCAGGGGTGCCGGCCTCAGGCCCTGGGGCTCCCTCCCACGCCCAGTGGCAGCACTTAGCTCCGTGCTGGTGGGAAGACGTCCAAGACTAGACTAGGTGCCGGACGCGGCCTTTTTTGGTTTGCTTTCATTGCTTTTCCCTTTGGTTGTCACTTTCCCCCGCTGGATTTAAGTTGGATTCGAATTTGAGATTTGTTTGTGTTTGGGGAAGGGGGTGTTTAGTCTCGTTCGAGCAATCTCTCGCGTTCCGGTCACCGCTTTGCCTCAGCTGCCTCCCCTCGTGAGCCCCTCGCGAGCCGGGTTAGGCTTAGCTTGCGTGCAGCCCAGACTGCAGCCGCCGCATCCTCTCAGGAGGCTTTTACTGCATATCCTACGGGTTCGATCTGGAAACACTCGAGACGCCACAGCCCTCCACAGGCTATCTCGGGGCCTGCGTGGGACAAAGGTAAACTAGCCAGCCACTTGGCACAGGCGTACGGGTGATATAGCATCTACTAATACGCAGAACACAAGTTTTACATGAGGGGCTCCCCCTCCCAAAATGCTCTCACAACCGTCAGGGCAAAACTTGAGCTCTATTCGTGCAGGAAACAGGAACGGTGCGCAGTCAATCGGATAAATCCCCCAATGCATCCTCAGGGGCACCTCCTGAATTGTCGCTGGCGTCGCTGGCCTCGTCGTCGCTCTCTGCGTCCTCACAAGCGGCGTCAGGGCCGTTCACCACGCCGCCTTCATCAGCGGCCACGATCACGCCATCGTTGTCTGAAGCGAAGGCCCTGACAAGGGCGTCCACGTTGTCCTCCACCCAGTGCGCCAAGTCGTCCCGGACGGCCTGGGGTACTGGGGCGATGGCGGCGTTAAAGTCGAAGTGGGGGTCCATATCCCAGAGATGGCTGAAGACGCGAGAAAAGGCGCGCCCGAGTAGGGCACGGCTCCTGTCCTCCACCAACCTGTTGGCTCTGACCGACCGTGCCTCCAGCCGAGTCACCACGTCGGTGAACAACTGAAGGTTGCCGGCGTAGTTAACTGCGTGCGGCTCGCCAACAGTCGCCTCGCAGATGTTACCCAAGGCTGTGTTGGCTCTCTCCCGGAGCGTGGTGAGCATGGGGCCGTGCTCATGCTCCAGGATCCGCCGTTGGCGTATCTTGTCCGCATTATGTTGCGCGACGGCCTCAGCATCGTCCACCCATTGGCGAAGAAGAAGCACCTCGGCGCGGGAGGTAGTTAACTCCTCCTGCGCCACCTCAAGGGCGGCCCGGAAAGCATCGGCCCGCCGCGTCGCTTCCTCCTGCTTGGCCCTTAAGGAAGCGGTCCTACCTTCGGCCTCAGCCCAGATCAACCCCAGCCTTTCCTTGAACTCGCGCTCGAGGTTCAAGCGCGCCGTCGCCACCCGACGCCCGACCTCCTCCAGGACACGGGCCTCCCGCGCAGCGACATCATCCTCCGCCCTCGTCACCAAGCGCTCCCTTGTTTCCAGGCATTCGTACTCGCGTGCGCGTTCAGCGGCTTCCAGCGTCAGCGCCTCCTCTCGCTTCTGGAGCTCTGCTGGGTCGCCTGAGGCCACCCTCATCGACGCAAGGGTCGTCTCGCGCAGCTCCACCTGCTCCTCCAGTGAGCGGCATCAGGCCAGGAGTTCTCGTGCCCGCTCCTCCGCCACCTCTCGCCGCCGGTCAGCTTCCCGAGCCTCTTCAACGGCCCGAGAACGGACCTCCCGAGAGGCCGCCAGCGACGCCTTGGCCTCCTCATTGTCAAGATCACGCTGATGGCGCGCAAGGGCGACGGCCGCCTTCAGCTCGCGCCTCTCCGCGGCCAGGCGCAGGCCCTCGGCCTCGAGGCGCGCGTCTTCATCGGCGAGCTCTTCACCAAGCAGGCTCACCGCATCAGCCGCCCTCCGAAGAAACCCTTGGCGAAGAGCGTGACGCTCCCGGGCGCGCTCAAGTACGTCCTCAACACCATCATCCGCCCCAGGCGAGCGCCGAGGGCCACGAATCAGCACTCCCCCTCCGGGCAGGGGGCTGGGGGCTGGCGCCCTCGCCACGGCCGGGCACGCCTCGCCAGAAGCCCGGCCAGGAGCCAGCCCATCCCCCAAAGAAGAGCGCAGAGAATGCCTCAGCCAATCACGGTCGACGACCAGACGAGAAGCCCAAGGCAGGCTGGCTATGCCACGAGAAGGCTCGCGAAGGAGGGTCGCGAGGCGCGCGGGAACTCGATGCGCCTTAGGATGGCCCGTCTCTCCGGCCGGCCTCACCACGAGGGCTCTGCCGCTCGGAGTGCTCGAAGGCGGCGGAGAGGGTGGAGCCCAGGGGGATGGCTCCTCGGCCATCTCCGTGAGCTCGGCGGGAAGGGCCCTGCGGAGCAAGGATCAGTAAAAACAACAGAAGAATCAGGAGCCAGAAAAGGGAAAAGCTTACTCATCGGTGGTGAAGTACTTCCTGCGCTTCAGCGGGCGACAAGGGTAATCGTCGCCCAGGGATTCCCTTCTCTTCCGGAGAGCCTCAAAGTCCACGCGGAAGCGACCCAAGAGTTGAGCGCAGGGGTCAACCTGTGATGAGGAAAGAGCGTCGAGACGACCCGCGTCGGGTGCGTCTACCTGATGCACGCCGCCTGGAACCTCACCAAGAAGAGTAACAGGGGCCCAGGGGCCTCAGCCACAGACGCTACGGGAAGCTGCTCGCCACCCCCAGCCGCGGCAGCCTGGGCCTTAGGAGCTGCTCCCTCAAGAGCGCCGCCTGGCACCGTCACCCCTGCAGAGGCCCCCTCGGTCTCCAGCGGCTCGTGCCTCCCTGCTCCGCCACTCGAGGAAGAGCCGCCATGGCCGACTGGAAGGGCAGTCACCACCACTGTGTTCTCGCGAGACCCCATGAGGCCTGCAGGGCGCAGCCCCCATTCGTCGAAGCTGGGCTTCTGCTTCACAAAGTCGCCCCTGCTTGAGCAAAAGTACAGCAAAGCCCCCCCTTGCCGGATGCTGCGAGGGGTGAGGTCCCCAGTCAAGACCAAGAGCACCTTCCTTAGTGCTTCGGGCATCAAGTCCTCCTCCTGGAGCCTCATGCGGTCTTCACGCCCGCTGAAGGCCCACATCCGGCGAGAATGGCGCTGGAGAGGGGCAATGCGGCATAACAGGAACTCCTTCACCACCTTGGGCGCCGTCACATCGAGCGCCGTCAGGAACGTGAAGCGACGCCAGACGAAGGCGAGCCGGGGGCTCGTGAGCGTCTCCTGGCCCCAGCCTGAATTGGGGACAGCGGGTGATGTTGGCTCTGACAGCAGGGGGCTGGGCACCCCCACGTCTACGTACAGCCACCGCTCGCGGAACCCAGGCATGGGCGAAGGAAGGGTGAAGTCAATCCCTGAAGCCGCCATTTCAGATGCAGCAATGAAGCTCACACACCCCGAACATTGGGTGGGGTCAACAAGGCGCAGAGAGAAGAAGTGGCGCAGCAAGGCAACTGAGGGAAGGATGCCCATCAGCGCCTCGCAAACAAAGGTAAAGACCGCAAGAAGAGTCATGGATTCCGGACCCAAGTGCATCATATGGATCTGATAGTGGGAGAGCACAACATTGAAGAAATCGGAGAAGGGGGGAACCAGCCCCGCCCGCAGGGCGTCGGCAAAATATTGGACCTCAGTGATTATCCTGTCGAGGGAGAAGTGGGACGCGGGCCAGGCCATCGTCCGCCCGCATTCGTTGAAGATGGTGGCCAAAGCCAAGCTGACCTTTCCCAGGCCCTCTCGATTGAGTATGATTGACCGATCGACGGCGGGGGCCGTCGACGACGGCGAGCGAGGAGGAGGCATGGGTTTATTTACTCTTCCCTTCTTCGTCGGAGCCATGGCAACGGAAGGGGGAGAGGAAGGTTCGAGATTGGATTGGGAGCAGAAGCTGGAGTTCGAGAGGAGGAAGAGTGGGGGACGGTCGAGCAGCGAAAAGGGTAGCGGCTGTGTGCGGCTACGAGTCCTCCTAGCACGGCACAAAATAAGGAGGCATGGGGGAACAGTGCCGCCCACGTCCAATCAACCGCCACACGGCGCCCAAGGCCGCAGGCTGTTAGGGCCCGCGGCGGTTCACACTTGCCCCTTCGCCTCTCTGCTCAGCCAAGTCCGGGCGCGCCTTGGGCCCGGGGGCTACTGTCGGCGTTCTGGGAACGGGGGTCCCCAGACTTGCCTGCCTGCGGCCTGCGGCGTGGCTCAAAGGGGGGCCCAACACGGCCCATCTTCATCAACACAAGCCCAAGACCCTCGCGAGGGGCCAAGCCTCGCGGGGCGGACGACATGGAGCTTCCTCAGGCATGGCCTCGTCAGGCTGGCTCGCGAGGAGGCGGAGAGATCAAGGCGGGGTACCTCACGAGGTGCCCATGACGCAAGCCATGACGACCAAGGGCGCCATGCGGGCGGCAGCCTGCGCAGTGTCCTCCTTTCCTCTTTGGTGCAAAGGGAGCAAGCGCAGGCGAGAGCATCAAGAAAAGGCGTCCATTTCGGTGCAACAAGACCAAGACCAGTCCAACGGCAGGAAGGAAGTCATTGTGGAGCCCAAGCCGGCGTCACCACCAGAGGCTTTGACAGGCGAGGACCAACTTTAGTCAGGATAAGTGTACTAGGTGTTCCCCTTCAAAATGGCCAATTGTTGGCGCCCTTCCCGCTCAATATTTGGGAAGAGGCCCAGGGCCTCTGCCTATATAAGTAGAGCTAGCCACCATAGTAGAGACATCTGATCAGTAGCTGGATGCACCTTGGACAGAGAAAGATAGAGAGAGAGAGAGAGAGAGAGAGAGAAGGCGACTGAACTCCCCCTAGCAGTTCATCGCACCGGCCAAGAACAGACCCTCGCGAGGCTGTTCTCCCTTGTATTGTTCATCACCATCAGCCCAAGAGGCAATCCACCACACCACAAACTAGAGTAGGGTATTACACCACAATGGTGGCCCGAACTAATATAAACCCTGTGTCTCTTGTGCTGTTCCTTTCGTAGCTTAGATCTTAGCGAGGCGGCGGGGTGCAGGTAGGTAGAGGGTGAGATTCCGCGTGCACCCCAGTGTTTGAACCTCAAGGGTCTGCCGGAATCCGAAATCCGACACTAGGGTAGGATGAGTCACGTACCCCCTATGCGCAGTCGACTCCATATGATGGTTCGAATAGAACCATGATTGTGTGTTGCTTGTTTTTATGTTTATGTTTTGATATTAGTCGCCCTTTTTGCCCTAGGCAACAAGTACGTGACTATATCACCTTCCTTATCTTAATGCTTGTGTTTGGCCCTTTCGGCACTTGTTGTTTGCACTTTCATTATAGAACCCCCTTTAGGCGTCCCCCTCCTCTATGTTACTTTTCCCTCTCATCTCTCTCTCCTCAACTGAAGACCGGCAAGACAAGGTGCACCAAGGATTCTACTTTGGCAACCAACCAGCACTGAGTACTTTTGCTACAACCTCCTCGACCAAGTGCAACCCCGTAGAGTTATGTTTACCTCTCAAGACTAGAACCCTATCCCTATACCCTACAAGACTTGACGAGATACCCCAGCCCGAAACCATAACCCTGAGCTTAACCTATGGAATCACAAGAGGACCAGTTAAGCCTCTGTAACCTTGCACAAGACTGGGTTCATTATGGAACTAGTGGACGTAGTGAGCGAGCACATTGTCATTCTAATATAGCACAAGGACTGACGATGCCATAGGAAAGACCAATTTGGGGATATATGAATAGAGGACAAATGACTTGATGAGTTTATATCAGTGACCTTGAGGAATTATCTGAGACTCTTTGGTATATTATAAGGCTACCATGCTGGTAGATGAACTTGGTGGGATCATGATTATAGATTAGCATAGCTTTCATCACCCTAGAGTAAACTGGATTTTGTAAGACAATTAGGATCATAAGCTGAGATTCTTGGAGGAATAAGATTTTGACCTGACCAGATGATATCAATAGGAGGTTGTTGACATTGCAAGAATGACCCGGAGGGAAATGTAGAAATTCTCGTTGGACATGAGATTTGGATTTAAGTAGGTGATCCTAGTTGAGTATAGATGCTGAGTAAGTCTACATGGTTCGGAGTAAATTGGCTTTAGACTGAAGATCTCAAACATGAGACCATGTTTCTCCGTGGACGATAAACTAGGAGATTGGGTGAATTGTCGGGGTTTATTTAGGGATCTGTATGAGCTTAACCTTGGAGTTTACTTGACCATGACAATGGGAATCGGTGGAAAGACTATAGAAAAAAGCAGCCCTTTCAAGTATCTGGGGATTATAGGACATTAGGAGATCATGTGGAACACCATAGACATTGGACTTGTAGAATTAAGTGGATTATGTAGTGATTGATGGAAGTTAATGGGTTGTTGGAGTTGATTCATAGGAAGGAAACAAGATCTTGGAGTGGCTTATGACGTGTTTCCTTAGGATAGATGTGCTTTATCTTAGACCTTGGAAGAATAGGCTGAGCACTTGGATTGTCACGTTCAAGCTTAGCAGCTTATATGTTCTACCCATGGATTTTTAGGGGTAGACATACATATGAGTTTGGGGATTGTAGACATATATGATTTTGTTAGACCTCCTCTCGAGAGTCATGAGGATATGAATCACATGAGTAATGATTGGAGTTGACCTATACGAAATGATGCTATCAGTGATATGATGTGATTTGTTTAGAGGACTAGATAGCACAATTGGCATCCCAGAAACCGTGCTTAAAGATAAGATGATAAATGTTCACTTGCACACTAGAATCCCTGAAACCCTTACGCCCTAACAAGCTACAACATGGTCGGATCAGGACCTTAGGGCCTTGACACTAGATCTAGAACAACTTGGCCCACACTCAACAACACCACCACTAATTCCCCAGCCTACTTTATGTACCCCATGAACAAAGTCTTCATGGAGTGCTTAGACAACATAGTTGTCATCATCATTTGGTGACCTACTTGTCCATCCGAAGATGGAAGAAGAGTCATTCAGCTAGTCAAGGGACATTTGAAGACCGCCATGCCAAGGAGGAAGAACTACCACCATCGTCAAGAAATAAACATCCGCGTCGAAGACCGGGTGTATCTGCAAGCCACTTCTCTCTAAGGAACCAAGCATTTCCATGACAAGGAGACCCACACCAAGATTCATCGGCCCCCTTCGAGATAACTCCAAGATTTAACAACCCCCTCTGAGATCACTACGAGACGAAGAGAAGACAGTTACCAGCTGGAGTTGCCACCTGAGTTACCTGATGTGCACAATGCTTTCCATGCATCACAACCCCGGAAATGTTTCCAACTTCCTAACTTGCCCGATCTCTACGAAGGCATTAACCACCGAGCCATCAACCCCTAGCCCAATACCGCGAGCTAACCATTAGCAACTTGGATCAAGAGGAGCGTCATACACGAAGCCACACCATCAAGTACTTCAAGCTCAATGGAGCACTACACGTAAGCAGAAGCAACATGAGGACTTGAAGACTACCCCAGATCCAAGTTTCTGTATCCCTTTCCGTGCCTAGTTTGGGAATCTCGGGGACGAGATTCTTGTAAGGGGGGTAGGTCTGTCACACCCTGATTTTCATGCCACTACACTTAAGATAACAATCATGATAAAATGTGGTTTGACAAAAACTTTTGAGTGTTTTGGACCTTGCCTTGATTGGTTTGTCTGCTGTTTGCAAGTGCTCTAAAAATCAAATAAATCCTCCAACTCCTATACTTCATCTCCTTGCTCCAAACTCTTGAACCAATGATCATGCCATGTGTATAGGACATAAAACTAATTTCTTACAAAAATAATTTGGCCAAATAGTATTTTTTAAAAATTAGTTTTCCAAAAACCCCTCAATTGAGGTTTGCACTGCAAGTACTTAATTAAGGGCAGTAAAAATCTTTCCAAAAATATATTTGACTCCTATTAGATATAGGATACCCAGAAACCACAAAAATATAATTTTAAAAGTTATTTACCTATTTTATTTAAAGGCTTTTTCTTTAGGCCAGAAATGGTCTTTAATAGGTTAAAATTATTTTTGTGCTTTAAAAATATTTGGTAAAACCTAGGGAAACTCAGTGGACATATATTGTCCATATATAAGAGTTTCAACACATGGTCATGTCCAAAATATTGGTTAAATCCCTCAAAAATCCTTTCTGGATATTTCAAGCTTTTGAAATATTTACAAAGGAAATGTTCTCCAAAAATTCCAAGAAAATTCTAGCATGTCACATATGACATGTTGGATGATCTTGACCAGTATCATGTCATGGAGAATAGTATAACCCCATGAAATCCCCTCAAAACCATTTCTGTCCATTTTGAAGTTTGAGCAACTTTACATTGCCAAACATGTCCAAATGTTCTCAAACCTTGTGAACATTCTCAAATGGTCTAATCATTCATGTAGACCAAATGGCACAAGTTGGAGAAAAGGTTATATTGATCAAAGTGCCCCAAAACCCTTCCTATCCAGAACCAAATTTGAACAACTCTACATTGCCAAGTGTGTCCTTTTGATCTGAATTTTTGTGGACATGTTAAAATCCCCAAATGATGACACTACACCCAAGTGGTGCATCAAGGAGAATGGTTTTGCATGACTAGATCTTGGAAAACCCATTTCTGTTGATTTCTAGGGTTTACAAAAGTTGCACTGTCAACTTTGCCCAAATGAGCTTAAATTTGGTAGAACACACTATTTCTAAGTGCCATTCAATCTTGTTAATTCTCATGGCAAGTGGAGTTAATTTTCTTGCCCAAACCAACAAAAAACACCTTCTGCCATTTTTCCAAAATCAGCATTTTGACCTCTTCCACTAATCTCCATGAGCCCAAGTTTTTACCACAGCTGAACCTGATCACCAGCAACCTCCAGTAGCTCCGCATCTTCCAAAGCTCCACGATTTAGGGGTAAAATACCCCTATTTACCTCCCTGGACAGCCCCTCTCTCCTTCTTCTTCGACCTCTTTCTTCTCCTAGTGGTTCACCAGGGCATCCAAGGCCACCTCCCCTTTGTTTACTCACCCCACAAAGCCCCAGACAGTAGTGGACACACCCCTGGCACATAAACAATGCCATGGCGTGCAGAGCTCGCGCTCTGGAGCATGCTATAGTGCTCTCTGGCACTGTAGCACGCCCATTCCAAGGCCTCCCGTCGACCTTGGGCGCCGGAATCGTGTCCCCCGAGGCCGCCTCGGCGTCCACGACACGCAATGCTATCGGGTCCCTCCTCCCTTGCCCTCGTTCTGCTTCCTCGAGCTCACCCGAGCGCGGCCTGGACCGCGCCCATGGTGCACCGGTGCCCCCCCTATATAGAGCATCCCCCCGAGCACTCCCTCGACTCTTCTGGATCCCTCTCTCTCCCGTGCACCTCCCAGACAACATCCCAGTACCCCTAGTGCTCTCCTGCCCTCTCCATGGCTGGAGTGCCACCGCTGACCGTCACTCGGATTCGGGCACCATGGCCCCTCTCTCTTCTCCCTACCCACTCCAGTACTCGCTCACCACCACCACGAAGCCCCCCATCGCCTCCATTCTTCCCCGGGACGCCCCTGCGCTCGAAGCCGGCAATGGCCGATGCCATCCTCCGCCGCGGGCGAAGGCCCGCTCCCCTCCGAGGAAGCTGGCGCCCGTAGTGTGGCCCCCCGGATGTGGCACGTTTCCCCGAGCACTCCGGTGGCTGGATCCCCGGAAACGGTGGCCGGTAGCGCCGGCAGTCACCGTTGATGTCTCCCCTGCCTCGCCTCCTCTGTTTCGGGCGGGAGGTTGAGGACGACACCGTGACGCCCAGCGGGCCCCGCCTGTCAACGACTTGGCGCAGGGCCTGAGCCACTGACGGGTGGGCCTGCCACGTTTAAGTGGACATGGGTCCAGGTCGGAGCCGCCTCCCGTGAGAGAAGGCGTAGTATCGGAGTACGCCTTCAACGTCGCCTCCTACTCTCGCGTGGCCGAGCCAATGGGCCGGCCTAGTGCACAGAGGCACTATATTGCGCTCAGCGTGCGCTTTAGGTATAACCTAATTCCTTTTTTTTCTGGTAGGATTGTAAAATCCATAAACAATTCAAATCAAATCCAAATTTGATGATTCAAAATTTCTAGTAGTTCCTAAAATCATTACCTATCACATGGTTCTATTTTCACATTTTTCCAGAAGCATCTCCTTCACAAATATTTATGAAATCCCCCTTTTTCCATTTCTGTGATAAACTTTAGAAAATCACAGAGAGCCCATTTTTTATCCAAATGTCATGATTCAAATTCCTATATACTTGTAAGTTCAAACCTTAGTTTTTGAACATTTTTTCCAGTACTTTATCTGCCACATGAAATATTGGCCCATTTCTCCATATATTGCTAACTTTGCAAATTCATAGAAAAATCATTTGAACTCCAAATCCAGTAAAACCAACTCCTAGGTTCTTCTAAAATTATTACTTGTTAAATGGGTGTCTTTGCTCATTTTTCAAAATAATATTTCTGTACACTTCTTGCAAATCCACAAATCCCTTGATTCCATCATATCGAAATGTTTAGAAATATCCATTGATCCACTTCCAATGAAATCACCTAGGTCATTCCTCATATGACCAGAGGTATCCTAGAAAAGTCCAACTCACATTTTTTAGAGCACTTTTATTTTTGCCTTGTCGTGTTGCTTATTATGGTTGTTTTCGACGATAGTTGACGAAGTAGACAAAATGCTCGGAGTTGGACCAGAGATATGTGAAGACCTCGAAGACTTTGTTAAAACAGGAAAGCAGCCCTTTGACCATGTCTATGAAACCCTTTTTATGCATGTCATATAGCACCATATTGTTGTTGCAACGGAATCATGATGAGGTGGTAACCACTTTGATGGTTTGCCACCGTACTTCCTCGTTGATACTTGCATTGTGCATGACCCTACCTTCTTATGAGGGTTATGCCGGTGGGGGTAGATAGGATGCTAAATTAGTGCTACGCAAAAAGGGACGGGAATATGCATGGTGATGGAGACAAAGTATTTTCAAAAGACTTTTCGAAAACCCCATCGGGTGCCACTTATGCCCGGGGGAGATGATGAGTTGGGTAGCCACTTGATGACGAGTGGTGTACTGAGGCAAGTGTGTGTGTCGTTTTCAAAATGGATTGGTTTAAGTTGCGACCGTTATTCCAACCTTACATGCGCAACCACTCTACCTTATATGGGAAAGGGCATTATCGATTACCTAGGCCGATACTAGCTTGGAGCCCGCATTACTAGTGACGGGGGAGAGTTGGTGCTCTCTCTCGGGACGGGGTCGTGCCAGGTAGGGCAGCCATGACTGTTTTCACAGGGCACCGGATACACCGTTGTGTCCCCTCGCGGATGTTACGATCTCGAGTGAGTCTCATATGATGTACATCGTGAGGATACGGAACAACGAGTGGATTCTTTGTTAGTGTCGTCTAGGGAAAGATAATGATCGGGTGCTTACCCCGGGTACTTGAGGTACTGCGGGTTGTGGATGACATGGAAGTTCCCCGGATCTTGTGGGTAAAGTGTGCAACCTCTGCAGAGTGTAAAACTATTCAAATAGCCGTGTCCACAGTCAAGGTCAGTTGGGTAACCGCTCTTGGGCTATGTACACATGTTTACAAACCAATGTGTGTGTTTGGATAAGTGGGAAGATCTACTTGGGTCAAGTCAAAGGACTTGACATGATTGAGTTGGGTTGATGCCCACTCTATTTATGTTGATATCTGTAACATGTCCTCATGGTTACTTGAATTCTCCTGATGCATGTATTACAAGTTGTTGAACATGTCATTGCACTCAAAACTAGCTTTCTGCAAAAAATTACCTATATCATGCATTGTTGTATCTTGAACCGAAACATGGGTTGCTTGCGAGTACATTCAAAGTACTCATTGGCTTGCCACTGGTTATTTTATTTGCCAGGCATGAAAGAACAGGATATAATGAAGAGTACCTTGGTGATGAACATGCGAGATAGGACGCTTCCCAGTCAGAATGCCTGTAGGGTTAAGGCAGATGGCATGGGTCCAAGTTGTTATTGAAGATTTCCACTGCGATGATACACTCAAGACTTTCCCATAATGGTCCTACTTGTGTAAAACGGTATGTATGGATGTAAGACTCTTGTTATTCATCTTCTGTGTGTTCATTGAGCATTGATCTCTGGGATCATTGTACACGTGCATTCGGTGATCTCGACTTATGAGTCGGGATCCCCACGAGATGGCAATCTATATATGATGTAAAAACTAAGCAATGCAAGACAACATACATGACATGGGTAATATAACCCTGCCAAGTTTGAGCATAGACCTCAGGGGGGGAATAGGACTGGTCATCAGTCTCTGTATCCTCCTCTGAGGAGCTCTCTGTAGCCACCAAGATATCTGCTTCAGCAGGTAGCATTGTCTGCTCTGAATACCTTGTTTTCACTCCAGATACGTCCATCACTACTTCAAATGGCTGATGAACAGGAAGAGTAGTTGAATATACAAACATTGTTGACAAATGGAACACGTAATACAAAAAATGATAGCATTATATAATTCACATACATGATGATTGGCTCAACAACATGGCATTGCATAATTCACATATATAATGCCTTTGCAACAAGATAGTATTGTATAATTCACATATATAATGTCTTGCAACAAGATAGCAATGCATAATTCACATATATGGTAATTAGACACTGAACATGTGGCATTCACACAAAGCATGTCTAAACTAATCAAATGTCATAGCAATGCGAGACACCACACTACTAGGAAAAGGGCAATAGATAGGACTGATTCTAATGGCGCACCAGGTAAGTAGTGCGCCACTACTATATACTAAAGGCGCACCGGTTACTTGTGCGCCATTAGTGTGGAAGACACTAATGGCGCACCGTGCTCACGGTGCGCCACTACTATTGATTTTTTCCCATTTTTCCATACAAACTAATGGCGCAGGGATGGCAAAGTGCGCCATTACTAGTTAGAACTAGTAATGGCCCACGACCAAGACAGTGCGCCATTAGTATATAATTTTTTTTTTACTTTTTTGCAAACCTACTAATGGCGCACTATGCCAAAGTGCGCCATTAGTATAAAAATTATTATTTTTCACTTTTTTGCAAAACTACTAATGGCGCATGTCTCTGTGGTGCGCCATTAGTATGTTGGGTTACTAATGGCGCATGGCTTAGTGGTGCGCCATTAGTAACCTGGGACCAGCTAGATATTTTTGGACAGCCACACCTACACACTCACTTTCCCCACTTCATTCCCCCACCTCCTTCTCTAAGCTTGTCGGCTGCCTCCTCCTCCTCACCTCATTTGCACCATAGATTCATCAAAATTAAGTGGTGAAATTACCTTTTTTTGATAGGTAAGTAAGGGGAAAGCTATCTTCATGTTGTAGATCTACTTTTTTCTCCCTCGCTCGCTCCAACAACGTGCACATGCACTTTTTGTGGCCTAGCTAGATCTATGTATGTTTGTGGTGTTGCTTGTGTTTGTGGTGTTGCATATATGTTTGTGTTTGCAGGTACCGGTATTTGAAATGCGACAGTTGCCAATACTTTGCCGGAATGTTGATTCATTTCCGTTTCGGCGAGAATTTTGGCACTATGCATTCTTTTTGGTCCTATTTTTAGGGAAGGTCATGCCAAATTTTTTCTTGGTTCTAAAATATCGTTTTGCTATACCCCGCAGGCGACCATGGTCCGCATGATGACCGAAGGCATCGTGAATAGGTTTTTGAGCTCCGCGGAGGCCGAGATGCTTCAAAATAACAAGACGGAGATAAGATGTCCGTGTCGAAGATGCAAGCTGAAGAGCCTTATTGCGGACCCGGATTCCGGGCAGGTGCGGGACCACCCGCTCTTGCGTGGTTTCATGGATGGCTATCGGTGGCAAGGTGATGAAGATGACTATGAAGTCGTCCATGGGGGCCGGGCAAGAAATGAGGAAGGGCAACAAGACAACCAACGCGGCGAGGGCGGGCGAGAAGACGAAGAATCTCCAGGACATGATCACGACGATGATGATGTACACAATCATCATGTAGAAGATGTCGTACATGATGATGAGGAAGATCAAGATGAAGGGCATGATCATGAAGATGAAGATGCCGGAGTAGACGACGATGGAGGCTGGGTGCAGGACCCTCATATTCAAGAGCTGCTTCGCAAGCAGACGAATAACGCAAGAGCTGCCGCCCGAGAGAAAGCCAAGCTGGATCAACTGGAGATAGACGCGGTTACTCCATTGTATGAAGGATGCAGGCCCGAGGATACCCGCCTGAAAGTAACGCTCATGGCTCTGGAGATGAAGGTAAAACACAAAATGACCGACGCATGCTTCGACGAGAACATGTCATTCTGGCACGAACGTCTTCCCAAGGGGAACAAGTGCCCGACCAGTTTCGAGGAGGCGAAGAAAATCGTGTGTCCTTTGGATTTACCGCACGTGAAATACCATGTGTGCATGAACAATTGCATCATTTATCGAGCCGAGCACGCGGAGTCTACCATATGTCCGGTGTGCGGCGTCACTCGATACAAGAAGAGGAAGAAAGCTCCTCGAAAATCGGTGTGGTACTTTCCGATCACTCCTCGTCTGCAGCGGTATTTCGCGGACCCTAAGGTAGCAAAGCTCCTGCGTTGGCACGCGGATAGGGAGGAGAAGAAGCGGGAAGATGACGGAAATGATCCGGAGATAAATAAAAAAGACAAGATGCTGAGTCACCCTAAGGATGCGAGCCAGTGGCAAGCGTTGAACTTCGAATACCCAGAATTTGGGAAGGATCCAAGGAACATCGTGCTGGGCGCGAGCACCGATGGAGTCAATCCGTTTGGCAGCCAG
>LR880972.1:236577849-236594088 GCA_904067115.1 Aegilops sharonensis
CTTGTTTTCACTCCAGAATTTGCCATCACCGTGTCAAATGGCTGATGCACACGAAGAGCAGTTGAATGTACTAACATTGTTGACAAATGTAATATGTAACGAAAAAAAGGATGGCCTGATATAATTTACATATAAGATGACTGGCTAAGCAGTATGGCATTGCAAAATTCACATATATGATGCCTGGCTAAACAAGGTGGCGTTGCATGATTCACATAAACGATAAATAAACTAAACAGATGGCATTCGCACAAAGGATGTCTAAACTAAGCAGATGACATATTTGATGTATAAAGTAAGCAATGCAAGACACCATATGCATGATATAACCAACATCAGCATGCCAAGTTAGAGCGAAGACCTCAGGGGGTAAATAGGAGTTATCTTCTCCTTCTAAATCCCCCTCAGAACAGATATCTTCCTCTCGACTACAATCCAAAATGCGTGGAGGGGGGGCTGCCTTTGTGCCTACCATGGAGCGACGTCTGCATGAAATTAGATTGCCACGCAAGGCTCGTCTCTTTTGCTCTACATGTTCAGTTCCATTGTTTACAATAACTGTCATGCATAGGAATAAAACATAGTGAGATTATGTAAGGAGTGCATGCAGAAATCCAGAGTGATGGTAGCAACCTATGGATAGAACCAAAACCAATAATAGCAGGCAGATAATGGCTTCAGTTAATAAATACAGATAATGGCTTCTTTACTGTTTGTTTCCCACCCAACATGAAACTCATAGTAGACACAGGAGATTAACTAGATAGTAGATAGATACTATTAGTAGCGGCCCCTATATGTACCCCACAACCATTTTAAAACTCAAGTTTGACCATTAGTTTGGAGCTGACTCAGAGTCTAATTGGTGAACAGGACGATAAAGTAGCATCTAATATTAAGAGATGCATAACGTAAGCAGACACGAAAGAGTGTGACCTCTCTTGCGGACCCGTGTAGTCGTCGAGGTCATCTTCTCGGTTGATGATGGTAATGCAGTTTTCATGGCTGCCAGCAGTGGGGAAGAATATATGAGGCGGCGAAAGACAGTCCGGAGGCCGGATCCCTGCAGTGCTGGACCCTTCTGTCATTGGAGCAGCTAAGCTGGGGTGGACGACGGCGCAGCAGGAGCGGGACAAACCACGCAAGATTTTCTTTGACAACTATCTATAAGAGAAGTAATTCTGTAAGGGCTCGTTTGAATTGGAGGATTCCAACAATGCAGGGATAGGAAATAGACAGGAATAGGATAGGAATGCACGTGCAAAACAAAGAATTTAAAAATACGGGATTTCTACCAATTTGGGTGTTTGATTCACAACAATTGAAGATCACAGGATGCAAAGAAGCATGGTGAGATTAAGTCAAACCACAAGAAAATGTACGGTTATAATGCTATTATGCAACTATCTCTTAGTCTTGTGCTTCATGAATAGGAATTTGGAAAGGAGGACAAGTGAAAATTAAAATTCCTACGTTTTTTCTTTCAAGGAGACACTAAAGGAACAAATTCGTGTGCTCAGTGGACAATATATATAACATGTAGAGTAAAAAAGAGATGCAACAAGTGTACAACCTCTTTGGCGAAGCCATGTCGATCTCAACGTGATTGGGTTGGCCGGTGAAGATGCTCCGGCTGACTTTGCTGTCGGAGGAGGGGAAGAAGATCTTAGGCGTCTGGAGATGGAGCCCGAGGTACTGCTCCGCTGTGATGGAGGGTTTCGTTGTTGGAGTAGCTCTGGTGAGTTGTACGACGCCGAGGCTGAAGCAGGACAAGCGAGACAACGAACAACGTTAACCTGTGTGGAATTCTAATAGCATCTCCAATACATGACGTAAAATACATAACAACAAAGTGCTAGATGTAAAATACATCAACCGCTCATCTCTGAACTTAATTGTCGAAACATAACTTAACTGTCGAAACTGAACTTAACTGTCGAAACTGAACCTAACTGTCGAAACTCAATTTTGCTGTCGAAACTGAATTTTGCTGTCGAAATGAACGCACTAGCAAGGTGAGGCTACACGTCGGCCGACTGACTTTTTCATCTCTGGTCAGTCGATTTTGCAGCCGTTGGATACGAAATCAAGGGCATGCGGTTCATCTTCAAGCTCCACCCCCCTGAGCCGCCAGCACCACCGGCCAAACAGCAGCCCCTCGCAGCCCGCGGCCGGCGGTGCGCCGCCCCGCCCGCCCCGAAAACACTCCCCACTGCTAGTCCGCCGCCGCCCCGGCCATCCCTCTAGGCCCCCATGTGACGACCTTTTTCTCCGGCGATCCCCACGCCACCGCCCCGCCAACACCCCGCCACCGCCGCCGACCACCGTCCCCATCCTGAACCCTAAGATAGATAGTGGGGTACCTCTCCGGCGAGCCCCCCTCCCCGCTGTGGCTGGTTCTTCCTTCACCCCGGCGAGCCCACCCCTTGAAAATCGACTGACCCAAAAGTCGATTCAGTCAACTGAAGTGTAGCCAAATCGGAGCAGCATCGCAAGCAAGAGCAAGAGCAATAGCAAGAGCAGACCAGGAAGGGGACCGAGAGCAAGAGCAGAGCAGCAGCGCGAGCGAGAGCAAAAGCAGCAACAGCTCCTACTGATGTGGACATCGCCGCCGAGGGAGCGACGCCGTGGAGGAAGTGGCCGGCGACGCCGCCGTGGATGGAGCCGCGCCGTGTCGGCTCCGGACCGAGCGCCGGCAGCACCGTGAGATCGAATTAAGAAGAAAATGCGGCGATTAGTGTACAACCTCTTTGGTGGCGCCGATTAGGCCGCAGATTCATCCGAGGAAACGGTGATGATGATGCTCTTCCTGTGGTGCAGGTGAAGATGGCGGTGTGGGAATGGAGGTTGCGCGAAAGACGAGGGGAACGTCGGGGCAGCTCCTTGGAGGTGGAGGATGGGGTGGCTGAACCGGCGGGACGATGAGATCGACGATGGATCCTCATCCGGTACGGTGGATGAGGGACGTCGAGGTGTTGCTGTGGACGACGTCGTCGGGGAAGAGGCTCCGGCTGGGTGGCGGACTGAGCAGGGCGTGGGGTTTCGTCACGGGTTTTCATGGCCTCGGTGTATGAATGGGTGGGCGGATGGGATGGCAGTGGGGAACCATGGCTTAGAGACGTGCTTGTCCGAAATGTGGGGTAAGTTACGAAAGTACCCCCACCGATTTGAGGCGGTTCTTTCGGTTCAGGGGTACCACGGGCATTTCACGTGTCGGGATTTCACAGGAGGTGGGAGTTTTCGCGCGCGTAGTAATTCCAGAATAGCTACGCGCGGGTTGAGATGGAGGGAGTTGTCGGAGCACAACAAGACAAAGATATATCTTAAATATTTCAGGCTAACAAGGCGCGGGTTGAAATTTCCGGACAAGCCTAACGTGTACTGTACCAAATCAATGCGCACTACAAATGTCATTCAAAACTTTGAATTCATGTTATGTTCAATTAAAATATTTTGCTACGTGTATAATGCATGCAACCTACTACTCAAATGAACGTTTTAGTGCATTCCAAACGTATATACTACCGCTTCAATATGAACTAAATTTGAATAAGATCTACAGTAATGATTGTTGTGAAGTCAAAGCATTTGAATTCGTTTCTCTATTTTAATAAGATCTACAATCATCATTACTGTCAAGTTAAACCATCGTTTGTGTATTATCTTCACAGCACACCACATGATTAGTCTCGAGTTACATATGAACTATGTATACTATATGAACTCGAACTAGATTTTTTGAATCCACTTTATTTTGATTTCAAATCACATTACATTTCTATCTCTAGCTAGATCTTCATAATCTAAACCATGTCTCATATGTATAATGTGTTTATCACATTATGTATGGTGCCCAGCCCCCTACGCCTACAAGTATTTAGATGTGAGTTGCAAACACCACACATTACCACAAATTCAAATAAAATGTGAGAATGTTTGATATATAGTATTGTTTAGATTGCTCGATATTTAGTTGTAAGATGCAAACGCCGCACATTATCACAAATTCAAATAAAATGTGAGATTGTTTGATGTATAGTATGGTTTTGGATTGTTCGACATTTAGCTGTGAGTTGCAAACGCCATGCATTATCACATTATGGTATAACATGTGCACAACACGTGTATCACCGCTATATTCATGCATGCAATGTTTAAAACACTATGATCTCCTATTCAAATATATGAATCCGCTTTCATATCAAATTATGATCTTTGTTAGTCTCTTACACCCACACAATCCTCTAGCCTTTGTAGCTACCACTAACTTTCTCTCGTGCATGCACACACCTTCCTCACCCTCCTCCTCCCTCGGCATTCTATCCACCGGGCACATTCATTTTTTTTCTTTAGGCCGTTCTCCCAGAGTCTCCACAACTCCTTTCCGACACACACCGATCGATAAACCTCTCCAGCAATGCCTTCCTACAGCATACACACACAACTTCAATCTCCTCCTTTATGTGTCCTTGCCTCGTGTCTCTCATATGGTCAGACACACGTGTAAACTCTCGCCCCTCTTTTCATCGATCTCACAACCGCACACTCCTCCCCCTATCTAGCTAGTAGTTGAGCCTCTCGCACCACCTCCTAGCTCCATTCTCTCTGTCTATTCGTCTCGCTGGGCCTTATTTGCCTCTAACAAATGGACGTAGACCGACCGATCTCTCGCTATAATATAGCCAGCTAGGTCCTTATAACTCGTTTTTACCCACACACCGATCGATCTACCTCATTAGTTGTGTCTCTCCCTTTCCTCCGACAAACAACAATTGATCTACCGATCTAGTTAGGTTTGCTTACCAAACACATGGTTCCCCTTCATCATCAATGGATGCGTCCCGACAGATCTATCACGCACAGGCACACAAAGAAACACATCCCCACTCTTATTGATAACACTGCAGTTCCACCCTCAGTTTGTCTAATAGGCCTCTCCCAACATCCCCGAGAAGCAACTCCATCACCCATCCAGCACTCTACCCCTCTCCCTCCCTCTCCCTCCCTCTCTCTCTCCTGTCTCTCTCCGTCCCATCATATTTCCCGTCCTTCAGTTATGTATGGATGTCGACCGATCTCCCTCAAGACATAGCTGGGTCTCTCCTTCTCAACACATATACGAGTCGTTCTACCTCTATAGTTAGGCCTCTGCCTACCCCTCCCCCCACCCCCTCCCCCCCACACACACCGATACATCAAGCGCTCTAGTCATGTCTCCCTGCCACACACAAACTTGACATGTGCCCTCTAATGTTCCGGTAGGCCAGTCGCCCTATATCTTTGACTTGCACACACACACACACACAATTTCGATGGCTCTCTTCATCGATCTCGCACCCACCCACTTGATCCTCTCTTCGACTCTATCGATAGCTATGACCCCTCCCTCTCTTCTCGTGGATTGCCCGACCCTCTATGTATGATATGGATAGGCCTCCATTTCACACACATTGCATGCAAAATTTTGTTTGAGATGTCATCGACACATATTCCCACAAATAATTCACGAAATCAACCCCCACCCCACCCCCACCCCCCACCTCAAAACAAAAAACACTCACGAACGCGGTTTGTATCTCTCACACACACCCATGTAGGTGGGGACGTGCACGAAGAGAAGAGGTGCATGCACGGCGTACGTACTCCCGTCTCTTTCCCAAGCACACCCGCGCGGGTACACGGTGGAGCTCATTTCTGTACGAAAAAAGGCAGCCCACATGGTAATTTGGCACGTGTACTGGTTGTCCACTTGGTGGAGGGAGGATCGCCTACCATGAGTGAACAAACAAATTGCGACTTGACGCGTAATGTTAAATTAAAAAAAGAGGCAAACCATGTGGGGCCTACCTTAGAGGCAAGGCTCTATACACTGGAGTACTTTTGATGTGTCCCGTAAACTCGCAGAACGAGGAGAAGCTTGCTTAGTACACCGTCTCCCCCGCCCACGGGCGCGGTGGCTCGTAGGATGAGGTGAAGCTTGCTCCTCCCTCGCCCATGCGCGCGGTGGCTCGCAGGACGAGGAGAAAAATTTACTACTCCCTCCATTTACTCCTCGTCCCTACTACCTTGGTTATAGAGATTATATCATATTGTTTGGAATATATATGTCCTTTAGTAGATTTCAATATGAACTACTAGTACATACTCCAAACGCTGATGTATATAGACGTATTTTAGAGTGTACATTCACTCTTTTTGCTCCGTATGTAGTAGCACTCTCCCTCGCCCCTCGACCCTCGCCCACGTGGTGGACGTGCAGCAATTCATTCGGTCTCATATAGCCAGAACGATATATACTGCACTACCATTATTGCTCGACTTCCCGAAGAGGCATACAGCCAATCGCAAGGTTAATATTTTGGAGATGCCAAGCGCAAGGTTAGTAGGTGCCGCGTCATTTATAAATATTTTTTTTTCTTCAGTGGCACGTATGCAATAAGATAGGTTCATATGGAGAGAAAAGGAAACCGCTCCACTATATACATAGTCAGGACGGGCCAGCCTACATGGTTGCTTGCTGGGGTTGCTCTCTTCACACTCTCTCGCACAAAACGACTGTGGCCACATCTCTAACATCCCGGCGGATCACGTCTGCTTGGGGAAGGGGTGGATGCTTAGTGTAGATGCAGTGGCCGTCGCCGATGGCGAAAACCCACTATCGGCACGTCCCGATCAGGGGTCCCCGCCGTTCTCTCTCACAAAGACGGTGAGGTTGCCTTCGTCCCTTGCTCACTGCCGCGACACGGGCAGTTGCCGCCTCCTGCCGCCCTCCTCAAGTTTGAGCTACGTCCCTGAGGTACAACTCCCTTTACAGCTTGCTTGCACCACTGCTCCAGCTCCACACATCACTCCCTGTGGATATTTCTCTACTTCTTTGCCCCGCACATACCTGATACCTCTACTGGCTTCTACGTACTGTATTTGTGATGAGTTTATGTCTCATCAACTAGTCCTAGTAATCTTATTCTAATCACGCTTCTTTAATTTCTTTGCCACAGGGATGCTCATCTCGATTTTGGTGAAACTGCACAAAATGATCCGATGGTCAAAAGGTTGCAAACTTCATTTATTAGGAAGCTCGAACGTTGCCAGCAAATTGAAGCCTTGTCAGGGTTCACGGTTCAAGGGCTAGGGACTGCATGGATCGTTTTTTTCTTTAGCTGCCTCTGTTCCAAAATAAGTGTCAACTTTAGTAGTAGTACAACTTTGTACTAAAGTTTGCACAAAGTTGAGACACTTATTTTGGAACGGAGGGAGTACATATTTGCTATGATCTGTCAATCATTGAGATGCAATAGCATGCATGTTAGTCTCCTTTGTATTTGATGAAATGTTGCAACGGGCAACCTTGGATGCAAGATACATGTAATAGGAGCTGGAAGCTTCATAGCATTGTACAAATTTATCTCGCTGATAAATTACAGTACGTACTAGTACTATACTAGTACTTCCTTCGTTCCTAAATATAAGTCTTTGTAGAGATTTCACCATTAACCACATGCGGATGTATATAGATGCATTTTAAGTGTAGATTCATTCATTTTGTTCCATATGTAGTTCACCTAGTGGAATCTCTACAAAGACTTATCTACTAGTAATAGCTAGCCCCCACTACTAGGAATTCTCTATTCTCTCTTTGAGCCACATCATCAAAATTGACGTAGCCGTTAGATGAAGTAAATAATAGCCGTCTGATCTAGATGTAGAGAGGCTCCGCACTAAGCCACATGCCAGCATGCAGAAATACCGTGGCACATGCATGTGGGTGGGTTTTAAATCACATCAACATGTCTGCATGCAAGCATGCACCGGTAGCATGCATGTAAGTGATCTTTTAAGTCCCATTAACATGTCAAAAAGAAAAATATAATCCCATTATGCAGTAGGAGTTGGCCGATCTTTTTTCCTTACGTGGGATGATCTAAATGATGATGGGAGTTTATTTAGTTTGGCTACCACATTTGTCATGCGGTTATAGATTTTTTTAGTTCTATGGAATCGATAATTTTGCGCAGAGAGATATACCGATGTTCCGCGGAAACGCGCGGGGACTCATCTAGTAATATTTAGGAACGGAGGGAGTACTATGTAAAGAGTTAGGTGTCGCGCGGTGATAGTGTGAGGTGGGCCATGTAATCACTGAGCCTACGTGTTTTCACTGCTCTTGCACTCCTCCGTTGTAAGAATGGAGAAAATTGTAATCTACTACCTCCTTTCGCCGGAAGCGTGGGACATCCAGCAGTCCTACCACCTCAGTAATAAAGACCAATGAGCCGTCAAATCACATAGACCCAGGAGTAAGTTGGACGAACGAAGCAACCATCACTCTTGCGCTAGTGAGAGGCCGCGTCCGCTCTGCCCGGGCATGAATGCGGCACCGATCCTTTGGAGCGGCGCTGACCGTTTCGGGCGGGAAGCGCGCGCGGGCGATGGAGGGTCTTTGGGTGGGCCAGGCTAGTGAGGAGCGGGCGTGGCAGCTGTCCGCATGTCCCTACCGGACACGCCCGGAAACGAGAGGATGCACCGACTCTCGCGGCTAAAATCATACACTACACACCATATCTCTGTAGGATTAGGTCGATCTGTCGCACTCTCTAACACACACATGCTGTTAAACACACACACGCACACGCACGCACCTTTGTCCCGTTGCACCTTCTAACGTGACTTATTACACCTAGACGGAGGGAGTAGTAAGTATACGAGATACGGTGGCACACTGACTTAAGTCGAATACAAGTGCCCAAAATGTGTGCATGTTATAATAAGGATTCACTTAAAATAGTTCGTGAGCGAACAGAGGGATCAATTGGGCAGTGTTCCCGAGCAGTAGCGAGATGCGTGAGGTAGTAAGATACACCGCTGGCGCTTTTAATTTTTCTTATTAATTTGTTTGTTTCACCCTCTGACTGGTGGGACCCAACGTACTACGTGGAGAGAGGTAAGGTGACTAAGGCTGCATTATTTCTACACCACTGTGGATAGTCTTACCACCAAAGCCACATGACATGATTATGATTGAAATCCTAATGACTCCCACACACACAAATAGAAAACACGGCATGCCTGTCACACGAATGCAGGAATGTATAAAAGGTTATTTTCCTCATGTTGAACATAACGGGAGGGTTGTGTAGCGGGTTAGCTTGTTCGCTCATCAAACTTGAGGTCTCGGGTTCGATAACTACACTTAAGCATAATTTTTGCCAGGAGGACTCTTTGACTGGTCAAAATGTTTTCTAGGGTTTGCACGCTTCACACTCTCTCTCCAGTATATATATACACGCTGAAGCCTCAGCGCTTGTAGTTGCTCTCTTCACACTCTCTCGCCCTCTCCCACTGGAGCCTTAGCGCTTGTAGTTGCTCTCTTCACACTCTCTCGCCCTCTCCAGAACTAAACAAGACTTCGTTGGCCTCTCTCTCCCCTCACTGCTGCTCAAAGAGCCGGCAGGATCCGTCCGTCGGGAAGGGAAGAAGGCTTAACGCTGTCACCGTCGGCGAGGGAGGGAATCCACTACCAGCGCTGCTGTTCACTTTCCACCCAGCGGCGGCGCGGGAGGGCCTCCGACCCCTTCTTCTTTGCAGCTGTCCCGTCGCCCACCGAACCACTCCCCAAGAACCTTAAAGTATATTTTACTTACTCCACATGCATTGCTCTAGCTGCATGTATACCATGAATCTAGGACGTGGTTCAAAGAGGAAATAAAGGGGGAAAGTTGTATAGCATGAATCTAGGACGTGGTTCAAAGAGGAAAGGAATGGGGGTAAGTAGTGGGGAAAGTTGTATCGCATAAATCTAGGACGTGGTTCAAACAGGAAAGGAAGTTGCGAAAGTACTAGTTCAAAAAGGAAAGAAAGGGACAAGGCTGTAGAGTTTGAGCAGGACTAGATTTGCTGTGCTCACGTAGGGAAAGGTGTCTAAAGATAACAAAACTGGGACCAACACAAATATGCTCCTTGTTTGTTTGTTCTTTGTTGCAACAGACTGTGCATGACCACAGTACATCGGTAGATGCACATGGTGCTGGTGCGTCCACTGTCCCGTGCAACTCATGAGCTGTTGTTAATCTAAGGCCCTGTTTGGTTAAAAACTCCCTTGTCCCTACCTGCTTGGTTCCAGGGACTGAACATGGACTAGCGGTTATTAAATGACATGATAAAATACCATGTTACCCCTAGTAATGAACTAATAGAAACAAGGTGCGATGCGTGGCAGGGGCAACTGTTGGAAAAGTCCCAAAAAGACTCCCTCGGGGTCTTCTTTCTTTAGTCCCAAATGCCCACTTTTAGTCCCGAAAAGTCCCTCCTGTTTGGTTTAGATGTGACTGATACGGAGTTTTTTTAGTCCCTACACCAAAATGTCCCTGTAAACAAACACCCTCTAATAATGCCGCTGGAAAATTGATGTAATGCCACAGTTAAAAGCAAATTACATGTTTAAGGAATTGTATTGTTAATATAATCTCTATGTTAATATTAATCAATGCCACTGTTTGAGAAATGCTACTGTCTTGCTTTCTTTCCCATTTAGATAAGGTAGATGCTTCTTTTTGTTGGCTTCTGTGTCATCCACCGTTATTGACCACTAATTGTTTCCTTTGCACCTTTGTGTAAACAGGGTTATCTACTTCACCTCGTTGCCATTGTGACCTTTTGTTGCACTGCACAAAACACTTTTGTTTTAAGAGTGTTTTGTGCAGTTCAACCAAGATGTCACACCGACAACGTTGCTTGATTGCTTGATCTTAGTGGAACTGCACAAGAGGAGATCTTACTTCCTATCCGTTAAGGCAAATTTGGTTCAGATCTTCTTCTTGTGAGTTGTTTGAATTCCGCATCATGAGAGGTCAGTACTAGCCTTCTTTCACATGATTCTGCAGTGTGCTTTCATATGTTGTGCTACTAGCTTGTACGATAATGTTGCTTGATTTTAGTGAACTGCACAAATGGAGACAAGACTTCCAATCTGTATGTGCACCGTAATATCCCATTGAGGTAAGATAAGGATATTTCACAACTACCGGCCTGTATTTTTCCACTTTCATCAGAAAATTAAGTTTAGTACTATACTTTTGCTCCCTAATTGACATGCCAAATCTTACATTGAAGGCGAAGCTTGTCTGTTATTGAACCAAGTGATGAAGGGGAAGAACAAGCAGAAGAAAAACAAAAATCAACTGCCGGTGTTGTAATGAAGCACTAGAACTGTGATGACACAAGTAATGATATAGTTTTGCATCTTAATTTATTGCTATGGCTGGAACGAGCAATTGTTTTGCCACTGATTTGATGCCATACGTAATTATCTCTACTTGTGCAAACAGGGATCTTCTTTGAAGAAACCATATATTTTAGTGGAACTGCACAAGAAGATGTTGGAAACATTAAACTAATCGAGGAGTATATAGTAAGCATGGCCACCCCCGTAGATTGCAACAGATGGTTCCGGAGAAGTGCTTCATCTGTATGCTCTACACAATCAGCCTCCTGACAAATGTTGGTACTCACCCACTGATTTCATCCATATGATTGAGCTTTGTCATCTCTATTGGTGTTGTGCTACTGTTTATATACTGTCATGAAAAAGTGGTATTGTCCTTGAGAAGTGCTTCATCTGTGCTGTTTTAAATATTTCCTTTCCTTTTTTTTCGAGCAAACAGGGATCATCTTCCTCTGAAGAAGAATATCGAGTTCGTGAAGTGACTAGTTCCGATTATGCCAGGATGAAGAAGCCCTGTCTATCTTCTCATCATAAGGAGCAGTTGAAGGATGGTTACATTACTTCCCACAAGACCAAACTAACTTCAGCTCAGAAGGACTGATAAATCTCCATTTTTTTGCTGTGATGCGCGAGTACAATGTTGTTCTAGGATTCTTTCTGGTGAGTTCCATTTTTCTAAAAGTGTGCTCTACATGGACCATGTATGTGCCTGTTGAAACTGTCAATTCATAGTACAATTTTCTTTATACTAATCACTTTTTTGTATTTATGCAAACAGGGGTGCTCAGCTTGATTTCAACGGGAACTTCACAAAATGTTCATGAATACATCGAATCATTCATTTCCACCACAAGAAAGGAGGTGCCCATAAGTTCAAGGCGTTGCAACATATAAGGGCGAAATCATACAAGCTACGCGCGAAATTGGTTGATTTTGGTGGAACTGCACAAAAAGAACAGATGGTTTATTTAGCACGAGGTGCCATGTCAATGTACGAACTGATGGCAAACCCTACCCATTCCACAATCATAGGCATTTGATATATTGGAACGGGACAACCTTGTCAAATTTTGCTCATTGATTTTAGCAAGATATGCGTTTGATATTTTTGAATGGGACGCCCTTTGCTGTCAGCAGCGGCGATTAATTTTTTCTTTATTCTTTAGTTGTGAAGTAAATATTGCCTCTGACACGTGAGTCGCTGAGATGCATAATCGTCGATTGTTTTGAATGTTCTCTATGAATTGCCAGGCCTGTGTGTTTGATTGCAATGTACAAAAACGCTAAAAAGCTGCTCAAACTCTTTGTACTCCTTCTGTTCCTTTTTAATTCGCACATAGTGAAAGTGCATACTTTTTTGTATAAGATTGGTCAAATTAGAGATACTTTGACTGCAGACAAAACTTGTATGCAGACTAGAAAGGACCGGAGGGAGTACATGTGAAACTGCTGCAAACGTGGTGATCACCCTGGGAATAATGCTAGTACGTATTGTTTTGCATGTTCATCCAATGCCAGTGATACAGGAATTCGAACTAACCGAAATAAATTCATTCATACACGGTCGGATTTCATATAAACATGTCGGATTTCATTATATTTCATACATTCTTCAACTAAAAAAGGGTGTTTGTGGCCGCATGCATCTCCCAGATGAAGAGGTCGGGGGTCATCCTCCTTTTCAAAAAAAACTAAAAAGGGGTGCGCTGGAGGTATAATTAATTAACCGAAGCTACCCAACTGTGTCCCGCTCAGCCGAACACAAGCTTCAGTGACTTAACTGCAGGTGCAGTTGCGTAACTGACATGTGGCCTGTTGGGCCCACGTGTCAGTCAGCCAACTACACCAGCAGTTAAGTAGAAGCAGCGTTCTTCTCCAGCGCAGATCTCCGACTCCACGTTGCCGCCAAGAAGCTAACTGGCCGTCAATGGTCAACCCGCCTAGCTTGGCTTCAACCGGAGGGTAGCAGCGGTGGCCTTACATGGACCCGAGCGGCGGCGACCTATCGTGTTCTACTCTTCCTCGTTTTCTGTGTGGCGCGGCCTCGTTGGTAGCGGGGCGGGGCCTCGATGGAGCCGGCAATGTCCTCTGTCTCGTTGCCAGCGGGCGGCGCCTCAGTGGAGCGATGGAAATCCTCCCCCACGTTGATGGCAGGGTGGGGCCTCGGCTGAGCCGGCGATGTCCTCTGCCTCGTAGTTGGCGGGGCGGGGCCTCGGCGGAGCCAGCGGTGTCCTCTTCCTCCTTGTTGGCGCCGCGGGGCCTCGGCGGAGCAGGGCGTCGATGACGCTAGTGGAGCGGGGACTCGTCGGAGCTGGCATTGTCCTCTGCCTCGTCCTCGGTCCCGCCAAACAGCGCCTCGCCCGCTTCATCACCCTCTTTGCTAGCCTCTTTGTAGGCGGCCGCAGCCTCCGCCACCCACATGCGGTACCGCCAGCGCTCGAGGCGGCCCTTGCGGGCGAAGCGGTCCGAGTCGAGCAGAGACTCCTGCTCCGCCCGCTCCGTGGCGATCTGCTCCTCCGCCTGCAGGTGCTCCTGGAGGAGATGGTGGTTATAGGCGACGTCGGCCTGCGCCTCCCGGAATTGCTCCTCACGCACCGGCCTCACCCTATCCATATATTGGGCATGGGCCTCGCCGATGGTCATGGTGCAATGCACCGGCGAGGATGGCGCGGAGGAGGGGGTTGGCGCCGGATCGTCGACTACCATGTTCTCCATTAGGACGTGGTCATCCTCCGGCTGCCTGCCGGCCAGCCGGTCGGCAGCAATGGCTGCCATCTCCTTGTGGTCCGTTGTCCACCCGTCCCGAAGAGCGCTGGAGCGCGAGGAAGCCATGGTGGGCAGTAGTGGTGTGGACAGGAGAAACGGAACGGATGCGGATGACTGCGGCTATGGCCGGCGCAGCAGTTTATACAGCAATGGTGGGCGGGCGGAGGGACGGACGTGTGGCGCCGGAGTAGCCGCCTCGCCAACCGCGTATCATTAATGTGTGCACCAGATGGACGGACGGATGGCACTTGTGTTTTTTGAAGGCGGAGCAATCGCCTGCAGCGGGGCGGCCGACGCTGACTGTTTCGAGCGGAAAGCACGCGCGGGCGAGGATATGACTTTACTTGGATAGGATGGCAATGGGGACCCACCAGGTCCATAGCCTCACGTACGCAAGTGCCTCCTTATTATATATATAACTATAATTCATTTTGCTTCCTCCTGGTTTCCTGACATCACGGTCCCACACCATTATCAACCTATGTACTCTAGTCAATAAACAAGAGAATTGCACAAGAAGCGACCGACAGCTGGGACCAAGTAGCTCGAGCAGTATTTGTGTTTTTTAGGTGAGCACTGCAGATTTTTTCGATGTTTACCCCAGATATTAATTTTTCTCCTCTGAACAGCAACGAAAACATCGCTGCAGGTATTAACTGGGCGGGCTGTGGCCCGTCTAGCCCAGGCCAGATATCCAGCCCAGATATTAATTTTTTTCAAGATGAAAATGGCTAGCCCAGCTATACTTTTTTTAGGAATACCCAGGCAAGGTCAAGTTGTTATTCAAAGCCCCGCTGGGCTGCAAATTTTTCCTAGGAGGGATGCATTAGGCTTGACAAGAAAATGGGCTTTAAGAAATAATAAATGGGATGTAATTATAAAAACTGGGTAGTAACTATTAAAAAATGCACCAAACAGTGATTACTTTATAAAATATTATTTTTGGAATATTGAAAATTTTAATTTCATTAATTGTTGCGAGCGCAATGTTCTGTTGGATTTTTACGTAATATAAATTTATATTGAAATTGTATTTAATCTGACTAGAAATTTCGGGATAAAAATATTCGGATCCCATCAAAATGTGGGAATTTTATTGAATTCTGTTTTGAACGGTTGGTTGAAATGGGCTGTAGTTTTAACAAACTGTAAATGGGTTGTAGTAAATTCCATTAGAATTAAAAAATGGGCTACACATTCTTACAAATCTCAAATGGGCTATAAGTTCTCTGCCACACACTTCTGGCCTTACTAAGTTGACGCGTCCCCTAAAAAAACAGAGTTGACGCGTATGCAAGGCTTTGTCAACTTATAGTCAACACACGGTTCTAGCAGAAGTGGCCGTTGGATGTCCATACAACGGATGCCGTGCTTCTTCTTCAATCTCGGATATTCTAGCTTCACCCGCCCAAAAATGATTCCTCCCCCTGACATATGGGGCGCACCGTTTCGGAAGCTGACCCGTGGGCCTACTAAGTTGATGTACCAAGGGCTTTGTCAACTTTGTCAATATAATAAAGGATTCTAGCTGCAGTGACCGTACGATTTCCATCCAACGGCCTTCGTGCTTTTTCAACCTCTGGTCTTCTTGCTCCCGCCACCCAAAGCAGCGCCGGTCGTGCCGCCTGCTCCTGCCTCCCGTGGCCGGCTGTGCTGCCGCGAAGGCCTCACCGCCCCTACTACTCCCACCGCTGGCCAGGCCATCCCTCCACTCACCCACACCCCCTGTTATTCTGCGGCGACGGCAGCGCAGCCGAACCAGTGAACCCTCGTAGTCCTCTCCGCGTGTGCATCCACTGCCGCGTCTTCCCCGGCTCAGCGTCGTCCGCTTCCTAGGCCTCGCCGTCGTCCACCGCCGTGGTTCTCTCGATGAGGCGTGGTCAACGTGGTCAAGGAACGACTTCCATCAGACCTGGACTGTGCATGGAGAGGCTGACAGCTGGATCCATGGCAGCCGCAAGGAAGTGCCTCCTTATTACGCGCAAAATAATTATTCCTCCACCTGACAGCGGGGACCCACTGGACGGGCCACCGTATTTCTTGAAAAAATGATTTGCCCCCTGACTGCTGGGACCCACGAGCTACATCTTCGCACGCAAGGAAGTGCGTCCGAAAAAAAAAAGATTCGCCCCTGACTGCTGGGACCCACCAGCTACATCTTCGCACACAAGGAAGTGCGTCCGGAAAAAAATGATTCGCCCCCCGACTGCTGGGACCCACCAGCTACACCTTCGCACGCAAGGAAGTGTGTC
>LR880972.1:236624761-236649761 GCA_904067115.1 Aegilops sharonensis
GACCAAGATGAGCCAGTAAACTAGTTGGATGAAAGTAGTGGCCCAGTTGCTCAAACCTCCCTCGGCACGAGGCCACTATTTGAGGATAAACCTACAAGCAAAGTTCAGATTGTCTGTGCTGCCTCTTATGTACTCGAAAGCTTACTCGTACAAGCATTAATTTTAGGAAGAAGTACCTCGGACTGAACACCATTTACCAGTCTGCACCCTAGGTAATTAAAGTTCGTCCATGGATCATATTGGATGTGATCTCAATCATTTGGATGCATAAACATACTGAACATGTGTATATCTGAATCTTTTTGTGAATAATCTATGAATATTGTTGTGTGATCTATCAATCATTTGGATCCATAGACATGCTGAACTTGTGAATGTTGGCTATGAATATGAACGTGTCCTGTGAACCTGAGTTTGATACGAATGTTTAACTTTTCTGTTGTGCTTGTGTGTGAACTTGTTAGTATGCCTACTGTGGGGTATGTGACGTGTCGGTGTCAACGGCAAACCTTCTTCCCGAGAAGAATTGCACCTGCTTTGTTAGGGTAGCAACGGCGCATCAGCTCTTTTTAATCTTTTTGCTCTGTCTTGCCCCATCCCCCGCTCAACATCGGCCGTAATGTTTTCGGCCTCAAAACAAACATAGTACTGCGTTGTTTTTGGGGCTTGATGAAAAATCGAGTGCTGGTTTCTGTAGGTTGGCCCACCCAGCAAATGGGCTGCTGGTCCACCACGGACTGGGAGGCTAAAAATACAAGTTGTATGGTGCAGAGGCAAGTAAAAAATGCCATCGAGAGCCATCCACTAAATAAAAAATATCGCTCCTGATGTGCTTCTTCAGTCGTGCCGCCGGCCCCCTCTATAATCCAGTTCGCTCGGGGCCGGGATCTGGTATCATTTTTTTTCCAGAGGGTGAACAAGTATCAGCTAGGCCTAGGTTTTGTATTTTAACATGCATAGCCCACGACATACGGTGAAAGTGGTTTCAACTTATTTTTTGAGGTCCATACCGGCCTATGGGCTTTTTCTTAAAGATTGGCGGCCCAATGTATTTTTTTAACCACATTATATATATTTATATTATTACTATTATCGTATATTTTATAGAGACTTATATATACATTATAAAAACATCCCACGTGTTATTAACTTATAAAAGTAAATGTTTAACATAAGTTGGCAAGGAAAATCCTGGTTGTTTTTGACTCACAGGCAAGGAAAATCCCGGTGATTGCGTACAAAAGCTTGCGAAGATTTTAAGGACCAATGTAATAATAACGCGCTCATTTTTATTTTGAGCAATTACTCGCTAATTTGTTAATTATGTATATAAAAAATGTGCCTCTCCGGTTTCTTTTTGATATTAATTGCTCCTTCTAACATAACAATATATATATAACGAGCCTAGCTAATTCGTGTATTTGAAGGAAGTGCAAATGGGCTGGGATTTCTTAGATAATATAAATGGGCCGCATTGACGCGAAATTATTTGTTCACCCAACCCAGCAAATGGACTTTACATTATAGAAAACATGGGTTAAATATATGCCACATTTTTGCAGGCTGACATGTGGGCCAATAGGTCGAAGCCTACGCAGGGCGTTGTCAACTTGGTCGGCATGCACCTTCAATCTCTTGTATTTTTCCTCTAGTGTCGCTGGGACCGCCTGGTCCGGCCTCCGGCGGCTAGCGGCTCTGCTTAGCACGCGTCGCTGCGAAGCGCTACCCCACCGCTGGCCAGGCTATCCCTCCACCCCTCCACACCTCCTGCTATTCACTACCGACTGCAGCCCCACGCCGCACCAGAACCAGTTATAACCTTTCTCCTCCACTCAATATGCCACTTCGCTGCCGTGCCTTCCCATCTCCGAGTCGTTCCCGTCCAGGGCCTCGGCGTCGTCCACCGCCTCGCTGCGCTCGGTGCGGCGTGGTCAACAAACGAGAGTCATCGGAAGAGGACTGTACGTGCAGAGCCTAACGGCTGGGACCCACGAGGTCCATGGTCGCACGCAAGGAAAGTTCCTACTTATTAAGCTGAAAAAATGTTTCCTCCACCTGACAGTTGGGACCCACCGGCTGTATCTTCGCACGGAAGGAAGTGCCTCCTTGTTATGCGAAAAAATTATTCCTCCCGTTGAAAGCTGGGACCCGTCAGATTTGGTGGCTGACTTGTGGGCCTACTAAGCGGACGTGTACGTAGGGCTTTGTCAACTTAATCAACAAATGATTCTAGCAGCTGGACCGTTGGATGTTAATCCAACAGCCGTGCTCCTTCTTCAACCTCTGTTCTTGCTCCTGTCTCCCGTGGGCGGCACCGCGGCTGTGCTGCCGTGCACCCGAACCAGTCAAGTTTCCCACTCCTCTCCATCTGTGACTCCACTGCCCCGTCTTCCTCATCTCCAGGTCGTTCCAGTCTGGGGCCTCACTGTCGTCCACCGGCCTTTGGTGCGCTCGGCACGGTGTGGTCAACGTGGTCAACAAATGAGAGTCATCGGAAGATGACTGTACGTGAGAGGCTGACAGTGGGTACGCACCACGCCCATGGACGCATGCATGCAACGAAATGCGGCGTGGTCAACATGGTCAAGGAACGACTTCCATCGGAAGTGTACTATACGTGGAGAGGCTGACAGCTGGGTCCACAGCCACAGCAAGGAAGTGCCTCCTTATTCCGCGGAAAATAATGATTGCTCCACCTAATAGCAGGGACCCACCGTACAGGCCACCGTATTTTGCGAAAAAAATGTTTCCCCCCTTATGCTGGGACCCACCGGACGGGTCACCGTATTTCACGAAAAAAACATTCCCCACGCTGTCAGCTCGGACCCACCGGAAGTGCCTCCTTATTACGCACAAAAAATGAATACTCCCCCTGCTAGTTGGGACCCACCTTGGTGGGTGACTGACTTGTGGGCCTACTAAGTTGACGGGGATGGAGTGCTTTGTCAACTTAGTCAATATGAACGATTCTAGCTCCAGTGACCGTACGATGTCCATCCAACGGCCGTAGTGCTTCTTCAACCTCTGGTCTTCTTGCTCTAGCCGCCCAAAGCAGCGCCGGTCGTGCCGCATGGTCCTGCCTCCCATGGCCAGCTATGCTGCCGCGGAGGCCTCATCGCCCCTACTATTCCGACTGCTGGCCAGGCCCTGCGGCGACGACAGCCTCACACCGCAGCCAAACCAGTGAACCGTCGTACTCCTCTCCGCGCGGGCTTCCACTGCCGCGTCTTCCACGGCTCCGCGTCGTCCTCTTGCTAGGCCTCACCGTCGTCCACCGCCCTGGTGCTCTCGGCGCGGCATGGTCAACGTGGTCAAGGAACGACTTCCATCGGAAGAGTACTGTACATGGAGAGGCTGACAGCTGGGTCCTCGACTGCAGCAAGGAAGTGCCTCCTTATTACGCGCAAAATAATTATTCCTCCACCTGACAGCAGGGACCCACCGGATGAGCCACCGTATTTCATGAAAAAAACGTTTTCCCTTGACTGCTGGGACCCACCAGCTACATCTTCGCCCGCAAGGAAGTGCGTCCGGGCAAAAAAAAACGATTCGCCCCCCTGACTGCTGGGACCCAGCAGCTACATCTTCGCATGCAAGGAAGTGCCTGGCAGTCGGGACCCACCTGGTCGAAGGGTACGTAGCATTGTCATTCTGGTCGCGAACGTGTACGTACATACTGGTCAATGTAGAGGCACGCACGTGTCGTAGTAGAGGCGCGCACGTAGCATGTACACATACGTATAGCGGACAGTGTGCAAGAAAGAAAATACGGCCACATACGTACATACGGGCAGGGTCTCGAACGCCTACTCGCGCATAGGTACATCCAGGGCTCGTGTACATGGTTTGGTCGGAATGGAGAAACTGTGTCGTCGTTGTGTTCATGGGGAGGCAACCGGCTGGGTCATAATGGAATGCGTCGTCGTGTTCATCGGGAGGTCTTGGACGGATCAGCCGATGGAAACGAGGCCTGGCGTACCACAGAATGGAGGAAACGGCCTTGTGTTCGACCGACCATGTTCGAAACGGGATCCTGTTCATCGGGAGGGGTCTGGCATACCGCAAAATGGGACTCCATAGGATACTGTTCATCTCCACCGTCGACCGCCTCCAGCCTCCACGGGCTACTGTTCATCCACCGTCGACCTCCTCCAGCCTCCACCTGCGACTGTTCATCCACGGGTCTTGTTCATCCAGCCTCCACCGCGTGCCACTCCACCGGCTACTGTCCAACCAGCCCTCTCCACGGGCTCCTGTTCAACCACCCCTCCACGGGCTACTGTTCATCCAGCCCTCCACCATCTACTGTTCATCTAGCCCTCCACGGGGTGGTCCTGTTCATCCAGCCCTCCACAGGGTCCTGTTCATCCAGCCCCAACTGGCTCAATCGATCGGGGTCCTGTTCATCCACCCCCATCGGGAAGTGCTCATCCAAACCCCCCCGGCAACGCTCACTGTTCATCCGGAGGCAGCATCAATCGGCTTCAGTTAGCAGTAGTAGCGAAGGAATCACTCGATCGGGTTCAATTAACAGCCATCGATCGATCGCTCGGGTTCATAACACATAGCCTGCAGTGCAATCACTCGGGTTCAGTTAGAGCCCAACGCCTCGCTCGGGTTCAGTTAGAGCCCAACGCCTCGCACCCACGTGTGTGCGTGTACGAGAGAAACGCGCATCGCTCGGCCCCGACCACCCACCGTAACCGTGAACACCCCGATATTTTCCTCGCCCTTGCTTCTACCATGGTTTTTTCTGTCATGGACATCCCAAAGAATGTCATGCAGCTGCATCTCCAGCCTGCCCATGACGAAAAGCCCATTTTTTGTCATGATTTTTTGTCATAGAAGTAGGACCCCGCCACATCTATGATGATACCGGGTTTTGTCACAATTATCGTCATAGAAGTGTCATAAGTATGACAGAAAAAAATTTCGTTCGTCCCAAAATGTCACGGATGTGCCTTTTTTGTAGTGTATGCTAGTTCGCTTTTCATGCATAATCTATCTATGGTTATTACCTGCTTGATTATCACCCACCACGGGAGCTACTCATGCTGGCACGGCGCTTGTGCTCGGGTTCGTCCCTGCAATGTTGACAAATCTGAGCGGTCGAGCTCTGACTCGCCGATCGCCCCGCGCACGTCACCTCACCAGGCCCTTAGTGCCTTCATGCTCTTGCAGAGCGACCGGCGGTAGACCGGCAATCGTGGTGGTAATCTGTGTCCCTCCTCTCGGTAACTTGCAGGGGCCTCCTGAGGACAACAGCAGGCGGTACCGTGGTCACCCTCTTCTCCCATGCGATTCACTTGCGGGTTAAAAGGGGGGCTCCTGAGCATCGTGACTCAGGAGCTCTTACTGGCTCTGCAGCCCTCACCCCCTGGCCTTGACCACGGCATTGCGACCTGGCAAACAAGCGGCGGCTGAGCTCGCTCGAGGGCTGGGACCTGAGGACGTAGAGCACATAGAAGAGCATGGAGAAGGGGAGAAGACTCTCATGGGCCCAACCTAGCTACACTACAGCCGTCGGCGCACGAGTTTGGCGTGGCACAAGGAACCGACTCTCGAATGCCAAGATAAGTTCCGCGCCCGGCTCGAACAAGCACTGCGGCATAGGGCTCTTGTTTGTTGTAGCCTTGTTACGGCGATGCCACCTCCCTTTCCAACCTCTCGGTGGCTACTTGCGCGTGGATTGATGACCCACAAGTATAGGGGATCTATCGTAGTCCTTTCGGTAAGTAAGATATTGAACCCAACGAGGAGCAGAAGGAAATGATAAGCGGTTTTCAGTAAGGTTTTCTCTGCAAGCACTGAAATAGTAGGTGATAGATAGTTTTGTGATAAGATAAATAGTAACGAGCAAAAAGAAAATAAAGTGCAGAAAGGTGGCCCAATCCTTTATGTAGCAAAGGATAAGCCTGGACAAATTCTAATAATGAAGAAGGAGCTCCCGAGGACACATTTGGAATTATCGTCAAGCTAGTTTTCATCACGTTCGTAAGATTCGCATTCGGTACTTTGATAATTTGATATGTGGGTGGACCAACACTTGGGTACTGTCCTAACTTGGACAAGCATCCCACTTATTATTAACCCCTATTGCAAGCATTTGCAACTACAAAAAGGGGTATTAAGGTAAACCTAACCACAACATTAAACATATGGTTATATATCAGCCCCTAACGAAGCAACGCATAAACTAGGGTTTAAGCTTCTGTCACTCTAGCAACCCATCATCTAATTATTACTTCCCTATGCCTTCCTCTAGGCCCAAATAATGGTGAAGTGTCATGTAGTCGACGTTCACATAACACCACTAGAGGAAAGACAACATACATCTCATCAAAATATCGAACGAATACCAAATTCACATGACTACTAATAGCAAGACTTCACCCATGTCCTCAGGAAAAAACGTAACTACTCACAAAGCATATTCATGTTCATAATCAGAGGAGTAATAATATGCATAAAGGATCTGAACATATGATCTTCCACCAAGTAAACCAATTAGCATCAACTACAAGGAGTAATCAACACTACTAGCAACCCACAGGTACCAATTTGTGGTTTTGATACAAGATTGGATACAAGAGATGAACTAGGGTTTTGAGAGGAGATGGTGTTGGTGAAGATGTTGATGGAGATTGACCCCCTCTCGATGAGAGAATCGTTGGTGATGATGTTGGTGATGATTTCCCCCTCCCGGAGGGAAGTGTCCCCGGCAGAACAGCTCCGCCAGAGCCCTAGATTGATTCCGCCAAGGTTCCGCCTTGTGGCCGCGGAGTTTCATCCCGTAAGCTTCCCCACGATTTTTTCCATGGTAAAAGTGATGATATAGCAAAAGATGGACGCCAGAGGCCCACCAGGGGGCCCAGGAGATAGGGGGTCGCGCCCTACAGGGGGGCCCCCTACTGTCTCCTTGACAGGGTGTGGGCCCCCTGGCCTATTTCTTCGCTCATAAATTCTTAATAATTCCAAAAAGTTGTTTCGTGGAGTTTCAGGACTTTTGGAGTTGTGCAGAATAGGTTTCCAACGTTTGCTCCTTTTCCAGCCAGAATTCCAGCTGCCGGCATTCCCCCTCTTCATGGTAAACCTTGTAAAATAAGAGAGAATAGCCATAAGTATTGAGATATAATGTGTAATAACAGCCCATAATGCAATAAATATTGATATAAAAGCATGATGCAAAATGGACGTATCAACTCCCCCAAGCTTAGACCTTGCTTGTCCTCAAGCGGAAGCCGAAATCAAAAAATATGTCCACATGTTTAGAGATAGAGGTGTCGATAAAAAAAATACGGACATGAGGGCATCATGATCATTGTAATAACAACAACATATATGGATTTTTTCATATGATTTCCTATGCTCAAGTAATAAGCAATTCACAATGTCAAGTATGGTTCAAAAACTTCATTGGGAACTAACAAACTATAATCTCAGTCATTGAAGCAATTTCAATTTATCGTAACATCAGAAAGAGTCAATAATAGAGCTTTTCAGCAAGCTCACATACTCAACTATCTCGTAGTCTCCTATAATTGTTAACACTCACGCAATACTTGTGGTTATAGAGTTTCAGCCGGACACTGAGAAAGATAGGGGCTTATTGTTTTGCCTCCCAACGTATTCACCTTTAGGTGATGTCAACAATAATAGCCTATGCCAACTTACATCCAATTGGATATACGTATCATGATCTTTCAAACAGGAGGAGCTTGCCAAAGGATAAAAATAAAAAGGAAAGGTGAGCATCACCTTGGCTCAAGCATAAAGTAAAAACATAAAGTAAAAGATAAGCCCTTCGCAGAGGGAAGCAAAGGTTGTCATGCGCGTTTAGGGTTGATGCATAAAGTCTTAGTGCAAAAGAACGTCACTTTACATTGCCCCTTGTATGTGGACCTTTATTATGTAGTCTGTCGCTTTTATTACTTCCACAACAAGTTCGTACAAAGTTTATTTTCTCTGCACTAATAAGTCATACATATTTAGAGAGCAATTTTTATTGCTTGCACCGATGACAACTTACTTGAAGGATCTTATTCAATCCATAGGTAGGTATGGTGGACTCTCATGGAAAAACTGGGTTTAAGGATATTTGGAAGCACAAGTAGTATCTCTACTTGGTGCAAGGAATTTGGCTAGCATGAGGGGGAAAGGCAAGCTCAACATGTTTGGAAGGTCAATGACAATATACTTTAACTGAGATGTCGGAAAACATAAACCATTATGTTTTCTTCCTTGTCCAACGTCAACTCTTTTAGCATGTCATACTTAATGAGTGCTTCACAATTATAAAAGATTTCCAAGATAATATATTTATATGTGAACCCCTCTTTCCTTATCACTTCCTATTAATTGCAACGATGACCAAGGCTACGTTCATCAACTCTCAAAATTTTTTATGCCTCATACTTTCTATGTGTGAAGTTATCACTATCCATAAGATCAATATGAACTCTTTTGCTCTTTCTACTTTCTCAAGATCATAGCAACATAGCAAAGCCCTTGACTCAACACTAATCTTTATTATAGATAGCACACAGACTCGCTTACATAAAGAGTTCACAATGCAAAACTCAAAACTACTTGATGTCAAAACTTCAATCTACTAGATCAAGATACTACTAAAAGGATCGAACTAAATAAAGCGGTAAAGATCAGAGTGTGATGGTGATACGATACCGGGGCACCTCCCCCAAGCTTGGCAATTGCCAAGGGGAGTGCCCATACCCATGTGATTATGTCTTCGGAGGTGGTGAAGTAGGAGTTGTTGCATTTTTCTTCTCTAGCTTGCGTCTGAGGATAAAATTTTCCTCCCTCAGATCCTCATTCTCGAGCTCAAGTTTCATTATCCTTTTGCATAGTGATGCCTTGCTGTCCTGCAAAAAACGTGGTGTGATAGATTGGACCTTAGGGAGGCTTGACTTCTTCAATTCCACGTGCATATCACCAGGTTGAGGTAGTGGATCATCCTCATCATCGGAGCTTGTCTCCTCCTTCCTCTTTGGATCATAGTCTTCTTCTTCCTTTGTGGTCCATCCATAATGTTCCACATCACCATATACTTTTGGGTTTGCAATATAATCAGCCATGTAGCTCTCTACCTCCGAATCTTGGGACAACATCTTGTTACAAATCTGCAATAGGAATAGCTCGAAACAAAAACAAAGGATATTTGCATGATACGGTGGTCAAAACCTTTGGGAGTATATATAATGAATTTTTACCGACCAAAATACAAAACATACAAGAAAACGGAGTCCGGGGGACACACGGGGTGCCCACGAGATAGGGGGGCGTGCCCTACAGGGGGGCGGCCTCCTCTCTCGTGGGAGCCTCATGTCCCTTTCGGACTACTTCTTTCTTCCGAAAATTCTTAAATAATCCAAAACTGATAAAAATTGCCATTAGAGTTGTTTTGGAGTCGGTTTAATTACCGTACAACGTACCTATGCCTTTTCGGAGACTGGAACGTTCTGGAAAGTGTCTCTTATGTATTCCTGAGGGGTTATGGTTTCAATAATATTAGTTTCAACATTGATAGGATTACCTGAAATATAATGTTTAATTCTTTGACCGTTTACCACCCTCGGATTTGTGCCTTCGAAGTTGTTGATTTTTATAGCACCCGAACGATAAACCGCCTCGATAACGTAGGGACCTTCCCATTTTGAGAGAAGTTTTCCTGCAAAAAATCTTAAACGAGAGTTGAACAATAACACATAATCTCCTACATTAAACTCACTCTTTTGTATCCTCTTATCATGCCAGTGTTTGACTTTTTCTTTGAAAAGCTTGGCATTCTCATATGCTTGGGTTCTCCATTCATCAAGTGAGCTAATATCAAACAACCTCTTCTCAACGAAAGTTTAAAGTCATAATTGAGCTCTTTAACACCCCAATATGCTTTATGTTCAAGTTCAAGAGGTAAATGACATGCTTTTCCATAAACCATCTTATATGGAGACATACCCATAGGATTTTTGTATGCAGTTCTATAGGCCCATAATGCATCATCAAGTTTTTTGGACCAATTCTTTCTAGATCTATTCTCAAACTTTTGCAAAATTAATTTGAGCTCTCTATTGCTCAACTGAACTTGACCACTAGACTGCGGATGATAAGGAGATGCGATTCTATGATTGACATTATACTTAGCAAGCATCTTACCGAAAGCACCATGAATAAAGTGTGAACCACCATCAGTCATAAGATATCTAGGGACTCCAAACCTCGGAAAAATAACTTCTTTAAGCATTTTAATAGAAGTGTTATGATCAGCACTACTAGTTGGAATAGCTTCTACCCACTTAGTAACGTAATCAACAGCAACTAAAATATGTGTATAACCATTGGAGGCAGGAAAAGGTCCCATATAATAAAAGCCCCAAACATCAAACGGTTCAATAACAAGAGAATAATTCATAGGCATTTCTTGACGTCTACTAATGTTACCTATTCTTTGACATTCATCACAAGATAAGAGAAACTTACAAGCATCTTTGAAAAGAGTAGGCCAATAAAAACCAGACTGTAGTACCTTGTGTGCAGTTCTATCTCCAGCGTGGTGTCCTCCATAAGGTTTAGAGTGACACTTGCGTAGGATTTGTTCCTGTTCATGCTCAGGCACACAACGTCTAATAATACCATCTACTCCTTCTTTATAAAGGTGTGGATCATCCCAGAAGTAATGTCTTAAATCATAAAAGAACTTTTTCTTTTGCTGGTATGTGAAACTAGGCGGTATATTTAGCAACAATGTAATTATCATAATAAGCATACCAAGGAGTAGTACGAGAAGCATTGACAACCGCTAATTGTTCATCAGGAAAACTATCATTAATAGGCAGTATATATTTAGCAACAATGTAATTAGTATAATAAGCATACCAAGGAGCAGTACGAGAAGCATTGACAACCGCTAATTGTTCATCAGGAAAACTATCATTAATAGGCAGTGGGTCATCAAGAACATTCTCTAACCTAGACAAGTTGTCTGCAACGGGGTTCTCAGCTCCCTTTCTATCAATAATATGCAAGTCAAATTCTTGGAGCAAGAGAACCCATCTAATGAGTCTAGGCTTAGCATCTTTCTTTTCCATAAGATATTTAATAGCAGCATGATCAGTGTGAATAGTAACTTTGGAATCAACAATGTAAGGTCTAAACTTATTACATGCAAACACAACTGCTAAGAACTCTTTTTCAGTAGTAGCATAATTTCTCTGGGCAGTATCAAGAGTCTTACTAGCATATTGGATAACATTCAATTTCTTATCGACTCTTTGCCCTAAAACAGCACCTACAACATAATCACTATCATCGCACATAATTTCAAAAGGTAAATTCCAATCAGGTGGCTGAACAATAGGTTTAGTGATCAAGGCTTTCTTAAGTGTTTCGAATGCTTCTACAGAATCATCATCAAAGACAAAAGGAATATCTTTTTGCAATAAGTTAGTCAGAGGCCTAGAGATTTTAGAAAAAGTCCTTAATAAACCTCCTATAAAAGCCTGCATGACCAAGGAGACTTCTTATACCTTTTATGTCCTTGGGACATGGCATCTTTTCAATAGCGTCAACTTTGGCTTTATCAACTTCAATACCTCTCTCGGAGATCTTGTGCCCCAAGACAATGCCTTCATTAACCATAAAGTGACACTTTTCCCAATTCAGGATGAGAATAGTGTCTTCGCATCTTTGAAAAACTCAATCAAGGTTGCTCAAACAATCATCAAAATAGGATCCATATACGGAGAAGTCATCAATGAATACCTCACAAATCTTTTCACAAAAATCGGAGAATATAGCCACCATGCATCTTTAAAAGGTAGCAGGTGAATTACATAAACCAAAAGGCATACGTCTATAAGCAAAAGTACCAAAAGGGCAAGTAAAACTAGTTTTAGATTGATCCTTTGCTGACACAGGTATTTGGATAGCCTTTCTAGCATTTGATCAATAAAAGGTAAATGGTAATGATCTTTCTTAGTAGCTTTATTTAACTTATGAAAATCAATTACCATCCTATAACCTGTAATGATTCTTTGCGGGGTCAATTCATCTTTATCATTAGGAACAACGGTAATACCTCCCTTTTTCGTTACACAATGGACAGGGCTTACCCATTCACTATCAGCAACGGGATAAATAATACCTGCCTCAAGGAGTTTTAGTATCTCCTTTCTTACCACTTCCTTCATTTTGGGATTTAATCGTCTTTGAGGATCTCTAACTGGTTTGGCATCTTTCTCCACTGAAATTTTGTGTTGACATAATGTGGGACTAATGCCCTTAATATCATCCAGAGTATATCCAATAGCAGCTCGGTGCTTCTTCAGAGTTTTCAATAATCTTTCTTCTTCTTTCTCTGAAAGGTTAGCACTAATGATAACAGGATATATTTCTTTTTCATCAAGATAAGCATACTTAGGATTATCAAGTAAGGGTTTGAGTTCAAACACTGGATCACCCTTGGGTGGAGGGGGATCCCCAAGAATTTCAACGGGAAGGTTATGTTTCAGCATGGGTTCTTGTTTAAGGAACACTTCATATATTTCTTCCCTTTCTTTTATAAACATGTCGTTTTCATGGTCTAACAAATAATGTTCTAACGGATCAGTAGGAGGAACAACAATGGAAGCAAGGCCAATAATCTCATCTTTACTAGGTGGTTCCCTTTCACGACGTTGTCTACTAAACTTAGCAAAATTGAACTCATGAGACATACCATCTATGCCAACAGTGACGATATTATTTTCACAATTAATCTTAGCACTAGAAGTATTCAAGAAGGGTCTACCAAAAATAATGGAACAAAAATCATCTTGTGGGGAACCAAGAACAAGAAAATCAGCAGGGTATTTAACCTTCCCACACAAAACTTCAACATCTCTAACAATCCCAATAGGTTTAATGGTATCCCTATTGGCAAGCTTAATAGTAAAATCAATGTCCTCTAATTCAATGGGTGCAATGTCGTGCATAATTTCTTTATATAGATCATAAGTTATTGCACTAGCACTAGCACCCATATCACATAAGCCATGATAACAATGATCTCCTATTTTAACAGAAATAACAGGCGTGCCTACAACAGGTCTACGTGTCTTAGTATCGGGTCTAGCAATATTAGCAGTCTCACCCAAGAAAGAAATAACATGCCCATGTAAGTCCTCATCCAAGATATCTTTAATCATAGCAATACCACGTTCAACAATAATTTGCTCAGGAGGTGTATAAGTCCTAGTATTACTCTTACGAACAACAGTCGAAGCTTTAGCATGATCTTTTATCCTAACAGGAAAAGGAGGCTTTTCGACATAAGAAGTAGGAATAATAGGATCACTATATGTAATAGTCTTTTCTTCGACTGTAAAGGGTGCAACTACTTTCACTTCAATAGGAGGATTATATTTAAACCACTTCTCTTTAGGGAGATCAACGTGAGTAGCAAAAGTTTCACAAAAGCTACTATCTCAGAGTCAAGTCCATACTTAGAGCTAAATCCACGGAAAGCATCGGTATCCATAAAAGATTTAACACAATCAAACTTTGGTGTCACACCTGACTCCTTACCATCGTCGGAACCCCAATCTTCAGAGTTGCATTTAATTCTTTCCAATAAGTCCATTTGAAATCAATAGTGTTCAACATATAGGAACCAGCACAGGAAGTATCGAGCAAGTTGCGATTATCAAGAGAAAGCCGAGCATAAAAATTCTGAATAATCATTTCCCGAGAGAGCTCATGATTGGGGCATGAATACAACATTGACTTAAGCCTCCCCCAAGCTTGAGCGATGCTTTCTCCTACGCGAGGCCAGAAATTATATATGTAATTACGATCATGATGAACAAGATGCATAGGATAGAACTTCTGGTGAAATTCCAACTTAAATCGCTTATAATTCCAAGATCTCGTATCATCACATAGCCTATACCATGTCATTGCATCTCCCTTCAAAGATAAAGGGAAGACCTTCCTTTTGCCAACATCATCGGGAATACCTGCAAGCTTAAAAAATCCACAAACTTCATCCACAAAGATAAGGTGTAAGTCGGGATGCAATGTTCCGTCTCCTGCAAAAGGATTAGCTAGCAGTTTTTCTATCATACCCGAAGGAATCTCGAAGTGAATATTTTCATAAAGTTCAGTAGGTTTAGGAGCATCTCTTTGCTCTTCTGGTTGGGGTGAAGATACCCCAAACAAGCCCCTCAAAGGGTTAGTTTCCATAGTGACAAGTAATAGAAAATTTCAGCACTCTATATAAATGTTTCCTTACCAAGTTCCACTCACCAAAAGCCCTACACTCCCCGGCAACGGCGCCAGAAAAGAGTCTTGATGACCCACAAGTATAGGGGATCTATCGTAGTGCTTTTGATAATTAAGAGTGTCGAACCCAACGAGGAGCAGAAGGAAATGATAAGCGGTTTTCAGTAAGGTTTTCTCTGCAAGCACTGAAACAGTAGGTGATAGATAGTTTTGTGATAAGATAAATTGTAACGAGCAAAAAGTAAATAAAGTAAATAAAGTGCAGAAAGGTGGCCCAATCCTTTATGTAGCAAAGGATAACCCTGGACAAATTATAATAATGAAGAAGGAGCTCCCGAGGACACATTGGGAATTATCGTCAAGCTGGTTTTCATCACGTTCGTAAGATTCGCGTTCGGTACTTTGATAATTTGATATGTGGGTGGACCGGCACTTGGGTACTGTCCTAACTTGGATAAGCATCCCACTTATGATTAACCCCTATTGCAAGCATCCGCAACTACAAAAAGGAGTATTAAGGTAAACCTAACCACAACATTAAACATATGGGTCCATATCAGCCCCTAACGAAGCAACACATAAACTAGGGTTTAAGCTTCTGTCACTCTAGCAACCCATCATCTACTTATTACTTCCCGATGCCTTCCTCTAGGCCCAAATAATGGTGAAGTTTCATGTAGTCGACGTTCACATAACACCACTAGAGGAAAGACAACATACATCTCATCAAAATATCGAACGAATACCAAATTCACATGACTACTAATAGCAAGACTTCACCCATGTCCTCAGGAACAAACGTAACTACCCACAAAGCATATTCATGTTCATAATCAGAGGAGTAATAATATGCATAAAGGATCTGAACATATGATCTTCCACCAAGTAAACCAATTAGCATCAACTACAAGGAGTAATCAACACTACTAGCAACCCACAGGTACCAATTTGTGGTTTCAGTACAAGATTGGATACAACAGATGAACTAGGGTTTTGAGAGGAGATGGTGCTGGTGAAGATGTTGATGGAGATTGACCCCCTCTCGATAAGAGAATCATTGGTTATGACGTTGGTCATGATTTCCCCCTCCCGGAGGGAAGTGTCCCCGGCAGAACAGCTCCGCCAGAGCCCTAGATTGATTCCGCCAAGGTTCCGCCTCGTGGCAGTGGAGTTTCGTCCCGTAAGCTTGCCCATGATTTTTTCCAGGGTAAAAGTGATGATATAACAGAAGATGGACGCCAGAGGCCCACCAGGGGGCATAGGAGATAGGGGGTCGCGCCCTATAGGGGGGCGCGCCCTCCTGTCTCCTGGACAGGGTGTGGCCCCCTGGCCTATTTCTTTCGCTCATAAATTCTTAATAAATCCAAAAAGTTGTTTCGTGGATTTTCAGGACTTTTGGAGTTGTGCAGAATATGTTTCCAACGTTTGCTCCTTTTCCAGCCAGAATTCCAGCTGCCGGCATTCCCCCTCTTCATGGTAAACCTTGTAAAATAAGAGAGAATAGCCATAAGTATTGAGATATAATGTGTAATAACAGCCCATAATGCAATAAATATTGATATAAAAGCATGATGCAAAATGGACGTATCACGGACCTCTTGAGCATCGCGCCTCAAGAGCTCTTACTGGACCTTGGGCCGCTCACCTCCTGGCCTTGACCACGGCATCGCGACCTGGCATACCAATGACGGCTGCAGCCTGCCTGGGGACCGGGACCTGTCAGCGTAGAGCACCAAGCTGCCGCGGGGTTGGAAATGGGAGACCGAGCCAAAACAAGACATGCGTTCGCAAATTTGCAAAATAAGGATAATTTCAACAAAAGATGTTACAGACCCTTTACACGCCCCCAAGGGGTCCATCTTGATTCCTCGCAGGGACCAAAAGAAGGGAGTTTCCAGGAGCCCAATCTACACGCGCCGGCGCGGTCGACGCCATCAACAACAGTGGGCCACGGGAGGCTGGCGCCAACCCCATCCAGAGCAGCGAAGACGGTGGCCAGATGCTACGGCCTTGCTCTGGGCTTGGCGAGAGCTCAGGGGCACGTAGCTGTCGTCGGTCGTCTCTGGAGCCTCGTAGGGCTTGGGAGAGTCGCTGGACTCCCAAGTGCCTCTGCTACTGCCAGAAGAGCTGCTGGCGAAGCCAGCGGCAGGCTCGGCGAAGGCCGCTGCGCCGTCCCGACGACCTGCTCCGAGGCAGCACTCCAGGCGGCGGCCTTCCGCGTCGAAGACCTTCAAGAACATGGTGGAGGTGCCATCATACTCAAAGTGGATGGCAAGGGCACTTTCCACACGGCAAACCCGAGCAACCTCGCCCCAGCCGAGGGTCATGAAGATCTTGCCTGGGGAGACGGCTTCAATCTCCGCTCCAGTCACCGGGACGTTGCAGTCGGCTTGCTGTAGCCAAAGCTCGAGGGGGCCCCTCGGCGGTATCTCGGCGGAGAAGAACTGTGAAAAGCGAATCCACGTGCGCGGAGGCATCGCCGCCCACATCACGAGTTCACGCAAGGAGTCCGCGGCTTGGGCTCCAGGGGCGTAGGCGTGCGTCACCGCGGTGCGGCGACCACGGCTACGGCGCGGACGGTGGCGCTCGCCACCTTGCCCTCCGAAGCCCTCAGCTTTGGCGTATGGAGGCAGCGGGTACCCGGGAGGGGGCCGCTCGCACCAAGGCCTCGACACCTCCGGCCTCGCGGCTACGTAGCGACGGTGGGCCGGCCTCTTCCTCGGTGGAAGTGGCCCGGGCTCGTCGCGGGGGGTTTTTCCCTTCTCTGCAGCCGAGAACCTCCATATCGGCGCCATGGGAATTTCTACTAGCAATGAAGCAAGGGAGAAGAAGCGAGCGGAGCAGGAAGAGATGAGCGACGAGGGCTCCGCCCCCACCTCATTTATAGTGGGAGAAGGCCAACCAGTGATCCCCACGATCACAGGTAAAGATGATTTTTCTTTGCATGCAGCAAGGACCCATAAAGTCGGGCAGTTGCCGAGGCGGCGTGGGGAAGTGGAGATGCCCACGTCCAATCAATCGCCACACGTCAAGCGGGGCCGCAGGCTGTTGGGGCCCGTGGCGCTCCGCCCTTGCCCTTTGGCTTCGCCTCGATGCCAAGTCCAAGCGCGCCTTGGGCCCGGGGGCTACTATCGGCTTCCTGGGAACGGGGGTCCCCAGACATGCCTTTCGGCGGCCCACGGCGTGGCTCCACCAGCGGCCCTGTATGGCCCATCTTCACCAGCCAACACTCAAGACCCTCGCGAGGGGCGAAGCCTCACGAGGCGGACGACGCAAGACCTCCTCAGGGGCGGCCTTGTTGGGGTACGTAGTAATTTCAAAAAATTTCCTACGCACACGCAAGATCATGGTGATGCATAGCAACGAGAGGGGAGAGTGTTGTCCACGTACCCTCGTAGACCGAAAGCGGAAGCGTTATAACAATGCGGTTGATGTAGTCGTACGTCTTCACGACCCGACCGATCAAGCACCGAAACTACGGCACCTTCGAGTTCTAGCACACGTTTAGTTCGATGACGTTCCCTGGACTCCGATCCAGCAAAGTGTCGGGGAAGAGTTCCGTCAGCACGACGGCGTGGTGACGGTGATGATGTTCTACCAACGCAGGGCCTCGCCTAAGCACCGCTACGATATGACCGAGGTGGAATATGGTGGAAGGGGGCACCGCACACGGCTAAGGAACGATCACGAAGATCAACTTGTGTGTCATGGGGTGCCCCCTGCCCCCGTATATAAAGGAGGGAGGGGGGAGGTGCAACCGGCCCCTAGGGGTGCGCCTGGAGGAGTCCTACTCCCATCGGGAGTAGGACTCCCCCCTCTTGCCTTGTTGGAGAAGGAAAGGGGAAGGGGGAAAGAGGAAAGGGGGGCGCCGCCCCCTTCCTTGTCCTATTCGGACTAGGGGGGAGGTGGCGCGCGGCCTGGCCTGGACGGCTCTCCTCTTCTCCCTTAGGGCCCATGTAGGCCCATTAACCCCCCCCCCCAGGGGGGGGGGGGGGGTTCCGGGTAACCCCCCGGTATCCGGAAAAATCCCGATTTCACCCGGAACGATTCAAATATCCAAATATAGGCTTCCAATATATCAATCTTTATGTCTCGACCATTTCGAGACTCCTCGTCATGTCCGTGATCACATCCGGGACTCCGAACAACCTTCGGTACATCAAAAACTATAAACTCATAATATAACTGTCATCGTAACATTAAGCGTGCGGACCATACGGGTTCGAGAACTATGTAGACATGACCTAGAACTGTTTCCGGTCAATAACCAATAGCGGAACCTCGATGCTCATATTGGCTCCTACATATTATACGAAGATCTTTATCGGTCAAACCACATAACAACATACGTTGTTCCCTTTGTCATCGGTATGTTACTTGCCCGAGATTCGATCGTCGGTATCTCAATACCTAGTTCAATCTCGTTACCGACAAGTCTCTTTATTCGTTACGTAATGCATCATTCCATAACTAACTCATTAGTTACATTGCTTGCAAGGCTTATAGTGATGTGCATTACCGAGAGGGCCCAGAGATACCTCTCCGACAATCGGAGTGACAAAACCTAATCTCGAAATATGCCAACTCAACATGTACCTTTGGAGACACCTGTAGAGCTCCTTTATAATCACCCAGTTACGTTGTGACGTTTGGTAGCACACAAAATGTTCCTCCGGTAAACGGGAGTTGCATAATCTCATAGTTATAGGAACTTGTATTAGTCATGAAGAAAGCAATAGCAATATACTAAACGATCAAGTACTAAGCTAACGGAATGGGTCAAGTCAATCACATCATTCTCCTAATGATGTGATCCCATTAATCAAATGACAACACATGTCTATGGTTAGGAAACATAACCATCTTTGATCAATGAGCTAGTCAAGTAGAGGCATACTAGTGACATTAAGTTTGTCTATGTATTCACACATGTATCATGCTTCCGATTAATACAATTCTAGCATGAATAATAAACATTTATCATGATATGAGGAAATAAATAATAACTTTATTATTGCCTCTAGGGCATATTTCCTTCAGGCCACACCAGGCTGGCTCACGAGGGGCGGAGAGATCAAGGCGAGGGGCACCTCGCGAGGTTCCCGTGACGCAAGCCATGACGACTGGAGCCAGGCGGGCGCCAGCGCGCGCAGTGTCCTTGTTTCCTCTTTTGTGTTAAAGAGGCAAGCGCAGGCGAGGAGTCTCGAGGCATCAGGCAAAGGTTTCCATATCGGTGCAACGAGACCAAGACCAGCAGGACGGCAGGACGGAGGTCACCTGGAGCCCAAGACGGCGTCACCACCAGAGCCTTTGGCAGGCGAAGACCACCTTTAGTCAGGATAACTTGTACTAGTTGTCTCCCTTCGAATTTGGCCGTTGTTGGATCCCTTCCCGCTCGATATTTGGGGAGAGGACCAGGGCCTCTATAAATAGGACTAGCCACCACCAGACGGAGGAGGGATCAGAGGGATCATTCGGATCACCCTCGACCACACCAGCTCACCAAGCACAAGGGCACCTCTCCTCAGGAGGCTGTTCTTCCCCTTGTAACTATTCATCCCCAGCCCAAGAGGCAATCCACCACACCACACTGGAGTAGGGTATTACACCACATCGGTGGCCTGAACCAGTATAAACTCTTGTGTATCTTGTTCTTTGGGTTCGTCGAGCTAGGTCTAGCGATCGTTGCGAGAGCGGGCTAGGGAGAGAGAGGGATCTTCATGCGCACCCCAGTGTTCGAACCTCAAGGGTTTGCCAGAACCCGAAATCCGACACATACAAGTTACTTCCCGTTCGTCAACTTGCACTTATGGGCTTTGCTACTTTCTTTGATATTGATACTATGGCCCTCTTGTGGAGCAAGACTCTTAAAGTAGCCTTTGTTGGGCATGTCGAGAATGGTCTCTATGTGATAAACTTCTCGGAGTGAGCCACTAAGACCGCGACATGCCTAATGGCTAAAGTTGATGTGGGATGGCTTTGGCATCACCGTTTAGCCCATGTCAATATGAGATCTTTGCAAAGTCTTCTCAAGGGATACCATGTCCATAGACTAACAAATGTTAGTTTTGCCAAAGATCGTGCTTGCAGTGCTTGTATCGAAGGAAAGCTACATGAGAAGGCTCACCCTCCCTCAACTATCATCTACTCGAAGAGGCCTTTGGATCTCCTTCACTTGGATCTCTTTGGGCCTCCATCCTTTGATAGTCTTGGAGGTACAAAGTATTGCTTGGTGATTGTGGATGATTATTCAAGATACACTTGGGTATATTTCTTCAAGAGGAAGAGTGAGACCCAACAAACCGTCATTGATTTTGCAAATGAAGCTCAATGCCAATACAATGCAAAGATCTTGACAATAAGAAGTGACAACGGCACCGAGTTCAAGAACTACACCTTGGATGAGTTCCTTAGTGATGAGGGGATCAAGCATCAATATTCCACACCTTACACCCCTCAACAAAATGGTGTAGCGGAGAGGAAGAACTGGACATTGATGGACACGGCAAGGACCATGATGGTGGAGTTCAAGTCTTCATACAACTTTTGGGCCGAAGCCATCAACACCGCGTGTCATGCAACCAATCGGCTCTACCTCCGCAAAGGCTTGAACAAAACTCCATATGAGATACTCACCGGTAACAAGCCAAACCTCAAGTACTTTCGGGTGTTCGGGTGTAAGTGTTTCATTCTCAAGAAAGTTGTTCATTTGTGTAAATTTGAGGCTAGAGCTCATGAGGGCATATTTGTTGGTTATGCTACAAACTCTCATGCTTACCGTGTCCTCAATAAGTCGACAAGACTTATTGAGGAGACGTGTAACATGGAGTTTGATGAGAATAACGGCTCCCAAGTGGAGCAAAGTGGTACTTGTGATGTAGGTGATGAAATTCCTCCTGAAGCCATAAGAAGAATGGGTGTTGGTCATATCCTACCCATTGAGGAACCCCTTGTGGCCGAAGGAGAAGGACAATGTTTCACCAACCCAAGACCCACACACCTCCGAAGAACAAAGTGAAGGCCCTCAACCAAATGGACAAGATCAAGGGCAAGATCAACCTCTAGATGGTTGTGATCCACCAAGTGATGCCCAAGGTCAAGTTCGCTCCTTCGAGAAAGTTCAAGATCAAGAGCAAGCTCAAGATCAAGAACAAGCTCAAGACGACGCTCAAGATGATCAAGTTTCCGCTCCTCAACTCATCCCTGAGGAGGAATTGGAGCGTCGTGCCGCCAAGATTGCATCCAAGATCTCTACCAAGGCTCATCTCATGAAGAATGTGCTTGGAAGCATTCACAAGGGTGTTGGGGATATAAATATTTGTGTAAGCCGCCCAGGAGGGGCCGGGTTATGCAAAAGAAGATTCACCAGAAAGAAGCCCAAGACCAAGCATGAAGATGGCGGTTCAAATAAAGGGCCTAGGCACACAGGAGACTTAAGGCCCGTTGTAGTAAACCGCCACAATGGCATGACTTGTATCATAAGGTAGATTTAACTAGTCACCGAGCCGGATACTATCTATAAGCCGGCCGGGACTCTGTAAGCCGCAGGGCATCAACCCGTGTATATAAGGGGACGACCTGCTGGCGGCTTAGGGCAAGAAACAACCCATCAAGAGCCGGGCATAGCGTATTCCGCTCCCTGTTCATCGAAACATCAAGCAATACCAACCCAACTAGACGTAGGCTTTCCTTCTCCGCAAGGGGCCAAACTAGTATAAAACCTCTCGTGTCCTTTGTCCCGATTAACCCCTTTAAGCTTCCTAGTTGCGATGGCTCCACGACTAAGTCCTTGCACGAGGAAATCTGCCGTGACAATTCCACGACAGTTGGCGCCCACCGTGGGGCCAGCGCACGGTGGATTTGAGTTCTTGAAGAGCAGCTTCGAAGGGCTCAAGGGATACGCAATGGGCCGGATGACCAAGAGTCGTCGCGGCAAGATCTACATCGACAACGAAGGCTGGGGCCCCGAGGCCGGCTCAATTGAGTACGGGTACCGGGTCCCCTTTGGCGGAATCCACGTCTTCATCGGCCGGATTGGTGAGCCGGGCCCTGAGCCGGACAACTGCACGGACCTCGTCGAGACGGCTCAGCGTGCGAGACCCGCCCGAGTTCAACCCGTCATGAAGCGTGCCTTCATGGGCTGTGTCCACGGAGAAGAACTTCCTGAAGGATCTAAAGATGGCGGAGAGACGGCCGTCCCATTGGATGATGATTCGTCCGCCGGTTCAACAGATTCTTTGTATCAGGTCCAAGAGGGCATGCTTGGGGGCTGTTCTGACGACTCTAGCATTCCGGATTTCTATGAGCCGCCGAGCTGGGCAGGAGTCTTCATGGCTGGTACTCAACACGGTCAACACTCGATGCTGCAACCGCAATAACGTCCGGGTCAGGAGCGGCCGGGGCAGGAGGCCCTGTGCGCCGCCGGCTCAGGTGCTGATGGATCTCATGGATAAGTTGACGGCCCTTCTAACCACCACGGTTATTCCTGCATATCAAGATGAGCATAACGCGGAGGTGGCAAAGGTGCGTGAGGAGATAGCCCTGGGCAAGGAGGTCTTGGCAGCTAAGGACACCAGGTTAGCTACGGAGCAGGCGGCTTTGGACGCACGGGCGCAGCGACTCCAGTCAGAGGCTTTCCAGCTTAATATGAGTCTGAACGCATCCAATGAGGTCATGAGAAGGAGACATCAGAAAACCCAGTCCCGTCTGCCTCCGGTTTACGATCCTCGAAATCTTTTCACGACACCCGGAGCTGGTCCTAGCAACCCGCCCGAAGCCAATCAGTTTATGACACCCGGAGCTGGAGGACCGGTTCAGCCCCGAGAGATGGCACCACCTCACGGGAGTATGGCCCCACCCCGATACATACCAATACCACCGGGTCACTTCTCCAACCCCATGGAGAACTTGATAGCAGCATCGGCGCGTCTGGCGGCTCTTCCAGTGGACGGTGATGACCCGACGGCGGTGGAAACCTGGAGGGTCAGAGATCTTATTCAGACAGCCTTGGCGCAGCAGGAGACCTATTCTTACAGCAGGGACATGATTCATTCAACTCCTCCGCCTTGGCCAGCACCTCGTCAAAACCGGAGCCCGAGTTATAGCAGGCACATGGAGTCAGAAGCTTTATCAAGCAATGCCCAGCGTCGTAACCAGCCCGGTGGCTATAACCCGGTGCAGGACTGAATACGTCAGGTGGACGAACGGGCGGCTCAGTTAGCGGCTCAGCATACGACATATGAAGGTCTCCCAGAGTATCTGACGACTTCTGTTGGAGCAGGAGTGGCCACTAGAACCGGGGGTGTCCCTTGTTTGGTGCCGGCTCTGCGGGATGTACGTCTGCCCAAGTATTTCAAGGGACCTCGAAAGGTGCCGAATTACACGGCCGACTTACAGCCTGGGGCATGGATCGAAAGTTACGAGATGGCCATGGAGCTATTGGAGGTCAGCGATGCAGCGATGGCTAAGTATTTCACCATGATGTAAGATGGAACGGCCCAGTCTTTGTTAAAAAGTTTGCCTCCCAATTCCATCAGTTCATGGGCAGAGCTAAAGGCCCGGTTTATCAAGAACTTCAAGGACACTTGCAAGCAGTCTATGTCAATTGTGGACTTGACCAATTGTAGGCAGGAGGAGGGTGAATCCACAACTAAGATGGATGCCGGCTCTGCGGTACTTATGCTCCATCAGAATTGTCGCTTTGAGCCGTTGAGGCAGAAGCTAGGGCGCCTTAAGCGTGATTGCAATGATATGGGTACGCTGATGGCAGCCTTAGTCAAATACGCCGATTCTGATAGTACCAAGGATCCCACGTCTGATGAGGAAAAGACAGGGAAGGGAAAGAAGAACGGCAATGGAAAGGGTCAGCAGCATAACCCGGTAAGTCAAGGAGGCAACAAGCATAAGGCAGAGGATAACCCGGAGTTTGTGGCCAATACTAATGTACAAGTTAACAACCAGAAACGTAAGGGGAGACCGCCCCCTCGATCTGGCGGTTCAGGCCCATCGATTGAGCAGCTTCTGAATGAGCATTGCCCGAGACACGGTACTCGGGAGCGTCCCGCCACCCACTTATGGAAAGACTGCGCGATCATGAAGGCTTTCAAGAATTCCAACATGTTCGATGGCAATCATGGATCAGACGGCGGCTCAGGGGCCGGTGGTTTTCATGGCCCGGGTGGCGGTTCAAGTTCCGGCTTTCAGGGAGGTCAAGGTGGCTATAATCAGCAGCAACCCGGTCAAGGGGGACAGCAATAGCAGCAGTCAGGTTATCAGAGCCATCCAAAGCAGCTGAATGGTGGGCAATACCATGTGTTCACCACTAACTTGTGCAAACGTGACCAGAAGGTTCATAAGAGGGTTGTGAATTATGTTGAGCCGGCGGTTCCCCGTTACTTGAGGTGGTCAGAGCTGCCCATCATATGGAGGAGGGAAGATCACCCCCTCCGGGTTGATAACCCAGGTCAGTTGGCCTTGGTGGTGGCCCCTTAGGTTGGTGGATATAAATTCACTAAGGTACACATGGACGGAGGAAGCAGCATCAATATTCTCTATTATGAGACCTTTCGCCGCATGGGGTTGACTGATAAGGACTTGAGGACGTCCAACACTGTCTTTCATGGGGTGGTACCTGGTAAATCGGCATATCCAGTTGGTAAGATCGAGCTGGAAGTAGCCTTTGGAGATGAATATGATTTCAGGGCTGAGAAACTGACGTTTGAGG